>CM067172.1:65279802-65407943 GCA_034093135.1 Erigeron breviscapus | reverse complement strand
GATGATGATGATGATGATGATGATGATGATGATGATGATGATGATGATGATGATGATGATGATGATGATGATGATGATGATGATGATGATGATGATGATGATGATGATGATGATGATGATGATGATGATGATGATGATGATGATGATGATGATGATGATGATGATGATGATGATGATGATGATGATGACATTTTTTTGCCAAAAAGTTCAGGGTGGTGGAAATTTGGAAGAAGTCAAATTCAAAGTGTAAATCACAATGCGTGTTTGGCTTCTAAGAAAGGTGATCATAAGAATCATCATGGTGGTTTGGAGACCATTGATGAAGGAAATCAATACCTCAGGTTAGCTACATTTTTTTTACCTATCTTATATTTTGAAATATTTTGTCACGGTTTGTTTGGGATTGCGTGTTTGCTTAACATATTGTTGATGCAGATAGGCAATCCCAAACTCCGTCTTGAAACTGCTTATCTGCTTATTTTTTAAAATGCACAATTAAAAATAAGCAGATTGGTACTTGCACAGTTCAACACTTTAGAATAAACAATCTCAAGCACCGCTATTTGTTCCATATTCAGATCTGGTTAAAATATATATTGAAAATGTTGTTTTGCAGGAAATGATTAATGTATGATGACCATCAGTTAGGGAATGGCACAACTGAATCTATATCATGTGGTCAACTAAGGCTCAATGGAGTTAATACATGATATTAATTCAAGTTTTCTGTATTTATATTCAACTTTGTTCAAGGTTTTGGATTTCATAATTAAATTCCTTATTTTTTTTTTCTCATAAAAAAAGAAAAAATCATATATCTCATTGTATAAATAGGAGCACAAACATGTGAGTTGCAACTACTTACAAAGTTTAGAGCAAACAAGAAACACTGTTTCTCTAAGTTAAAAATAAATAGAAATGGCATGCTTAAACATGCAAATCAATAATGAGCAACAACAAGGAGGAGGTTTCTTGGGTCCAAGAATATCATTCTCAAATGATTTTGGTGACACCCAACAAACAACACAACCCAATAATATGAAACACAACACTACTTATAGAGAAGCTCCAGTGTCTTCTGAATTCAATTTTGCAGTGCCTTGTTTTGCTTCAAACTCTGCTAATGAAATTTTTTTCAAAGCCAAGATTCTTCCATTAAAGGAGAATAATAAGGCTAATTCAGTCACACTTAGAGATGAGCTTCTTAATGATGATGATGATGATGATGACATTTTTTTGCCAAAAAGTTCAGGGTGGTGGAAATTTGGAAGAAGTCAAATTCAAAGTGTAAATCACAATGCGTGTTTGGCTTCTAAGAAAGGTGATCATAAGAATCATCATGGTGGTTTGGAGACCATTGATGAAGGAAATCAATACCTCAGGTTAGCTACATTTTTTTTACCTATCTTATATTTTGAAATATTTTGTCACGGTTTGTTTGGGATTGCGTGTTTGCTTAACATATTGTTGATGCAGATAGGCAATCCCAAACTCCGTCTTGAAACTGCTTATCTGCTTATTTTTTAAAATGCACAATTAAAAATAAGCAGATTGGTACTTGCACAGTTCAACACTTTAGAATAAACAATCTCAAGCACCGCTATTTGTTCCATATTCAGATCTGGTTAAAATATATATTGAAAATGTTGTTTTGCAGGAAATGATTAATGTATGATGACCATCAGTTAGGGAATGGCACAACTGAATCTATATCATGTGGTCAACTAAGGCTCAATGGAGTTAATACATGATATTAATTCAAGTTTTCTGTATTTATATTCAACTTTGTTCAAGGTTTTGGATTTCATAATTAAATTCCTTATTTTTTTTTTCTCATAAAAAAAGAAGAAGTTAGGAAGATAGTGGGTCATCATTTCTTTTTACTTTGGTTTTTAAGTTTATGAGGTTATTTTGGAGAGTGTTTTTTAGGGGTTTGAATTTGATTATAGATATTCAGATTTTTATGTATTAATTTGCTTCTTTCTGTATTCTGTACAAATAGTTCTACCCTATATATGATGTATGATTTTAGTTAACATTTTCAACTATGTGTCTTTTTTCTTTTTTATGTATAGAATTTGATTGGCATATTGTTTGTGGTATGTTAGAAAGGCTAATTATGAGTGTATTCTAATCTAATAGCTTTTTTATATATATTTATTTCCTTAGATTATAAGAAATCATGTTGTACTTCCATGATCTAGTAAATTTTTTTAAGGGAAATGATTAATCCTCCTAACTAAATAGCCTAATAATCCTCCTAACTATGAGATGATGACATATGGAAAAATCAGGGGGCAAGATTAGGAAAGAGAATTAGTGGATACCACATGTCACCTTCTTAATGTTTTAGGAGGATTTTTAGGCTAATCTTTAGGAGGATTTATCATTTTCCTTTTTTTAATAGTAAACAAATGTTGGATCATGTTGAGATCTCAATCTCAATACCATTAAGAATTAAAAATTTGATCCTTAAAGATTGTTGTTTACTTCAATTCAATTCAATGAATGGGAAATTACTAGGAAGCTACCACTGAAGCATCTGCAGATAATACTAATTAAATCTTGAATACAACTGTTATGTCATTAATGGCCTTATTAAGCAGTTTTATGGTGCATATATGTACTTCATACCTGTAATAGACAAAAATAAAAATAAAAAATGGAAACTTGGAAAGAGCAAACTGGATAGCTCACATTTTTTTCTTGAACGGCCCATAAACCTGTAGCCCATAACTCTGTCCGGGTGACTCTGGCCCAACCAGTCGTACGAAGCACAGTAGCACCAATTTCAATAGCACCTAGAGGTGCAAGAAACGGTTAACCGATTTCAATAGCACCAATTTCAATAGCACCAATTTCAATAGCACCAATTTCAATAGCACCAATTTCAATAGCACCAATTTCAATAGCACCAATTTCAATAGCACCAATTTCAATAGCACCAATTTCAATAGCACCAATTTCAATAGCACCAATTTCAATAGCACCAATTTCAATAGCACCAATTTCAATAGCACCAATTTCAATAGCACCAATTTCAATAGCACCAATTTCAATAGCACCAATTTCAATAGCACCAATTTCAATAGCACCAATTTCAATAGCACCAATTTCAATAGCACCAATTTCAATAGCACCAATTTCAATAGCACCAATTTCAATAGCACCAATTTCAATAGCACCAATTTCAATAGCACCAATTTCAATAGCACCAATTTCAATAGCACCAATTTCAATAGCACCAATTTCAATAGCACCAATTTCAATAGCACCAATTTCAATAGCACCAATTTCAATAGCACCAATTTCAATAGCACCAATTTCAATAGCACCAATTTCAATAGCACCAATTTCAATAGCACCAATTTCAATAGCACCAATTTCAATAGCACCAATTTCAATAGCACCAATTTCAATAACCAATTTCAGAAGAAATGTTTCAATAGACCAATTTCAATAGCTAGAGGTGCAAGAAACGGTTAACCGATTTCGGTTATTAATTTTAATAACCGAAACCGGTTATTTTTTGAAACAATAAAAACCGATTACGGTTAACCTGTACCGGTTAATAACCGGTTTTGACATATAAAAACTCTAACCTATGTAACCGGTTTCGATTAATATTAACAGGTACCAATTAACCGAAAATAGGTTAAAATTAACTGGGCGGCAGATTGCTCAAATTACAGACAGTGGACTACTGGAAAACTGGAAATTACGGAAAAAACTTTAGGAACTTATCAAGAACAAATATGAGTAGCAAACTTCAAGAGAAACTAGCCTACTTACTGTTAAACAGACCAAGAGCAGTAAGCAGAATAATATCAGTAAGCAGACCAAGGCACCAAGCAGAACAAAAACAAGCCATTTGTTAATTGTAAAGCTATTGAGTTCGAGAGAGAGTTGTAATTTTTGAGAGTTTTTTTGTGAGGGTTTTTTTTTTTATGGAGAAAATGATCAATCTTGAGCAACTTCAGAATAATCGATTTGGTTTTTTTTGTTAGTGTTTTTTGTGAATATTAATAATCGATTTGAATGAAGAAAAGAATTTTGTGATGATCATGATTGAATGAAGAAAAGGATGGTGGTTGGAATCGATTTGGGATTTTGGGTATTGACATAAAATAAGGGTTATTATAAATCGATGGGTGGTGGCTGGAATCGATGGATGGTGGTTGTAATTGATTTATATTGAATTGGTATTATAAATGGTCTGGATGGGTTAGAAAGAGAAGCGGTGTGTCAATAATATAAGGGTTAGATATAGAATAAATATAATATATTATAATATAACCGGTTAACCGGTTATTATTATGTTTTTATAACCGGTTATAGGTTAACCGGTTATTAACCGATTTTTGTTTTGAAATATGTAATCGATTACTAACTGGCGGTTAATGGTAACCTATAACCGGTTTGTACCTTATCGGTTACTAACCGGTTTCGGTTATCGGTTAACTTTCGGGTCGGTTAGGTTAACCGGTTATTTTTTGCACCTCTAATAGCACCAATTTCAATAGCACCAATTTTAGGAAAAAAACCCCACATAAGCCAAGTGGAAGTTCGAATCTCCACCTTTTGAGTAAAACTCGGTTGCACCAATTTCAATAGCACCAATTTCAATAGCACCAATTTCAATAGCACCAATTTCAATAGCACCAATTTCAATAGCACCAATTTCAATAGCACCAATTTCAATAGCACCAATTTCAATAGCACCAATTTCAATAGCACCAATTTCAATAGCACCAATTTCAATAGCACCAATTTCAATAGCACCAATTTCAATAGCACCAATTTCAATAGCACCAATTTCAATAGCACCAATTTCAATAGCACCAATTTCAATAGCACCAATTTCAATAGCACCAATTTCAATAGCACCAATTTCAATAGCACCAATTTCAATAGCACCAATTTCAATAGCACCAATTTCAATAGCACCAATTTCAATAGCACCAATTTCAATAGCACCAATTTCAATAGCACCAATTTCAATAGCACCAATTTCAATAGCACCAATTTCAATAGCACCAATTTCAATAGCACCAATTTCAATAGCACCAATTTCAATAGCACCAATTTCAATAGCACCAATTTCAATAGCACCAATTTCAATAGCACCAATTTCAATAGCACCAATTTCAATAGCACCAATTTCAATAGCACCAATTTCAATAGCACCAATTTCAATAGCACCAATTTCAATAGCACCAATTTCAATAGCACCAATTTCAATAGCACCAATTTCAATAGCACCAATTTCAATAGCACCAATTTCAATAGCACCAATTTCAATAGCACCAATTTCAATAGCACCAATTTCAATAGCACCAATTTCAATAGCACCAATTTCAATAGCACCAATTTCAATAGCACCAATTTCAATAGCACCAATTTCAATAGCACCAATTTCAATAGCACCAATTTCAATAGCACCAATTTCAATAGCACCAATTTCAATAGCACCAATTTCAATAGCACCAATTTCAATAGCACCAATTTCAATAGCACCAATTTCAATAGCACCAATTTCAATAGCACCAATTTCAATAGCACCAATTTCAATAGCACCAATTTCAATAACCGGTTATTTTTTGCACCTCTAATAGCACCAATTTCAATAGCACCAATTTTAGGAAAAAAACCCCACATAAGCCAAGTGGAAGTTCGAATCTCCACCTTTTGAGTAAAACTCGGTTGTTTCACCAAACGAACCATGGACTATTGGCTAAATACTTTTCATATTTCTTCGTATTTCTATATGGAAAAAGCTCTAAATTGGTTATAATACTTTTGATATGTCCAAATGTAGGTAAGGAATTTCAAAAAAGAAAATGATATATCTCTCTAAAAATCTTCCTAATTTAATTATGACATTAGAATAATTATTAGAAAGATTTTGTATGAAGATATATCATTACGTTTTCAAAATATTTTTATAGGTGACGTACTTACAAGTTTGTCCGAAAAAAAATGGAAAAAAAATAATAAATAAATCTATGGCTTAAACCTTTTCTCAAATGATGTACACGAAATGGGAAAAATAATTGATGACCATAGAAATCGATCATTTTGTGTATATCGGTACATGAATTAGTACATGTGCAGGACACATTTGAATAAATGCACTTTTGATTCACACGTCCCGGCCATATGCGAATGAACTTTAACCATGTACAATGAAATCATATCAAACGACATTTAAGTAATACGTACATTAGTAACATGGTAACGTGCAGCGAATATTGGTACAAGAATTTTGTAAATACGTCGAATACCCAATTCACCTATAACGTCATCATGATAACGATGGTTAGTCAAGGTCAATCATGACCTCTAGCCGAATTGATTAGGGTAAGGTAAGACACTTTGTCTATGGTGTGAGGTATCCACGTTTAAACTTAGACACTGGCGAATAATATTTTAACATCCAGATGTTAAAAAAAAACAAAAACGAGAATTGAATGGTCTAGAGGACAAGAGATGATGAGATCTTTGCAGCACAAAAGTTGTTACAAACTAGGAAGCTAGTCAAAGATGAGAATCTTTTTTATATAGGGGATGATATTTGTACCACTTTTTTTTTATATTCTTACCGCAATGTACAAGTATTATTACAGACTGTACAAGTATTAACTGCACAGATGTGGTATAATAATCAAATGGTGTGGTACTAATATCAATTCTCTTTTTATATATTGAAAAGCATAATCCTTCTTAGTTAGTAATTAGGATTTCTTCTTTAATTAAGGAATATACCCAGAAATTCAATGTCCATCAGATAATACAAAAAGCTTATACATAACAGAAAAAAAGGTCTATATTCTACCTTAAACATAGCTCCAATATAGTAAAACACTAGCTATATGTTATCTTAAGATTGGTAATTGGAGCTTACAAGAAATGACTTCAACTCTATATACCAGAATATACTAGACATAATCTTGTTGGACCTCATGAAACAGCATTGCCTGTGGAATATATCATGTCAATTACATTACATTTATTGTTTTTCCTCGCCTCATTTATTAATAATTTCAAGTGTCGTCTTCTTATTGTTAGGGTAGAAGCATGTGTCATTACTCATATTTAAAAGTGCAAAACGCTTTACTTTATTACATTCAATAGTAATCATGTCCCCGTGTGCTTGCCATAGCGATTAGTTAGTAGCGGGGAAATCAATTGGAGGTCTCTAGTTGATTTGTATTGGCATAATGGCATCACCTTGAGATCTACGTCTCTTCGTTGGTAGAGAGCCCAATTGTGACATACTTTAACTTTAATTATATAGGGTGCATTTATACACTTATACACTTATCATAAAATTCAGAGATGAGGTTTTATAGAAAATATAATTCTTTGATACACGTTAAATGCAGTCCTAAGGGTTACATTTAACATTTTCCATTAAATAATAATGATTCATATAATTTGTTAACTCCCACATACTTAATTCAAGACTAGTCATATGTCCACGCAATGCAACGATATAGTGGCAGCGACGGTGGTGGCGCCGCTAGTAGCTAGTGTGGTTATTAATGTAAAAGTAATTGGTGTAAAAGGGGTATAGTGTAGTTATATAAAATTTAAGGGTGGATATTGTAAATTAAGTTTATTAAGGGTATTATAAGTATTTCCAAGGAGATATTATAGGTATTTTAAGTAAAGATTTTTAAAATAGTGAATAAAAATTTGAAACATTTTGGTTTTATCAACAACTTAGTTGAAAAAAAAGAAAGAAACTAAATATTTTATAATGTAATATAATGTTATGGAAAAATAGGAATATACCATTGTCGAGAGACGAGAGAGATATCACACCCTTCCACACCGCCAAATTATCATCGGTTACACACTCGTCACATCAATTGTTTTGAGATTCATTTATCGTTATAGGCTGGTCGTAGTAAGGTGAGGAAGAGCTCTTCCTCAAGCTCTTCCTTGAGGAAGCTAGTGCTACCAACCCCTTCCTCCTCTTCCTCTTCTTCCCATTTCCCAAATACGAAGGGCGTCGACGCAATAGATGTGGGATCGGAGAGCAATTGTGTCTGAATAAAAAAAATATAATTGTTTTTTGTTGAAGAAGAGGTTCCTTAGAGCATCCACAATGATGTATTTTTCAACGACTTTTTTGTAAAAAAAGGTGTAAGAGGTTTATAAAAAAAGTTTTACTCTCCAATGATAAAAAGCTTTTCAAAAGCTTAAAGTTAGTTAAATTATAATTGTTTAAATGAGAGAGTAAATGGAAAGCTTAATATCTACCAACCTATAGGCTATGACTTGAACATATTTTTGTACTAAATTAATGTATTTTAATCAACTCTAAGTTTTGAAAAGATTTTTGTCATTGGAGGTAAAGTTTTTTATAAAAAGCTCTTACACTTTCTTGTACTTTATTTACAAAAAAAGCTTTTGATAAAACACCATTGTGGATGCCCTTAGTGTGAAGGGTAGTTCTTGGAGAGAGAAAAGCTGATGTGGCAGTGAGAAAGGGGTTCCTTAGTAAGAGAGGTCTTAGCATCAATCAAAACACCTTAAAACCAAAGAAACAAACAAAAAGAACAATATGGATCCACCGTCACACATGTTCCTGGTCACATCACCTCCTCCATCACGGGGTGATCTTTCACACCCTGGCGAGGGTGGCATCACATACTCACCTGTGTCGTACATCTAGAGCATGGTCCCGCTGTGATCACACCCGGCCCCCAACTTTTATGGCTTTGTCTGCATTGCACTAGGACCTAGCAGCCAAGTATACTTTGAGGTTCTCATCACTTAATTACTCTTGTTTGATGACCTTTTGTTGGTGGTAAATATGAATGTTGAATGTTATATACTTCGTATGACACACCCACCAATACATCACAAGTGCCTTGGTAGCTTTGAGATTTTTTGGAAAATGCAGACATATTACCACACTGTCCCATTTAACTTGTAAATTACAAGATGTAAAATGGGCTGAGAAGTTACAAACCAACTGAATGATACGAAAAAAAATAATAATAAAAATGAACTAGTAGCTGATTAATAATGAAATAGTAGATGATTTACTAATCTAAAGTAGGCAGACCACCTTTTTTATTGCTAAAAGCCGGTTAGAAAATTAAATCTAGTTTTCCAATAAACTAAGACCTAGAAGTTAAGACTCCAAAATAATAATTTACAAAGGAAATACGTAAATGAATATGGACACGTTAGGTAACATAAATCCACGCGTAATTAGAGCCAAAAATGATTAAAAGATGGATGCGTGTTTGGACATAACTTTCTCATGGCCTAATATTTATTTTGGCCAGAAATGTCACAGTTATCTTCATACATGTATTATTCAATACCATATAAGTCAACTTAACTAACATTGTCTTGTTTTATCATCCTATAGTTTGACACTTTGACTATTGCTATTGTCTCGTCTTAGTCAGTCATTCAATATGTTGGCATGTTGCCAATGGATTATATTTGTATTGAAATGAAGGCATTTGCAACACACGAAAGGTCAGGGGCGGTATCAGAAAAAAAATCTCAAAAGAAGCAAAATTAAAAAATCTATGAAAAATAAATCTAAAAGGGAGCAAAATGTTAAAAACCTATAGAAAAATTTTAAAAATATATAAAAAACTTAAAAATACATGACAAAATCTAAATTTTAAGGGGGGCATTGACCCCCTTTGCCCCGAATGTGGTATCGCCCTTACGAAAGGTACCGTTAAATGTCCTACAAATGTAACCAAAATAATGCTAAAGGTATAATAAACTTTTTTTGCGTGACAATGTTTCTGGATCTCGTTCAAATATCATTGGATACGTATTAAAATAAGTTTTTCTTATTTGGGTTTTTCAGATAAGACGAGTCTTAGCTCTAAATCCGTTTTAAATCCTTCATAGACAATATTTAACATTGTATATGATAATCTATACTCCCTTATAAAAGAAACTGAACTCCCTCCCTTAAATTTAAGAACTTGATATGTCTAATTTACCCTCCATCTTAATACATCCTTATTTCCATTTTATAGACTGTGACTAAAATGCCCTAAAAAAATTCAGTCTCTCTCCCAAACACATAGCAAAAACCCTAACTCACAATTTGTCCCCCTCTTTCCCCCTTTCACATCCCACCGCAAAAATTCATCACATCTCTGGCCGCAATGAAATTACTTTTACGTTAATAACCACACCACCACCGCTACCGTTACCGCCGCTGCATTACGCGGGCAACAATCTAGTAAAAATTAAGCCGCTCGAGGATGGTTGAAAATAAATACAATACCAACATTTAATAATTGAATGCAAATAAAAAGAAATATTTTATATTTAATATATACACAATATATTTTGTACCATCGTTAGATACATTCTTAAACATTAACAAGATTTTTTTTATGATCGAAATAACTAAAACATGGAAACAATTCGAAGGCATTTCCAAAATCAAAAATCTTTTCTAAAAAAATATTATCATATGATCCACATGGCCGAAGTTATCAAATTTTCTTTTTATACCCATTTAATAATAATAAAGTGGGACCCAGTTAAAATGTGACTCCATATATATCATTATATTGCCTCTGGCCGGCTCAATATTTTCTAAGACGGGTTGGTGAGTTGAGTAGTACATAAAGATAACAACAATTTTTATAAAAATATATAGTTAGATAGATATACAATATATAACTCACTATTATTTTATAAAAATATAGATAGATAGATATAGATAGTTATCAATATATAGAGCAGTGAAAATACATCATCATCATCATCATCATCATCAGAGTTTGAAAGAAGATAAGAGATGGAGCTAAAGCCTGGCCTTTCTGCTTTTGTCACTGGTGGTGCTTCTGGAATTGGTATATATATACATATACATATATATCTTTTTCAATTTCTTTATTTTTTATTTTTTATAATATTCTTATAAGTTTTTATCTTGATATTTACTGTTAATATTTTCGACTATGATCATAGGCTAATTGAATATAAAACTTACAATTTTGGTGATGATCAATTGACTTTTTTTTTGCTAGTAGTAGTAGTATTACTTGATAGTGTGTGAGTTTATCAGTAGACAGTAGTTCAGTACAACATATCTGTATAGTTAGTTCTGTAGTTTAGTTGTAAGACGTCATAAAGGTCTCGGAAAGTCTATCAAGTAATACTGGTAGGCAAGCATTTTGGATGACTAGTTGAAATTGTCTAGCAAATGGCCATGGGAATACCAGTTAGGACGCGTAGTACATTAGAGCCTATTTTCGTTGGTAGCTTGAACTAGGGATCACTCTCCCTTCTTTTTTTTTTAAGATGTGGCTAAAAGGTTTGTTGGTTATCATCTTTTTGTTTTCTAAAGAAGGAGATAAAAATTGGACCTTTTGATGTCAAAGATGATGGTAATATACTAGTCTACTAATTGATATAAAATGATTCAAATCTCCTTTTTTCTTAAGATAAAAAATATACCTTGTGGTGGAATATATGCAAATGAGCATATGGGAATCTTTGAAAAGGTTTGATGATGAAATTCAAAAGTGCTTCTATTTTTGTTAGAATGGGATGATGACTGTTTTCGGAAAATGGTTAATATAATTCGGATTTTTGATACCGTCTGCTACTTGTGTTGTTTTCATATTCAGGTAGAGAGCTTTGCATTGCTCTTGCTCAAAAGGGTATATTTGTTACGGTTGTTGATTATTCTGAGAAAGGAAAGGAAGTTGCATTGCTTTTACAGAAAGAAAATCTCAAGCTTCATTCGGGATCAAAATTTCCGTCTGCTATCTTTGTGAAATGTGATGTCAGTAACAAGGGTGGGTTTTTAATCATTTAAGGAATGACTTTGTTCTTATATGCGGCGTTTTTTCTGCTATGCTTTTTGTGAACTTTATTTATGTGTTTAACCAACAGGAGAAGTGGCTGCTGCATTTGAAAAGCACCTGGAAACATACGGGGGTTTGGATATCTGTATTAATTGTGCGGGTATTGTAACTTCCGTGCCATTCCAACAAGACCAAACTGATGGCACACGCTCTTGGAGACATGCCATTAACGTGAATCTTGTAGCTGTTATCGATTGCACCCACAGGGCGGTATGTTTTTACTTCACTTGTTTTTAGTTTTTACCAAGCTAAAATATAATTTAGCAGATGTGCATTAAACATGTCCAAAATTTTTATTCAAGGGGTGTTTGAATGTGGATTTTGAAAGTGGTTATGTGACACAAGCTGTAGAAAGTTAAAAGTAGTGTTTGTGCGTTTACCAAGTTGTGATTATGCGACGAATGAAAAATTGGAATGATGAAACATTCATACCAGGAAGAAGGGAGATGTTTTGAGGACTGCGTAAAACTCTCTTATATTATAAAAAAGAAGAGGTGAATCGGGTTTATCCTTAGATAATCGGTTCTGTTGCAGCATGTATGAAATAAATTATCCAAACATTAAATGATTATCATCTTCAGTTAAACAGTTTCAAAATGCTATATATAGCCCTGAAAATAGATCTTCCGTCTCTATATGAGTTGCATGCTTATAGTTACCATCATAAGGGAACACCTTTCCTTTTAAATTGCATAGTTTAAAGTCATTTAAGGTTCATCGCTTCCGATAATTTTAGCATTACTTATAAAATCTGTCTTATGCAGATCAAAATTATGGAAGCTGCAAAGAAACCTGGTGTGGTGATAAATTTGGGTTCGGCATCTGGACTATATCCATTGATCACTGACCCTATCTATTCTTCCTCCAAAGGTTCGATATTTTCAGTATATATTAGAATTATGCCTATGATACACAACTTCCATTGAGTTCATTCACTAGTGTTCCTCTTCAAACGGATGCATCCGATTTACTGTATTTTTTCCTCTGACATTTCTTTTACACTTTGTTTTGAAAGGGGGTGTGGTCATGTTTACCAGATCACTTGCTCCCTACAAGAAAAAAGGCATCCGTATCAATGTGCTTTGCCCTGAGGTGAGACCGAACACCTTTTATGCGTTAGTTTTTATATTAAAAATGACAGAATCTCTTTAAATGCAATAGTAGTTTATATTACATAAGTTAAAAACACTTTAATTTTACCCTATCAAGTGCCTACAAGTGCATCCATCTTTTTGTCTGATGTTCCCATAACATGTATGCAGTATGTTCGAACTGACATGGGAGAATTAGTGGATATGCGATACATTGACATAATGGGAGGTTATGTTCCCATTGATACCGTCATTAAAGGTATGTATTGTATTTCATCAGAAGAAGAAGACAGAGAAAGGGTTCATATGCGCAGAAAAGAGTAACCAACTTTGTTCAGTTTCTGTTATAGGTATCCGACAATTGTTCCCCAAAAATACATATAAAAGTTTTTGAAATTTGATTCAAGGTACACTGACCCAGTAACGTTCAAAATGACGTAACAACTGGTACATCGGTATTTTGACCCTGTTTGATGTTTGTCCTTATTATCTTAAATAACGAAGTTTTTAACTCTGATGGTTTTTCATATGCTACTTTGTAGATCAGCCAAAACAGAATCAGACAAAGTTGGTTTTATGCCATTCACGCTTTTTTTAAAAAAATTATGAAAATAGTTTTAGGAGATTTGGCCTGACGATTAACCAATGAAACAGGCACATTTGAGCTTATAACTGATGAGAGTAAAGCAGGCGCGTGTTTATGGATTACTAATCGACGGGGTCTGGAATACTGGCCAACTCCAAATGAAGAAGCAAAATACTTGTTGCCTTCTTCAAAAATGAGGAAAAGATTTGCATCAGTGACTCCTACGACAGTTCATATCCCTCAGAGCTTTGAGAAAGTGTAAGTGGATATCAATGTTTTCATACTCAATTTATTGTTTTATTTTGACCTGATCTATTTGATACATGTTATGCAGAATTGTTCATACCCTGAGCAACAATTTCCGTGGTGCTACAAGTGTAGTCCGTGCACCATTAAGTTTACCAATCAAATCAGATCATGTCTTGTTAAAAATCATATATGCTGGAGTCAATGCAAGTGATGTAAGTTTGTTATCTGATAACAACATAGTTGCTACTATTTTTCTTCGTTCTATTTATTTCATCTTTCTTGTCATGTTGGTGCATCAATTAAATTGGACCAGTATTATATCTACATGCTACCCACAAAATGCATATGATAAATTATCAAAACAATCAAGTCTTTGCTTTTATAAACATCATGTCATATTGCCTGGTGTCTTTCTCCAGGACAACACTTGAGTTATCTAATAGTTTGAGTACTATGTATCAGGTAAATTTTAGTTCTGGTAGTTACTTCAGTGGAAGCAAACAGGAAATCAGCTCTCGACTTCCATTTAATGCTGGATTTGAGGTAGAAATGTTAAATAGTACTTTCTGAAATGTGATTTATATTTGATTCGGCTCTTCGGTTCATGTGTTTGAACATTTTTACAGGGTGTAGGATTAATTGCTGCAGTGGGTGATGGGGTTAAAAATCTAAAAGTTGGCACTCCTGCAGCAATCATGACTTTTGGAGCTTATGCTGAATTTGCCATGGTATGTGATCTCAAAATAGTGTTTTAGTTTAGTTATATTATCACGTGTTTATTATGATATAGAATTATCAGTTTTGGATTGTGTATGTTTTAGGTACCCTCTAAACACATTCTTCCGGTTGTGAGACCTGACCCTGAAGTTGTTGCCATGCTTACTTCTGGCCTTACAGCATCGATTTCTCTAGAAAAGGTTATAAGCCTAAATATATGTTTGGTTGAAATGTTGTATGTAACATGTTTTTGGATTCCATTAAATAATTGGAGTGAATTGTGTTTTATCATAATACTTTTAGGCAGCACAAATGGAGTCAGGAAAGACTGTTCTTGTCACTGCTGCTGCGGGAGGGACAGGGCAATTTGCAGTTCAGGTAAATCTAGCATTTAACTAGAAATTTATTTTTCTTTTCAAAATCTTCTAAGATAATTTACTGACCTATTTGTGTTATGACAGCTTGCAAAGTTAGCTGGAAACAAAGTGGTGGCAACTTGCGGAGGTAAAGATAAGGCCAGGCTTCTAAGAGATTTGGGAGTTGATCGTGTCATCGACTATAAAGAAGAATCTATAAAAAATGTATGTGTCTTTTCAAAGAATTAACTAGGAGTTAGTCCATGGTAGTTATCGAACCATTAAATCAAAAAATACGTAGACAGTTTAATCAAAAAATACGTAGACATGACAAAGAGCCTTTTTAATCTTCTACAAAATGAGCAGGTTCTTAAGAAGGAATTTCCAAAAGGTGTCGATATTGTTTATGAGTCTGTTGGAGGCGATATGTTTGATGTGTGTTTCAACGCATTAGCGGTTTATGGACGAATGGTTGTCATTGGAATGATCTCTCAGGTAATTGAGCTTTGTTTAATGTTATTATGCTTTTTACTGCCTTTTTTACAATTCTGCTCTTGTGGTTAATTCTACGGGTAGCAAAATAGGTGGGGTCAGGTAACGGGTGAAAAGGGTAATCTTTGCCGCGAAAGGGGTTGTATTTGAGATTGAAATTTTTATAAAATACAATTGTAAAAGTTATATTATTTTCTTAATATTAAGCTAAAAAGTTTAATTAAATGGTTTAAGGGATTTATGCAATAAACATGTGTCATTTGACCCCAATAGTCAAAGATATCTTTCTTCTTCTTTTTTTTGTTAGGAAAACACGCAACTAAAGAAGGGTACAAGTCTTTTCATGTTGAACTGTTGATTGTATGTTACATCGCTCTGATATTTCCTCTTTTATTTCAGTATCAGGGAGAGGATGGATGGAAACCACGAAACTACACAGGACTATGCGAGAAACTCCTAGCAAAAAGCCAAACTTTGGTACGATAAATCTTAACCTGTCATACAAATAGAAAATGGTTGCAATTTTTCAGGGAAGGGAAGTAATAGTTGCAACTTGAAGTAGAATAGTAGATGAATGATAACTGGATACGTTTCTTGGCTTGATTCATGATAAAATGTGGCTCTTGCAGGCTGGATTTTTTCTCACCCAATATGCTCATCTGTGGCAACAACATCTGGATAGTCTGGTTCATCTTTTTTCCTTGGGAAAACTAAAGGTAATGTATCTATTAATTTTTGTTCGTTCTTGTCATAATACGATATTTATTCTCTCTTTTTTTCTTCAAATTATCAGGTTACAGTAGACCCTAAAAGCTTTGTGGGAGTTCAATCTGTGGCTGATGCAGTTGAATATCTCCATTCTGGTAAAAGCGTGGGCAAGGTATGTGCAAACAATACAAAAGGGCTTTCCTGTCATGTATAATAGAAATTTAGAAAATTAACATGTTGGACGTTTGCTTCCAGGTGGTTGTTTGCATTGACCCGAGTTTCAGTCAACAAATGGCCAAGCTTTAAGTAATATACATCGTTAGAATAAAGCAAATTGCGTATACAGAGGACTTGATTCTTGTTGCTTCATGAATCGAATTAAGATAGTATACTCCTACTTTTTGAAATTACATTACATAATCATGGTGAGAATGGTTGTCCTGACTAGTTTATGTCTGTGTTCTGACAGACTTGACAGTTTGGACAATGTAGAATATGTTTGTGTTGATGTACTTGAAAGTTTATCTAAATATCTGATTAAAACTGAATTTGGATTGTGAAATTCAATAATGTCAAGTACTGTAATCTATAGTATTGTATCAAATCGGGGCTAGGGTCCCCCCCCCCCCCCCAACACACACACACACACACCAATTACCCTTTATTATTGTTTGTATCAAATCGGTCTCAATTTCTTGTTCGAAAACAGTCAACTTCACTTCACCCGACTATCATTACATGATCTTCGCTATCTCCCATCATGTATGACGAGACTATTTGCCATATATGATCTTTGATGAGCCAGAAGTAATGCTTCATATACAAGCATACAATAAGATTAGACAAGAACAGGTTAATTATGATTTGTGTGATTATTAACAAAATATAAAGAATGTTGCTACTTGCTAGTAACCCAGCTTAATATATTGTGCCATATGGGACTTGAATCTACAATCTTTTGGATGTTAGTAACGCTAATTTCAAGCCTTTTGGGTGCTGAAAGCAATGACTGATTGTCATGGAGGTCAATTTGAATAGCATGAAAAGATGTTCATAATAAATATCATGAAAATTTTCCCAAAATTTGGCAAACTACCAATTCTTTGTGCAGGATTACTTATAAGATAACATTAAATAGTAGATACAATAAATAATACAACAAAACCAAAATTTTACACATTTTTTGAACATTCTGATCAGAAGTTAGTGATGAATCCAGCAAAAACAGACACTTAGAACTATAGAATCAAAAGAATTCTTCCTATATGTACCAAAATATATTTTCTCCTAAAAAACTAAAAAATATATATAGCACCACAATATGAAGGGAAAAAAGGTGCATTAACATTGTTTGTTCTTCATTTGCCCTGTAAAAGCCACTGTGCTTGTAGATCCATTCCAACTTCAAGAGCTCTCTTCATTCAAAAGCATGTCCAAGACGCCCTCATCAAGAAAACTAATACATCATATGCGCTTGTTTTAGCTTTTACATTCAGATTCGGATTTTGACTTTCCCAAAATGATGTTTCCAAAAAGCCTTTTACCGATTTGCACAAAAATTACATAAAGAAATATTCATTCTTTATGTGGCCACGGTAGAAGTATGAAATATTCTTTCTGCAGTTGTATGACAGTTGATGCTGCTCTCATGATAATCCAGATTCAGTTTGAAGCTCCCGACTTCATCAGGTTGTGACTGGTTGGTAATTTCTGAAGTTGAGCCTACAAACAAAGCTATGTTATATTATCAAAAGTAATACTTGATACCATATAAAGTACAACTGAATTTAAGTAAAAGATGATAAACTGAACTATCTAAACACACAAGTTATCTGGTATTGATAAAACTGGGTAGTTCTTATTGTAAGCATAACTAGTATAACGTCATACATGTTGCTCTAACACACAATAAAACAGCTAAACTTGATCAAATTCAAACAGTTCTATCCAGTTCAATTTTTATGCCGCTGTCAATCAGGCAATTAGCGTAAAAGCAAACCATCTAGCTCAAATGTAGAAATATCAGCCCATTTACTTATGAATATGTTGACTTGGGTTGTGTTTATCTCTAACAGGTCAACCAAAAATTTTGGATTAAATGAAACTTGGTCAAACCGATTGAAAGTAATCAAGAGTCTATTTCTAATGCATACTACATGGTTTGGCTCGAAAAGTTAGATAGTGGAAGAATAGTATCATTTGCATTGTCATGATTAACACATTAAATATTTAAAATGACAATTGGACAAAAAAAACTTGTGAGTCAACCCAGTCCAACCTGGCCAGTTTATTGCCATACTAAATAAAATGACCTGTTTCAACTCCAGCCTGCAGTTGACCTGTTAAGTGTTAACCAACCTGGACCACCCTTTCATCTTGCCAACTCTAAACTAGATTGACTCGGTCTGATTTAATATGAACCTGGATTCAAAATAGAGAGAGAAATAATTGAAAAGTCATATACCTTGCACAACTTCTGAGCTCGGGCCATCACTATTATCACATTGGGCAGCACACGATACCCTTTCAATTTCACTATCTTCTTCACCTTTCCTTTGAGTTGAACAAAGATCTAGTGAAAATCTTGCTATAAACTTCTTCGGACTTCTACGTGTTCTTTTGCCTTTATTTGTTTGTACAGGCACTGGGGTTTGATTATTTAGTTCACATTCTTCTTTCAAGCAAAAGCATACACAAATTAACAACAAAAAGATTAAAAAATGCAATATGCAAAACCAAATAAGTGGAACCCTCTTACCTTTCTTAACTTCTTTTTGATTAGTTTTTCCTTTCTTGGCTCCCCCTGTTTCTTTCACTGGGGTTTGTTTCTGTTGTTCACATTCTTCTGCTAAACAATAATATTTACATATTAACAATAAAAATTGCGATATGAAAACCAACAAAGGTGAACACTCTTACCTTCCTTAACTTCTTTATGCTTAAGTTTTCCTTTCTTCATCCCCCCTGCTTTCAATGGGGTTTGGTTATTCAATTCACTTTCTTCTAATACAAAACAATTTAGAAAAAGAACTGAAAAATACAATATGCAAAACCAATAAAAGGAAACACTCTTACCTTCCTTGACTTCCTTATGCTTGAGTTTTTCCTTTCTTGGCTCCCCCTGTTTCTTTCACCGGAGTTTGGTTCTTTACTTCACATTCTTCTAGTAAAATAAAATCATTTAACATCAGAACTGAAAATTTTCTATACGGAAAACCAATATAGAAACACTCTTACCTTCCTTAATTTCTTTTTGATTAGTTTTTCCTTTCTTGGCTCCCCCTGTTTCTTTCACTGGGGTTTGTTTCTGTTGTTCACATTCTTCTTTCAAGCAAAAGCATACACAAATTAACAACAAAAAGATTAAAAAATGCAATATGCAAAACCAAATAAGTGAAACACTCTTACCTTCCGTAATTTCATTATGTATAAGTTCTTCTTTCATATCTTCCCTTCCTTTCACCATGAATTGGTTCTTGAGTTCAAATTCTTCTTCTAAAGAACAATAATATTCACATATCAACAAAAAAACAAAAAAAAACAAAAAAACTGAAAAATGCAATATGCAATATACAAAACCAGGAAACGGGAACGCTCTTACCTTCCTTAACTTTCCCTATTTCGCCGGAGTTTGTTTCTGTTGTTCACATTCTTCTGCTAAACAATAATATTTACATATTAACAATAAAAATTGCGATATGAAAACCAACAAAGGTGAACACTCTTACCTTCCTTGACTTCCTTATGCTTGAGTTTTCGTTTCTTAACTTTCCCTATTTTCGCCGGAGTTTGGTTCTTTACTTCACATTCTTCTGCTAAACAATAATATTTACATATTAACAATAAAAATTGCGATATGAAAACCAACAAAGGTGAACACTCTTACCTTCCTTAACTTCTTTATGCTTAAGTTTTCCTTTCTTCATCCCCCCTGCTTTCAATGGGGTTTGGTTATTCAATTCACTTTCTTCTAATACAAAACAATTTAGAAAAAGAACTGAAAAATACAATATGCAAAACCAATAAAAGGAAACACTCTTACCTTCCTTGACTTCCTTATGCTTAAGTTTTCCTTTCTTCATCCCCCCTGCTTTCAATGGGGTTTGGTTATTCAATTCACTTTCTTCTAATACAAAACAATTTAGAAAAAGAACTGAAAAATACAATATGCAAAACCAATAAAAGGAAACACTCTTACCTTCCTTGACTTCCTTATGCTTAAGTTTTCCTTTCTTCATCCCCCCTGCTTTCAATGGGGTTTGGTTATTCAATTCACTTTCTTCTAATACAAAACAATTTAGAAAAAGAACTGAAAAATACAATATGCAAAACCAATAAAAGGAAACACTCTTACCTTCCTTGACTTCTTTATGCTTAAGTTTTTCTCTCTTAGCTTCCCCCGCTTTCTCTAAGTAAGCGAATATTATTCGAAAGATTTAAAAAAGTGCTTTAGGCCAAAACAAAAGAAACTTGAAGAAATGACTATGCATATAGGCCAAAACAAAAGAAACTTGAAGAAATGACTATGCATACCAAAGTCAGTTGGTCCTCTTTTCCTTTTAACACGAGGATGCATTTCCATTAAACAAACAGCCGCTTCTATCGCCTCGAGACCATATCTTCTTACTATATTAACCTACAAAAGCGTTGATTCAATATAGCTAACTTCATGTACGATATTCCATGTTTCTTACATCTATATTGGCTTTCTTCTTTCTTTGAGAAAATTACAAAAATAGAAAATGTTTTGGAGCAATTTCTGGGTTTTTTATGCTCTTCTTTGTAGTCTCTAGATTAATAATGCACCCTCAATGAAGGTTAACTAAAGATTTAGAGAACCGATGAATTCCCATTAGTCACAGGTGTACCAATTTTAATATATAAAACCTGAGAAATCATTCTATTCAAGCTAAAAAAGGTGTTGCAATAACATAACTTTTTGTGTGCATATACGACCACTAACCATTCATAAAAATAGAAAACTAAGATAGAAGAGTCTTACCTTCCTTAACTTCTTTATGCTTAAGTTCCTCTTTAAAATCTTCCCCTGCTTTCGTGGGGGCTTGGATCTCGAGTTCACACTCTTCTTCTACATGATAATACGCACATATTAAGAAGTAAAGTGAAAAATAAAAAAATAGAAAACTAAGATAGAAGAGTCTTACCTTCTTTAACTTCTTTATGCTTAAGTTTTTCTCTCTTAGCTTCCCCCGCTTTCTCTAAGTAAGCGAATATTATTCGAAAGATTTAAAAAAGTGCTTTAGGCCAAAACAAAAGAAACTTGAAGAAATGACTATGCATATAGGCCAAAACAAAAGAAACTTGAAGAAATGACTATGCATATAGGCCAAAACAAAAGAAACTTGAAGAAATGACTATGCATATAGGCCAAAACAAAAGAAACTTGAAGAAATGACTATGCATATAGGCCAAAACAAAAGAAACTTGAAGAAATGACTATGCATATAGGCCAAAACAAAAGAAACTTGAAGAAATGACTATGCATATAGGCCAAAACAAAAGAAACTTGAAGAAATGACTATGCATATAGGCCAAAACAAAAGAAACTTGAAGAAATGACTATGCATATAGGCCAAAACAAAAGAAACTTGAAGAAATGACTATGCATATAGGCCAAAACAAAAGAAACTTGAAGAAATGACTATGCATATAGGCCAAAACAAAAGAAACTTGAAGAAATGACTATGCATATAGGCCAAAACAAAAGAAACTTGAAGAAATGACTATGCATATAGGCCAAAACAAAAGAAACTTGAAGAAATGACTATGCATACCAAAGTCAGTTGGTCCTCTTTTCCTTTTAACACGAGGATGCATTTCCATTAAACAAACAGCCGCTTCTATCGCCTCGAGACCATATCTTCTTACTATATTAACCTACAAAAGCGTTGATTCAATATAGCTAACTTCATGTACGATATTCCATGTTTCTTACATCTATATTGGCTTTCTTCTTTCTTTTTTATTGATGGATCGTATATTACCAAGGGAGGATCAATGAGCTGGCTGCAAGATGTTAAATCTAGAGATGGCAATTGATTATTATTTTTATTTATATATTTTTGTGATTAGATTTAGGGTTATAACTTTTGGTCTTTTGGTATATGGAGAAATAGATATAGATAGATATAGATATAGATATATATATGTATTATTGATTCCTTCTAGTTTTTATTTGAAGCCAGCCATCATCACTTTTGTTTTATAAAAGTAGGATATATGTTTATGTATGTGAGATTGGATACAGAGATATAGATTGGGGTTAGTTTATGAAGATGATGATTGATTGATCGGGTGGTGTTTGAGTATGGAAGAAGAAGAAGGAGAGCGAAATGACTAATCTGCCCCTAACTTAACGGACCAAATAAACGACGTTTGATCGTGGAGAAAAAATTGACCAACTTCAGGGGTTTTTCTGTAATTAATTCACTTAAGGGCAATAACTGAAAATCCTGCCAACTTGAGGGACCAAAAATGTAATTTTCTCTCTTTCTTTTTTATTGATGGATCGTATATTACCAAGGGAGGATCAATGAGCTGGCTGCAAGATGTTAAATCTAGAGATGGCAATTGCAACTTATTTATTTATCACTGGGGTTGATTCGGGTTATGTTTTATTTCTAATGGATCAAACGATTAATATAAATACCATACTGGCTTAAGAAGGCAAGGTTCAAATTAGTCAAGCGAGTCAGGGAGATTGTTTTGGTGCCAATCTTTCTTAACCTAACGCTATCATCCAAGTTTTCCTTTCTTAGCCCAATGATTAGTTTTACTTTTAATATATAAAACCTGAGAAATCATTCTATTCAAGCTAAAAAAGGTGTTGCAATAACATAACTTTTTGTGTGCATATACGACCACTAACCATTCATAAAAATAGAAAATGTTTTGGAGCAATTTCTGGGTTTTTTATGCTCTTCTTTGTAGTCTCTAGATTAATAATGCACCCTCAATGAAGGTTAACTAAAGATTTAGAGAACCGATGAATTCCCATTAGTCACAGGTGTACCAATTTTAATATATTTACCCTCAACCCGGCCCCTGTCAACCCATGCAATACATAGCCCACTAGAACAATTACCCAGACAACCCCATATTACACTTTAGGTTCCCCCTTCTTTGTCAATCGCCAGATTGAATATGATACGGAAGATTAAAAGACGGTTTATGGAATTAGTGAATTCACATTAGCCTAGTTTCTAACATATTCACCCTTCACACTTTCATTGGTATAGCGATACAAACGTTTAGAGCTCTGTTTTTTTGGAATTTCCTTTATCTCTTTACTTATTCCTATTAGAATATTGCAAAACCTTAATCCACATATAATACTACGTTTATTTTCCAAGCCCATGATTACACGCTTGCTGCAAACTGACATAAACTTATAATAAGCTGCATGTATGTACTACGATAAAGAATGATTAAGTCATTTCAAGCAAACTATCTCAAAACAATATTTAAAAATAATATAGGCGTTATAAAATCAAAAAGTGGGTTGTCCTAGACATCTCATAATATTTTTTGATAAGGTGATCATATAAGTTGTAAGGATCAGGCTTACAGACACATTAACGAATAAAAAGCATACATCACGTTATGTTATACAATACCTGTAGCTTGCAGGGTTCAACAAGACGAAAAAACAGAATATCACCCTGCAGTAACCTTTGTGCAGTGGTAAATCCCCTCCATCCGGCACTTAAACCATGCCTTGCCAAGAGATAGTTAGTTTTAAACTCCTTTCCAGACTCATCCACAAGAGTAACTGTTGTATCGCTGTCAGGCAAATGCATAACACAGAATTTTCTGGGTAAAATCTGCCAATAGAGACTAAATTAACAATTTAATCGGACCTGTCTGTGAAATTGCTCAATAAAAATGTTAAGCGTTTACTAGATTCTTATTTCTTACCAACCAAAAACTATAGAGAACATTTGAGGCGAGCATGCATTTGGCAAATTTTGGTAACCCTTCATCTAGGCGCTCTAAAAAAATTGCCGCTCGCTCTAAACTCATGTACTGGTCTTCGGCATCTTTATAGATGTCACAAAGTTTCGTTTTTTTCCCTTTACTGTATTAAGATGCACAAAGTTACAGATAAATTAGTGACGATACTAAAGAAAGTATTTGAAAGGGAAATAGAGAAAAGTCACGAACCCGGAACCTTTCTTGGGCTTATCTGACATAATCTGCACGAAAAATAGAAAAACTTTAGTTATTATGATATAATGTGCACATAGAAGACACTTTGATAAATGTGTCAAGAACCATGGTTGTAAATCTCGGTTATCTCGGCCGATATATCCCCGATATATCGCTTATCGGTGGTCGACCGAGATGATATATTCCCGATATATCCCCGATAAATCCGATATATTCTCGATATATCCCCGATATATCGCTTATCGGTGGTCGACCGAGACGATACCGAAAAGCGATATTTACAACCTTGTCAAGAACTTCTGCAAAATTTCAAACTCTTCATTCTCATTCCAAGTACTCCATCTTTACCTCAAGTAAACAACACTTACTAGCATGTTCGCCCTTTTTTTATGTTATACAAGTACAATCCACAAACATATAAAACACTGATGATAATAAGTAGGACTCGCAAGCATATGTTGCGTTATAGAAACTACTAGAGCTATATTAAGTAAATTAAACTCACGTAATTAAACTTCCTTCACAGAAAATGTCAAAAACTAGTCACATTTTCAAATGAGACACAATTTATTTATTTTTTTGCATTCCTTCCCTAGCTCATGAGAGCATCTTTTCACAACCTTAACTTAACCAGTAAACCGCATTGTGCCACTGGACAAAAACATCTACTCAAAACCCTAATTGGTAAAGTAGGCCAATTGGGCCAAAACGTCGTTTGACAACTCTAATTGTTGGAAACGCATTGTGTCGTTGGACGAAAACCATCTAATCACAACCCCAATTAGTAAAGTAGATCATCGGATCAAAACGCCTTTTTACAACCTTAATTGGTAAAACAACACGTTGCACCGCTGGACAGAACCTGTATTCACAGCTGTAATCAATGAAAGGAAAACACTGAGAGCATCTTTTCACAACCTTAACTTAACCAGTAAACCGCATTGTGCCACTGGACAAAAACATCTACTCAAAACCCTAATTGGTAAAGTAGGCCAATTGGGCCAAAACGTCGTTTGACAACTCTAATTGTTGGAAACGCATTGTGTCGTTGGACGAAAACCATCTAATCACAACCCCAATTAGTAAAGTAGATCATCGGATCAAAACGCCTTTTTACAACCTTAATTGGTAAAACAACACGTTGCACCGCTGGACAGAACCTGTATTCACAGCTGTAATCAATGAAAGGAAAACACTGAGAGCATCTTTTCACAACCTTAACTTAACCAGTAAACCGCATTGTGCCACTGGACAAAAACATCTACTCAAAACCCTAATTGGTAAAGTAGGCCAATTGGGCCAAAACGTCGTTTGACAACTCTAATTGTTGGAAACGCATTGTGTCGTTGGACGAAAACCATCTAATCACAACCCCAATTAGTAAAGTAGATCATCGGATCAAAACGCCTTTTTACAACCTTAATTGGTAAAACAACACGTTGCACCGCTGGACAGAACCTGTATTCACAGCTGTAATCAATGAAAGGAAAACACTGAACGAAACGTCTTTTCACAACCGTAAGTTTCATAAACGCCACGGACGAAGACTAAAACCGATCGGAACAAATAACATCATTAGAGCAACAATTAGACAGCAAATTTAAGATACTTCAAACCAAGTAAACCCCACAATTAAAGTCACCATAAATCAAACTTTAAACAAAACATCAAAACTTAAGTGCAAATCAACAGATCTAAAAACAACTATGAATCTGCACATGGCACAAATTTCAAAGCACACAAAAATTTTCACCTGTTTATCTTTGGATTTGGATTCTCCAATCTCTTTAGGAATTCTTTTCCTTTTCTTCTTCTTGTCAGACGTCAGATTTGGCTTCATCTATAAGTTTGAAAAATGTTATTAAAATTAATACTAAAAAACATTCAAGCATATATATATCATATGAAAGTACAAAAAAAAGACAAACATTTTAATACATGATGTAACAAAAGAAGCCAATTTACCTCTGAATCTTGTTCCAGAAAAGTTTGCTTGTAAGAATCCATGTTTTCTGACTAAGAAAAACTTTTTGTTTCGATATATTAAGTGGGTTTTTATTTATTTTTGTTTTTTATATAAATGGGTTTTATTTCTTTTTACTTTTGTGTACTTTAACAGCCTATAGATACATGTATGTATTGTATATAGTTGGTGATATTGTAAGTTGTGTAGAACTGTAGATAATAATAATAAATGTATTAAAAGCAGACAAAGCAGGTAAGATATATTAGAGAGCAGTAAACAAAACACAGCTGCCTAGCTTCTTAAGATCCTATGTTATTTCAAGACAAGTTGTTAATGTTGGACCTATCATTATACCCTTAATTTGTTGTAGTTATGGATGGATGATTTGTGAGAAGGAAAAAGGAAAAAACTTTAAATTCTATCCTAAAATACTTTTTTTTTTGGTAAAATGGTCAACCTTGAAACCTACGAATTTACTGGATTCATGGGATATCATGGATTCATGGGAAGGTAAAAGAGTTTTGATTAAAATTTCTTTTTATAATTTTGAGTTAATTACAGAATTCATCCTTGTCGTGAACCTCTACTTGCAGTTTTCGTCCCTAAGTTTAATAAATTACAGTTTTAGTCCAAAAAACTTTGCTCCGTCAACACTTTTGGTCCTGAGTAATAACGTCTGTTTAAAAACCCATCACGTGCCAGCCACCGTGATGGGTATTTTCGTCATTTCATTTTTTCATTTTTAACACTTTTGTCCAAAAATTTTATGAACTTTTTTTCCTACACCAAAAAAACAAAAATATTGATTTTCTCAGCCAAACCCATATCTATCTATCTATCTATCATCATCATCATCATCATCATCATCATCATCATCATCATCATCATCATCATCATCATCATCATCATCATCATCATCATCATCATCATCATCATCATCATCATCATCATCATCATCATCATCATCATCATCATCATCATCATCATCATCATCATCATCATCATCATCATCATCATCATCATCATCATCATCATCATCATCATCATCATCATCATCATCATCATCATCATCATCATCATCATCATCATCATCATCATCATCATCATCATCATCATCATCATCATCATCATCATCATCATCATCATCATCATCATCATCATCATCATATCATCATCATATCATCAGCATCATCATCATTATCATCATCATCATCCATTACCATCATCATCATCATCATCCTTTTTAAAACATAACTCACGAATCAAACACAATAACTCATAGACTAAAGTTTAAAGATTACTTTCCGAACAAACAACTATTTATGTTTAAAAAAAATTCCATAAGCAAACCCAAATTTGAGATATACATGTACTGATGTATACATACAACAACTATTGTGTTGGATCAATCGAAATATGGTCGGAAATCACCACAACCACCGTGACCCCAACAATGGTGGTTGTTTAATCTAATGTAGGCGATTGGTGTTACCATTGTAGCCACTAGCTCGGTAGCTTCACACCACTGTGAATCTTCGAGCACCACCGTTGTGCAATCTCTGGCCATCACCACTACCCTAGATTCGCCGCCGCCACCACCCCAGATCTCTGTATAGATATATTGGTGTATATTTATCATTGCTTTTTGAACTGTAGATAATAATAATAAATGTATTAAAAGCAGACAAAGCAGGTAAGATATATTAGAGAGCAGTAAACAAAACACAGCTGCCTAGCTTCTTAAGATCCTATGTTATTTCAAGACAAGTTGTTAATGTTGGACCTATCATTATACCCTTAATTTGTTGTAGTTATGGATGGATGATTTGTGAGAAGGAAAAAGGAAAAAACTTTAAATTCTATCCTAAAATACTTTTTTTTTTGGTAAAATGGTCAACCTTGAAACCTACGAATTTACTGGATTCATGGGATATCATGGATTCATGGGAAGGTAAAAGAGTTTTGATTAAAATTTCTTTTTATAATCATGGGATATCATGGATTCATGGGATATCATGGATTCATGGGATATCATGGATTCATGGGATATCATGGATTCATGGGATATCATGGATTCATGGGATATCATGGATTCATGGGATATCATGGATTCATGGGATATCATGGATTCATGGGATATCATGGATTCATGGGATATCATGGATTCATGGGATATTTTTGGTAATGGTCAACCTTGAAACCTACGAATTTACTGGATTCATGGGATATCATGGATTCATGGGAAGGTAAAAGAGTTTTGATTAAAATTTCTTTTTATAATTTTTGATAATTAAAAGAGTTTAAAAGTAAAGAAAAAAAGTGTTACAAAAATAAATGGGAAGGTAAAAGAGTTGTGATTAAAATTTTCTTTTATAATTTTTGATAATTAAAAGAGTTTAAAAGTAAAGAATAGAAAATGTTAACAAAAATAAAAAGGGAATGTCAGTATGAAGGCTTTTTTTATTTTTTTTGAACGGCTATGATGTTCTTTTTTTTACATTAGTATGGGGTTGCTCACACCTAAATTTGGATGTGAAAGCGTTTAAAAATGTGTTTGGTATAAAGAAATCACAAAAAACAAAAATGTAATAGAAAATGAAAATAGTGAAAAATAAAATAAATATTTAAAAAAATTTGAGATATACATGTATTGATGTATACATACACACATCCCAAACCTCACCTGCACTCCTCCTTCAAAATTAAAAGACCCATACATGTACTGATGTATACATACAACAACTATTGTGTTGGATCAATCGAAATATGGTCGGAAATCACCACAACCACCGTGACCACCAACAATGGTGGTTGTTTAATCTAATGTAGGCGATTGGTGTTACCATTGTAGCCACTAGCTCGGTAGCTTCACACCACTGTGAATCTTCGAGCACCACCGTTGTGCAATCTCTGGCCATCACCACTACCCTAGATTCGCCGCCGCCACCACCCCAGATCTCTGTATAGATATATTGGTGTATATTTATCATTGCTTTTTGAAGGGATCTGGGAAATGGGTTTCATATTATGTATATGTATGATAGATTTAGATGTAGAAATCTGTAGATATATAGATAGAGACAAATGAATTTATTAGATGTTACTAGTTTAAATATGTATAGTGAATGATCGTGTATATGTATAATTTTTATAAATTTGCAAATCTGGGTTTAATTGTTGCTAGATATATTGATGTTGTCAAGCAGATGTATAATCTATTTAGGTGTACATTTGCAAAGGTTGTTGATGAAGATGGTGATGTTAGCCTTAATTACACTTTTGGTCCTATGGTAAAGAAAAGTCCATACTTTTGGTCTTGTGGTAAAGAAAAAGCCCATTATACCCATTATGTGCAGGTCACGTGATGGGTTTTTAAACAGATGTTAGTAGTCTGGACCAAAAGTATTGACGAAGCAAACTTTTTTGGACCAAAACTGTAATTTTTGAAAATTGAGGACGAAAGCTGCAAGTGACAGTCCACGAAAAGGACGATTTCTGTAATTAACCCTATAATTTTTGATAATTAAAAGAGTTTAAAAGTAAAGAAAAAAAGTGTTACAAAAATAAATGGGAAGGTAAAAGAGTTGTGATTAAAATTTTCTTTTATAATTTTTGATAATTAAAAGAGTTTAAAAGTAAAGAATAGAAAATGTTAACAAAAATAAAAAGGGAATGTCAGTATGAAGGCTTTTTTTATTTTTTTTGAACGGCTATGATGTTCTTTTTTTTACATTAGTATGGGGTTGCTCACACCTAAATTTGGATGTGAAAGCGTTTAAAAATGTGTTTGGTATAAAGAAATCACAAAAAACAAAAATGTAATAGAAAATGAAAATAGTGAAAAATAAAATAAATATTTAAAAAAATTAAAGATTGTGTCATTTGATACAAACAGATAATGAATATAAAAGAAATATAAAATCTTACAATAATTAATAATTAAAATTAACATTTATGACATCATCAAAACAAAATATTTTTTTTTTCATTTTCACTAATTCTCAACAATATATAAAGAATGGAAAAAATGAATCATTCTCAATTTTTCATTCTCAAAATTTCATTATCTAATGTAACCAAATAAAAAAAATCTCTCTTTCATTTTTTCTCATTTTCATTATATTATACCAAACAACTCTTAAGTGATGTTTTCTTAAAGAAATGTTATGTTTATAAACATTTTACAATATTATTTGACAAGCTGGCATATGAAAACAATGGAGTAAACCAACCATATTAAAGTTTGTTTTTTTTCTTTATTTCTTTTTTCTTTATAGACCATGAATTTATAAAAGTTTGTTTGTATATTGTTTATCATTGTACAAGTTTTCATTTTTTTAATCAACTAGAAGTAAAAAACAAAAACCATTACTTTATTTACAAAATTCTCATGTGAACATTTCATATTTAAGCTTATAGATGTTCGACAATCCTCTACTCATTTTTGCCAGAATAAAAAGACCAATATGCTATGAAATGACTTAGGCAAAAATGAAATACTCTATAAATTTTTTTAAGTATTAACTCTACCTGAGGGAGTGATATGTCGTATTTTATACCCATTTCCCACAACGTATTTAGTTGATTTTGCATGGTTTATGAGTCGTTTTTGTATACATTTGGTGCGTTTATGATATTTGTTAGTGTTTCAGGTTACTGACAGGTATTTAAGCGCAAATCTGGAGAAAACGACATTGTTGAGATGAATTAAGTGCTAACGGAGGATTTCGGAAGCATTTGGATGAAGATTGCAGAAAGTCAACAAAAGTCAAAGCTGGAGAAGTCCAATTGCGCCGCAACATTGAGTTGCGCCGCAATGTCTTTCCTTCCTGGCCAGCCACGAGTCAACATAAGTCAAAGGTCAATGCAAGTCAACAACGAATTGCGCCGCAACTTGTAATTGCGCCGCAACCCAAAAGCAGAAGGATAAGTTGCGCCGCAACTCCTTCAGTTGCGCCGCAATGGGTTCAAGTTCAAGCCAGCCTTGGTCAACGAAAGTCAAAGTCAAAAGCCAAAGTCAACATGTGTTGCGCCGCAACTGGGCCCGATTCTGGCAGAATTTTGAGGGCATATAAATAGCTTGAAAAATATCCCAAAATTACTCTTCTCTTTTTAGCAGCCGTTTTTGGGAACCCTATTTGGAGATATTTCCAGATCTTCATCATTTTCTAGGTTTTCAAACACGATTTGATCTATTTCGTTCGTAGCTTTCGATTATTATCATTAGGTAACAATGAATTCTTCATATTAATTGTTATTCTTCTTTTAATATGAGTGGCTAATCGCTTCATCATCCATCTTGATGGAGTGAGACAATATGTAAAGATTGCACAATTTTATTAATTCAATGTTGATTTCATTTAACGTTATATTGAGATCTTGGCGTATTTCTTCCTTATTATTTATCTTGAATTGATTGGTGATTTATGTGTGTCTTTAATGGTAGTTATTGATTACATATATTTCATTTTGGTTGTTTGGGTACAAACGACTGGGTCTATGACGGGTACGGTAGATAATCGTTCATGATAATAGGAAGAAATGTGTTAACGGTTGGGTACAATCGATAGGTATAATTGTTGTTTCAAAAACCAAACCAATTGTTTGATTAGGGAAGTTATAAAAGATGTCTTGGGGTACCGGTCTTTGTAACGAAACTAGTTTAAGCAAGAGAGTCAAATGATGTCATTAACTTGACGGGTACGGGGTTGGTGCTTTGTTTGAGTCTCGGTTATTTAATCAACTGATTTGGGTTTGAACTTCATTTATGTGCAATCTGAGCGTATTGTTGAGCGAAATCAAGATGGATGCCTTTTAAATTATTGTTTAAAACAAATTCTCTTTTTGATTAATCCTTTGGGATTACTAATTATTTACTAACTTTTGCAACGTGACAATTCGGTCACAAAACCCCCTATTTACTTGAATTACTTAATGTCAACAATTGCTTAGTTTTAGTCCCTGTGTTCGATCCTGGACTTACCTTTTAGCTATACTATATACGAACGGGTCCACTGCCCGAAAGTGTGTAGTAGTCAGTTTTAGGGTATTTCTTGTTTTTAATTTTTAAACTCGATTTTACACATCAAGTTTTTGGCGCCGCTGCCGGGGACTTAATTTTAAGTAGTTGTTTATTTTGTGATTCGATCCTTTTTCACATTCATTTGTGAGAAAGTTATTGCTTTATTAGATAGTTGTATTTTATTTCATTTCAATTATACCACAGGTGCGGTTGACGGTTTGTTTGTGGTGAGTGTGCAGGTTCTTGTTAGTTGATGAACACAAGAGCTTCTGGCCGACCTTTGCTTAGCCCATTGTCTAATCCAGGGAAAGTTAGACGTCGAATTGTGTCAAGAGATAACCGGGAACCATCCACACCAGTCAAAATAGATTTAGAAACCGAAACCAGTATTCCACCCACCCAGAACTTGGAAGATCAGTTGGTTAATCAGTTGGCCGATCAATTGAATAAATCATCGGAGTTTTTCAAAACAGGTGAAGATTCAGATTCAGAAGAAGAAGAGAAAGTTCAAACACCTGAACCGAGTGTACTTGTATTCCCTCGGGTTAACCTTAATATTAACCAACAACCAAGGGGTAGAAGAATGGGTGATGAACAACCGGTAGATCCGAATGCCCGTCCTTACGGGGAGAGAAGAAGAAATATACCGGCGGACCGGGGCACAGCTATTCGCCCTCCGGCTATTTCAGTAGATTTCTCTTTGAAAGGGAATCACCTCAAGAGTGTAGAAGAGGATAAGTTTGATGGGATTCGAAGAAATGACCCATATGCACATCTTGAGAGGTTCGAGAAGATTTGTAGGCTATATCAGTATGGAACAGGGCAAGCTGAGGCTGTTAAGTTGGAACTATTTCCTTTAACTCTTACTGGAGATGCAGCTGCATGGTTTAAGGAGTTACCCGATAACTCATTCACCACTTGGGCCGAACTTCGTGAAGGATTTATTGATGAGTTTTATTCAGTGAGAACTCAAAGGCAATTAGAAAATAAAATCAGAGGTTTTTCTCAAGAACTCGGTGAAGATGTTGTTGATGCATGGAAACGGTTCAAGGAAATGCTCAGAAATTGCCCTGGACATAGTATGGGTACCGAAGAAAGCTTTGAGATTTTCTATGATGGTTTGGATAGAAAAACCAAAAGGGAGCTCGGTTATGCATTTGGGGGTAGTCTAAACAACATTTCCCCAAATGAAGGATATAAGATTCTTGAGGATATGGCTAGGGAGTATTATACAAGAGATGAGGACCGAGACAAGAGATCTAGTAGGACCACCGTAGCTAAGGTGGAAAGTAGTGAGGACTCTAAGCTTATTACAGAAGTCAAGGCTCTCTCGAAGCAAATGAATGAGAGATTTGATAGTCAAGATACTAGATTCAAGAGCCTTGAGAGAGATGTTAAGGTTATGGCCGACGGTTGTGAAGCATTGTGGAGACTTGCATTATGCGAAGGATTGCCCGGATAAACCAGTGAAAGATGTTAGTTATGTTCAGAATCAAGGGAATTTCAACCAAAATACCGGTTATCAAAACCGGCCATCAGGTAGTTCTTACCCTACTTCTTCTTTTAATGCTAACAGTTCTGGTTATGGTGGTAACAGGTTTAGTAGGTTCGCCAATCAACGAGGCTCGGATCCAGAATTAAGAGACATAGTGAAGGAGTTCATTGGTGCCCAAAAGGCAACTAATGAACAAGTTGCAGAAGAGTCCAAGAAGGTGATTTCTGTTTTGGACGCTTTGACTACTCGCTTAGATGGATTGGGGCACAAGTTGGATCAAGGAGCAAATAATCAACAAGCCACCATTAAGGATTTAGAAGGAAGAATTGAGAGGCTAGGAAACTCGAATAGTGTAACACCCGTTGTTTAAAAACCTGGATTTTCAAAACTTTCGCCTAACGGCGTTTATTAATGGCGGAAAAGGATCTCATATAAATCTGCCCATCCGTAACCGGATGAAGCCTTTGAAAACATTTGGTGTTACTTAATTGCATCATCGAAATAATAAAAGAAAATCCAAGTCTTGGCACCAACATAAATGCCAAACATTATTACATGATCTCACATCATAATATCGTAAATGAAGTAGCCATACATAAGGCTAAGGGTAGTCTAAGCTTTAAGAACATAAATGCTATCATCTTTAATGTCTCTACCCATCCTTACAAAGCTATCCTTTCTCTAGCTCCGTATGCACCTAATCTGATGGCACAACATTTTCAAAGAGCAAGTGTTAGCTAATAAATTAGCTAAGTAAGATAACATGTATTGAAAACGTTTGCCAATTAAATATATTAACAAAGTCATATCATCATTATGTGTTAATATCACGTGAGCACCATAAACATCATATCATAAGAAACATCATGAACATCATAAGCATCATATAGCATTACACATTAAGAACATCATAATCCTAAGTGTGCCTAACTTTCTTACGTAACTTTCTTTACTTCGTATCTTTCTTTACTTCGTATCTTTTCTTTACTTCGTATCTTTTCTTTGTTTCTTTGCCTAGATGTAGGCTAAGTGACTTAAGCCACTTTCAATGGGATGTGGGGTTGTGTGTAGGCGGTCATAGACCATACAGGGAGTCCTCACCCCCGACATGATGGGTAACCAATAAGGGGTCCATCGGCGTCGTTAAGGAAAGACAAAGTCATTTCCAACTGAATAAACCGTTTATGCCTTTACGCATTGATGGTTAGTTACTCCACCCGGAATAAACAAACATAACTATGTCACAAGGAGCAACTCAAGTGACCACGTACGCACTAGCTTTACAACTAGCACGGGTTAAGCTTAACACAACTTTAAATATGCTCGAGACTTCATTATTATGTTAGTTTAGGCTACACTTTCACCTAAACTAACCACTTTTAACTTTCTTTACTTTATCTTAGATTAGGCTACACTTTCACCTAAGCTAAGCACATGTTTCATCTTTACTTTATTTCAACTTAGGCTACACTTCACCTAAGTTAATCACATAACGTCATTTCTTTAGTTTAGGGCCCTTAACGTGCACGTGAACATGGCAATCCTAATCAAAGGACTAGTGACTAAGTGATCAAGCTACACATGTAATCATATCATAAACATGTCACCATTTCGTGTTCACATATCAGAAGCATAACATCATATCATGATCAATTAACTTAAACATAACATTGGATCATGATCACATAACATAAACATGGCATCATATCATATTCACACTTCATAAACATATCATCATTCCATGATATGGGAACTTACCTTATGCCTTTGCAACCTGCATATACATGTCATTCATCATAGAAAGGTAAGCATCATATCCCATATCAACCTCCCATAATCCCTTTTACTTTACTTTTAATCATACATAAGCGTTTGGAAGGTTTTACTTATGAAAACGTGCTTTGTTGTACCACCAGGTGACAAAAGATGTTATCTTACCTTGGTACAGCATATGAACCTGTTATGAACTGATTATAGTGCTTGCTAAGTGCTCCCGACTACCTAGAATGAGTACAAGATCAAACTATAAGCTAAACGAAACGTTTTTGTGAAATCTGGGCACTTGGTGCGCCGCACCTGGAAAGTGGTGCGTCGCACCAATCCTCCAGAAAAATCAAATCATCTAGAGGTGCGCCGCACCTCCCCTTTGGTGCGTCGCATATCGGGCTTTTTAAGAAAATCACATTCCCAAAACTGGGCTATGGTGCGCCGCACCACTCCTTTGGTGCGCCGCACCTGGTGCAGACCAGCAGTTAAATTTTCAAACTTGTTCCAAACGATACCCATTCGATCTCAAACCCTTAGCCCGAACTGGGGGTATAAAATTGACCCTTCTAATGATACTTTTGATGACTCAAATCAATCAATTGATCTTATAATCCTTTGCATCATGAATCAATCATTCAATCACCCGAATAACATGAAATCAGTGATCGTTTGATCAAATAACCCAACCCAAACCCTATGGCCTGGATTATAAACTCAACTAAGACTCATAAGATCAGAATTCAAAGATAATATTACCTATATTACCTGTAGATGACTTAGAGGATTCAAGATCTAATCAAAACTTGATCAATACGGCACGAATCGATTGAATCTTGAGGGGACTTTGCTTTGGGAGAGGAGGGGATCGGTTGGGGCTTCACACACACAAGAGGGCAGAAGTTTTGTGACAATTAGTGTTGCCTAATTTCCCCTTAACCCCTGGTCATCAACTCCAAATCTTACACTTAAGACCCCTCAACTCTAAAACTTTACTTTCTTAGCTTAACTTTCTACCGGGAGTCTTAACATACTAACAAGCACTTTATAACTTAACTTTACTTTCGTTAATCATCATATTTGTCATTTCATATTAAATGCCTAAGCATTTAATCACATAATCCCATATAGGGCACATAAACATAATAGACCTAACGTTGACTAACGGTCAAGTCAATAAGTCAAACTCGAAAAAGTTTGGGATGTTACAATTACCTCCCCCTTAAGAGGATTCTGTCCTCAGAATCATTTCGCCACTCATATATGAGTAACTTATCAGTATCTTTAGCTTTATTATATCATTTCAGGATTTCCTTGGGTCGTTCTTTAACTTAGCATAGCCAAACTCATTTAGCTCCTTACACAGTCTTTTCTACTTTTACTTTCTTAGCACCAAGGCTCCCATCTTCCAACGAAGTCACATTGTCTTCATTATAAAATGGACTTCAAATCAGCATACACCTTTGTACTATGTAGATGAATACCATATCAGAACCTATGGTCTTTCCAACTTACATCTCACTTGTTTCATCATTTCTTTGATTCAATATTTAAATCAAATCAGGTAATCACCTCCTTTCTTTAACCTTCATAATTAGTACACACATTACATTTGGCGAAGGCTATTCATTTGGCGATTAAGCCCCTCATACACGTATCCTTATTAACTTGATACCATAATTCACATAATCCATTTGAACAAAGGGTCGACTTGCCATAACTTTCAATGCATAACATATCCCTTCATAGGGTCTTATGGTTAAACCGTTATACTCACTTGCTCAATGTAAGCTTTCTGTGCTCACCACAAAACCTTCAGTCAATTTTGAGCTAATCAAAACACTCATTCAACAATCATAACTTTATGAGTCGCTATTTCATGTCATTTGACGCTACAACTTTCCTGTCAATAACATGTCATAACATGAAAATAACACATCGTACTATCGTTTCATCATCATATCATCATAACATTATACTATCATATCGTCAATGTACTACGACATCATATCTTTATATCTTCATAGCATCATATCGTGTTAACATCGTATCCGTCTTATTTTACATCATATACATTTGATCTTATCACATACTTTATTCCATGATATCATCGTTTCATATCATAAACATGTTATTATTCCATCATAGCATGCACAAGCTTATCATTCATCACCAATGGTATGTGAAAATCTCAATACACTTTCGCACGATCATATGACTTTTCCAAGTTTCTAAATCCTCATTTCTCTTTCCCATCAATCTAAGGGTGATAAGCATCACTTGCGTTCTCCATTTCCTTCATACATTGACACACATCTTCAAACATTAATTACCTTACGGCCGTCTCGATTCGAAACATTCAACAATTAACTTTCACACTTTAAGAGCATTTCTTTATTATTCATCTTTCCTTTCGTGTCCAATGAAATGGTATAATAGCTCACAAAGAAATAGATATTCTTGGGCAACCCATCTACTAATGGATCATATCATTACCTTTAGCTTCCCACGCAGCCCTGCCTCTTAGTCCATGATAACATGACTTCACGCTTCCGTTAAAAGGTTCTTAAATACTTTATTTGGCTACAAAACTTTCAGTGTCTGGTCTTAGCTTTTAACCTTTATCACACGTCAACGTATAAGACTTACTACACCGCTTATCATTATAGGTCGTATCACATTTCAGGCGACATCCACATAAGCATGTCACCACGTTTCATAAGCCTCCTCAAATACAACTTTTGGGTCATAAGATGACCGAATGCGACAAATCTCAGTTCTTAACAAATGTAGCAGACTCAAAGACCTTTCCAAAAATGTGAGGTTTGCCTCTTGAAGAACTCTAATGAATAAGATATGACGTTTGCAACACATGTCTGCAGAATTCGTCCGTAACCTGACCACTTCTGGAGATCGACATGTTTCGCATATTTCCAGGAACAATCATCGGAAACTCTGTTCGTATCAAATTTAGGGACACATAGAGGTTTTCAGAAAAGTAAGGTTCATCTTCTAAGTCGTTCATATAAGGAAGATATGATTTTTTTACAATAGGACTGAATTTTCATACCAATAAACTTTCATTTTACGAACAATTTCCACCATCAAACCTCCATGTCAAGCCACTACGGCCTCTTTTGTTCACACACTTCCAATAAGGACTTAATTATCAATTTGAAACCTTCGTTTGATTCGTAGGTTCATTGTACTCATTTTCATTCGGTTTGACACCCGAATGACTCGAAATCGATTCGCGAACGCAATCGAATCCACACCACACCTCAAGACCAGATGTTAACTTTATATTGATTCTATTTGAACATAAAAACGACTCTTGAACAACTTCATACCTGTAGGGGATTTCAAGATACTCATCGATTGCAAATAGCAATCGCCGAATGACCCGCAATCGCTAATTTAACAACAAAACGTTTCTTATCAATCATTACTCACCAAGTCCAGGTATGGGAGAAATTCATGGATGGATATGACTTATTTTCTGCAAAGATTTCGTTCTATACCTTGAAGGATGATAAACGGATCGTTTACGTGCACCGGTTGATCTTTAATCCACCCGAAAACGCAAGAAATCGTACGAGGATCATTCCAGAAAAGAAAGGAGATTTAGGGTTCTTAGGAGGAAGGAATAATCTGAATTAGGGAATAATAATCTGACCTAATTATTCCTAATCATGTTTTGAAGTTTCAGTAATGGCTAGAATGGCCGCTAGACTTCCATACGTCACATAAATAGCTTAAATCGTCCACCAGGAATTCCATCGTCATATAAAACACATCTTGACATCTTTAAACACATAAACGTATATATATATTTTTTAAGACATTAAAGCCTCTCACATAAAGCATATTAAACTCACGTAAGCATTAACTCGTTAAGAGACTTATTGGTAGCAAGGTGTTGACTGAACGACTCAAGTCAACCGTTTCACCAAAAATTTGGGGATGTTGCAATTACCTCCCCCTTAAGATACTCGTCCCAATTGTCACATATCGTCCCGACTCCAGTACAACTTTAACACTTCACAGCTCTAAGGTAGCTTCACATCTTATCATAGTGTTCATAGAATTAAAGAGCTTCACTGTTAAGGGTTCAATCGTCCTTAAGGTTAACTTCTTTACTTGTTTCAGCTTCATCATTCTTTGTTTCATTCATACGTGTCTACTCTTGGCGTGACTGAAGGTGATACCATTCAGTGACTCCATCATTCTCATCTTTACTTCATTCAGATCAACACAGACACAGTCTCACAAACACAGACATGTCGTGATACATTTACAATTACGTTCGCGACCGTAATTGTAACTGTATCCTTCCATATGTGTGCCCGGTAACCCTTCTGTGCATCACCTACTTAAATCTCTTCAACTTCCCAACGTCAACTCTTCTCGTCAACTTCAGATCTACGTCCTTTAAGCCGGTAGGCTCGACAACATTGACCACCAGTCACTTCATTTCTCACCTACCATTAAACTTCATTTAACTGTATATACATCTTAATCATCATCAACATCTTACCGGTTATAACTTTTCACCGATCTTTACGCACATCCATACACTCAATCCTGAAAATTTCGTGAGGAGGAGTTGCCATTTTACCTCCACGAATCATGTATCATAGCAGATGAAGATATAGCAACGGGATAAGCGAGAATTAGAGGAATTAAAGCTACTTGAAATAATCATGGAACACATAATAAGCCTTAATTCTACTCTCTCACTCAACCCAAACCCGTCCTAAAGCATTTCATTCAATGGCTAAGCATGCCTACTTAAGCCCTATCATATTTCATACGGTTTAAGTCCAAAGTCCTAAGGTCTTGGTCGAATTTTGGTTCACTTAAACCATTTCTCTGATACCAACTTGTAACACCCGTTGTTTAAAAACCTGGATTTTCAAAACTTTCGCCTAACGGCGTTTATTAATGGCGGAAAAGGATCTCTTATAAATCTGCCCATCCGTAATCGGATGAAACCTTTGAAAACATTTGGTGTTACTTAATTGCATCATCGAAATAATAAAAGAAAATCCAAGTCTTGGCACCAACATAAATGCCAAACATTATTACATGATCTTACATCATAATATCGTAAATGAAGTAGCCATACATAAGGCTAAGGGTAGTCTAAGCTTTAAGAACATAAATGCTATCATCTTTAATGTCTCTACCCATCCTTACAAAGCTATCCTTTCTCTAGCTCCGTATGCACCTAATCTGATGGCACAACATTTCCAAAGAGCAAGTGTTAGCTAATAAATTAGCTAAGTAAGATAACATGTATTGAAAACGTTTGCCAATTTAATATATTAACAAAGTCATATCATCATTATGTGTTAATATCACGTGAGCACCATAAACATCATATCATAAGAAACATCATGAACATCATAAGCATCATATAGCATTACACATTAAGAACATCATAATCCTAAGTGTGCCTAACTTTCTTACGTAACTTTCTTTACTTCGTATCTTTCTTTACTTCGTATCTTTTCTTTACTTCGTATCTTTTCTTTGTTTCTTTGCCTAGATGTAGGCTAAGTGACTTAAGCCACTTTCAATGGGATGTGGGGTTGTGTGTAGGCGGTCATAGACCATACAGGGAGTCCTCACACCCGACATGATGGGTAACCAATAAGGGGTCCATCGGCGTCGTTAAGGAAAGACAAAGTCATTTCCAACTGAATAAACCGTTTATGCCTTTACGCATTGGTGGTTAGTTACTCCACCCGGAATAAACAAACATAACTATGTCACAAGGAGCAACTCAAGTGACCACGTACGCACTAGCTTTACAACTAGCACGGGTTAAGCTTAACACAACTTTAAATATGCTCGAGACTTCATTATTATGTTAGTTTAGGCTACACTTTCACCTAAACTAACCACTTTTATCTTTCTTTACTTCATCTTAGATTAGGCTACACTTTCACCTAAGCTAAGCACATGTTTCATCTTTACTTTATTTCAACTTAGGCTACACTTTCACCTAAGTTAATCACATAATGTCATTTCTTTAGTTTAGGGCCCTTAACGTGCACGTGAACATGGCAATCCTAATCAAAGGACTAGTGACTAAGTGATCAAGCCACACATGTAATCATATCATAAACATGTCACCATTTCGTGTTCACATATCAGAAGCATAACATCATATCATGATCAATTAACTTAAACATAACATTGGATCATGATCACATAACATAAACATGGCATCATATCATATTCACACTTCATAAACATATCATCATTCCATGATATGGGAACTTACCTTATGCCTTTGCAACCTGCATATACATGTCATTCATCATAGAAAGGTAAGCATCATATCCCATATCAACCTCCCATAATCCCTTTTACTTTACTTTTAATCATACATAAGCGTTTGGAAGGTTTTACTTATGAAAACGTGTTTTGTTGTACCACCAGGTGACAAAAGATGTTATCTTACCTTGGTACAGCATATGAACCTGTTATGAACTGATTATAGTGCTTGCTAAGTGCTCCCGACTACCTAGAATGAGTACAAGATCAAACTATAAGCTAAACGAAACGTTTTTGTGAAATCTGGGCACTTGGTGCGCCGCACCTGGAAAGTGGTGCGTCGCACCAATCCTCCAGAAAAATCAAATCATCTAGAGGTGCGCCGCACCTCCCCTTTGGTGCGTCGCATATCGGGCTTTTTAAGAAAATCACATTCCCAAAACTGGGCTATGGTGCGCCGCACCACTCCTTTGGTGCGCCGCACCTGGGGTGCAGACCAGCAGTTAAATTTTCAAACTTGTTCCAAACGATACCCATTCGATCTCAAACCCTTAGCCCGATCTGGGGGTATAAAATTGACCCTTCTAATGATACTTTTGATGACTCAAATCAATCAATTGATCTTATAATCCTTTGCATCATGAATCAATCATTCAATCACCCGAATAACATGAAATCAGTGATCGTTTGATCAAATAACCCAACCCAAACCCTATGGCCTGGATTATAAACTCAACTAAGACTCATAAGATCAGAATTCAAAGATAATATTACCTATATTACCTGTAGATGACTTAGAGGATTCAAGATCTAATCAAAACTTGATCAATACGGCACGAATCGATTGAATCTTGAGGGAACTTTGCTTTGGGAGAGGAGGGGATCGGTTGGGGCTTCACACACACAAGAGGGCAGAAGTTTTGTGACAATTAGTGTTGCCTAATTTCCCCTTAACCCCTGGTCATCAACTCCAAATCTTACACTTAAGACCCCTCAACTCTAAAACTTTACTTTCTTAGCTTAACTTTCTACCGGGAGTCTTAACATACTAACAAGCACTTTATAACTTAACTTTACTTCCGTTAATCATCATATTTGTCATTTCATATTAAATGCCTAAGAATTTAATCACATAATCCCATATAGGGCACATAAACATAATAGACCTAACGTTGACTAACGGTCAAGTCAATAAGTCAAACTCGAAAAAGTTTGGGATGTTACAAATAGGCAGCCCGGTACTCTACCGAGCAACACTCAACAGAATCCAAAGCCTCAATTCAATAACCAAGGGCAAAACAGTCAAGGATCGGGACAGAAGTATACCCCTCCAAATGCTCGAAATGAGCAAGTGAATGCCATCACTACGAGGACAGGTAAGATTTATGTTTCCGCAAACCCTTTACCTAATGATTCTTCTCCACTTGTGCAGGAAAATGAAGCTGATGAGACTGTTGATGAAGAATTTGAGATGGAACCGAACCAAGCCGTGCCGAAACCGGCCGTTCCATCCAAACCCGCTGAGAAACCGACGGTGAAGCCGTATCAACCAAAGATTCCATTTCCTCAACGGTTGAGGAAAGAAAAAGTCAAGGAACATTTTAAGAAATTTGTTGATCTTATTCAGTCTGTGAATATAACTGTTCCTTTAGTTGATTTGCTTGCAGGTATGCCTAATTATGCAAAGTTCCTCAAGGAACTTGTAAGTGATAAGAAGAAGCTTGAAGAGGCTAAGACTGCAGTTATGAGTGCCGAATGTTCAACAATCATTCAGAATCAGATTCCTCCCAAGTTGGAAGATCCGGGGAGTTTTCTAATTGCTTGTTCTTTTGGTGCTTATTTGTGTGAGGCATTGGCCGATCTTGGGGCTAGTATCAATTTGATGCCTTATTCGGTTTATAGGAAGTTGTCTCTAGGAGAATTGACCCCTACCCGCATGAGTATTAGGCTCGCGGATCGTTCTTTCCAATATCCCATGGGGATAGCGGAAAATTTGCAAATTAAAGTAGGGCATATGATATTTCCGGTTGATTTTGTTATCCTTGAGATGGAGGCGGACTCCAAAGCCCCCTCATTCTTGGCCGACCATTCCTTATGACCGCAGATGCTATCATCCGGGTTAAGGCTAAGGAAATTTCCCTAGGTGTCGGTAATGACCGAGTTGTTTTTAATGTTGATAGAGCACTAAAGCATCCTTACTCTTGTTATGAAACTTGTTTCAGGTTAGATGTGATTGAAGAAGAAGATGCTTTGGAGAAAGAGCTCATGGATTTCTTGGACATGGAAGAAGGTGAAGCATTGCTAGCTTGCAGTGAAGAGGAGCAAGAATTGGTTGGAGATATGATGCAAAAGATTATGGCATTAAGTGTTGATGAAACTCCACCGGAAGACGAGACTTATGAAGAGATCACGGGTAGTGATAGCACACGGGTGCTAACCTCGGTAGAGAACCCTCCTACCGACTTGGAACTCAAGCCACTTCCGGACCATCTTGAGTATGCATATTTGAAGGTACATCTCTTTTACCCGTTGTCATCTCATCCTCATTAATGGAGGATGAGAAATCTAGACTTATAACCGTCCTAAAGGCCCATAAAAAGGCCTTTGCATGGAAAATTTCTGATATTCCGGGTATAAGTCCAGAATTTTGCAAACATACCATAAACTTTGTTGATAATGTGAAACCGGTTGTGCAAAGGCAACGAAGATTAAATCCAAATATGAAAGATGTGGTTAAAAAGGAGATTATTAAGTTGCTTGATGCGGGAATCATATTCCCCATCTCGGATAGTTCATGGGTAAGTCCGGTACATTGCGTACCGAAGAAGGGTGGGATGACCGTAATTTTAAATGACAAAAATGAATTGGTTCCCACTAGGACTGTCACGGGGTGGAGGGTATGTATTGATTATCGGAGATTAAATGATGCTACCCACAAAGACCACTTTCCCTTGCCCTTTATTGATCAAATGCTCAAACGGCTCGCCGGTAACGAGTATTTTTGCTTTTTGGATGGGTTCTCCGGGTACTTCCAAATACCCATTGACCCCAAGGACCAAGAGAAGACCACTTTTACTTGCCCTTTTGGCACTTATGCCTATAGAAGGATGCCATTTGGTCTTTGCAATGCCCAGGTACTTTTCAAAGATGTATGATTGCCATATTTCAGGACATGATCGAAACATCCATGGAGGTGTTTATGGATGACTTTTCTGTTTTCGGTAGTTCTTTTGAAAATTGTCTTGAGAGTCTTGATAAAATGCTTGAAAGGTGTGAAAGGGCACACTTGGTCTTGAATTGGGAAAAGTGTCATTTTATGGTGAAAGAAGGTATTGTTTTGGGACACAAAGTTTCAAGAGCGGGATTAGAGGTAGATAAAGCAAAAATTGATGTTATAGCTAAATTGCCTCCACCCACTAATGTCAAATCAATTCGAAGCTTTTTGGGTCACGCCGGGTTCTACCGTCGATTTATAAAAGATTTTTCGAAAATTACTCGGCCAATGACCAAGTTGTTAGAGAAAGATGTCCCATTCAATTTCGATAAAGAATGTCTTGATGCTTTTAACTCACTTAAAGTTAAATTGACCAATGCACCCATTATGTCTCCACCCAATTGGTCATTACCGTTTGAGTTAATGTGTGATGCTAGTGATTATGCTTTAGGGGTCGTTCTAGGCCAAAGGGAGGATAAGCATTTTCGCCCTATTTCCTATGCTAGCAAGACCTTAAACCCGGCTCAACAGAACTTTACCGTGACCGAGAAAGAGTTATTAGCCGTGGTTTATGGCTTTGATAAGTTTAGACCCTATTTGGTTTTGAATAAGACTATTGTGTTCACCGACCACTCGGCTTTGAAGTACTTGTTCTCGAAACAAGATGCTAAGCCTCGTTTAATTCGTTGGGTCTTACTTTTACAAGAATTTGATATTGAGATCAAAGATAAGAGTGGGGCTGAAAATGTGGCAGCCGACCACTTAAGTAGGCTCGAAAACCCTCACCTTGAGGAGTTAAAGGAGCATGATATTAATGATGCGTTTCCTGACGAGTTTCTAATGCAGGTGGATGTGGAAGAAGATCCATGGTTTGCAGACATTGCTAACTATTTATGTGCAGGTGTTCTTCCTAAGGAAATGACTTATCAACAGAAAAAAAAGTTCTTTTATGAGATTAAGCATTATTTCTGGGAAGAACCATATTTGTTTCGAATGTGTGCAGATGGCTTGATTAGGAGATGTGTGGCCGGTGCAGAAACCCGGAAGATTTTGGATGCATGCCACTATGGACAAACCGGTGGTCATTACGGACCATCTGTAACCGGTAAGAAGGTTTTTGATGCAGGATTTTATTGGCCTTCAATCTTCAAGGAAGCTCAAACATTAGTGGAGACGTGTGAAGTGTGTCAATGTCAAGGTAACATTTCAAAGAAGGATGAGATGCCACAAAACTTCATTCAGGTTTGTGAGGTATTTGATGTTTGGGGAATTGATTTTATGGGACCCTTTCCGCCTTTAAATAAGTGTCTTTACATTTTAGTGGCGGTTGATTATGTGTCGAAATGGGCCGAGGCTAAGGCCTTGCCAACTAATGATGCAAGGGTTGTCATTGATTTCTTAAAGCAATTATTTTGACGTTTTGGTTGTCCTAAGGCCTTAATCAGTGATCGCGGAACTCATTTCGTGAATCACCAACTTGTTAAGGTGTTGAAGAGGTATGGTGTTCATCATCGTTTCTCTACTTCTTATCACCCTCAAACGAGTGGCCAAGTAGAAAACACTAATAGGGCTTTAAAACGAATCTTAGAGAAAACCATAGGTGATAATCCTAAAAGTTGGTCTAGGAAGTTGGATGATGCATTATGGGCTTTTAGAACCGCATTTAAGACTCCAATTGGGACTACACCTTATAGGTTGCTTTATGGGAAGACATGTCATTTGCCGTTATAAATAGAGCATAAAGCTTATTGGGCTCTTAAGAATTGCAATATGGACTTAGTTGAAAGTAGTGAATTGAGAATGTTGCAATTGCATGAGTTAGATGAGTTGAGGTTGAATGCTTATGAGAATTTTATGCTCTACAAAGAGAGGACTAAGGTTTGGCATGATCGTAGGATTAGAGAGAAGAATTTTAAGGCCGATGATAAGGTTTTGTTATTCCTTTCCAAGTATAAGTTCAAGCAACCTAAGTTGACTTCTAGGTGGACCGGCCCTTTTGTGATCAAACATGTCTATCTGTCTGGTTATGTTGAGTTGTTTAAATCGGATGGAGCTACTTTTATTGTTAATGGTCACAGGTTGAAGCTTTATCATGAAGAAGAGGAAAATGTGGGAGTCGTCGTTGACGAGCTTCCATTTTTCGAAAGGAATCAATGAAGAAAGGACTATGAGTCGAGCTAAAGACTCGTAAATAAATTAAGCGCTTCGCGGGAGGCAACCCGTGTTTCTTGTATTCATTATTGTTTAATTGTCATTGGTAATGTGTTTTAATAAGAATTGCAGGTAGGAGCCGCTCTCATGCCTTCCGGTAAGTCGTTTTCAAGGAAGAAACAAAAGGTAAGTGTTGGGGTGAGTTGCGCCGCAACTTAGAGTTGCGCCGCAATGTGATGTTATGATTGCGCCGCAACGAAGGGCGTTGCGCCGCAGCTTATCCTACTGTTTTTCAATTGCGCCGCAGGTGGTATGTTGCGCCGCAATTTGTTTTGTTTCAGAAAAATCGAAAATTTAAAATAAAAAAAAAAGAGTTCAAAAAATAACCCATTGCGCCGCAACGGGTGGGGTTGCGCCGCAACCCGGGTCAAACCGGGTCAACACATAGTTTAATAGAAAAGGGGATCGGTAGCTCATAATTAACTCACACATATTTTTCTCAATAATTGAGCTCCCACTATTCTCTCAAGCCCCATCCGATCCAAACCCACTTCCTTCTCTATTTTCTTCTACTTTTCTATTAAATCTTCATTATCATTCACCATGACTCGATCTGGAAAGGTTAGTTTGATCCACCCTCCAATCTCATTATTTGTTTGTTATTCAATTCTTACCATTTGTTCTTGTTTCAATTCGATTTTGCTTGATATTATGCTTTCATTACTTGTTAGAGGTCGAATTTGGGATTATTTGATTTAAAGAACAATTTGGGTTGGGATAATTTGATCGAAGGATTGATGATTTGTTTTGTGGATTGGGTCATTCAAATTAACTTAGGGTTAATTAAAGTTGGTTTTTCTTAATTAAATGCTAAACCCTAAGATTTAAGATGTTATCTAGTGTTTGGAATTATTTTTGTTAACCCTACTGCTGCTCGATATGCCCAGAAAAACACAGGCGATGCGCCGCAACTGTAAAACAGACAGATAAGTTGCGCCGCAACTAGACCTTTTCCAGACCTATGTCGTTTATTCTTTCGTTGTGGGGGTGTTAATCGAACCCTCACTATTGCTGAGTTTGGGTTGTGCACGGGGATGTACACCCAAGAGACGTTGGATGACCCTGCTTTTGAGCGTCTTTTAGCCATTTCTGTTAGGGCTACTTCTGGTTTCACTAGGGAAGCAGGTGATTTCAGAGATTATTATAACCGGGTTTCTGGGGGTCGCGCTTGGAAAGCGGCTTGTGGGGCGAATACAATCCAATCGCCTATTCTGCGCTTGTTCCATAAGATGTTGGTCCATTCTTTTGTCCAAAGGACCAATCACCCGGATAAGCTTTATATGGAGGATTTGTGGTTGTTGAGGTTGTTCGATGAGGGAGATGTGAATAGGAAGGCATGTGCCCCCTATGTGTTGGCAAAACATATGGGGACGAAAGGAGTTCGGGATAGAGGGTTAGTTTGTGGCCATTTCATTTCCAAAATGGTGAGGTATTTCGAGGGTGCTGACAATGCAGTCGCTTTGAACTGCAAGCCTATGAAACCATTTACTTGGAATGATTTGAAGAGGTGGAAATTGATTAAGCCTCTGGCTCACAAGAATGATATTCCCGAGTTGATTGATTTTGGTGATGCTGATTCTGATGATGATGAGGAGGATTCAGATGATGATGATGATGATGCTGAGATGGCTGATGCACCAGAGCAGCCGCTAGAGCCCACACGACGTACTAAGCGTCGTGCCACCACTACACCTTCTGAGGGACCATCTTCTTCTGCTGCCGCCCATTCAGGTCCATGGGATTTTACTTCTTTGGGGACTATGATGAATAACACGTGGGAGTCTCATCAGAACTTTCAGCGGTCCCATGAGCAGTTTCAGTCTAGGGTGGATAGTGATTTTAGGTGGATGGGCTCAGGTATGGGTCATTTGATGCATGATCAGCATAGGTATCAGCCCATGTGGGAGGCCCAGTATAGGGGTGAGCAGTTTCATCCTCCTCAGCCGATTCCAGACTACAGCCCTCCTAGTATCTTCATTCCTGAGCACAGAGCCGGAGGTGGATTCTTCTATCCACCAGAGCGTCAGTACGAGGTGCCTCCTTCCCATGATCTTGGAGGGACGGGGCCCGATAACCCTGTTAGCTTTGGATCTTTTGCAGGTACACATGCTGGTGCAGATGCTGGAGGATCAGGTTCGGCGGAACCATCTTTTGCCGAGCAGGTGGTTGGATCAATTTTTGGTTCAGGACCTATGCCTGGCTACCCCTACCCTCCTCAGTGATTTTTGATGAGATGATGCTGCTGCCGTCGGTTGGTGATGATGGCTTGTACTTGTATTTGTTTGAACAATATTATTTCCGTATTTTTATTTATTTTCATTTGTTGGTTTGTAATCACCCTTAAGGGGGATAGAACATCGTATTTTACTTTTCCATTTCCGTTTATTAGGGATAGGTTGATTGCATGGTTTATTTGATTATGTTGCTCGTTAATGGTGTGTTCATGTTGATAGCAAGTTGAATGTCATGTGCATATGCTGGCAGTAAGTTCAGCGACATATTTTGTTGGCATCATATTCAGGCATGGAACATACATCATACCCGGCAAGTTTTCTTGTTCTTGATTTTGTTTTTGTTTACTTTCCCCTATTTCCCTTGGTTTGCCTTAGTTCATTGGACATTGAGGGCATTGTCCAACTCAAGTGTGGGGGGGTGGTAAATAGGAAAAAGTCGGGTATTTTTGAGGAATTTTGAAACTTTTGCATGCTTGTCCTTGTAGTTAATTGCTTTTGTCACTTAATTACAGAACTTAATAAGCAATTTGACTACACCTTGGGTACAAAATTTTAATTTGTGGAATGTGTTTTGACTGATTAATTATGCAATCCCTTTTGGATTAATAATATGACTAGCACGCTCAAAGCACCAAAACACCCAAATTGTGAGATTATTGATTCATTGCTAGTTATGATAGGTGCTACTTGGACTTATACATACCGATGTATGTGGCCCATTTAGACATGTGTCAAGGAAAGGTGCTAGTTACTTCATCACTTTTACGGATGATTTCAGTCGTTATGGTTATGTTTACTTGCTTATACATAAACATAAAGTCTTCGAAACATTCAAAGAGTTTAAAAATGAAGTAGAAAATCAACTCGGTAAAACCATCAAGATTATTCGTTCGGATCGAGGTGGGGAATACTTAAGCCAAGAGTTTAAGGATTATCTAAAAGCTTGTGGAATTATTCAACAGCTTACTCCTCCATATACTCCACAGCATAATGGTGTATCTCAGAGGAGAAATCGAACCTTGCTAGACATGGTGTGATCAATGATGAACCTTACGACTCTCCCATTTTCATTTTGGGATTATGCTCTAGAAACTGCTGTATGCATTCTCAATATGGTTCCAACCAAGAAGGTTGACAAGACACCGCATGAATTGTGGCATGGAAGTGTTCCTAATTTGTCTTACTTAAGGGTCTGGGGATGTGAGGCACTTGTGAGACGAGATACGCCTGACAAACTTCAACCTAGATCAGTTAAGTGCATCTTTGTAGGATACCCAAAGGAAACGATGGGTTACTACTTCTACTTTCCCACCGACAACACTGTTAAAGTTGCTGATATGCTGACTTCTTTGAAAAGAATCTCATAAATCAAGAAAACAGTGGGAGGATTGTAGAACTTTATGAGACTCAAGAAAAGATGTGTCACCTTCTGAAAATACTAGCGATCATCAACTTGGGGGGGGGGGGGAATGTTCAAAGTGATGAACCTCAAGTTGAAGATAATGCGATTCCAATTCGTAGATCCTCAAGGACAATACGTGCTCGTGAAAGATTGAATCTTAATATTGATTCTGAAGAACACGTATTAGGAGACTTAAATGAACCTCCTAATTTCAAAGCTGCCTTATCAGATCCAGAATTTGACAAATGGCTTGAAGCTGCGAATGTGAAAATGAAATCCATGAAAGATAATCAAGTCTGGAGCTTGGTTGATCTTCCACCTAATGGTAGAACCGTTGGGTGTAAATGGATCTTCAAGAAGAAGACCGACATGGATGGAAATGTACACACCTATAAAGCTCGTCTTGTGGCGAAAGGCTATACTCAGCTTTACGGAGTTGACTATGAGGAAACCTTCTCTCCCGTAGCGGACATTAGAGCTATTAGGATCATCTTAGCCATAGCAGCGTACTATTACTATGAGATATGGCAAATGGATGTCAATACTGTTTTCTTGAATGGTTATCTAGACGAGGAAGTTTATATGGTTCAACCAGAAGGTTTTGTCGATCTAAAATATCCCAACAAAGTGTGCAAGCTTCAAAGGTCCATTTATGGACTAAAGCAAGCATCAAGAAGTTGGAATAAAAGGTTTGATGAGGAAATCAAAAAGTTTGGTTTTGCTCAAAATCCTGATGAGCCATGTGTATATCGCAAAGCTAGTGGGAGTAATGTTACTTTCCTTGTCTTATATGTTGACGACATATTGATAATAGGAAATCATATTCCAATGTTGCAAGATGTAAAATCCCATCTTGGAAAGTGTTTTGCTATGAAAGACTTGAGTGAAGCAGCATTCATTCTTGGAATCAAGATCTATAGAGATAGAAGTAAATGGTTGATTGGATTAAGTCAAAGTGCTTATATTGATAAGATCTTGAAGCGATTCAAGATGGAGAATTCCAAGCGTGGTTTCGTACCTATGCAAAAAGGACTTAACTTATCTAGCAAAAACGGTGCCTCTACACCTGAGGAGCTGGAGCGTATGCAAAGAGTTCCTTATGCTTCGGCTGTGGGATCTATTATGTATGCGGTAAGATGCACTAGACCTGACATCGCGTTCGCGCAAAATATCGTTAGCCGTTATCAACAGAATCCGGGTGAGGATCACTGGACTGCTGTGAAGAATATTCTTAAGTACATGCGTGCTACTAAAGATTAATTTTTGGTGTATGGAGGAAATCCCGATACAGAGCTCAAAGTGACTGGATACTCTGATGCTGGATTTCAGACTGATAAAGATGATACAAAATCTCAGTCGGGATACGTCTTCGTTTTAAATGGAGGTGCGGTGGATTGGAAGAGCAAGAAGCAAACCACAGTTGCTATGTCTGCTACAGAGTCTGAGTATATTGTCGCCTCAGATGCCGCCATGGAAGCTGTCTGGATTAGAAAGTTTATTTCTGGGCTTGACGTGATGCCCTCAAATAACACACCTTTGGATATGTATTGTGACAATACTGGTGCAATCATCATTGCCAACGAACCCGGAGTTCAGAAAGGTGCCAGACATTACTAAAGAAGATATCATTATGTTCGTGAGCAAATCGAACTAAGTGAAATCAATTTACTCAAAGTTCACACAGATTGTAACTTAGCTGATCCTTTTACAAAGGCTTTGTCAAAAGAAAGCTCGATAAGCATGTGAGGGCATAGGACTTAAATTAGCTAGTTATATCATGTAAATCTGTGATTGGTATTTGGATAACGGATGTTAAACAATTATTATTTTTATAAATGAATTAAAATACTTGGTATGTTTGTTTTCATTTCAATATATAATTGTATCCTATATTTGCATGTTTAATCCATGAATATTTAATATTCTAAATGTCCATTGTCGATTAACTATATGGGAATATAGTTAAACTAAGACAAATCTGAGTGACTGGTAATATTCTTAGGAATATTTGAAGATGGTCCTACCAAACTCACATGATATCCATAGAGATGCATATCGGACTACCCCACTTAACGAATCATCACTTTATGGATCAGTGTCATTAAGTGAAATTTGTAAAATGGTTGCTTTATTTATCCTTAGACTTGAGATACAAGCAGGTTATGCATGTGTGGATTGCATTTTCTTGATATAGTTCTAACTATCCTGAATAAGGTAGTAACAAAGGGCTATTTTCAGAAATGTAGTGAAATGACATGACTAACACGTGTAGTCAAAATAGGATTTGTTCCTTCAATTTGCAACTGAAGAATGATACCATTTGACGCCCTCATTAATTAATTAAGATGTTTGTACGGCCGTACCCAAATGAACTCCAGATGTGGTCTCGATTAATTTGGTAATCTTAATTAGTTGTTAAAATGATAAACAGAATCGTTAAATTATAGAATGACATTGATCCATATCCATAATTAACAAGGTATCTGAAACAAAGGGATAATAAACTCTGAAACCGTTTCAAAATACTTTAAGAAACTATACTTAAATATTTTCGGGAGCATTGGCGTGTTGCTAGACGCTAACCAATGTTATTGCCTTTATATAACATGCTCAAGTGGGAGCTGTTGGAATGTGATCACGTTAAATAAACGCATGTCCGGAAAGTATTTAAGCCTACGGGGTCACACAAAATGACACGTATACTCTATGTAAATAATTAATATGTTAATGTAATATATTAATTAATATGATCACGAAATGATTAATAAACATAAGTTAAAATGTTAAATAAATGTTTATTAGAGGATTAAAGTGTAAATTAGAAAATAAGGAAGTTTCCTAATTACACTAAAAGGGGGTGGGCCGATTTTTGTAGGAGGGTTTCCTAAACCTCCTCAAACTTGGTCACCAAGTTAGAAAACCCTTCTAATTAATCCCTATATATAGGGGTTAAAGCTTAAGGGTTTTACACACTTTTCAAAACAATTAGTTTTGAAAACCCTAACTTTTCTCTCCCTCTTTTCTTCTCTTGTTCGATCGACATCAACAACAAAAAGGGTTTTGGATTTGCTTTGGTTCGACATTAAGGGTATTAACACAATCGGGTTGTGAATTCGTGATCGGGTACTAGCATACATCATAGGGGTGTCAAGTGTATGATCGTAGAGGGGTTTTACTTTAAACCCTAACTAATAATAATAATCTTATTATTAATATTATTGGAAGCTAAGCTAAAAGGTACACATTCAATTCATTACTTTGTTAATTATTATATTGCATATACGTTTCTTTCCGCTGCGTACTCGTGATTGTTTATGTGATTATTATGCTTGAATCCTAACAAAAGTAATATTACCCAATGTAAAAACGAGACTTACGATAACATAGATTTGGATCAGGGAATGAGGAAGGATAAAGACGAAACTCAAAAGCTGGCCAGAAGTTGCTTTGATATCTCATTCTTGATGATATTATTGTTCATAGACAATTTCATTGTTTTGGTCTTTGCTATTATGATCGAGTTGTTTCAGTTTGATGTCAAAAACATCCGATTATGATATTATGCAAACTTAGGCATCCTACTTTTAGTCTTCTTCAATCTTTTGATACTAAGGCTAAAGGTTCTTCATGATCTATATATGTATGTGTGTTTGGTTTGAAATTATGATGATTTGTTGATCTTTTTAATACGGGCTTCACAAAATGGGCTATATTGTTGAAAGGGTTGGAATAACCTCAATTATGATGTTCATGCCTGAAACTTGTTTAATCATACGAGACTAAGAGATTTATAATTACTATAAAGGCTTAATGTCCACTAAGGCTACCCAATTATTTCATTGTTTTCTTTTAGGCCACCAATTTATTATATGAGACTTATAGGCCATCTAAATTTATAACTTTTTCCATTTACATTAATTAATGCTAAAACTACAAAAGAAAAAATTGAAAATGACAACTATGCCCCTTCATTATACATAATAAATATACCCTGAAATATCAATTATGCCACTTCATTATGCACCTGAATATTATCTCTTTAATAAGTCTTTGTACTAATCCTCATCAACACCCGATTCTTTATTTTTCTTTACCCACTATGAACTTATTAAGTAATATGCCACACATAAGAAATAATATATATAGAAATCCCATGAAAATGAATTATATGCATACCGTAAAAATATGGTTATAAAACACGATCGAGACAACAACCATGTGCCGTAAGCATGCTTAGTTAATATTGCATCAACAAGCTAGTCCATGCAAAAAAGGACATGTATAATAAAAATGCACACATCATATATAGTATAAAAGCAGGAAACAAGTAAACAATAAAACAACAATATAAGGAGAAAATATATTTATCCTTACTGTTGCATTGGGCCTCTAATAACAATGTGGAGATGTCAATGAAGATGAACACAAGAGAATAATTTTAAACCCTTACATCTAATAAACACAAAAACATAAGAAAACCCTAGCATTTTTAGTAACTATTTTATCACATTTAAAGCGTAAATTTATTTGAGGGTATATTAGTCTTGTTATATTTATAAGGGTATTATTGTCATAACAAGTAGTTTTAACTAGAATTTTTTAAAATGAAATAAAATAATATTTTAGACGGCCTATAAGTACTTTATAATAAATTGGTGGCCTAAAGGAAAATAATTAGATTTTTAGATGGCCTTTGTGGTTATTATTCCTACTATAAATTTTGGACAAAAGTAGGTTACACATAAACACGACTTGTTTGGACATGTGCTAACTTTGACTGACCTATTACAGTATTTACTCTACCCACCCGAATTGATTGTTTTCGCCACTTCTAATGCATATCCATCTACATCAGAATGGTATGGATTGACCTGAAACTCTGTATAATATGACTGCAGAAAAATATATATTGTTACGAACTAATATCATTGCATAATGGACACGTTTGATCCTTTTGATTTGTTTCCTTCATTAGTTATATTTAAGTTCACTATCCACTTATTGAACTATGCTCCTCTCTAGAGTATTATTCTTCTTTTCAGTTATGTGATTCAGTAAAATTGTGCATAAAGCATGTCCTTTTGATATACTTTTACTTTTTAGGAGTCTATTGCATCATTGCATGTTTTGGATATGACGTTACATAGATAAGTTGATGACTAATTCGAAAAATGTAATTTATTTAGGGTGGAGGGAGTGATCAATCTCCATCCCTCTCATCTCCCTCCAATTATCCAATCAAATTACTCCACCTCATTTCAACCCTCCAACCTTTTTTTCAACCTTTTTAGTGTCAACCATCACTTCCAACCTATTTTCTTCACATTTTAATATATTATCCTTAACATTTATAAACTTTAAATAATTAACCCTTTTTTTCAATTTATATGTTTTATTATTAACAAAACACATTACGTAATATTAAAAAACATATTACATAATAAAAATAAAAACATTACATAATTAAAAAAAAAAGTTTACACTATGCAAAAAAAAGGTTGGAAAAAAAAAAAAAAAAAAAACTTACAGCGAGCTAAAATCAAAAGAAAAAAAAAACGTTTTTATTTTTTAAACTAAAAGGTTGGAGGAAAAAATTTAGAATATTGTTTAGCAAGCTAAAATCATAAAGCACATAAACTTACTCTACCAGCAATTTCCTTTTGTTTTGAAACTAAAATCATAAAGCAGCTCAAAATAAATAAAAATAAATAAAGTTTGGCCCAGTTTACAATTTTGGTCCCTGGCGCACAGAAACTTACTCTACCAGTCCCTAAACGGTCATGTGACATTTACACCTTCAGTCCCTCCCCTCCCATCTCTCTTCCAACCCTCCGAGGGCTTTGAACTCGCTGCTTCATCTCGCTGGCCAACTCGCGCGAGTGGCGGTCGAAGCCTTCTCATCCCTCCCATCTCCCTCTCAACCCTCTCCCCCACTCCCTTCACCCTTATGAACCTAGTTATAATTAAAACACCTCCACAATCAGAAAACAGTTTTCTTGATAACATACATTTTTAGTCCCAAAAATGGGACTTGGTATTTAATTAGATAAAAGAAACTGCTAAAAAAGTTTTATCAGCAGAAATCAATATTATCAATTATCGAAACCAAGTATTAGTCACCTGAAGTTTGAAAGAATCAATTGATTAAAAGTATAATAACCAAAATTTCTAACAAATAACTATCCAAACAGATTTATTATTATTATTGAAAAAGAGAATTACAAATTTAGATTCAGAATATCCAGATATAAAGATTATATCTAGATTATATGAAATATGTATATATGAAATAATGAGAGAAAAAGCAGATTAAAACTACACAGATCCAAAATAATGGGTTATTAACCCTAACCAATGTTTTAAAAACCGGTATTTTAGTCATACCGGTGTGGAAAAAATTTCCGGTATTACCGGTATTATCGGTATTACCGGAAATACCGGCCGGTACGACTATTTTAATTTATTTTATTTTATTTATAAAAATTTACAAAACTTGTTACAATTTAACGAAAATAGTCAAAATACAATATAATCCACTCAAAAATAATACCAAATAGGTATTTCATAACAAAATATAAGTTTTAAAGTTCACAAAAAACAAAAAATAACATTAAAGTATCATAAATATATTTTTAAAAAAATTCAAAAAGGAAATTAAAATACCGGAAATACCGGAAAATAACGGGAATACCGAAAATACCGACTGGTATTGAATAGTGAAAATATCGGAAAAATAACGGACTTAAAATGTTGGAGTATCCTTTGCTACCAGTAACTAACCAGTACAATATTGAAAACATTGACCCTAACTCTCTCATCTCTTTCTATATATATGCACCGAAGTTACAATCTGCTCCCTTGACTTTCTCCCATGCCATCTTCAGCTCAAACCTCTTAATCTTTTAACTTGTACATAAATAGTCCTTAAACTTTATTCAGCAAAATTATCCTACATACAATAAAAAGTAAATTAGTATAAAACAACATATTTACGAATAAACTTTGATATACAAACTTAATCATCTTCAACAAAGTCGAAAAAAGAATATCACTAAAAAGACTTCAAAGATTAGTAGAATTAGTTTTGAAGTCTAAACGATAACTTGAAGATACAACAAGAATCATCTGCTTGTTTAGTTAGTTGTTAATTTACTTATAACCTTTTACTGTAATTCGAATATCTTATCAATAAAATTGCATTTTCTTGATTGGTGTTCCAACACCATTTACGTGTACCATGCAAAGAATAGGTAAATAAGCATCACCATCACAAGCTTATTACCCTAGTTTTAGAATGTTTCAATTAACAATTTGACACAATTCTATTCAGGATTTATGATTTTATTCGGGTTAAAGATTTTATTTTACTATAACAAATCAATGCTAATGCAAAAATAAATAAAAACTATTAATACTAAGTAGTGATTAAAGATTAATATTTCCAACACTATCTTATCATGACTTAATAACGTCCTTTTTTTTTCCGAGAGCGTGTGTTTGATATCTCTTTGCCATCGCCTCCTGCCAAGTAACGTCATTGGTATACTTGTAACACCCCAAGCTAGGCCGGGATGTCACTGAAATTATATAGCACACAGTGGAATTATCGTAGAACATAAACTACATGAATAAAAAGGATTCGGTGAACCCAAACCAACATTTAAAGTACATAATGCTAAACAAACAAGAAGTCTTCAAACGGGTGCAAAGCATAACAAATACAACTAAATCCCAATGGTTCAAAGCATAATTCTAAAAGAGGACGAATGGATCACGGATCCATGAAAGTCCCAGTCCAAGTCCTAGCAGAAGCAACAAGTAGTCATCAAGTCTCCAATTTCACACGAATACCTGAAAAGTGCACTAAACAAGGTCAACACTAGGTTGGTGAGTTCGTAGGGATGGATCACAAGGAACCATCATCAATAATCGCGATAAGTATAAAGAGAAGTAAGTAATGTCTTACAAGTAGTCCTTATAAGTCACAATGTCAACCAAGATAGGTAAACTTATAGCAAACCTTGTCACATAACAAGTCAATGATGTCTCACACAATAATGAGAAATGCGTGTCATAAATACGCATAAGTGATGTCAATATCAAGGAATATGCGAAACAATAAGGATGTATGAAGTAAACGTGCATGAGATATGACCAAGCAATGTATGAGTGCATAACATGTGTGTCTCCCAACATAATCAAATGCAAGTATGTGTGACTACATACTTGGGGTCTGTGTGCGTCCCGCACAATGCAACGATACTCACATGTCATCCCAATGACCAATGTGGCATCTCAAAAACATCGATGTATATACGTCTATATACTCGGGGTCGGTGTGCGTCCCGCACAAAAAGAGTGTCTATGCGTGCGTCCAGCACCAATAGACGTATAAGTGTAAGTGTCCATTTCAATCACATCAAACAGTCCACCAACTGACTCCCATAAATCGGTCTCCCCATTTCCAACCACAAATCAAACATTCAACCAACAACCGAAACAACATGTACATACACTTCGGAGGATTCTACTTTCATCGAATTATAGATGCTTATATATAGGGTCACCCGCAGCCTTCCCACCACATCAATAACCCTTTGAAGGCATAATCGACTTCCATGTATGTACAACTATCCTAATCACAATATATAATTATAAACAAATGCATAATAAATCAACCAATCCAGTCAAACCATCAATAAATCAATCAACAATCAAACACGTATGTGTGCACTTTCCAACCCGAATCTCAATCGAGTAGGGAGCTACGGAACTCACCTCGATCGGCAATAAGGAGTTATAATCAAGTTAAAGTTGTCCAACGATCGTCAAATGTCCACAACCTAACAATATGTGTCACAATACAAGTCATGGTCAACACTAGGTATATAATACCACAACTTCCTCCAAGGTGTTTTAGAAGTGATTCGGGAACGTTTAAACGACAATTGAAGAGTTTTGGTTAAACACGGTTCAATGACTTAGCACCAAAATTCGACTTGAAAAGCAAAGTGTTTAGAAATGTGTTTAATCAGATTTGTTGACCTTAGAATGATGATATAAGACTAATAAACAAGTTTTGGATCATTGAAAGTCGACCGGTAACCGAACGTAAACGTAAAAAAAAAAGACAGCGGATGGAGGATGGGGCGGATGATCGGATGATTTGGCGGACGCGGATCATCCGCCAAATTCTGAAGATCATCCGCAGAATTAGGACGAACTAGAAAGCCATTTTTCTTGCAATTGAACGATCTGGAAGCCGATTCAAGTTACCAAACTTTGACACAACCAAATACAAGTATAATCATGCATAAAAATCCATTCTTTTCACAAACCCACTCCCAATATCTCAAGGTTTGATTCAAAACACATTTTTGGACTAAAACACGCATTTTACGCCAAAATCGACCACCAAATGTTTAGGTCAATGACAAGGAAGTATTCTACAATGTAAGAGGAACATTTTAAGATAAGAAATACTTACCGATTGCACCTACAACCTCAAATCCGTTTTTGGAACCCTAAAAGTGGATGAACTCTTGAAACCAAAGGAAAAATCTTGGATTTTGATGATTATTATTATTGTTGTTACTAAATCTAGTTAATTTAAACACCCAAAAATGAAGATTTGCAAGGACTTATTATGAATTTATGGTGGTGATTTTTGGTAGATGAAAATGAAATTGAAAGTGTAAATGAGAGAGAAAGAGATGAAGAGAAAGAAAGGATAAGGAGAAATGAGAGGATGGAGTGTGATGTGGGTTGGGGAGGGCCGGCCTAGGGACTCCAATTATGGGCTCCTGTTCCGCTAATTTTGACCAATAGCTATTCGTTATCTAATTAAACGCTAAAACGAATCCGTAAACACAAACGAACTTTAAATTACTCTAAGGCTCAACAAAACGCTCAGAATTTATCATTAACTCATGAAATTCAATTAAATTTAATCACATAAATCACAAGTCAAATTTAGTCAAAATATGCAAATGTTACAATACTCTTCTATCCAGCCACCGGCATCGATATCACCATCCACTACATTTTTCAAATTTATCAAAAGTCGTCGTCATCGAGTAATTCCGCAAATGAATTTTCAATAGCATGTTCTCGTCGGTGTTTGTGATTGACCCCAGTTCGGGGAATAAAAGAATGGTGAACACATTCAACAACTTTCTCAAACCCTCCCTTTTCGAAGATAACGTTGTAAGCGTTACCACCAAAATAAAACCCAAGATCGTCGTTCCAATGAGAAAGTATTTTGTTACTTTCACCCAATGATAATACTTTGATTCTTTTTTTTTTCTTTTTCGGATACCATATCCTTCAAGAATGTAATCATTGGGTGAAGGTAACAAAGAACTTTCTCATTGGAGCGACGATCTTGGGTTTTATTCTTGCTCGTCATCATTGATAATAGAGGGTCTGAGAAATTTTGCCTGTCACCATTCCTTTATTTGCCCAAACGGGGTTAATTATAAACACTATCGGGAACATGCTATTCAAAACTCACTAGCAGAATCACTCAATGAGGATAACTTTTCTTGTCTACTGCTAACTAATCATCTTCGAAATCAATCAAAATCCAGGGTCTTGAAGCGTTATTTTGAAAACTTTGAAAGTGCAACGGATGGTGATATCGATGCCGGTGCGGGGAAAGGTATACCAATGTCGTTACAATCTGGAGGGATAGCTAAAAGATATCAAAGACTGGCTCGTAGAGAAAAAAAGATAGTGTTGGAAATTATTAATCTTTGTTAGTATTAATAGTTTGGTTTTTTTGTATTAACATTCATTTGTTATAGTAGAATAAAATCTTCGGGCTGAATAAAATCATAAAACCTGAATAGAAGTGTGAAAATGTGAACTGAAACATTCTAATGTTATATGGATGATAATGTGGCATAGGAAAACTGAATTCAGTATGTTTGATTGGAGGCAACTAATCTATAGGCATATCGTTTGGTACCAAAATCTTTAGGGTGTACAGCTTCGCTGCAAAATATGCAAAACTTTCCTCACTAATTAATTTTTTAAAATATTGGCAAAATCAAGTGTATACAAAAGAAAAATAAGTGATTTCGATGGTATTCCATTCAACTGACCACGCAAGCATGTATGTTGTTGCATCCACACAAAAGCACCCCATTCAGTAAGTTGACTGCTTGGAATGTTCTGCCGCCTTCAATCCTCTATGAAATGAACAAAATCCAATGAATGATGAAAAATGAAGTTGTAACCTGAAACTTAGAACTAATAAAATAACATGACATTATAATGGTCAAGGTCATGAAATATTACTCCATGTATTTATTCACAACTATATTATGACAACAAGGAAGTTGGAACATGTTTAAGAGGCCACCACTTTTTTGACCACAAGCCAACACCTTCAAAGGAAACGGACGAAAGTAGTTCACTAAAACAAGTGATTTTGTTGTGTCGTTCATTAAAGACGACTCTGCCATGTTTGGACGTTCCCCTGCATTCACCACCATCCCATCTACAACAATACGAATTTTTTTTGAGAATTGTATAAAAAAAAAAGACAAAAGGAAAATATAAGCGTGTGAGTTCTTAATTACTCGTTTGTCACATTATCTATATAACAATAATAAAGAAAGTGAATAGAAACGTACATTGGTTCTCGACCATGTAATTCTATTGGCACGCAATTCTTTCACTTTGTTCCTTGGATCTATAGTGATTAAGAATGAAAAAGAATAATGTATAATATTAAGTATATTTTGATTTGTTCATATGTGAATGAATATGTTCGTCTATAACATTCACATATGAACATCAAGTTACAATTTAAAGGTTCTTATGATCATTTCAATTTAAATGGTTCCAACATGAACTTTTTAAACAAAATAAATACGTTAAGAAATCATAAACTATAATAAATTGAAATAATGTAAATATTTGTAAAAATTAATATAAAACATATTTAAAAAATTCAAACTTATATTACTATATAAGTTCAAGCATTCATATATTTTAAATTATAATAGTGAATTTACATTGTTAAAATAATCTATTGTTTATGCATACTAGTTATCGTTAACTACAATAATATTTTGTTTACATATAAATATACATTACATCTAAATATGAAATAGTTTTTGATGTTATATTAATGCGATGCAAGTTTCTAGAATGTTCTTTATATGATATTAAAAAAAAGTTAAACAAGGAAAACATGTCCCCGGAACCATATTAGATCCCCACATCCCATCCCGTAAGAGAGTTATGATGCAGGTAAAATACTTTCACTTAATATTCACATTATTTAAGCATCCTCAAAGATTGAACTCACGTCTTTCATGTTTCACTTCATTTATTGATGTATTGGTAAAAGCCATGTCGATGAGGGGGTTCGAACCTCCAGCCATTTGAAGGCAACAAGACAAAGCAAGGCACAACACCAACCCATCGATCATTATTGTTCCTTTATATGATATTTGATTTGATTTGATATATATTTGAAACAAAATTAACATATTTCCTAAAAAAGATGCTACATGTATATATAGGAAATTAGCTAAATAGATATATAAATGATGCATTCATATAATACATAAATGTAGGTATACATCAAACTTTGGTTCGGTTCGATTAACCGGGGTAATGAAAATTAAAAATCATAACTGGACTGCTCTACACCGGTTTTTTCAGGTTTTGGTATTTTTTGGTTTTGGATTAAGCGGTTCGGTCCGATTTATGGTTTTCCGTTTTTTTTACACCTTTAGGCCTCATTCTCAATAATGAGTTCTGGGTTTGTTCATGAACAATCTCGTGGGCTTAGGTGAAAAAACTGATCTACCCTCGGGTTGACTTTATTCTCCAATATAATAATAAATAATTGATAGGTAAGGATTGCATTATATGTTGCATCATGGTGGTTCGGGTCTGTTCGGGGTACTATCAAAAACGAGCTTGGGTGAAAACCGGTGACGCGGCCCCTTGTCTTGGGGATTTTTTGTAACACCCGACATTTAAAAACATGGGTTTTCAAAAACTTTCACCTAACGGTGTTAAAAGATGCGGAAGGAAACTTTAAAAGTTCAAAACCGATAAAACTGTTTGGTTTCTGCATTTATTGGTGTTACATGCCATACCATAAAATAAGTCTAAATGAAAACCCAACGGTTGCCCAACACAAAACAACCGTCAACATAGTACTACATAAATTCTGCATAATATCAAAATGCAAATGATGTCTAATGAGGTGTAGCATCTAAGGGTAGCTAAAGCCATCAGCAGCTATCTACCCAATCCTCGCTCATCCTTCCTCGTCTACCTTCAAGCTAAACCTGAGGGAATCACACATTTCAAGAAACAAGTGTTAGCTAACGAATTAGCTAAGTAAGATATCACCAAAGTTATAAAGCTTTGTCCAATTAAAACATTTCTACTTTGTTGACAAAACATTAAGGCACAACCCACATAACACACACACTTTCAACCTGCATATCAACTTAGGATGAATCACCCTAATTGTGTCTATCCTTCTTTTATACCACACATAATCACACGTATCTTCGTTAACTGCATATAAGTGTGCCCTGCATCACACCCGACTAGATGATCAGCCAAAAGGCTACTCATCGTACGTCGTTAAGGAATGGCAAGCCAATCCCGGAGTAATCCGTATATGGAGGCGGGTCAGACCCCTCGTATTACTCGCCCTGCATTAAATGACCATGTTGCAAGGAGCCACCCAAGCAACCTACGTTCACGCACTCGTCGGGCTAGGGAAAGTACGGGTTAAGCTTAACACTTCCCTGCATTATAAATTTACGAGCTCGGTTTTACACATTATTAGTTTAGGAATCCCACAACTTAAACATAGTCACACATTTTCTTCATTTTGTTTGGGCCCTTAAACGTGCAAGTGACATGGCAGCCTAGTAAATCTAGTGAACTAGGTGAACAAGTCACATAAGCACACATCAAGAATCTACGTCATGTCTACATTTCAAGTATTGCAATATACTACATAATTTGCATAACAATCGCTACATTACACCATACTTCATTTCACTACATTTGGGACTGCATATTAGGTCTCATGGTCAACTTCATATCCCACAATACCTCCCGTGTAACCCGAAATACCCACATTTATCATAAGTTACCGTTAGGGAAGTTATAACAAGAAACCATTGCTTGTGGAACCCTCAGCGTGTCAAAAGTAGTGTATCTTACCTTGGCGTAGTCCACAACAATCAACAACTAGTCACTGTGTAAAGCAACTATGCTCGTCTACCTATAATTAGTAAACGATCATTAGACAAGCTACAAACCCACGTTATTAAGGTCACAACTAGACCCACACACTTTAAAGACTCACTTAAGATTTAAGTCTAATCTACGTGTCAAAACGATGTTACGATTCAAAAGTATAAACGTTTTGAAAACAGTCTGAGTTGCGCCGCAATGACCCTTATTGCGCCGCAGCTTACCTCCTCTGTAAATGGGTTGCGCCGCAACACCCCGTTGCGCCGCAACTCGACCCTTTCGTTGCGCCGCAACTTATCCTTCTGTTTTCTGGTTGCGCCGCAACTAGGCGTTGCGCCGCAACTCCCTTCGACCTGCACTTTTACAAAAATTGTTTTCACCCCCAATTCGACCCTATACGACTCCAGGTCTAAAATACAGATTCCCAACATCAAAATCCTTCATATTTAAGCCATTGCAAAGCATTTCAACCTTTAATTACATCCTACATGACTTTAATCCATCAAAACCATCCTTAACCATCATTAAACGATTCTCCCATAACCCCATAATTAATCCTAATGACTCATATAATCAAAAGGACCTGAAATCAATGATTTAATACCTGATCTACCTGTAGATGACAATAGGGATGCAAAAACACTTGGCTAAACACAACCGATTCACACGTTGGAAGGATTTTCGGCTTGCAATTGATGGAGGAATGCTATGGGGCGGCTTAGGGCTTGTTTAGAGAATGTATTGGCTGCCAATAATGATCTAATGACACCCTCTAATTCCCTAATCCCGTTTTTAGTTTTCCTCATATGTCAAAATTAACCCCCAAGCTTCCTAATCCTTCATTACTAGTCAAAAACTACCCTATGGACCATATACAACATAATTACTTCATTAAATACCACTACATAGGCATTTAACTACATTTTTACACACATATACTACATTATACATTTAGTCTTTCAAGCCTCACACATATCACACAATAACTACATATAAACATTAAATCTAATATAGACTTAACGACACACTATGTTGACTTAACGACACTAGTCAACCGTTAAATAAAAAGTTTGGGATGTTACAATTACCTCCCCCTTAAGAGGATTCCGTCCCCGGAATCTCATCAGAAAGGAATAACTCCGGATACTTCTCCTTCATTACTGCTTCAGTTTCCCACGTTAAGCTTTCCCCATGATTATGCTTCCACTTTATCAACACTAAATCAATCACTTTCCGGCGTAGCTTCTTTTGCTTCCTTCCAAGTATCGCCACTGGTTCATCTACCATTCTCTTCATTGGGTCAATACTCACATCTTCAATAGGAATCACACTTGACTCAAAAAAAAAAAAAAAAAAAAAAAAAAAAAAAAAAAAAAAAAAAAAAAAAAAAAAAAAAAAAAAAAAAAAAAAAAAAAAAAAAAAAAAAAAAAAAAAAAAAAAAAAAAAAAAAAAAAAAAAAAAAAAAAAAAAAAAAAAAAAAAAAAAAAAAAAAAAAAAAAAAAAAAAAAAAAAAAAAAAAAAAAAAAAAAAAAAAAAAAAAAAAAAAAAAAAAAAAAAAAAAAAAAAAAAAAAAAAAAAAAAAAAAAAAAAAAAAAAAAAAAAAAAAAAAAAAAAAAAAAAAAAAAAAAAAAAAAAAAAAAAAAAAAAAAAAAAAAAAAAAAAAAAAAAAAAAAAAAAAAAAAAAAAAAAAAAAAAAAAAAAAAAAAAAAAAAAAAAAAAAAAAAAAAAAAAAAAAAAAAAAAAAAAAAAAAAAAAAAAAAAAAAAAAAAAAAAAAAAAAAAAAAAAAAAAAAAAAAAAAAAAAAAAAAAAAAAAAAAAAAAAAAAAAAAAAAAAAAAAAAAAAAAAAAAAAAAAAAAAAAAAAAAAAAAAAAAAAAAAAAAAAAAAAAAAAAAAAAAAAAAAAAAAAAAAAAAAAAAAAAAAAAAAAAAAAAAAAAAAAAAAAAAAAAAAAAAAAAAAAAAAAAAAAAAAAAAAAAAAAAAAAAAAAAAAAAAAAAAAAAAAAAAAAAAAAAAAAAAAAAAAAAAAAAAAAAAAAAAAAAAAAAAAAAAAAAAAAAAAAAAAAAAAAAAAAAAAAAAAAAAAAAAAAAAAAAAAAAAAAAAAAAAAAAAAAAAAAAAAAAAAAAAAAAAAAAAAAAAAAAAAAAAAAAAAAAAAAAAAAAAAAAAAAAAAAAAAAAAAAAAAAAAAAAAAAAAAAAAAAAAAAAAAAAAAAAAAAAAAAAAAAAAAAAAAAAAAAAAAAAAAAAAAAAAAAAAAAAAAAAAAAAAAAAAAAAAAAAAAAAAAAAAAAAAAAAAAAAAAAAAAAAAAAAAAAAAAAAAAAAAAAAAAAAAAAAAAAAAAAAAAAAAAAAAAAAAAAAAAAAAAAAAAAAAAAAAAAAAAAAAAAAAAAAAAAAAAAAAAAAAAAAAAAAAAAAAAAAAAAAAAAAAAAAAAAAAAAAAAAAAAAAAAAAAAAAAAAAAAAAAAAAAAAAAAAAAAAAAAAAAAAAAAAAAAAAAAAAAAAAAAAAAAAAAAAAAAAAAAAAAAAAAAAAAAAAAAAAAAAAAAAAAAAAAAAAAAAAAAAAAAAAAAAAAAAAAAAAAAAAAAAAAAAAAAAAAAAAAAAAAAAAAAAAAAAAAAAAAAAAAAAAAAAAAAAAAAAAAAAAAAAAAAAAAAAAAAAAAAAAAAAAAAAAAAAGTTCAGTAAAAAAAAAAAAATAGAGAAAAAAGTGAAAAAATTGAAAAAAAAAAACAAAAAAAAAAAGAAAAAAAAAAAAAAAAAAAACTTGGAGTCCTACATCTTCTTCCATATAGCATCTCAAATGGTGGTATTCCAATACTTGCATGGTGACTATTGTTGTAAGCAAACTCAATCAACCTCAAATGATCATCCCATGCTCCACCATACTCTAGTACACACGTCCTCAACATATCCTCCAATGTTTGAATAGTTCTCTCACTTTGCCCATCGGTTTGAGGATGATAGGCGGTACTCAAATTTATTCTACTACCCAACTCCCGTTGAAGACCCTTCCAAAAGTTTGACACAAATCTCGAGTCTCGGTCCGAAACAATAGATAAAGGAACTCCATGTTTTGAGACTACTTCATCAATGTATATCTTTGCCATCTTCGTTAAGGGTACATCTTGTCGGGTTGCTAGAAAATGTGCACTCTTCGTCAATCGATCCACAATGACCCATATCATATCATTCCCTTTTGGCATCTTTGGTAGCTTCGTTACAAAATCCATGGTGATATGATCCCATTTCCACTCCGGAATCTCTAATTGATGTAACAATCCATACGGTTTGTGATGGTCGGTTTTCACTCGTGCACAAGTCAAACATTTTGCTACAAAATGGGCTACTTCTCCTTTGATACCCGGCCACCAATAAATCGGTTTCAAATCTGCGTACATCTTGGTAACACCGGGATGAACTGAGTATCTACTTCTATGAGTTTCTTCAAGGATCAATTCTCGATTACCACCAAGCAATGGCACCCAAATTCGACCCTTGTATGTCTTAAACCCACGGCTATTTGTCTCCATCACAAGGCGTTTCTTCTTTCCAATACTCTCTTTATCAATATTATCCTTCATTAACGCCTTGACTTGAGCTTCTTTAATACGGTCCAATAGTCCCGACTTTGCTTGAACTTGCATACTCATCAATTTGCAAGAAGAATTCTGCACTTTCCTACTTAGTGCATCCGCCACTACATTGGCTTTACCCGGATGGTATTTGATCTCACAATCATAATCCTTAAGTAGTTCCATCCATCTTCTTTGCCTCACATTCATCTCCTTCTGATTGAACACATACTGTAGACTCTTATGGTCGGTATACAAAGTGCATTTAGTGCCATAAAGATAATGTCTCCATAACTTCAATGCAAATACTACTGCCGCTAACTCAAGATCATGGGTCGGGTAATTCTTCTCATGAGGTTTCAACTGGCGTGAAGCATAAGCAATCACCTTGTCCCTCTGCATAAGGACACAACCCAAACCCGTAATCGATGCATCACTATACACAACCAAATCATCAGTACCTTCCGGCAAGGCAAGTATAGGAGCTTCACACAACTTCGTTTTCAATGTTTGGAAAGCCTTCTCCTGTTTTTCGGTCCACTCATACTTTACTCCTTTCTTCGTTAATTCAGTCATTGGCTTAACTATTCGGGAGAAATCCTGAATAAATCTTCGGTAATAACCAGCTAAACCAAGAAAACTTTTGATCTCGGTAGGAGTCTTTGGCTGCTCCCACTTTGAAACAGCTTCAATCTTTGTAGGATCTACTTTTATACCTTCTGAAGAAATGACATGACCAAGAAATTGAACTTCTCGCAGCCAAAACTCACACTTAGAGAACTTAGCATACAACTTCTTCTCCCTCAACACTTCAAGGACGGCCTTTAAGTGCTCACGGTGTTCCGCTTCAGACTTAGAGTAAATCAAAATATCGTCAATAAAAACAATCACAAAGTGATCTAGAAAGGGACGGCATACCCGATTCATTAAATCCATAAACGCGGCTGGAGCATTAGTCAACCCAAAAGGCATGACAAGGAACTCATAATGTCCATATCGAGTCCGGAAAGCTGTCTTTGCTACATCTTCCTTCTTAACCTTCAATTGATGATAACCGGACCGCAAATCTATCTTAGAAAAATAGGAAGCACCATGAAGTTGATCGAAGAGATCATCAATACGCGGAAGAGGATATTTATTCTTAACCGTTCGCTTATTCAGCTCACGGTAGTCTATGCACATGCGCATAGATCCATCCTTCTTCTTAACAAAAAGAACCGGAGCTCCCCAAGGCGAGGAACTAGGTTGTATGAACCCTTTGTCTAATAACTCCTGAAGTTGAGACATTAATTCTTTCATTTCTGTAGGAGCTAATCGGTATGGTGCCTTTGCAACAGGTGTAGCACCAGGTATAAGATCAATCTGAAAGGTAACTTCACGATCGGGAGGAATACCGGGAAGATCCTCGGGAAAGACATCCGGAAAATCAGAAACCACATCCACACTAGCTATAGAAGGCTTCTCCTTTCTTGCGTCAATAACATAAGCAAGGAAATGGCTTTTGTTCTTTCGTATACACTTAAGAGCCTTCATCATACTGATAATCTTTATTCCTCCTCTCTTCTTATCTCCATAAATCGTGACAACGTTACCATCGGGCGTAGAAAACCGAATCATCTTTTGTGAACATAATATAGTAGCTTCATTCTGTGATAACCAATCCATGCCTATCACTACATCAAAACCGGCTAAAGTAGTAGGCAATAGATGGACCGGAAATGAGCGACCTTCAATCTCGATATCACAACCCTCATAACCCTCACGTATGTCACTAATGGTGCCATCGGCAATCTCTACTTCAAATGTACAATCTAAAGGGGTAATGACTCTTTCAAGTTTAGGGGCAAACAAAGTAGACACAAATGACTTATTTGCACCGGAATAAAAAAGAACAGAGGCAGGTTTTGAATTAATAAGAAAAGTACCACACACTACCTCGTCGTTGTCCTTTGCCGTCTCCACTGTCATCTGTAGAGCTCGAACTTTAGTAGCTGAAGTGGCTGCTTTCTTCCCGTCATTCTTCATTTGTGGGCAATCGGCAATAAGATGACCCATTTCTTTACACTTGTAGCAACGAGCCTTGTCCTTACATTCAGTTGCAAGATGTCCCAACATACCACATTTGTGACACCTCCTTGTCTTATCCGTACATTGACCGTCATGAGAAGTCTTGCAAAAAGCACACCACGTACCACTCTTCTTCTTATCCTTGTCCCCACTTGAATTAGAACTTCCCCGGAACTTCTTGTTATTATTATTAGAATTAGAAGACCAATTAGACCTCCTCTTAAATCCCGACTTCTTGTCATCCACTTTCTCAACTACTTTTTCAGTTTTGAAGTCATCATCCAACCTCTTTGACTCCTTAATCGCCGCCGACAATGTCACATGTTGCCTACACAAACCTCGATAGTTAGCTGGGAGGCCATCACAATATGCCTCAACCTGATCTTCATCCCTCCGAACCAAATGTCCTACAAACTTCAACTTCTCCATAAAGGAATGTGCATAGTCCGTAATTGCACCGGGTCTTGCAACCAAAGATCTAAACTCCTTCTCAATAAGCCTCAACTCTCGAGTTCCCACATACTCCTCTAAAAACTTCTCCTTAAATGTACCCCAAGGCATCACAGCAAGTACCTCAGGGGCCATGGAAACTGTAGTAGCCCTCCACCAGTTACGGGCATTCTTCTTCAACATCCTACTAGCACACAAAACCTTCATATCGTCCGGACAGTAACAAGATGCAAACACTACCTCAATATCTTCAATCCACTCCATAGCACCTACTGCATTTTGGGTACCATCAAACTCTTTGGCACCACATTTCTGAAAGCTCTCATATTTAAAGTTGCTAATGCGAGGTGCATTCACAACTCTAGGTCCACCACCATTCACCCCATTAACACCTACTGCTGCAACAACATTCTCATGAGCATGTTGTGATCTTGCCATTGATGGTTCAGCACTTTGGGAGGGATTAGAGTAATTTCCATCCGAACGCTCACCCCTTTGTTCACTCCCATTCCTTTCAGCATCTCTTTCTGCCCTCAATTGTGCTAACTCTTCTTCATTTCTCATCAAAAGAGCTCGAATAGCTCTCAATTCTTCATGTAATTCTGCTTGATTGGGAACCTGTTCAATCACCGGGTTTGCCCTATCAATTTCTGACCTTGTGGGCTGAGCACCCGGAAGTGGCCTTCGTGGAGGCCTTTGGTCAACACCATTCCCAGCCCCATTCCCATTAAGCGGAGCACCACTAACATTAGTTCCATCTCGTTGACTGTTAGCACGAGTGTTAACCATGTTGTCTACAATGTAATGACGGTAGTTAGTAAGAATTAAAGTGAGAACAAGGTGTTTAAGGCTACACGACACCTACATAAGCTGCATATAGAAATCACAAACAAGCCTCAACCTAAACTCTCACTCAATCCCAACCCGTCCTAATGCACTACATCTCAAAGCTAGGCACACCTACGTAGTCCTAACTTATCCTTCATCGGTTTAAGTCCAAAATCCTACGGTCATGGTCGAACTTTGGTTCACTTAAACCAATTCTCTGATACCAACTTGTAACACCCGACATTTAAAAACATGGGTTTTCAAAAACTTTCACCTAACGGTGTTAAAAGATGCGGAAGGAAACTTTAAAAGTTCAAAACCGATAAAACTGTTTGGTTTCTGCATTTATTGGTGTTACATGCCATACCATAAAATAAGTCTAAATGAAAACCCAACGGTTGCCCAACACAAAACAACCGTCAACATAGTACTACATAAATTCTGCATAATATCAAAATGCAAATGATGTCTAATGAGGTGTAGCATCTAAGGGTAGCTAAAGCCATCAGCAGCTATCTACCCAATCCTCGCTCATCCTTCCTCGTCTACCTTCAAGCTAAACCTGAGGGAATCACACATTTCAAGAAACAAGTGTTAGCTAACGAATTAGCTAAGTAAGATATCACCAAAGTTATAAAGCTTTGTCCAATTAAAACATTTCTACTTTGTTGACAAAACATTAAGGCACAACCCACATAACACACACACTTTCAACCTGCATATCAACTTAGGATGAATCACCCTAATTGTGTCTATCCTTCTTTTATACCACACATAATCACACGTATCTTCGTTAACTGCATATAAGTGTGCCCTGCATCACACCCGACTAGATGATCAGCCAAAAGGCTACTCATCGTACGTCGTTAAGGAATGGCAAGCCAATCCCGGAGTAATCCGTATATGGAGGCGGGTCAGACCCCTCGTATTACTCGCCCTGCATTAAATGACCATGTTGCAAGGAGCCACCCAAGCAACCTACGTTCACGCACTCGCCGGGCTAGGGAAAGTACGGGTTAAGCTTAACACTTCCCTGCATTATAAATTTACGAGCTCGGTTTTACACATTATTAGTTTAGGAATCCCACAACTTAAACATAGTCACACATTTTCTTCATTTTGTTTGGGCCCTTAAACGTGCAAGTGACATGGCAGCCTAGTAAATCTAGTGAACTAGGTGAACAAGTCACATAAGCACACATCAAGAATCTACGTCATGTCTACATTTCAAGTATTGCAATATACTACATAATTTGCATAACAATCGCTACATTACACCATACTTCATTTCACTACATTTGGGACTGCATATTAGGTCTCATGGTCAACTTCATATCCCACAATACCTCCCGTGTAACCCGAAATACCCACATTTATCATAAGTTACCGTTAGGGAAGTTATAACAAGAAACCATTGCTTGTGGAACCCTCAGCGTGTCAAAAGTAGTGTATCTTATCTCGGCGTAGTCCACAACAATCAACAACTAGTCACTGTGTAAAGCAACTATGCTCGTCTACCTATAATTAGTAAACGATCATTAGACAAGCTACAAACCCACGTTATTAAGGTCACAACTAGACCCACACACTTTAAAGACTCACTTAAGATTTAAGTCTAATCTACGTGTCAAAACGATGTTACGATTCAAAAGTATAAACGTTTTGAAAACAGTCTGAGTTGCGCCGCAATGACCCTTATTGCGCCGCAGCTTACCTCCTCTGTAAATGGGTTGCGCCGCAACACCCCGTTGCGCCGCAACTCGATCCTTTCGTTGCGCCGCAACACACTTAGTTGCGCCGCAACTTATCTTCTGTAAATGGGTTGCGCCGCAACTACGTTGCGCCGCAACTCCCTTCGACCTGCACTTTTACAAAAATTGTTTTCACCCCCAATTCGACCCTATACGACTCCAGGTCTAAAATACAGATTCCCAACATCAAAATCCTTCATATTTAAGCCATTGCAAAGCATTTCAACCTTTAATTACATCCTACATGACTTTAATCCATCAAAACCATCCTTAACCATCATTAAACGATTCTCCCATAACCCCATAATTAATCCTAATGACTCATATAATCAAAAGGACCTGAAATCAATGATTTAATACCTGATCTACATGTAGATGACAATAGGGTGCAAAAACACTTGGCTAAACACAACCGATTCACACGTTGGAAGGATTTCCGGCTTGCAATTGATGGAGGAATGCTATGGGGCGGCTTAGGGCTTGTTTAGAGAATGTATTGGCTGCCAATAATGATCTAATGACACCCTCTAATTCCCTAATCCCGTTTTTAGTTTTCCTCATATGTCAAAATTAACCCCCAAGCTTCCTAATCCTTCATTACTAGCCAAAAACTACCCTATTGTAACACCCAACATTTAAAAATACGGATTTCCAAAAACTTTTCACCTAACGGTGTTAAAGAATGCGGAATAACGTTTTAAAAGTCCAAACCATAAAATCCAGTTTGGTTTGTTCATAAAATAGAAGGTGTTACTCGTCATATCATCAAAATAGTATAATGGAAATCCTACGGTTGCCCAACATAAAACAACCGTATACAAGTAATATAAACATAATAGTCATAACGAAATCAAATGTCTAAAAGGAGCAGCAACTATGGGTAACTAATAGCATCTTCAAGTATTCTACCCATGCCTCGCTCATTATCCATCAACACACTTCTAGCTTGCTAAATCTGAGGGGACAACACATTTCAAGAAACAAGTGTTAGCTAACGAATTAGCTAAGTAAGATAACACTAAGTTAATAAAACGTTTGTCCAATTAAAACTTGGTAAAGCAGCTTTTCATATTAAAGACACATTTCACATATCATCACATACATATCATAGCATCAACATCTTTCAGGGTAGGATTAACCATCCTAAATGTGCCTAATCATCATTTCATCATCACATATCATCACATTAGGTGTGACATAAGTCACGCATATCATATAAGGTGTAAGTTTGTGTGTAGGCGGTCATAAGACCTAATGGGAACCTCACACCCAACTAGATGGATGAGCCATACGGCGGTCCATCAAGTGTCGTTAAGGAATGGCAAGCCACTCCAGGAGTAGTCCGTATGTTCAAGACATTGGTGGGTAATCACTCCACCCGGAGATACTCTAACCACGTAATTACGTTGCAAGGAGCCACCCAAGCAACAACATATACGCACCCACCCGGCTAAGGTGAATACGGGTTAAGCTTAACACTTTATCATATATACGAGCTCGATTTCATCACATATAGTTTAGGTGACAAAGTTACTTAAACATAACATATAATCATCTTTTACGTTTGGGCCCTTAAACGTGCACGTGTCATGGCAACTTAATAAGTCTAGTGAACTAGATGAACAAGCCATGTAATCATGCACACTTCACATATCATCAACATATATCACATTTCAATTCATCTCAAGGCATTACATAGCATTTCATAGCATATCATTACATTTCATATCATAGGGACTGCATTTCAGGCCTCATTAGTCATGTACATAGCCCATATCACCTCCCGTGTAACCCCGAATACCCATAAGCAATCAAGATAACATTTGGGAAGTTATTATATGAAAACCATGTTTTTTGTTGAACCCTCAGCGTGTCAAAGTAGTGTATCTTACCTCATAGGAGCGCACAACAAATGATACATAAGTTATCGAGCTTTGCAAGTATTCCGACTACCTATAATCATTAAACGACATAATGAGCTAATCAAATACCCACTTACTTATGGTCATGACTCAAGCCTAGATACCTATAAACATGACCCATGACAAGACTTGATGCATCGGAGGTTCGTTTAATACTTTAGAGCTTACATAACTCGACGGAACTCGGCATCCACTCACTAAATCAACCTTTCTGGAAACTTGACATCATAATCATCTTTTAAAAGCATTACCATTAGAAAATAGACTCTCTCACGATTCCGTGGATAGCTTATTTGTCAAAAACGGAGTTACGGTTCAAAAGTTATGGTCATTTGAAAATTCTGTCGCTATTGCGTCGCAATGGGGAAATTGCGTCGCAACTTAAGTCACTGTAATTGAGTTGCACCGCAACTTAAGTAGTTGCGCCGCAACTGGCCCAGATTCAGCAAAATCTCATTGTTTAACCTCCAAAACTTAACCAAACACACCCCAAACGACCCCAAACCTTATGAACAACTTTTGCACCTCAAAATTCATCTTTTTAAGACCATAATGATGCAATGAAATCATTGATTAATCCCTACTTGATTTGCATCACAATAATAAACGTTTTAGGTTACCGAATCCACAAAACGGACGATTTTCAATCGATTAACACACCCTATGGTCCAGATCTGATATGACACTTATAATGACTCCATTATATCATAAAAATATCAATAACAACAAGATTATACCTTCCGGAATCCCCAACACACCAATAGATTGCAATAACGGTTACCGGGTAACCCGAAATCAACGATTCTAGCAACGAAAAGCATATAGTTGATCAAGACCAGGTATGAACGAATTGAATAGATGGAAGTGACCAAAAATCAGTAATGATTGCAATCTATACCTTGAAGATGATTAGAAGATCGAAATATAAGCCCTAGATCTCTCCGAATCAACCCGAAATCGATCAATAGAATGCTATGGGGCTTATGGAACGGCTAGGGCTTCAAAGGAAAAGTGTTTTCTCTGTATTTTGAGTCTAATGACAAGTTAACAACTCCTTAACCCGTTTTTAAGTTTAGCCCTAAGTCAAAACTAGTCCCCAAGCTTCCAAACGGCTCATATTTAGCTCAAAACACCTTTAGGGACTACTTACAACTCATTAAACACTTCAAGCACCCCTAAAGGCATATAAATACACCTTAAACACATTATCACATCGATCATTAAGGCATTAAAGCCTTACACATATAGTACATTAAACACATATAATCATTAAATCTCCCAGAGACTTAACGGACACGTAGTGTTGACTCAACGACTCAAGTCAACCGTTAACCAAAAAGTTCGGGATGTTACAAATACCTCCCCCTTAAGAGGATTCCGTCCTCGGAATCACTTCAGCATCAAATAGGTGAGGATAACTTTCAAATCAACTTTCACCATAAATATGATTCCATCCCACTTGTACAAGCTCAATTAACTTCCTATGAAGCTTCTTTTACTTTTTGGCCAAGGATCTCAACCAGGCCAACTACAAACACTCCTTAACATCAATACTCATATCTCTCCACGGATTCACATTGGTTTCATATCAACATATACATCATATCATCGTATACTCACATCTTAAATTACATGTATATCTTTCTCACATATTCTTATATCTTTAATCAATTTACATATTAAGCACTAGCTTTACAACAAGCACGATTTCCCACGTCTTATGCACTAGCATTACATCTAGCACGATTTCCCACATCTTATATTGCTTTAACATTAGGTCCATAATTACCTAAATAATCTCACATGTACTTTGACGTTTAGTCCCACTAACTTGCACAACTCATAGTGATTCATACGTGTATCTAGTGAACTAGACATACCATACTTAAGTGCCACATATAAGTCATCACATAACAACATTAAGCCATAACATCGACATTATCAACAACACATATCTTAAACATATCATAGCACCGTCATTATGAGAATCATACTTTATATGCACATATATACTTCTACTTTAAACATCATCATATTAACATAAGTCATTTCAACATACATATATTCCCATAATACATTCAGCGAATACTATTCATTTGGCGGTTAAGCCTTCCAAAAAAAATTCTCTTTTCAGTCCTATATCTTTATCTTCTTTTTTTTTTATTTCAATTTATGCGTTATCTAAATCTAAAGTATATTTTTTTTTGAACAACAGTGGTAATTGGACTCAGCGGCATGCCTCTTCATCGTCCGGTAGAGATCGACCACGTCACTAACACAGTCAATCCGAGGGCATGACTGGCGGTGGAAGTCCCATGCATATCTTCACTCAATAAATATTGTGAAACTTTGAATGGATCAGGTCACCGCACATTCTCCACCGGTCACCACCACCATCCTTCACAGTTATATACATCCCATCCACCGTGAAAACTCAGCGAAGAAACCAACCACCGCCACCATCATCATCCGTGGGGATAATGATTATAAAGGTAGAAGTTGATTTGCAATACAAATAATATAAGATTGGCTATAACAATAATAATCCAAAACTTTAGTTATAATAATATTTATTGTTGGAGATGGTAACATTGCATTTGACCGTCGAGAGCACTTAAAAATATCCACACCTAGTTCTACAGACGTGATGAGTTTTTGGTAGTGGTTCTTGGAAATATAGCCGTATAATGGGAGTTGTGTAGTATATGGTGAGTTCTGATCGGTTATGTACTTATGTGTATGCCTATCTTAATATTAACTAACTTTACTACTTTAACCACCTTTACCAATCCTGTTTACATAAATCATAAGCTAATTTGGATAACTGAGAAAATGCACAGTGTGGCCTCCATCTCTATTTGGCATGTTTCTATTGCATGGTTTCATCTCTTACTAGGTAAGTTAGGTGGTAAGGATCCAATGACCAAATAAGTAAAAAATTCTATGTGTTTATATTTGGAAATACACTTTAAACTTTGACCATCTAGATAATTTTTCCTTATTAATAAACACATGCAATGGCAAGATCAACGGAAATGATGGGAGTTAAAAATCGTAATACATGTATCACATACTTGATAGATTATGTATGTTTACTAGTATAGAAGTATAGATGATGTACTATTTTTTGGGTAAAGGTTTTATCCCGATTAATTTGATTTTTTTATAAACCCCTTGATAATACATCCCTATAAATGTAGAAAGTAAAATTTCAAACCCTAATAGAATACTCCAAAATCAAAGATATCAGTTTAGTAGTTGACAAATCAGTCAAATAGGCTAAATATATATGTATTAGTTTCATCATACGTGTTGACATTTTTATAATAGTGACCTTAGCATTGACATTGTGTCTGTAATAATACATGTGACAAGCAAGTTTTTCTTGGAAATTTGGCAAATATGTGTCCTGGCTTACTATTGTGTAGTACATATATTAGTTCCACAATAGCATAATGCAAAACGTACATTGACATAAGTCATAACTAGTTGAAATTATACAACTTAACCATACGAACTTGCATCATTCATAGTGTTAAACCTAAATGGCTCGGAACCATCATTGTTCAGGCAAGACGGATGATATCTTGACATCGTACAAGCCACATTTGCCAAAAATGAGACTGTGCTTTAGTTCCGACAAAAAAGTGTTGCCTTTCTACACAAAAATCACATCTTTGAGTACCCAGTTGTACATCACCAGGGTGATTCAGCTTCCATATGAAAGACGGATTCAAGCTTCTTGGCTTTGATCTTCAACACTTTAATCTCAACATCGAGATTCTTGATCACCTCTTTAACATCAGAAAGCTTTTTGGTGATGGGTCTCATTTCCTCTTCAGCTTTCATTTGTTCATTCCTTTTTGCTTTAAGAAGCTCATTTGAATCAAACAGTAGTCCCACAAGCTTACTTATCCGGCCTCTTAAGAACTCAACGTTCATACCCACCTCTTGAAACGCCTTCAAAGTCTTGTCCCATATTTCAAAATCATCACGGGTAGTGGTGACTTTACAAGCTCTAATGGCATCGGCGATTGTTATAGTTTCTAAAATTATTCCAACTGCTAGTTTAACATTGATACCTTTGAGGAGGTTTTCATGAAGATATGTTTTTTGACTGCTGCATAAATCATAGTATTTGATCTGAAAATGTTTTGGTATTTCAGAATCTATGACCAAACCATCCACAACAATGCTGAAATCATCAATACTATTGATATCCTTGAACTCTATAAATGATTTTGATAATCTCAGTCCTTCAGAAACTGCTGAATCTGAATCTGCATACTCACTATCTTCTTCTGATTGATCAAGCTCTACTAAATCCTTCCCCCGAACAGTGTTTTCATGTAAATCTATTTCTGTATCTTCATTTACCAGAAGATTCCCCGAGTCGATTTTGTGTTTCAAGTTGGTCTGGTGAAGTTCATGAGGGGAAATGAAAAGAGAATTACAAGCACAGCATATATTGGAAATATATATAATTTTTTGAACGGCAAATATATTATACTAGTAATTACACCAAATTAAATTAAACTACCCTGTTGCCAAGGATTAAACTTTAGTCTCTACCCCAAGAGGCAAGTGCAAGTGGACCTATCTACCAACAGATGGGTTGATATGGGTCGTCTTCTATTTCAAACGGGTAAAAATAATGCTTATAGGGTGAAAGTCAACCAAAATCTGTTTGAGGGTCAGCAACCCAGTCTGCTTAGATTCAGCTCATACTAAACATGACTTATTTCCACCTAATGAACTAAATCCATTTGGGCCCATTACCTCACATACCCATCTTGCCACCCATTGGGAATGGTGAAGAACAATAGAATTTATGTGAATCAACTTACAAGCATGCATGCCACAAGGAACCAAGTTTAGAAGGCCAAGAGCCCCATCAATTTCGTTCAGACCATGTACCCTTACAATGTAAACCTGCAAAAAAACAACATAATGTATATGCGTTAATTAATATGTGAAAAATTAAAAATGTACAGGCCACCCCTGATGACATGTATAGTTTCCGAAATAAAACGTAAAAAAGTGATGTGTGTCATCTATTGTTGGTGGCCTATGTATACGTTATCCAAATAAATAAATAAAAAGTTTTACACATTTGTTTGCCTTCTCTTAGCTACCAATTATTGAGAAAACACAAAAATGAAACTTGGTCATACAATTACCTTAAACTTCCAACGCCCAGTCAGTTGAAAAACTAGAACATCTCCCTCTAGCAATTTATGAGCCAACGAGAACCCTCTCCAGCCACCACTCAGTCCAGTCTTGTCAACAAGATACTTTGTGTTGAATTCTTGGTCATCTTCATCCACCAACACAACTGTCTCATCATGCTTTGGCAGATGTGCATCACAGAACTTCTTAGATAAACCCTGCATATGTAGCCAAATTACGATCTATCATATGTAGCCAAATTACGAATTTACAATCTAAGCATTGGATAACGATTGTATTTGCATTTACTAAATAACAAACTTACCAGCCAAAAGCCACCTGTAACCTGAGATGGAAGCATAGGCTTAACAAAACTAGGTAACTCAGATGAAAGGTTTACTTGGACCTCATTGGCTCGTTCTATAGCCACAGCCTTGGCATGGGAATCAGCAGGTTGAGCTGAAGCAGCCGTCTCAGGGTCATATCTGATGTTTGCACATGTGATTAAGTACATAGTCAGAAAGAGCTGTTAAATGGGCCAACTTTATCAAACTACATTTACGGACTATGACTAACCTTACTATTACGTTCCGTGGTAGATCAAAACTCACCTGAAAATGGAAGTTATCAGGCAGTCCGAATTAGACTTTGTTGCAACAACAATAAACCAAAATAAATGCAGATATGAGTACTTTTAAACATATGATGGAAAGATAAGTATAATACTATCACAATACTTTTTTCTAATGTAAAATGGCCCATGGATGCAAAATTTATCATAACTTTTAAATTTCCACAAGATTGATGATTTATTTTGAAGGCCCAAGTATGATTCTCAAAGCAAAACCGATAAAGATATTTTAGGCAAAATGCATAAAGAAGCAATATACTTGCAAAAATACTCCATATAGATCATTGTACTTCATTTGGTTGACAATGATTATTATAAGTAGGTTTCTCGTTTCATTTTGGTTGTATAGTAACCTAAAAAGTCATTAAAAGGTCTTTTCAACCAATTTGATTAATAAAACTCAGCTCTTTAAAAGATAGTCATTAAAAAGTCTTTTCAACCAATTTGATTAATAAAACTCAGCTCTCTAAAAAAGTCATTAAAAGGTCTTTTCAACCAATTTGATTAATAAAACTCAGCTCTTTAAAAGATAGTCATTAAAAAGGCTGAGACAGATCTTGTGTTCTAATCCGGTCGTTAAACGTTAGCTTTGTGTTTCATTTGGGTCTAGCTTTTATGTTTCGTTTTGTTAAATGTTCAGGTAAACTCATTTGAAACAACTCATGATAATCATTCTTCATCAAGATGTTTGAAAACGCATATTCCAAACCTTAAAAATGCAATAAGCCCCCTTCTTCCAGGCACTAAACAGGCTTCTTTTGCTTGTTGGTAATGCAATAAGTTCATAAGTTGCTTAATAAGCTTACCCAACACCTTGTTCAGAAAAGTAGTTATATCATTTTAGTTCATCATAAATAGAATTAAGAGCTAATTTTTTTAATGGCACTCACTCACACTTGTCTCAAGTGAGATTTAAATTCTCAAACACTATGGCAAAGACACCTTAGTCCTTAGCTGGTATACACACATTTGAGACGGCTAGGTTAGCAACCTACCTAGCATACGATATTGGGGGTATGTGTTTGGGAGTGCGTTTAAAAAAAATAATGCGATTTATCAAACTACATTTACGGACTATGACTAACCTTACTATTACGTTCCGTGGTAGATCAAAACTCACCTGAAAATGGAAGTTATCAGGCAGTCCGAATTAGACTTTGTTGCAACAACAATAAACCAAAATAAATGCAGATATGAGTACTTTTAAACATATGATGGAAAGATAAGTATAATACTATCACAATACTTTTTTCTAATGTAAAATGGCCCATGGATGCAAAATTTATCATAACTTCTAAATTTCCACAAGATTGATGATTTATTTTGAAGGCCCAAGTATGATTCTCAAAGCAAAACCGATAAAGATATTTTAGGCAAAATGCATAAAGAAGCAATATACTTGCAAAAATACTCCATATAGATCATTGTACTTCATTTGGTTGACAATGATTATTATAAGTAGGTTTCTCGTTTCATTTTGGTTGTATAGTAACCTAAAAAGTCATTAAAAGGTCTTTTCAACCAATTTGATTAATAAAACTCAGCTCTTTAAAAGATAGTCATTAAAAAGGCTGAGACAGATCTTGTGTTCTAATCCGGTCGTTAAACGTTAGCTTTGTGTTTCATTTGGGTCTAGCTTTTATGTTTCGTTTTGTTAAATGTTCAGGTAAACTCATTTGAAACAACTCATGATAATCATTCTTCATCAAGATGTTTGAAAACGCATATTCCAAACCTTAAAAATGCAATAAGCCCCCTTCTTCCAGGCACTAAACAGGCTTCTTTTGCTTGTTGGTAATGCAATAAGTTCATAAGTTGCTTAATAAGCTTACCCAACACCTTGTTCAGAAAAGTAGTTATATCATTTTAGTTCATCATAAATAGAATTAAGAGCTAATTTTTTTAATGGCACTCACTCACACTTGTCTCAAGTGAGATTTAAATTCTCAAACACTATGGCAAAGACACCTTAGTCCTTAGCTGGTATACACACATTTGAGACGGCTAGGTTAGCAACCTACCTAGCATACGATATTGGGGGTATGTGTTTGGGAGTGCGTTTAAAAAAAATAATGCGATTTCAAAACGACATTTTCAAAAAGCATGTTGCAACCTGTTTTTCCCAAACCGCATTTTAATATATGAAAACCCAGGTAATCACTTTTCTACTTAACACTTTTTTTTCTCATTATTTAAAAATGCAATAATCAGATAAGCTTTTCAAAACACAATCCCAAACACCCTCGAAGCACATTGAAACTTAACAATTTTAGCTGTTTATATAAAGAGTACTAATTTAGAAATTAAAAAATGTCTAAATACATCATTTGAGTTTTGAGACACGCATACATATAAGATGTTACTATCAAAAAACAACAAATAGTTATTTTAAATATAATAAAATAATAATAATCTCACAGTCTTGGGCTTTTGTTTAGGATTTGTATCTTTTTTGTGCAACAACTTTTTCTTAATCTCCAATGCCTTTTTCTGCTTCCACTGGACAAAAAAAAAAACAACAAAAAGACACATAATATTATTAGTCAATTTCACAAATAAACATGTCACATATTTGTTATTTAAGAACGTACTTAATACCTTAGAAGACAAAGGAGTAGAGTTGATGTGTTTAGCCATTTTTTTAAGGTATTTTTGTGAGAGTATGTGTAAAAACGAAAGAAGGATTTACCGTTTGATTTATGTTTTTTCAAAAATTGAGAAAGATATGGAAAGTGGATTTTGATTGAAAAGTGAAAACGGTGGATTGAAAAGGGGGGGGGGGGGGGGGGGGGGGGGGGGGGGGGGGGGGGGGGTAATAAAATTGTAATGTCAGCAGGATTTTAAACCAATTGTACTAGTGTCTAGGGAGATGGAATATGGAGCCAAATTCCCAAACTACAACAAAAATCACTCAATTAATTTATTTATTCACACTTACTTTTAAAAAGTGGGAAGAAATTTCAAAATTTATTCACACTTAAAAATGTTTAAAAAGTATACACATTTAAAAGTGTGAATAAATTTAAAAATCATAACTTTTTCACATTTATATATGTGGAAAAAAAATTCATACTTTTAAGTGTGTAAAAGTATATCAATTGTTCACCATTAGAAGTGTGAGGATTAATTTGTAACACCAAATTTCTTCGCACAAGAGAGGTGTGAAGAAATTAGGTGTTACAATTTGACTTTCACACTTTTAGTGTGAATTTTTTTTCCCACATATATAAGTGTGAAAAAACTATCATTTTTCAAATTTCTTCACACTTTTAAATGTGTATACTTTTTAAACACTTTTAAGTCTGAACAAATAAAAAAATTCTTCACACTTCTTAAAAGTAAATGTGAATAAATGACATTTTTGTTGTAGTGAATTATTACGATGAGTTGGATGTGATTCGAAATATGTTGCTAAAAAAAATAAGGGAAATGATAAACACAGCCCTCGGGGCTATGTTTAAGATGTTATTACATGCATAAATGAATTGCACATTAAGACTAAGAGGAGTAGCCCGTACCTCCCTCTTTTTTCGTGCGGAACGCCCTGTCTCGGTCCCGGGGGGCGTTCCGCTTACTTAAAAATCGAGCCCCTTCCAATTTAACGCGTCTGGTGGTTTGGAGTTTTGTGGGATCAATGATTGTTGACTGCAGAAATGAAGATACCAACAACCCTTTATTCAATTTTTATTTTTTTTAAAACTAACTCTATTTATATATATACTTATTTATATATAAAAGGAATGCCTTGGGGGCATTCCTCCACCCCAAAGGAATGGATGAATGCCCTTTATGATTGGTAGTAGACACTTGTCATGCATGGAGTGGAGGAGAGACATTCCCTTAACCCTCTACTCCTCTTAGTCTAATAACAACCTCCTATTATAATTAATTAAATTATTAGGCGTTCCAAACAAACTAATAATTAATTAAATTTTAAGAAAATTATAAGAAATGTATTTTTAGTTAACCATTATAGTTTAAAATTATTTGAATGAAATTGCTTTGAAAAGAACATTTTTTTATTACTATAACAAGCGATCAATGGTATTTATCAAAATTGACCATTTTATTACAAGTAACACGTCGGCTATGTTTGACACAAGTTTTTCAAGAGTTTTAGTTTTTTGTTTCAAACTCAAAGCTCCTAAAGTGTTAAAAGCTTTGTTTGGATGCAACTAACTTTAGCTTTTATTTAAAAGAAAAAGCTCCAAAATGTTACACAAATACCTCTTGAAGTTGCAGCTACAACTACCGTACCAATTACCAAACACTTTTAAGAAATAAAAGTTATAGCTAACAACTTTGCTTAAAAGCTACCGCTTACAACTCCAACTAAAAACTACAGCTACCAGATACAAATAATTTTGCCAAACATACCCGTTGTAAATATGTATCGAATTTATGGTGATTATTTTAGTTGTCTTTTAAATAAAATCAAATTTATAAATTGGCATTTAAAGATTATATTATATATATATATATATAATATATATATATATATATATATATATATATATAAGAAAAGGTTCATAATATATTTTATATAGTGAAATGTGTAAATTACTCGCGAATGACAGGCTATCTACATTGTTTTAACCGGGTTTGTGTTAGAAAGCTCTCGCAAAATATATCCTTAAATTAAACTCTTCTCACCCAAAGATTTGGAGGTATTAACTCACCCATGGTCACTATAGGTAGAATTTAAATATCTATGGCCACCTTGCCTATTAGGCTATGGTAGACCTGAACCCGAGACTTTATGTGAACAAATATGTCTCATTGTCGCTAGACCGTGATGGTTATTCAAAGTTTATATGATTGTTGTTTATAAGTTTTCATCGACTAGTTAATATTTCATATAATTATATAAAGCATATATGTCGCTAGACCGTGATGGTTATTCAAAGTTTATATGATTGTTGTTTATAAGTTTTCATCGACTAGTTAATATTTCATATAATTATATAAAGCATATATGTCGCTAGACCGTGACTGATTGAAATGTTACCCGGCAAAGTGAAATATTATGTTATTTTCTAGTATGATAGTACAAGCCCAAGCTACATTAAGAATTTAAGATTTAAGACAACAATACTGGAATTATACAAACTAAGCCATACAATTTGCAACGTTTATAGTGCCCTCCTTAATGTACCTGCGACCTATGAAATTAGCCCATCGCGCAAGCCTCCTATGCCAAAAACGAGACGTTGCTCACAAAAATTTGTTACCATTCTACACAAAAACCTCGATTGTAGATGAAGATACATCACCAAGGTGCATTAGCTTCTTCGTGAAAGATTGGCTCAAGGTCATGGCCTCTCAACTTCAAATTTTCGATCTCAACGTCAAGATTCTTGATCAGCTCTTTAACCTCACAAAGCTTTTTGTTAATGAGTCTTAACTCTTCTTCTGCCTTTACTTGTTCATCCCTCTTTGCTTCCAAGAGTTCATTTGATTCAAACAATAGTCCCACGAGCTTACTTATCCGGACTCTTAAAAACCCAACTTTCATGCCTAATTCTTCAAATGCCTTTAAAGTATTGTCCCAAGTTTCAAGATCATCACGAGTAATGATGACTTTACAAGCTCTAATGGCATCAGCGATTGTTATCGTTTCGAGAATTATTCCAACTGCTAGTTTAACATTAAGACCCTTGAGGAGGTTTTCATGAAGATATGTTTTTTGACTGCTGCATAAATCATAGTATTTGATCTGAAAATGTTTTGGTATTTCAGAATCTATGACCAAACCATCCACAACAATGCTAAAATCATCGATACTATTGATATCCTTGAACTCGATAACTGATTCTAAGAATCTCAGTCCTTCAGAAACTACTGAATCAGAATCTGCAGACTCACTATCCTCTTCGGATTGATCAAATGCTACTAAGCCATTCTCTTGAACAGTGTCTTCGTGTAAATCTATTTCCATATTTTCGCTTTGATCTTCATGTCTGTCTGATCAAGTTAGAAAGGAAAAATGAAAAAGAAAAATAAGCACCATATATATAGAAATGCCAGAGACGGCAATATCAACCCATTTACTTGAAAGGGCCCTAAGGGTCAAACTTAAATGGGTCCTAATGGGTCAAATAGGTTGAATGTCTCCCTGAAGTATAAATGTTAATGCTTACAGTCTCCTACATGTTAGTATGAATCCATTCCAACCAAACCCTACCCAACTTGTTGAATCGCATACTAAAACTGTCTTGTTTCAGCCTAAATCCATATAATTTTGTTGCCAGACCTATCCATCTTGCCACCTCTACAAAACGGTTAAGGATTGCAGGAAATATGTAAAGTAAACTTACAAACATCCATGCCACAAGGAACTAGGTTTAGAAGGGCAAGAGCCCCATCGGTTTCATTCAGATCATGTACTCTTACAATGTAGACCTGCAAAAAACATTTATATACAAATAAAATCTTGAACAAATAGAAGATAATGTAGTAAAACTGAACATCATGCCACCCGAGTTTCATTATTTTTACATATTGGCCCATTCCTTCCAAAATTTGTTGGATGAAAAGTTTGCCTTCAAATTTGTCAAAAGAAAAAGGTAGACCTTGAAGTTAAGTCAATAGTTAATTCGACAATGCCTAAGAAAAATGAAAAAGCTTGCTCTCGTTTTTCACCTCAACATTTGCTTGACTAAACAACGAAATTTGGTCATATATTTACCTTGAATTTCCATTGCTCAATCAGTTGAAAAACTAGAGCATCACCCTCAACCAATTTGCAAGCAATTGAGAACCCTCTCCAGCCACCACTTAATCCAGTCTTACGATCAAGATACTTTGTGTTGAATTCTTGATCATGTTCATCCAGCAACACAACTGTCACATCATCCTTCGGAAGATATGCATCACAGAATTTCTTGGGCATCCCCTGTCACATTTAGCCCAAATAAGACCTACAAATTGCTTAAATGATTATACTTTGATTATAGCATAATGAGCTTAATTACCAGCCAAAAGCAACCAGTAACATGTGATGGCAGCATAGACTTAACAAAACTAGGTGACTCAGATGGTAGGCTTGCTTGAACCTTGCTGGCTCGTGCCATGGCAGCGGATTTGGCTTGTGAATCAGGAGGTTGAGTTGAAGTAGCCATCTTAGGATCATAGCTTATGTTTTGCACAAATAACGTGTAGTCAGAAATAGTTCTCAAAATATGCAAATTTTTCCAATATACACTTATAGATTATGAACTAACCTTACTATTTCTTTGTGTGGTAGATCAAAAGTCTTCTGATAATAAAAGTTAACAAGAACACATTAAGCTTTAATACAACAAGAGTTTTAAAATAACAAAATAATTAGTCCAAAAGGTGAGCTTCGCAGAACAAGCTACATGGTACCCAAGCAAGGCGGTGATGAATCCTAAAGAGGGTAGTTTTGTGAATTCTTTGTAAAAGTGGGGATTTTTCCAAAAGGTTTTGCAAAAGCCGATAGTCAAACAATATCATTTGCAAGAGTGTCATTTTCAAGTTTAGGTCTGAGTTTGAGAAACTCGGATCCTCCTGCAATTCAAAGACAACGCTGAGAATCCGAGTTTCTCAACTTCGGATATACCACTTTTGCAAATAAATTTGTTGACTACATGGTTTTGCAAAACCTTTTAATAAAATCCCTTCTTATACAAAAATTCTAATTTTATGTTTACAAACAAGTTTTGAACTGGTAATGATGTATGTGTCTAAAAACTGGTTTAACTTTAATACATCTATACTTATATTATAAAGCAAATTCACTTTTGAACTTTCAACTTTTCAACATTCAACATTCATCTCAACCACTCAATTTTTTCTCTCTCCTCAAATCTCAACTACTTATTTTTCTCTCTCCTCCATAAATCATTTTATTCATCTAACTCATTCAAAATCTTTTATCTCAAAAACTATACATCGATAAATTATAAAAATTATATGGGTGTTCTTAAAATTTTATGCTCTTTCATTAGAGATGTCATTCGACATATTTTCGACGAATTTTTAAATCCGAGGGCGGAGCCCGTACGGCTAAGGCATTCGGTTATGACACTATGACATATCACTTGCAATAACATATCACACTCTATGACCTATCACACTTTATGACCTATCACCCTCACTATTTTACCGCCGCAACGCGCGGGTACTTGCTCTCGTTCTTATATAAAGTTGTCATGTGTCTTAATGCTTTAGTTAAAACACATTTTACGTACCAATCAATATTCTCTGGACGCTAACGAGTCAGCAAAATGGAACATAAAAAACTACTAAGGGGTGCTCAGAAATGTAGGACTTATCATCTTAAAAGCCAATAAGCTCGTTTTTTACAAGCTTAACTTGAGTTTATAATCTCATAATAAGCCTACAAAAACGAGCTTATCGGATATTTAAATTTAAAAATTTCAATAAGCTGATAAGCCCAAAATGTAAATAGAATGAGTTATATGAAACTAGTAGAAAAATATGATAATGTCTGTCTTACCTTCTGTTTAAGATTTGTGGTTTTTTTATGCAATAACGTTTTTATCTTAATCTCCATTGCCTTTCTCTGTTACAGTTTCAACAAACGAAACACAAACAACAACAATATAAATAAAAGGACTTATACTCAAACATATAAACATCTCATAATAAAGCTTTCAAATGTAAAAACAAGACAGATAGTATATTAGTATACCTTGGAAGACATTAAAAAGGTGGTGTTCTTGACTTCTTGATATAGCCAGCAGAAAATGAGTTTGTGTATGATTATTTGAAATTTTGAATGTAATGCAAATAAATAATAAAGAAAAATGGGAAGTGGGTTTGTGATTTTTGAATATGGTGAGGTGATTCATGGATGGGATTTTTAAAAATTAAATATGAAAAGATAGTTATAAAAGGCTTTTATTATTATTTTATACAGTATATACTACAGTGGTACATTGTCTTGGGAGATGAAAGTGTGTAATGGTGCCATATGTATTTTGAATTTTTTTTTTTTTGAAAGGTAAATTTTATTCACGACATCGGCAACTCACAAAATTATGGAGTGGCCAACATATACAAGTATCTAATTACAATTGTACATTGAAGGATAACCAATCGTTCCAACCAATACAACACAAGGTCGATCTATTTTTAAACCACAAGTAGCTTGTCGTCTTTATTTCATGGATAATCTTCTCGACCTTAACCTCTACCTCTTGAAATTTCTTCTCGTTTCTCGCCTTCCACAAGCACCAACACGTAACATACACGATACCTTTGAAGATTTTCCTTGTTTTCCTCCCCAAACCCATAAAATTGTTCACCTCAAAAATGTCACTGATCGAAAACAAATATACCGGTGCAACTTTACACCATATACTTATCTTGTACCATATTTCCATCGCCACCTCACAAGAGCAAAGTAAATGTTCCAGTGTTTCTTCCCCATCGCGACACAGCTCACAATCTAAGACTTCCAAAGTTTGAATTACAACTTATGGGCATAGATGATAGATGAAGTGTAATTAATGAGTTAATTGCTTATATAGGGTTAACCCACTTGGTAATAAATATGGTGTAATTTTCAACCGTTCAAGAGAAAAAAAATTAATGAATCAATTATTTCTCGAATAGTACAGTAACATGTATATTTTCAAAAAAAAAAAATTTGAAATTATTTTTATTTTTGAGAAGAATATTTGGTTCATTAGTTGAATATAATGTAGTATGTTTTTAAGGCATATATACAATAGTACTCAAAAATCTAAGTTATATGGTTTGAGTCCTCAATTTATAAGTATTGTATCGTTCTAGTTCACATTTCATTTAAGTTATGTGTGAACACTTTTGACATGGATGGTAAATTTTCAAAGAAGTTTGTTCACATTGGACTACAATTTTTGACTTTTTGTTGTGTTTGTTCAGCTACGAAAAATTATACAGCAAATGTAATATTGTATGTACGTGAGAGATGGTGACCCGGATCCAGCCCAGGGCAACCTGACAAGACTCGATGGTCGGGCTGATTCGATACAGCCAGATCGGTCAAGAATGGGAGAATATTTGCTTCTATTGTATTTAGTATATCCTTATTTAACTTTTGGCGATTTGATTTTTGTTTCCTTAATTGATGGCTGTTTTCTAGGACTTTTCATGGTTATATTTTGGTGAGATTTGATGGAAAATGACAAAATGTTTGTTAAATTTTTTTGAAATAAGGATGATACATCTTTGATTGAACACACCATGAACAGTAACCAAATTGCAATGTAAGAGCTGATTGAACATCCATGCAGCTAAGGTGCAGCTACATATTATTAACTCAAAAGGGTCATATATATAGCATGTATTACAAAACACGTTACACCGGTCCTACCTGTACATTTCGTGCAAAATCACTCACACCTCCATTAACATTTGTACCTTACTAGAGCCCCGAAACACACGACACCATAACCAACATGGACCGTTCACACACTGGTCTCTCTATCTTCAGTGTCATTCATATGTACATTATTATTATACAGCTTCTGTTGATCTACTGTCTTATAATCTTGATCTTCTCATACGTTTTAAGGCATTTAATGATGGCCGCTTACGTGCAGATGCAAATGGTTGTCTGTTTTCAAACTTAATATCCCAACCTTCGACATTCTTTGGTACACAGCCGTCAAAGAGAACTTGACCAAGTACACTGTGAGGACTTAGGCTTGGAGGACTTGCTAATAGGACAGCTCTTCTTTCTTTTTGTTCATCTTGTAAGGATCCAGATTCTTTACCATTTTGATATTCAGCTGAACTTGGCAAGAAGAAGTGGTCGTTTGGTCCGATTGCTACTCTTCTAAGGCTTTGGTTTGAGTCGACTGCTGCATTCTGAAGGTCACAGATTAATTCACATATTTTATCGTGCATGCCTTCCATGCCACTTCGTTCACCAAGTTTTTGTAGTTTTTGGTTAAATATTGAAATTGAGTGCTCAAAAAACTCGGTCACTGCTGCTCTGTATTGGATGGGATTGTGCTTGTAGTGACCTATGGCAAACAAAAAAGAGTTGCATAAAATCCCAGGTCGGGTAACATGCCAAAACAAGTAAACTTTAGGGCACAGGTTAACCAGTCCCTTTGTTGCTAATGTCTTATAACCATTTTTTACACGGTGGACTCATTAGCCAAAAACTATATGGCTTATTGCAGTGAAAAGTAATCAACGTTATTTTTAATTTCTATTTTACACCACATGCCTTTTTTGCATCCATAGAAAGGCTCAAATTTCCAAAAAAAAACTATCAATATTTGATAATAGAAATCTCAAACTTTCAACCCTTCTTATTTAAACCCAATTAATCATCAAAATGATGAAATAGCAGCAGACATGCTCGTAACTTAGACCATGTTGACTTGTTTTTAACAGATCATCTAGAAACCGCTTAGCCTGGAAATATTACCCTGAGTGAAAACTTTTTAGAAGTTTGAGCCTGTTTATGGCAAAAACAAAGTATAACCAAAATCGAAATCAAGCCAAAGTGGATTAACTTTTATGCAATTTTCCATAAAATATAACCTGAGTTGACTCTCTAACACATAAATGGATCCAAATTGTGCAAGAGTTCTACATGTGTACAAATAAGGAGCCAAATGAGTTAAGAACTAACCTACATGAGGAGAATCCTTCCATCTGATAAGTCGAACATTTCCTCCTAATCCTTCTACTTGTTGAGCAAAAGAGCGTATGACTGGATATGGAGCAAGATCATCATTTTCCGAACACAATATGAGAAATGGAGCCTCCAAACCCTGAATTCAAAGAAATGACAATAACAAGGGTTACAGTAACTCAAATGGAGTTTAATTCTTTGAAAAATGCTTGTATAAAAAATTGAAACTTACAACAGAAGAGTAAAGTGTTTGCCAGTACTCCGAACGTTGGGATCCAAATCTAGTGAGAAATAGAGCATCCAGACCAGAAGTGACGCCCTTTGCCACCATTGAAACCAACTTGGACGAACCAGGCACGTTGCGAATAGATGGGTGTAAAGCAAAACGAGCACCCAAATCACCAGTCACATTAACTGGACCAGAGTCGTACATTTGACCAGAGATGCAGGTCATGATTAACCGACTATCATCCTTCACAAAACAGTAAATACAGTAAGAAAAATAAAAAAGAAATCAACCCCATATAATTTGCACATATTCAATATACATACCAAGCCAAGATGTGCTTCACATGTTCCTTCAATGATCTGAATCATAAGTGAAGATATTACTTTTATGATCATAAAAGTTAAAAATTAAGTTTGTACGAGAGTGAATTATGTTTACCTGAAAAACCTTATACATACAAGACTGTGAACCACCAGAGAGAGATGTCAGGACTAAGGGACATGGTTTAGATCGTAACTCCTACAGTCACAAGCAAATTCAATTCATAGAAAATGTGTTCAATTGCAAGCCATACATTTAGAAACCAACTTTTTAGAAAGAATAAAAAATCTCTTACACTTCCTATGAAATAGATAAAGAGGCATTAAACTAACCTCCAAAAGCTCATTTAGGACAGAAAATGCTAATGACGTGGCTCTCTCCGGGAAAAATCTGCACAAATCAGTTGCATTACAGATTTTAAAAACAATGTTTATCACAAAATGCAACTTTTCTCTAGATCATTCTATTTTTTGGCAAATTGTGAATATCCTAACACAGTAGCAGAAACAATCAAACAGCAACTTAAGAGCCACGACTCTTCTAACTCAAACAAGCCCAAAAAGATAACATAGGTCTGTAATGAAACCCACCTCACATTAAGGATCGACAAAGGATGGCCTAGAATACCATACTACACCATCTGGTGGGACCAAGTTTACAATGTGACTGACAAATATACATAGCCAAAGTTACACTGCTTATCCTCAAACTCGTGCGTAAGTTTTTAACCTTAGCACAAGTTATATCGAGGTTTGTCAGAAGTTCAGTTAATACTCTATACACTATATTAACTCATAGAATACGCCAGAAGTTCATTTTAAACCTGTACTTTGTACTTTCTGAGTTTCTGATTACTTGCATATATCTAAGGGACATATTGGGATCAAATGCCGATACTCATTTTGTTCTTATTGTGCAATGGCCTAAGGGGTGTCTCGATTTTCGTTTTGGAACTGATTATCTAAAGATCATATAATCAGACTTGCCTGATTTGTAATCAACTACAAAAGGAAGGAGCACATTGAACACAAAGTTCCAGAGCCCGTTATAATACACTTGACATATGAATCTAATTACTGAATATCATATCATCACTTCCACGGCCCCCCTAAAACATATTAATCTTATTAAAGATAGCTTCAATGTTAACCAGCCAACAATTATATCTAACGTTGTCGTTTAAACAGTCTCCATACCAAAATCCATCTATCAAATAACTGAAACCTGAATAGTGCTTATTTTGCAGAGTTCAATATTCATCGAAAGTTCGTCGAAAGTAACAAACTTCATCCCTAAAAGCTTAAATGAAACCAACCAAAATCTTAAATAGTACTTACTTAATTCCCCTATATTCAACCTACATCTAGACACAAAAGTCATCAAAATTCCCTAACTTTTTACATTAAAATAATAATAATATTCGCATACATCCCTTGATTCTATCTATACATATATTCTTATGTACCTAGAACATTCTAAATATAGAATCTACACTATTAAATCAACTTTTAACAAATACCCACATCAAATAAACAACTTTCAACCAAAACCCACATAAAAAAACACAACTTTATGCATAAAAAACACAACTTTATATATCTATATATATATATATATATATATATATAACACTTACGGATTGAGGAAATCAGACTGAACAACAAGGGAATTCCATCCAATAGACCAATAAAGATCAACATAATTCTTCAATTGTGAATCTTGAACAGAACCCCAGCTGAAAATTACAACAATTCCTTCAAATTTTGATAAAGATTTAGAATCTTGGAACCAGAAAAAAGTTCCACCTGTTGAGCTATTAGTCAACATACTAAATACTATTTTTTGTTTTATTAAAATTAAAGAAAATTAAATGAAGATGGTAATTGAAAAGAGGGGAAGTTTGGGGTTGATGATGGTGTGGTGATGGAGTGATTGGGGTCCAGCAGCAAATGCAAAGAAAGGGTGATGCGGAAATGTGATCTCTTTGTGTGTGAAGATGTGTTTTCGGCTTATTATTTTATGATTCTATCCCTTTATATATATATATTTTTAAAAATCTTAAATCTTAAATAATAAAATATAATATAAGTATTGTCATGTGTATATAATAAAGTTATAATGTGGTCACACAAATGTTTGATATAGAAAATGTCAAATTGATGATGATCTTGGAGTTTGATATAGTAATAAAAATAAAATGTGGAATATTCTATGTTTATCATGTGAAAGGTAAAAATATATTAGTTGTGGTATCTTTTAAAAGGTAACGAGCATAGTACCCGCACAATGCGGCGGTGATAACGACGGTATGATGGCGGCGACGGATGATGATGGTGGTGGCGGCGTCAAATGGTGTAGGTAATTGATGTAAAGGTGTTTGATTTAAAGGGGTAGTAGAGATATTTTATAATATAAGGGACTAATGGTGTAATTTAAAATTAAGGGTGGTATTAATTTAATTCATTAAGGGTAGTTTGTTCAATTTACATGTCTCATTTTTTCTAAACTTTCAACATAAGAGTATAATAATTTTTATATAGTAGTATAGATATAGATAATGTCAATTCACAAGTGGGAAATGAAATGGTGCAGTTATATATGTGTGTTATGCACCTATGTTTATTTAAAAAGGAAAATTGGTAATATATCGATTATTTTAAATGGATTGATATACTAATTTTTTTTACTTTTTTTATAGTTTTCTGAAAATAATAGTATTCTTTGTAGTTTTTGTATTAAAGAAATCTTATTTTTACAAATTCATAATAGAATCAGATAAATCAAAAACACTATAAATGGTTGTTACTATTTGCAACTCACGATGTAATGTAATGCTATGTAATGTAATGTAATGTTTATTATTATTTTGAACGGCAAATTACTTTACTCTTACTACGATATAACACGAATGACTACGATAAAAGTCAGTAAACTTATCTTTTTCACGTAAATATTCCACGAGCCTAAAGTCACTTATACCCAATATATATTAGCTGGCCTTTCATGATATAAAACTTTGTATAACTAAAAGATGGGATAATAACTTAATCTGGTTATCAATAGTTTCTTTGATATTAATCCACGAAACTTAAAAGCAAAACAATATCCCACCTGATGAATGAGTCGTGACGTGAAGTTGTAGCAATATATACTCAAAATAATAATACTCGTAATTTCGTATAGTATTAGACAGGTTTTGTACCAATATCTTCTTCATCCTTTTTTATGCCATATTAATAGAGACAACCCATTATTATGATGCAAGGAAACGTTTGACTTGTTATTTTCTTGGTTTTTACATAAAAGGAGTAACATACCTAACAGTCGGGAACCTATCATGTGATTCTAGGTCTTTCTTAATGAGGGACTTATTAGTCATGCATGACAAATGAATGATGGTATTTTATGTCGAAATATTTTTGGAATGTACAGTATTCGACATCTAAGAAAACTTTTGCACTTGGTCCTAATGGTATTCGTGTTATTACCATTCAACAAAAAAATTATGAGTTTAATTTTATCTAAAAAGAAAAAAAATTTATAAGTTTTAGTCCTAAGATAAATAATTTATATATGTGAATTTGTTATTAAGTTGTCATTAAAAAAAATAAAAATAAAATAAAGCCCCAAAAGGCCATAAGCCCATAACTGTCTATGGTAGTTGGGTCTAGTATTGAGGCCTATGTTGTAGTGTTGCTGCTCTCCTAGTAATAATTGTTGGGCCCATTGGATTAAATGTTTTTACAGGATTGTTTACCAAACTAGTCCTTACCCACTTGCACTATTAATGGCTTAATGCCCAAAACTCATGCGATCCATAATTTCGAACAAAAGTTTCAAATTAAACGAATGTTTGTTTTTTCAAAATTAATCTTGGCATCAACACTTTTTTTTATGCTTGTTCATGAATTTCATTTTCTCTTTGGCGATAAGTGCATCATCTAATATCTACTCGCCTTCGATAAAATCATTTTATACATTACCAAGCACCTTACTAAATACCCATTTTAATTCTGACCATTCAAAGATTTTAGTGATGATTTTATCATAGCACATTAGCACCCAATTATGCTGAATGGATCACCCAAAGTCTACAATACAAATAAGATTTCCCAATGTTACAACTTAAAACTGGTTTTTATATTGTTAAGTGAATTTTTTAAATTACTTTTGTGGCCCGCCATTCTTTTAGTCAATTTTTTAAGTCCCGTCTAATATAATTTTATATTAACTGTTTTACAAGCTCATACTAGTGGTTTCAACTCTCAGGGTAATTATTTATAAAAATGACTATCAATATCCGATAAAATTGTGGTTTGAAGTCTCAATCAAATTTACAAGCATATGTAGATTATGTGTGAATGTCTAACTAATTGCCTTTAAGAATAATTGTCAAATGTAAAATGGTTTATGTGATGGAGCATGCTATACTTAATGTTAATTTGCATTCTATTACTTACATTAAGCAAATGACCTTTTTGTGAGAGGAAAAAAATTCTTACTTTTTATTTAACAACTAGCCTTTTTCGTGAAACTAGTGTCACGAATCGTGTGGTAATTTTGCAAAGATATTCAAATATATGGTCGAGCCAGCGTGGGTTCGTTGTTAACTTGATCACTTCCTTTTCTTTTTTTTGAAACGGCTATTGACTTGATCATTTGAGTAATATTCTTTGTAATTGCTAGCTAGGCCAAGGGAGTAGTATAATATAAGTAGAACTGAAGATAAATTGCCTTGGAGTCAGAATTAATAATATTTAATTTTTGATAAAAGAGATTATCGTAAGATTTGATGTGAAATTCCATTGGGATGGGACAAAAGGGCTAAGTTTTTGAGTAGCACAGAAAGTAAAGCAAACTTATGTCTAGTTATCTGTTCTTTTCATCTAAACAAAGAATGTTCAAAAACAAAGATTATTGTACTTTTGAATCTCTTTTTTTTTTTAATGCTTCTAGCTTGTTAATTGTAATTACAAAATTCTATGTTATGCATGGTTTAGTTTGTAGAGCATACGGAGTGGTCTAATCACTAATGTGACGTCCACGTTATAAATATTTGATGATTACTTAGTTGTTTCAACGTGATTTATATACCTTTCATTTCAAAATGGAGTTAGTGAAAAAGTTTAAAAAAATATTCATTTCTTTCAAACAACACAATTTCGTGTGTAAGTTAATTTGCATTTCAAAAACTAGCATGGTACCCGGGCGGTATTCGTGGCGGCGACAGTGTGGTGGTGGGGGACGACTGTTGCTGGTAGAGGCGGCGTCGAATGATGTAGATAATTGATGTAAAAGTAATTGATGTAAAGGGTTAATAGAAATATTTTAAAAGATTAAGGATTGATAGTGTAATATAATCATTAAGGGTATTTTAGATATTTTCTTCCATGTAACTTTCAACATGGGGTTATTCTTTTTATAATATAGTATAGATGAATTCAGAATTATACAAGGTTAATACAATTATGAAAATAATAAAGGTTTTATACTTTAAAACCTATATATATATATATATATATATATATATATATATATATATATATATATATATATATATATATATATATATATATATATATATATATATATATATATATATATATATATATATATATATATATATATATATATATATATATATATATATATATATATATATATATATATATATATATATATATATATATATATATATATATATATATATATATATATATATATATATATATATATATATATATATATATATATATATATATATATATATATATATATATATATATATATATATATATATATATATATATATATATATATATATATATATATATATATATATATATATATATATATATATATATATATATATATATATATATATATATATATATATATATATATATATATATATATATATATATATATATATATATATATATATATATATATATATATATATATATATATATATATATATATATATATATATATATATATATATATATATATATATATATATATATATATATATATATATATATATATATATATATATATATATATATATATATATATATATATATATATATATATATATATATATATATATATATATATATATATATATATATATATATATATATATATATATATATATATATATATATATATATATATATATATATATATATATATATATATATATATATATATATATATATATATATATATATATATATATATATATATATATATATATATATATATATATATATATATATATATATATATATATATATATATATATATATATATATATATATATATATATATATATATATATATATATATATATATATATATATATATATATATATATATATATATATATATATATATATATATATATATATATATATATATATATATATATATATATATATATATATATATATATATATATATATATATATATATATATATATATATATATATATATATATATATATATATATATATATATATATATATATATATATATATATATATATATATATATATATATATATATATATATATATATATATATATATATATATATATATATATATATATATATATATATATATATATATATATATATATATATATATATATATATGTTATGGATGAATGTGAAATTGGTAAACTATAAATAAAAATAACCCGAAGATACGAGGGGATGGTGGTATTTATTTAAGTTATATAAGCTTTTTAAGTTATCGTGGATATCGTATTTATGTATTTTTTGAGAGTTTTTTTTCCCTTTACTAAGTTCTAAATGCAGTAACCGCCTAAAAGCGGACCACGGGAAAGGGAATAAGTTATATCGCGTATTATAAATAGGTAAATGGAGAAGGATCTCTGTTCAGGCTACTCTAGGAGAGTCGAATATTTGGTTAGATGTATGCGGCTTAAGTGGTATTCGTATCCCAATATGTTTACCCAAAGGTATTTTGAACTTCGGTTAGGCTCTGCATACAACTTGTAAATACAATATGTAAACTAAAAACATGGTTAAATCTAAGGCTATCCTGTTGTTATCGCTTAGTGCAGTGCTTACATCTTAAGCGTAAATGTATGGAGGAATACGAGTCCCTTACTTGACTTTTCTTTATTTGCGGTCATCAACGTCGGGAGATATTTTGTGTTGTAATATGGTAGAATTGCAGAGTTCACGCGCTTATACTAGGACTCCTCTTAAGTATAAAGAATTCTGCCAGGCTGACTCTTAAACACATTCCATGACTTGCTTTAATATGCAACAAATTAAAAATAAGGTCGACCTAGTAGTAAGTCTAATCGATGTCCAACAATTAGCTAAAAGTTACTGATTTAACGATAAGGGGTTTTCACTTTTACCAATCTATTTAATTTAGAAATGGAACAGCTGACTGCAAATTAGTTATTTCTAGAGTCTATAGACACAAAGGAGTCGATAGTAGTTGTCTGGGGAGGAATAATAATAACGATACGAAGAAGACAGAGACCATTATCATGTACAGATATGCTGCAGTCTTGGTGGAGTCTTAATATAGTCATCTTTATGGTTCTTAAATCTTATAACATTGGTTCCCAGCGTGTAGTTCATTGCAAAAGTTTGTCACTGTAACAAGGGGAAAAGGAATTGCAATTTCGAGAATTTAACAGTAGTAAAAAAAAGTAAAAAAAAAAAGGAATGATTTTATAGATAGATATACCTGAAGCATGAGTTGATCGGAGATATCAGCGATTTTGTCATAAGATCTGGAAGCCATTGCCTCTGTTAGCTGTGAAAAATCCATATTCTCCCAAGATTTTTTACGTTTTTGGTCCCTAAAGTTGTATATGTTTTCACTTTTGGTCCCTAAAGTTGTATATTTTTTCATTTTTGGTCTTAAAGGTGAAAATGACAGAAATGCCCTCACGTGTTTGGCACGTGTAAGGGTTAACGGCCAAAATCTAACTTCGTTAGGTCGCGGAGTGTAAAATGTAAAAAACGACCAACTTTAGGGGTTTTTTTGTAATTAATTCACTTTAGGGTCAAAACTGTGAAATTTGCCAAGTTGAGGGACGAAAAATGTAATTTTCTCTAAAAAAATAAAACAGCATGTTAGACCCTAGTTTTACTAAGGCTCCCAAATTTTAGGTATTATTATTTTAATATTCTACATAAAACATCATAAAATTTTATTTACTCAATTAACATATTAGTAAGTTTTTATTATTTGCGGATTTGATATGATATTCAAGTAACAATATACTCTGCTAATAAAATTACATCTTTATTGTTTTCGTCGAAGTAAGTTGTTTTTCACTGAATCTTGACGTCGATCAAAAATCTCGTATTCAAAACGATAGAATTTTCCACTTTCAAATTTAATCAAAGAAAAAGTAAAGCTTTGTTTTCAAAACTTGACATTGGGAAAGCTTACGATTCTTTAAGTTGGGATTATTTGTAAACTATTATGTCTTTCATGGGGTTTGGTAGACGTTGGATCCTGTGGATTTCAGCTTGTATTTCTTCAGCTCGATCATCCATTCTCATTAATGGTTGCCCGACTCGGGAATTTTCTCATAAAAGAGGCCTTCGCCAGGGCGATCCATTGGCTCCTTTCTTATTTGCTATTGCTATGGAAGGCCTTCACGTGGCTATTGAGGAGGTGAAACAAGCTGGCCTCTTTCGCGGATTACAGGTTGGTAATATCTCGCTTTCGCATTTAATATATGCTGACGATGTTCTTTTGACAGGAGAATGGTCGGAAAGCAATCTTATCAATTTCAAAGCGATGTTTGAATGTTTCTATCTGTCTTCGGGACTCCGTTTGAATTTTCACAAATCCAAATTATACGGTTTGAATGTGGGAAGCTCTGAGATCGATAATTATGCGAGAAGGGTGGGTTGTGGGAGTGACTCTTTTCCTTTTGTGTATCTGGGAATTCCTGTGGGCGCTCATATGTCTAGACTCGACTCATGGAATCCGATTATTGAAAAATTTGTTAAGAAACTTTCTAGATGGAAAGTAAGTATTTTATCCATAGGGGGCAGAACTGTCTTGATCTCTTCGGTTTTGGGCGCCTTGGGTGCTTATTATATGTCTCTTTTTAGACTACCTGTTGTGGTTCGAAAAAAATTGGAATCCCTTCGTGCAAGTTTTTTTTGGGGAGGGAATGTAAACCAAAGGAAAATACATTGGATTAAATGGGAAAAGTGTCTTGCTAGTAAAGAACATGGTGGATTAGGTATAGGCTCTCTTGACTCGTTAAATCGTGGTCTCATATATAAGTGGCTGTGGTGTTATGTCAATGAACCAGAATCACTGTGGGTTAAAGTGATTGACAATCTCTATAAACCTTCTTCATTTGCTTCATGGTTTTCGTCGGGCTTTACGAAATCTGGAATATGGCACGGTATCATTGGTATGTCTAAGGGCCTCGACTCCTCAGGTATCGTGAATCTTAACTCCATCTCAAAAAAAGTTAGTAATGGTATGTAACACCCGTGACATTTGACTATATTGACCTTAATTGACTTTTGTTGAATATGTAAATTATTTGTGAATCTAATTGGAATATCTGTACTTGGAAACTTATGTTATTAATGAAAGTCGAGTTGCTTTTGTGATCTATAGTGTAATTGACGATACTTTAGCATTTACGTGTTTGGACGGGGTATCTTTTGGTAACTGGCTAGTGTTTAGTGGTGCAAGAGTTGTGGGTGGGGGTGTAAACCCTTCCCACCTCCCATTCCTTTCATTATCTCTTATTCTTACACACACACACACACTCTCCTTTCTCTCTCAATCTCAAGAACACACACTAATCATTTCTCCTCATAAATTTCGGATCTAAGGCTCTAGTAAACATCAAAATGTTAGAAAATTGTTAAATATCATTTCCTTATCTTCAATCAAGTGTTCTTCACCTTTTATTGATTGACTGATTGATTGTTTGATTGATTGTTTGATTGATTGTTTGATTGATGGATGTTTGTTGATTGTTTGATTGATTGTTTGATTGGTGGATTGTTTGATTGATTGTTTGATTGATTGTTTGATTGATTGTTTGATTGATTGTTTGATTGATTGTTTGATTGATTGTTTGATTGATTGTTTGATTGATTGTTTGATTGATTGTTTGATTGATTGTTTGATTGATTGTTTGATTGATTGTTTGATTGATTGTTTGATTGATGTTGATTGATTGTTTGATTGATTGTTTGATTGATTGTTTGATTGATTGTTGATTGATTGTTTGATTGATTGTTTGATTGATTGTTGATTGATGTTTATTGATTGTTTGATTGATTGTTTGATTGATTGTTTGATGGTTTGATTGATTGTTTGATTGATTGTTTGATTGATTGTTTGATTGATTGTTTGATTGATTGTTTGATTGATTGTTTGATTGATTGTTTGATTGATTGTTTGATTGATTGTTTGATTGATTGTTTGATTGATTGTTTGATTGATTGTTTGATTGATTGTTTGATTGATTGTTTGATTGATTGTTTGATTGATTGTTTGATTGATTGTTTGATTGATTGTTTGATTGATTGTTTGATTGATTGTTTGATTGATTGTTTGATTGATTGTTTGATTGATTGTTTGATTGATGGATGTTTGATTGATTGTTTGATTGATGGATGGTTTTGATTGATTGTTTGATTGATTGTTTGATTGATTGTTTGATTGATTGTTTGATTGATTGTTTGATTGATTGTTTGATTGATTGTTTGATTGATGTTGATTGATTGTTTGATTGATTGTTTGATTGATTGTTTGATTGATTGTTTGATTGATTGTTGATTGATGTTTGATGATTGTTTGATTGATTGTTTGATTGATTGTTTGATTGATTGTTTGATTGATTGTTTGATTGATTGTTTGATTGATTGTTTGATTGATTGTTTGATTGATTGTTTGATTGATTGTTTGATTGATTGTTTGATTGATTGTTTGATTGATTGTTTGATTGATTGTTTGATTGATTGTTTGATTGATTGTTTGATTGATTGTTTGATTGATTGTTTGATTGATTGTTTGATTGATTGTTTGATTGATTGTTTGATTGATTGTTTGATTGATTGTTTGATTGATTGTTTGATTGATTGTTTGATTGATTGTTTGATTGATTGTTTGATTGATTGTTTGATTGATTGTTTGATTGATTGTTGATTGATTGGTTTTGATTGATTGTTTGATTGATTGTTTGATTGATTGTTTGATTGATTGTTTGATTGATTGTTTGATTGATTGTTGATTGATTGTTTGATTGATTGTTGATTGATTGTTTGATTGATTGGTTTGATTGATTGTTTGATTGATGTTGTTGATTGTTTGATTGATTGTTGATTGTTGTTTGATTGATTGTTTGATTGATTGTTTGATTGATTGTTTGATTGATTGTTTGATTGATGGTTTTGATTGATTGTTGATTGATTGTTTGATTGATTGTTGATTGATGTGATTGATTGTTATTGATGTATTGTTGTTGATTGATTTTGATTGATTGTTTGATTGTTGTTGATTGTTGATTGATTGTTGATTGATTGTTGATTGATTGTTGATTGATTGTTGATTGATTGTTGATTGATTGTTGTTGATTGTTATTGATTGTTGATTGATTGTTGATTGATTGTTGATTGATTGTTGATTGATTGTTGATTATTGTTGTTTGATTGTTTGGTCGATTTTATTGACGGCTTATTAATTGATTGACTGATTGATTGTTTGATTGATTGTTGATTGATGAATGGTTTTGATTGATTGTTGGATTGATGGATGGTTTTGATTGATTGTTTGATGGTTTACGCATATGATTGCGATATTGTGATTATTTAGGATAGTCATTGATGTGATTGATTGTTGATTGATTGTTATTGATTGTTGATTGATTGTTGATTGATTGTTGTTGATTGTTGATTGATTGTTGATTGATTGTTATTGATTGTTGATTGATTGTTGATTGATTGTTGTTGATTGTTATTGATTGTTGATTGATTGTTGTTTGATTGTTTGGTCGATTTTATTGATTATTATTGATTGACTGATTGATTGTTTGATTGATTGTTGATTGATGAATGGTTTTGATTGATTGTTGGATTGATGGATGGTTTTGATTGATTGTTTGATGGTTTAAGCATATGATTGCGATATTATGATTATTGTTGATTGATTGGATGGATTTTGATTGATTGTTATTGATTGTTGATTGATTGTTTTTGATTGTTTGGTCGATTTTATTGACGGCTTATTATTGATTGACTGATTGATTGTTTGATTGATTGTTGATTGATGAATGGTTTTGATTGATTGTTGGATTGATGGATGGTTTTGATTGATTGTTTGATGGTTTAAGCATATGATTGCGATATTGTGATTATTTAGGATTGATTGTTGATGTTTTGATTGATTGTTATTGATTGTTGATTGATTGTTGATTGATGGTTGATTGATTGTTGATTGATTGTTGATTGATTGATGAATGGTTTTGATTGATTGTTTGATTGATGGATGGTTTTGATTGATTGTTTGATGGTTTACGCATATGATTATATTTTGTGATTAGGATAGTTGTACATACATGGAAGTCGATTATGGCTTCAAAGGGTTTTAGATGTGGTGGGAAGGCTGCGGGTGACCCTATATATAAGCATCTAGGACTCGTTGAAAGTAGAATCCTCCGAAGTGTATGTACATTTTGTTTTGGTTGTTGGTTGAATGTTTGTTTCGTGGTTGGAATTGGGGAGACCGATTTATGGGATTCGGTTGGTGGACTGTGATGAGATTGGAATGCCACAACGGTCATTGGTATGACACGTCATTGGGATGACACGTGGACACTCTATTTGTGCTGGATGCACACAGACTCTGAGTATATAGACGTATATACATCAACGATTTGACATGCCACAACGGTCATTGGTATGACACGTCATTGGGATGACACGTGGACACTCTATTTGTGTGGGACGCACACAGACCCCAAGTATGTAGTCACACATACTTGCATTTGATGATTGTTGAGACACATACATGATATACATTCATACATTGCTTGGTTATGTCTTATGCACTTATACTTTATGCATCCTTATTGTTTCGCATACTCATTGATGTTGACATTACTTATACATACATGTGACACGCGTCTCTCGTCATTGTTGATACATTATGGCTTGTTATGTAACGAGGTTTACTCTCGGTTTACCTATCTTGGTTGACTTTGTGCCTTATAAAGGCTACCTGTAAGACATTACTTACTTTTCCTTATACATATTGTGATTGTTGACGATGGTTCCTTGTGATCCATTACTACGAACTCACCAACCTAGTGTTGACTTTGTTTAGTACACTTTTCAGGTAATCAGGTGAATCCAAGATGTGATGGTTGATTGATGCTTGTGCTAGAACTTGGGCTTGGACTTACATGGATCCAGGATTCATTTGCCCCTTATTTTGTATTATGCATTATGTTCTTGTTGTTGATGTTGGATTCACCGAATCCCTTTTATTCATATAGTTCATGTTCTACGATAATCACATGCATACGCTATATCTTTTCAGTAATATCCTGAGCCTAGCTCGGGGTGTTACAGAATGGTGGCCCATGCTTGGTCGTAGAGAATTAGGCGGTTTGACCTAGACTACGGCTTAAGTTAAAACTCTTCATATAGCATGCATGGTTAGGAAATTTTGTGTGGAACGTGAAATTGTATGAACCATGAAAATTATTCATTGTGAGTTCGTAGACGGGACCATTTATGTGATAATGTGAGTACATTTGGACAACGTGTTTTTTTGTGTGATATGTACAAGGTGGACAATGTGTTATGTAGTGACAAGTGCAACGTGATGAATGTGTGGTGAGTACAATGTGATTAATGTGTACATTGATTTGAGCTTGATTGTGGTTGAGATGGATTGTTGTTATTGATTGGTGATAGTTTGATGATTTAGGGCAAAATGAAGTTATGACATTAACTTAGTATAATATTGTGGCAACCCTAAAAGAGCCTGATCAACTATTTTATGGTCACCTGGTATTATAACAAGTTAATGACATCACGGAATGCACATATTTGGCTTAGAGTATAATAAGGAACCGATATGCTTAATGGGAGTCGGTTGGGTGGAGGGTTAGCCGTTGGTACACCCTGTATACATACCCGGCCAATAACTAGAGAGCATATCGGATTCGGATTATACTTTAAACCACTTGTTTTAGTTGACTTGTTTTAGTTGCTTGTGATGTGATGTGTTGAATATGAGTACTTGGCTTTGATGGTGGACAATTGTTGTGAACTTGACATGAGAACTTTGGTATATTGTCTTTAGCGTAGTGATATGAAACACGTATGATATGGTGGAATGATAGCATGATATATGACGGTTACTTGGGAACATTTATATGTTGGCCTTAGTGTAAAGACATCAAACATGTGTATGTATGTATGGCCCGTAGTGGTCACGTTGATGTTGTAAATGTTTTTGTGGTGGTTTGACTTAAACATGTTGATAGACGGCTAGGATACAATGTGATGAATGTATTGATATGCACCCTTAGAGAGAGTCAATGTTGTAAGCATCCTAACTCTCATATATTATAAACGATTGATATCCCAACATTAACGATGTTAATTGTAATTGGTGAACAATGAGGATATGTTGCTTAATAGCATGTGAATTTGAACATGTATGAGACATTATATGAATGAATTTAACATGCTAGTTTTATTGCATGATTATGGGAAAAACTATACCATTAAACTTTGTTTTTATGCATGATATAACGGAAATAGATAATGCATGTGTAGGTGTGTTAATCGGTAAGCACTTGCAAGAATGGATTGTGTACTAGTTTGCTAGTCTTAGCATGTATAAATTATGTTGTTAAGCTAAATTGTGTACATGAGATAAGCGAATACGGTGATGCATGTATAAATATTTACTTAATGGACAAATATATGACTAAGAACGGTAGACATGTTTAATAATTTGAGTATGCTCAAAACTTTATTTCTTAACTTAGTTATAAGAACGAATTGGTAATGATTGAAAATTTAGGCATAGTTATACCCAACGTATGAGAGATCGTATGTATAACTTGGTATGCGAGATTAGTTGATAGACATGCAAAACCTTATCTTCTAACTTGGTTATGTGGATGAATTATTAGGAGATACGGTAGAACAAATATGGTCGTCATGATATTCTAATTGTTGATTATGCTTAAATTTCGTTGCCTAACTAACTTGGTGAAATAAATCGTTAGGACTTGGTAATACATGCGTAAAGGTAATTGAAATCTTGGACAATTGAGTGTATAGGTTGCCATGCTAGCCTAATTATTTGAATATCTCGGGATCTTGTTGCCTAACTTGCTTATTGAATACATAGTTAGGAATTCAAGATGCATGCATAGATGTAAATGGTTTCGTGAACAATTGTATGTATAAATTAGTAGGGCGATTAAAGATTATTTGGCGGAGTTATTTCCCCCTCCTGTTACTTTATAATTTAGTCAGCAGCGTAGAGATTATAAGTATAGTTGTATTTTGATTATGAGAACCTCATTGTATGTAAAGTCCCTCACACGATGGTTTAACCCACGAGTGTAAAATAACAAGTCAAGTATGAACTAGAATAGGACTAGTATTATTTTAAATATAAATGCAAGAATATAAATAAAGCAATAAACGACTTAAGCAATATTTAAACAAGTAAATAAATGATGGAACACGAATGTAATTTTTAAGTGTATTTTCTTTATTGATGATAAACAAAATACAAGATTGTTGCGGAACCTAGATATTACAAGTATGTAACTATCTAAACAATCTTTGAATTACAAGTGATCTATACTTGCTAAATAATCTCCTTGGATCGATATACTTAAATTGTGAAGTATAACTGTTTAGATCGAGAGTATTTAAGCAAGTTCACCAAATTGCTAAAAAGTGATTTGAACGAGAAATATGACTTTGTATTTATAGGCAGATAAATTCAACAATGAATTTATTTGCCGTACAAATATGGTTGTCATGATATTCTAATTGTTGATTATGCTTAAATTTCGTTGCCTAACTAACTTGGTGAAATAAATCGTTAGGACTTGGTAATACATGCGTAAAGGTAATTGAAATCTTGGACAATTGAGTGTATAGGTTGCCATGCTAGCCTAATTATTTGAATATCTCGGGATCTTGTTGCCTAACTTGCTTATTGAATACATAGTTAGGAATTCAAGATGCATGCATAGATGTAAATGGTTTCGTGAACAATTGTATGTATAAATTAGTAGGGCGATTAAAGATTATTTGGCGGAGTTATTTCCCCCTCCTGTTACTTTATAATTTAGTCAGCAGCGTAGAGATTATAAGTATAGTTGTATTTTGATTATGAGAACCTCATTGTATGTAAAGTCCCTCACACGATGGTTTAACCCACGAGTGTAAAATAACAAGTCAAGTATGAACTAGAATAGGACTAGTATTATTTTAAATATAAATGCAAGAATATAAATAAAGCAATAAACGACTTAAGCAATATTTAAACAAGTAAATAAATGATGGAACACGAATGTAATTTTTAAGTGTATTTTCTTTATTGATGATAAACAAAATACAAGATTGTTGCGGAACCTAGATATTACAAGTATGTAACTATCTAAACAATCTTTGAATTACAAGTGATCTATACTTGCTAAATAATCTCCTTGGATCGATATACTTAGAATTGTGAAGTATAACTGTTTAGATCGAGAGTATTTAAGCAAGTTCACCAAATTGCTAAAAAGTGATTTGAACGAGAAATATGACTTTGTATTTATAGGCAGATAAATTCAACAATGAATTTATTTGCCGTACAAATATGGTTGCATGCATTTAATGAACCGACAAGGTTATTAAATGCATTGGTTAAGGTACAAGGATAAAGTCCTTTTAACCAACCACCTTTACACACGTATGTACTTTTATCAATAGACAATTGGGATGCCCGGGTAAAAGTGTGTAAAGGCATAAAGTCAATTCCTCGATATCAGTGTTCAGACTTGTAAGGTCTAGAACACTGATAAAGGCTCCAGTCGGGAGATCTGGTAAGACTGTCAGTGGGCTCCACTGTTTGTCAGTCTTCTTTCTTCAGACTTCAGTCTTTGACTTCAGTGAGAATGTCTTCAGTAGAATAGATCTGGACTGGGGTGAAGTCCAGTGAGCTAATCTGGAGAATACTCCAGATTTCCTATACAAGTATTTGCTCACTGGTCTTCCATTATTTCTGAACAAATCTTCAGAGGGACTCCAGTTTCCAAGTCTGGAGTAGGTCCAGTAATTATCATTTCTGGACAGATCTTCAGTAAGGCTCCAGTAGTCGAGTCTGGAGCGAGTCCAGTAAATCTGGACCTAACAAATTCCCCCTATTTGTTTAGAAATAATGCAAGTGTTTTCAAGCTTATATTTATACAACTTTGTATGCTTGAAAAACACAAGTTTTGACTTAGTCTAAAAATTTATTGTTACTGGGAAACACTTTATAGATCATCAGTGTTCCAGTTTCATCTTTTAATACTAACTTAGACTAAATCTGATCATTTACTTTATGAATCAAAATATGCAACTATATTTACAGCCATCAACATAAAATAAGTTACAATTTTGACAACTTTAAATACAAACAACAAGTAAATGATATAAGAGTTAGGCCCTTTTCTTCGATGTCTGTCCTGGAGCATCTTCAGAAGCCTTTCTCTTTGGTGATGGAGAGGATGGAACAGACACTGGTGGTCTCATACCTAGAACAACTTCCATCTGTTGAATTCTTATCCAAACCTTTTCAATCCTTTTCATAAATGCCTTTACATCAGGAGACAAATCAGTTTTACCTTTGAAAGTTAATCCTATCTCCTTCAGTTCAGTCCATCCAAAAGCTTGACTGATGCATTTTTCCTTTCATCTGTAAAGTTACCCTCCCTGGTCAACTTTATATTAAATTTGGTCATGCCTTGATGATTTTCAGCGAGTTTGATTTCAGCACCTATGATTCTTCTGGCATCAGCCCTGAATTTCAATATATCATCATACTTGGCTTTCTGCTTAGCCATCTGGACCATATGTTCAGTTTCCTTGGATATTCTCTGCTGTTCCATGGCAGACTGGAGTTGATCACGATTGATTTTGAGAGAAGTGTCCAGAGGAATGAATGTGCTTATATCTGCATCTTTTATTGCTTTGAGCTGTTTGGCAGTAAGTTTTGGCAGACCCTTTATCTTCTTCCTGTACTCTATCTCCAGAGCACCAGCATTCTTCCTTATTTTCCTCTGGAGGTTCACCAGTTCCTCCTTTCTCTGCCTAATTAGTTCAGGTACACTGACACCATAAGTTACAGCATCATACAATTGTTCTTCTTCAGAGTACCTGGACCGAATGTGAACATCATCCAATGCATTCAGACATTGATGAACTTTGGGGTCATCCTTCATCTTCTTGTAAACATCAATATTTATGGCCAATCTGCCAGCATTATATGAATCCAGAGTCCCCATGGTTGCCATCTCCCTATGATGGGCCAGCAGTTCATCTTTTTGATTTCTTTTGAAAATCTCTATCATAATACATTCTTGTTCCAGTTTCTTAGAGGTGTCATCATCAGCAGTAGGAAACTCTGATGAACCTTCAACAGTTTGCTCTTCTCCTCCAGGTACCATTTGTTCTTTTCCTTTTACAGATTTCAGCGTTGTTGGATATCTGGGAAAGATTCAAACTGGGGCTCACTGGCATCAGTACCAGCAGCCTCTTCAACCTGCATAACGGCTTCAGTGCCAAGTGTTCTTTGTGCTAATTGTGCACTGGTATCAGTACCAGTCACTTGTTTTTGTTGCACAATGCTTTCAGTAGCAAAGGCCCTTTCAATAGCACTTACAACAACTTCTTTCTTTTTCTTTGTCAAACCTTCTTGAACACCAGACGACTTTTCCCCCTTGGATTGATCTCCAGTTCTTGACTTGAGATCATTCCACAACTGTTCAAGCATATGTCTGTCCAGTTCACCAAACGTTCTTCCAGCCACTGGAGTTGTATCATTCACAATTTTTTTAAGTGCCTGCACTTCCTTTTTAACAAATTCAACTTCTTGAGGCAAGTGCTTTGGCAGCTCAGTGTTAACCATTTTCACAACTTCTGGCAACAGTCCATCTTGAATTGTTCGAAGAACAGACCCAGAAATCTCTTCAGTGGTGGTGGTGGTGGTGGTGGTGGTGGTGGTGGTGGTGGTGGTGGTGGTGGTGGTGGTGGTGGTGGTGGTGGTGGTGGTGGTGGTGGTGGTGGTGGTGGTGGTGGTGGTGGTGGTGGTGGTGGTGGTGGTGGTGGTGGTGGTGGTGGTGGTGGTGGTGGTGGTGGTGGTGGTGGTGGTGGTGGTGGTGGTGGTGGTGGTGGTGGTGGTGGTGGTGGTGGTGGTGGTGGTGGTGGTGGTGGTGGTGGTGGTGGTGGTGGTGGTGGTGGTGGTGGTGGTGGTGGTGGTGGTGGTGGTGGTGGTGGTGGTGGTGGTGGTGGTGGTGGTGGTGGTGGTGGTGGTGGTGGTGGTGGTGGTGGTGGTGGTGGTGGTGGTGGTGGTGGTGGTGGTGGTGGTGGTGGTGGTGGTGGTGGTGGTGGTGGTGGTGGTGGTGGTGGTGGTGGTGGTGGTGGTGGTGGTGGTGGTGGTGGTGGTGGTGGTGGTGGTGGTGGTGGTGGTGGTGGTGGTGGTGGTGGTGGTGGTGGTGGTGGTGGTGGTGGTGGTGGTGGTGGTGGTGGTGGTGGTGGTGGTGGTGGTGGTGGTGGTGGTGGTGGTGGTGGTGGTGGTGGTGGTGGTGGTGGTGGTGGTGGTGGTGGTGGTGGTGGTGGTGGTGGTGGTGGTGGTGGTGGTGGTGGTGGTGGTGGTGGTGGTGGTGGTGGTGGTGGTGGTGGTGGTGGTGGTGGTGGTGGTGGTGGTGGTGGTGGTGGTGGTGGTGGTGGTGGTGGTGGTGGTGGTGGTGGTGGTGGTGGTGGTGGTGGTGGTGGTGGTGGTGGTGGTGGTGGTGGTGGTGGTGGTGGTGGTGGTGGTGGTGGTGGTGGTGGTGGTGGTGGTGGTGGTGGTGGTGGTGGTGGTGGTGGTGGTGGTGGTGGTGGTGGTGGTGGTGGTGGTGGTGGTGGTGGTGGTGGTGGTGGTGGTGGTGGTGGTGGTGGTGGTGGTGGTGGTGGTGGTGGTGGTGGTGGTGGTGGTGGTGGTGGTGGTGGTGGTGGTGGTGGTGGTGGTGGTGGTGGTGGTGGTGGTGGTGGTGGTGGTGGTGGTGGTGGTGGTGGTGGTGGTGGTGGTGGTGGTGGTGGTGGTGGTGGTGGTGGTGGTGGTGGTGGTGGTGGTGGTGGTGGTGGTGGTGGTGGTGGTGGTGGTGGTGGTGGTGGTGGTGGTGGTGGTGGTGGTGGTGGTGGTGGTGGTGGTGGTGGTGGTGGTGGTGGTGGTGGTGGTGGTGGTGGTGGTGGTGGTGGTGGTGGTGGTGGTGGTGGTGGTGGTGGTGGTGGTGGTGGTGGTGGTGGTGGTGGTGGTGGTGGTGGTGGTGGTGGTGGTGGTGGTGGTGGTGGTGGTGGTGGTGGTGGTGGTGGTGGTGGTGGTGGTGGTGGTGGTGGTGGTGGTGGTGGTGGTGGTGGTGGTGGTGGTGGTGGTGGTGGTGGTGGTGGTGGTGGTGGTGGTGGTGGTGGTGGTGGTGGTGGTGGTGGTGGTGGTGGTGGTGGTGGTGGTGGTGGTGGTGGTGGTGGTGGTGGTGGTGGTGGTGGTGGTGGTGGTGGTGGTGGTGGTGGTGGTGGTGGTGGTGGTGGTGGTGGTGGTGGTGGTGGTGGTGGTGGTGGTGGTGGTGGTGGTGGTGGTGGTGGTGGTGGTGGTGGTGGTGGTGGTGGTGGTGGTGGTGGTGGTGGTGGTGGTGGTGGTGGTGGTGGTAACGGGTGGTGATAGATGGTGGCGGTGGTGGTGGTGGTGGTGGTGGTGGTGGTGGTGGTGGTGGTGGTGGTGGTGGTGGTTGGTGGTGGTGGTGGTGGTGGTGAAGGTGGTGGTGGTGGTGGTGGCATATTGGATTCTGGTGGAGGTGGTGGCATTTCTGATTCTGGTGGTGGCAAATTTGTTTCTGGTGGAGGTGGTGGCATTTTTAGTAGACGCTCTATCTCTACTACATCATCTCCAAGAAAACTCATGTCAGTGTCAAAGTTATGACCTTCTGACATGGGTGAATCAGCTTCATCCCAAAAAGTTTCACCAACAGTCTGATCACCAGTCGGTTCACCAGCTTCAACATTCAAATCGATCTGAGCCTCTTGCTCACCAGTTACTTGTTCATCAGCCTGAACATCTTGTTCTACCTGCTCATCAGTCTGTACATTCTCAATCTGCTCAACAGCTTGTACATTTTCAACCTGTTCAACATTCTCTTCTGGTTCAAAAATTGGAGACCCATCTAAATTCATAACATCACCTGGATGTCTTTCTGGATTCACCTGAACACCATCTCTCATCAGACGCCTATTTGATCTTGGTCGTCTGGAAGGTTCAACATTTGGTTGTTGACCTTCAGGAGCCACTTGTCTTATGGGTTGTACAACTTCTATAATTTGAACATCTTGGTCACCAGAGGGTCCTTCACCAGCTTGACCTCTACCTGGAGCCACTTCTACTTCTTCCCTTTGAAAAGAGAGCATGGACTGAGGAATATCTACCTCATTCGGTGGAGATCTTAGGTTGGTCAGATCCCTCATATACTCACTCACAGAAAAGTGAGTAGTTTCATAATCGTACTGGTCTCCTAGAGCGCTTTTAAACAACAGTGAAAGAAAACGGATATATGGAACAAAGGCTTTTCTACCTTTCACTTTAAGACACTCTACCAGATCATCAAACAGGATCTGAGCAAAATCCACTCTATAACCAAACCTGAGGCAGTAGGCAATCTGGAGATGAGTCTGATTTATCTGGTCCAACCCTCCAGAACTGCCTCCCAAACATTCAACAATATGTGTGAAGAAAAATCTCCATGAGTCTGACAGTCTGCTCATGTAGACTGTTCCCTTTCTGGATAGCTGGCCATGCTCATCCATAATTTCTGTGTGCCCCATCAATCTGCATACTTCCCTGAAATTTATACCAGAGGGAAGTTCGATGGGCAACTCATTCTGTTCAAAATAATTCAATTTTAGAACAGACCTGAGTAAACTAACAGAGAAACTCAAAGATCTGGTACCTCCCTTGAGAGTATAAGTAATTGATGAAGTTTCATCATTATAAATTGCAGAGTACCAGAATTCACATAGATAATCGTGGTACATCCTTCCTGGATTTAAGGTCAAAGCACCATATAATGGACATGAGAGAAAGAATGTATTTAGTCTCCCAATAATGGATCGGGCATTATGAACACTGGAAAGTGAGAGTTTTGCCATCCAGTTATTCATATTTATCCTTATGGCCTTAGCCTCAAGAGTAATATGGGGTGCCTTTTCAACATTGGCAACCGGAGCATATTCTGCAGCAAGCAGATTTTTAGGAGAGTTAGATTGTCTTGGTGCCATTTTATGATGAATAGATGAAGATGAAATTGAATATTTAGGGTTTTGATGAAGATTTGATGAAGAATTGAATGGAAATGGAGTAAATATGTTCGAAGTAAATGCAAATGAAACTGAAAGTGGGTATATATAGGAGAGAGAATGTGGAACTCAAACGGTTAATTTGAAATTATCAAATAAAATTTTGATCGGGTTCTGAGATCCGCATTAATTACATCATATCACACATAAATGTGTGACGGTTTACAGCCCACAAACAGTATCAAGTTGCACTTTTGTCTTCCCAAGGTAAAAATACCATCATTTCTTTGAAAAATTTACATGCCACGTAGATAATAAGATAAATATCAAGATAAATATCTTTTCAAAAGATTTTGCATACGTGGCACGCACAATGACCAAGTATTAAAAATATTATGACTGACATATCAATGCATCTGGAGGTTGACTGGACACTCCAGTATCACTGGTGGATTAGTCCAGTGAAGCATGCACTGATGGTACACTGGAGGGACACTCCAGTAAAGTACCAGTGAAAACCATTTTGAAAGAGACTTGTAACCTCAAACATGCACGTCAACTAATACAGACAAATGAGAGGGACACATTTACAAGGAGACAAAAAGTCACCTCAAACATGTACTTCAACCTATCTAACCAGTGAGAGGGACACATTTACAAAGTACCAGTAATATTTTCTGAAAAATTTGTCTAGTGAGAAAATAAATTAATAAATTCCCCCTGAAAAATAAAACATTTTTAAGAACAAAAATATCTTTCAAGTCTTCCCCCCTGGAATGTTGATCCAGAAATCTATTAATGCAAAGATAGTACACAACGGCGTTCAATATCTGAGCAGTCATAAATTTATAAATCTTTAAATCAAAGATCCTCAGTAGTACACAATGGCGTTCAATACCAAGGTTCCAGATTTAAGGGTTTAACATTCCCAACTCACCAACAAGATATTCAAAAGTTTTGACATCCAGAGGTTTAGTAAAAATGTCAGCGAGTTGTTTGTCCGTGGGAATAAAATGGAGTTCAATGATGTTTTTCATAATATGATCACGAATGAAGTGATACCTGAGATCAATGTGCTTCGTCTTGGAGTGCATGACTGGATTGTTTGAGATAGCGATGGCACTGGTATTATCACAAAAGATTGGGGTCTTTGAATACTTAATACCATAATCAAGCAACTGGTTCTTCATCCAGAGTATCTGAGCACAACAACTGGCTGCAGATACGTATTCAGCTTCAGCAGTGGACAATGAAACTGAAGTTTGCTTCTTACTGGTCCAGCTGACCAGTTTGCCACCAAGGAAATGACATCCACCAGTAGTGGATTTCCTGTCTATCTTACAACCTGCATGATCTGAATCTGAATACCCATTAGATCCATGCCTGAGCCTTTGGGATACCAAAGACCCAAACTGGGGACACCCTTAAGGTACTTCAGTATGCGCTTTACAGCAAGCATATGAGATTCCTTTGGATTAGACTGATATCTGGCATATAAACATGTTGAAAACATAATATCTGGTCTACTGGCAGTTAAATACATCAGTGAACCAACCATGCCTCTGTAGACAGTGATGTTCACTGGTTTACCATCTGGATCTGAGTCCAGTGTTAATGGTGCAGAAATTGGAGTGGGTTTAGATGGTGAAGAGTTCATATCATATTTCTTTAAAAGATCTCTAACATATTTTTTCTGATTAATAAAAATGCCATCTTTGTTTTGTTTAATCTGGAGTCCAAGAAAATACGTTAATTCACCCATCAAACTCATTTCATATTCAGTTGACATTATTTTAGAAAATTTCTTGCACATGTTTTCATCAGTAGACCCAAAAATAATATCATCAACATAAATTTGTACCATTAACAGATTACCTTTTTCATGAAGAATAAATAAGGTATTGTCAATTGCACCTCTTTTGAAACCATTTTTCAACAAATGTTTAGTCAGAGTGTCATACCAGGCACGTGGGCTTGTCTGAGGCCATAAAGCGCTTTGTCCAGATGATATACCCAATGTGGATGCTTTTCATCAACGAAACCTGGTGGTTGTCTGACATAAACTTCTTCTTCAAGCTTTCCATTCAAGAAAGCACTCTTTACATCCATCTGGTAGACCTTGAACTGATGATGAGCAGCGAATGCTAAAAATATTATGATCGCTTCAAGTCTAGCCACTGGAGCAAATGATTCATCAAAATCGACATCTGACTGGCAGTAGCCTTGTGCTACCAGTCATGTGTAACATCCTAAAATTATTACGCCAATGAAAATTTAACCTTTATTATAGTTTTGCCTTTAAAATAGTTTCCTAGTATTTTATTTTTAGATATGGGGTTAAATTAGTTGGAACTTTAGGGGATAGCGGGTAAAATACCCATTTTTAATTATTAAGGGCGTGGCACTCATGCAGCAAGCCAGCCATATTCTCCTTTGTGACTCACCTATCTCCTTTTTCTTTCTTACTTTCACCTAATTTCACTTCATAATTCCAATTCAATCTTTTCTAGTGTATGATTTCCATAATCATTCAAATCAAAATCCTCAAGTAACAATAATAATAATAATAACAATAATAATAGTTTCTAGTGTAATCAAATTGGAGGAGGTGGGTGTGTGTGTGTGTGTGTGTGTGTGTGTCGACACACATAAAGGAAAAGAGAAGAATTTGGAGCTTAAATTCTTGATAGTTGTTCTTGAATCATTGAGGTAATTATACTTCTAACCCTAGTTTTAATTTTTCTTTAAGAATTAGGGTTCATGCAATCAATTGTATTTGGTAAATTGGGGGTTTTATTGAATTGAGTTAAATTGCTTCTATACAAGTTAGGGTTCTTGTAATTTAATCAAATTTAGGGCTTTTAGTTGGGGTGCATGAAGATTTTGATGAATAATGGTGAGAACAAAACTGGACAGATTCTGTCCCTGTATTTGCAACGTGTAAAACACCCCTATAACAGAATTTTCACTTGTTGAGTCCTAAAAAGAAAATGTAGGTTATTGTGTTATCTCAAATTTGCCACTGGAATGGGTTAAAAAGACGAAGTAGAACTCTAGATATGAATTTTTGAATTCAGGGTCGTCATGCTGATCTTTCAGTAAAACTGATTTTACGTCTGTTATTAAAACGAGTAAAACACATTCTTATGAGTAAATTCATGTCTTTATCACTGAACATAAAATGTACCTAAATGTGTTAAGTTGAAGTGGCAACTGGAATGAGGTCAAAATATGTTGTAGAACTCAAGTTACGATTATTTGAAGTCGGTAAGGTCAAATCTGTTTTGTGCGTAAGGACAACAACTGTTTGTGTTTTTAAAACGATCAGAAGTCACTCTTGAGGGATAATTAACATGTTGGTCTCTAAAGATGAAATGTACCTAAGTGTGTTAAGTAAATTTGGCCACTGGAATCACCTAAAAAGATTGAGTAGAACTCAAGTTATGCTTGTTTGAAGTCACCTTGGTCGAATAATGAAAAGGATACTTTTTGTATAAAAATGAGTTTGGCCTTATGATAATGATGTAAGAGGCGAATATGTTGTAAATCAAACTAAGAACAATGTGAGACTATAAAAGATGGGTTTGGTTCTAAGATGCAATTGAATGTGGCTAAGTGACCTTGTGTGTGATTGATGACATTATATGTATTTGTGAATTATTGCTAGGTTGAAGCATAACTATCGTGTAATTGCGGTTTTGATGGTTTTTGATTTGTGGTCGCGAAGGAGGTGAGTATATTTGCATACTTTTATGTTATGTTGGTATCCATGTGTGGAAAGACCACCATGTTGAAGTTGTTTATCCATGTGTGGAAAGACCACCATGTTGAAGTTGTTTATCCATGTGTGGAAAGACCACCATGTGAAGTTGTTTATCCATGTGTGGAAAGACCACCATGTTGAAGTTGTTTATCCATGTGTGGAAAGACCACCATGTTGAAGTTGATTATCCATGTGTGGAAAGACCACCATGTTGAAGTTGATTATCCATGTGTGGAAAGACCACCATGTCGAAGTTGTTAATCCATGTAATGCGTTGGCACAAAGGTGAGTATTATAGATATGGCACGACGGTGTCATAGTTTATATGCAACAGTCCTTTGTGCATTGCCCTCCTTCGTATGTATAAACGTATGCAAGATTATTCACTAAGCTTTGCTTACTGTTTAGTTGTTTACCCTTTTTATAGGTTGTCCCGGATGCGGAAGAAAGTTAAGTAATGTAAAGATTGAAGTTGAAGATGCTTTATGGATATTGATTGCTTTAGCTAAATGCGGATAATGGTATTGATAATAGGACCCTTAGTGACCCCCTTGGATCTATTGGCTCATGGTACACTTGTTAAATCATTTTAGGTTGAAGCATAACTATCGTGTAATTGCGGTTTTGATGGTTTTTGATTTGTGGTCGCGAAGGAGGTGAGTATATTTGCATACTTTTATGTTATGTTGGTATCCATGTGTGGAAAGACCACCATGTTGAAGTTGTTTATCCATGTGTGGAAAGACCACCATGTTGAAGTTGTTTATCCATGTGTGGAAAGACCACCATGTTGAAGTTGATTATCCATGTGTGGAAAGACCACCATGTTGAAGTTGATTATCCATGTGTGGAAAGACCACCATGTTGAAGTTGATTATCCATGTGTGGAAAGACCACCATGTTGAAGTTGTTTATCCATGTGTGGAAAGACCACCATGTTGAAGTTGATTATCCATGTGTGGAAAGACCACCATGTTGAAGTTGTTTATCCATGTGTGGAAAGACCACCATGTTGAAGTTGTTTATCCATGTGTGGAAAGACCACCATGTTGAAGTTGATTATCCATGTGTGGAAAGACCACCATGTTGAAGTTGATTATCCATGTGTGGAAAGACCACCATGTTGAAGTTGTTTATCCATGTGTGGAAAGACCACCATGTTGAAGTTGTTTATCCATGTGTGGAAAGACCACCATGTTGAAGTTGATTATCCATGTGTGGAAAGACCACCATGTTGAAGTTGATTATCCATGTGTGGAAAGACCACCATGTTGAAGTTGTTTATCCATGTGTGGAAAGACCACCATGTTGAAGTTGATTATCCATGTGTGGAAAGACCACCATGTTGAAGTTGTTTATCCATGTGTGGAAAGACCACCATGTTGAAGTTGTTTATCCATGTGTGGAAAGACCACCATGTTGAAGTTGTTTATCCATGTGTGGAAAGACCACCATGTTGAAGTTGTTTATCCATGTGTGGAAAGACCACCATGTTGAAGTTGATTATCCATGTGTGGAAAGACCACCATGTTGAAGTTGTTTATCCATGTGTGGAAAGACCACCATGTTGAAGTTGTTTATCCATGTGTGGAAAGACCACCATGTTGAAGTTGTTTATCCATGTGTGGAAAGACCACCATGTTGAAGTTGATTATCCATGTGTGGAAAGACCACCATGTTGAAGTTGATTATCCATGTGTGGAAAGACCACCATGTTGAAGTTGATTATCCATGTGTGGAAAGACCACCATGTTGAAGTTGTTTATCCATGTGTGGAAAGACCACCATGTTGAAGTTGATTATCCATGTGTGGAAAGACCACCATGTTGAAGTTGTTTATCCATGTGTGGAAAGACCACCATGTTGAAGTTGATTATCCATGTGTGGAAAGACCACCATGTTGAAGTTGATTATCCATGTGTGGAAAGACCACCATGTTGAAGTTTGGTTTTGAGTTGGGAAGTTACAAGTTGATTTTAAGTGTCAAGATGGAGTTTTGGAAAAACTGGGCAGCAGGTACCCACTGCGCCGCAGTGGGCAGGTTTAGCCCCACTGCGCCGCAGTGGGGATAATCTGGAAAAAAAATAAATAAATAAATAAAATTTTGTTTCTTTCATAAATCGTCATCTGACTGGCAGTAGCCTTGTGCTACCAGTCTGGCCTTGTTTCTGATTACGTGGCCATCTTCATCTACCTTGTTCCTGAAGACCCATCTTGTTCCAATTGGTTCTTTCTTTCAACTGGGAAAGGAACCAGGTACCAAACCTTGTTCCTTTCAAACTGGTGAAGCTCTTCTTGCATAGCAGTCACCCAGCTTGGATCTTCCATAGCCTCGTCAATCTTCTTTGGTTCATTCAGTGATAAGAAACTGACATATAAGCATTGATCACTGGAGGCTCTTCCGGTCTGAACTCCTCTACTGGAGTCACCTATGATCTGATCGATAGGATGAGCTTTTGTCCATCTGGAGTACTGACCAGGATTGTTACTGACAACAATATCAGTGCAAGAGTTCAGTTGAGTTTCAGGATGAGGATCCTGGTAAACTATTTCAACATCTTCATCTGAATCAGTAAGATCACGATTTGCATCATGAAATTCTTCATTGGAAGGCATTTCCTGAAGTACTGGTTCAGTTTGAAATTCTTCATATGAAAACATTTCAGGAATAGTTTCAACTGATACTGATACTGGGGAGTAGTACGTACATCTGATCCAATAACAAGTTCATTGGGTAGTTTGAAACTTATTGAAGGATAGAAAGGTGTACAACTGGGGATCTTCTTCTTACGAACTGGTTCTAAGTCAGAATGACTGGAAACTTCTTCAGGTGAATCTTTGCAGTTAATGGGATCAGATTCACCGAAGATAATTGGAATTACTGGGGGAGAATCAAGGGCAGGCTTTTTATTGATTGCATTATTTGATTCATCAAAAGTAACATGTATGGACTCTTGTACCTTCTCCAGTCTCTTGTTGTAGACTCTGAAGGCTTTGCGAATGGCTGAATATCCTAAGAAATATCCTTCATCAGCTTTGGCATCAAATTGCCTAACTGAGTGGAGTCGTTCAGGATGTAAACTGGACATCCAAAAACGTGAAAATAACCAATATTTGGTTTTCTATTTCTCAATATTTCATAGGAAGTCTTCCTGTGTCGCTTCACGTACACTGATCGATTCTGGGTGTGGCAAGCAGTTGCAATTGCTTCAGCCCAGAAACTGGTAGGAAGACCAGATTCAGCTAGCATATCCTGGCAGCTTCTATCAGCGTTCGATTTTTTCCTTTCTACCACTCCATTCTGCTCTGGAGTGCGTGCTGACGAGAAGTTCTGGGAGACGCCAGTGTCAGTACAGAATTTCTCCAGAGTTGCATTCTGAATTCTGTTCCATTGTCACTTCTTAACTGACACACCTTTCGCTTATGCTTCAGTTCAATCTGCTTGATAAGAGAGATGATTTCAGCAGCAGCTTCACTTTTAGACCTGAGAAAGACCACCCAACAATATCTGGAGAATTCATCTACGATCACCAGGGTGTATCTTTTACCAGCACGAGTCTGAACATTCACTAGACCAAAGAGGTCCATATGAAGCATGTGAAGTGGTTCAGTAATGCTGAAGTTCTGTCTGGTCTTGAAACTGGCACGTTGTGCTTTCCCATCTCACATCCTGGACATTGCCTTTCCTTTTTGAAGGAAACTGAAGGTATCCCATCTGCCAGTTGTTTTCTAGACAACTTATTAATATTTTTGAAATTTAAATGGGATAACCTTTTATGCCATAACCAGTTTGTGTCTTCATCAGCTTGAGTATAGAAACACTGCTCTGAAGAAGAGCTTTCCATATCCATCACATACACGTTCCCTTTTCTGGGAGCAATCAATACTACCTTCCAGTCTTTGTTGAATACAATGCCATGAACAATATTGAATAGAACTTGATAGCCATCATCACACAGTTGACTTACACTGATCAGGTTATATTTCAAACCATTCACATATGCAACACGTCTGAATTTGACTTGTCCATTGTTCAGAACACCATACCCCTCAGTCTTTCCACAACCATCATTTCCAAAAGTAATGGAGGGTCCATCAGAAATGATGAATTTCTCCAGCAGGGTCTTACGTCCGGTCATTGTCCTGCCAGCTGCACTGTCAAGATACCAGGTATGCTTCTTTCGATCGCCCTGCACATCCACCAGATATATCAGTTAGATTTGGGGACCCATCGACTGATGGGTTCACTGGATCCTCCCTTATGGATCCCTGGGGGTATCTGGTTGAGTTCACTTTCTTCAACAGTAGTTTTTGTTGAAAACACTACTGGAGTTGATAGTTTAGAAACCTTTTTCTTTTTCTCAATTAAAGGAATATTTTTCTCTTTCTTAGAAAAAGGTTTGGTATTTTGTATAGGGCCAGATGAAGTACCCTCAAAGTTGTTTAATCTTGCATGACAGCTTTGAACCTGACGAGCCAGTAGTTGAAACTGGCTCTCCAACCTTAACAAAATAGATTCTTCAATGAAACCTGAGCCTTTCCAGTTGACTGGACTTTTGGCTTAGGAAGGGAATTGTTCTTTTTCCTTTGAACCCGGGGTTCATTAGAAACAGTCTGAGGCAAAGGTTTATGCTTATTGACCTTTTTAACTGGAGCAGTCATCTGGGATGCTCCAGTCTTGACCTCCAAAAATTGAGATGGTATTATACAAGATTTTGGGGTAGAAGGTTCATCATATAAGGTACTAGGTTTAACCTCCTCTGGTAACCGGTCAATTACTGGTATTAATGCTGCAACATGAGTATTTCCATCCAGATATGCACGTTTTTGGGATGAAAATTGGTTTACTCCAGCATCATATGGCTTTCTTGTTTCAAGCCATGATTGAATAACCTGTTTTTCTTTTTGCAAAATTATTTCCAGGTCATGTTTTTCTTGAACCAGTTGTTCAGTTACCAAAACTTGTGTTTGAAATGCCAGTTCAATATCTTGAAGTTCTTTTAATTTTGATTTTAAAGCAGCTATTTCAGAGGAATCTGTTTCTAAACCATTTAGACTGTCAAATCTAACAGTTTCCACAAAAATTAAATCAGAATTTAGAGCTTCAGCAATGTCCAATTTAAGTTCAGGATCAGTTTCATTATCATAATTACTAACCTTTTTAATAACAATGTCTACCCATCGACCAGATATGACATCATCCTTCACCAGATGCTCTTGATCTGCCAGAGCCATAAAACAACAGTCTCTTTCCTCTTCTTCATCGACTGACGAATCATCAGAGGGAACCCATGCTTCTTCAGTGGTTGCTATCATGCATTTATTATTATCTTCCATTTGTTTAGACAAGAGAGCAATTTGAGCCTTAAGCTTTTGTATTTCAACTTATAGCTATCATCAGGCTTGTTATAAGAAGCAGTTGGACCAGACTGAGAGACAAACTGACTGGACTTGCACTCTTTCATGAAATGACCTTTTCTGCCACACTTAAAGCATGTCAGATTGGTCTTGTCAGTGGAAGAACTGGGTGCATGTTGTCCAGTGGGCCTATTTGCTCTGGCCTTAAAACGGTTAAATGTTTTGGCCATCATTGCAACCAGGTCATCACTGTCAGTTTCATCACAGTCTGGAGAGATATCATTACAGACTCCATAATCCATTAGTTCAGACATCATCTTCTTCATAGAAAATACATTCTCAAAAGATATTAATGCCGCACAAGGTGGTACAGTATTAGTGACCACTGTGGAACTACTGGAAGCATGATTAAAAGAATCTTTTTCTGCCTCAATCCTCTGGGCTTGATTTTCTTTAGTGAATCTGAAGGCTCCATACAATGTTGACAAAGTATGGGAATGCAAGGTTTTACCTTGCCTCAAGACCAGAATCATGTGAGACCATTTCGTTGGAAGAATATCACAAAATTTCTCCAAAAGTATATCCTTGTCTTTATCAACCCCTAGTCCTCTTAACTGGTTAATAATACTCATAAATCTGGTGTAAGTACCAGTAAGAGACTCATTGGGGAGAGCAAAAAATGACTCATACTTTTTGTTAAGGAGACTTTTCTGGTAACAACAGTATCATCACCTCCCTCATGCTGGTTCACCAGTTCATCCCACATGCTTTTGGCACTGGGATAGAGAACTAATGTGGGAATAAGAGTTTCTGGAACAGCCCCGAGGATCATATTTTTAAGAAGTGTATCAAGATTTACCAATCTTTTCTCCTCTTCGGACCAGTGTTCCTCTCTCTTTTCCCTTCCACTTCTTGATCCAGTAGGGTCAAGAAGTGCATTGATAGGAAGTCTTGGCACATAGGGCCTTCATTTAAGATTTTCATCATATTCCTTTCAATACCAGTAACATGCAATATTATCCTAGCTTTCCACGTACCAAATTCATCACTGCTCCCATTGAATTTAGGAACAGGATTATTTGAATAATGCACATGCACATGTGGAGAAGCAGGAGGAGGAGGAGGTGGTGGATTGTTATTTCTAGTGGGTGGGTCATTAAGATTAGTTTCATGAGTTTCTTGAGTATTTTCTGGGATTGCCATCGCGAAACAGATCTAGGTAAGTATATTAACCTTGGGCTCTGATACCAAATGTAAAGTCCCTCACACGATGGTTTAACCCACGAGTGTAAAATAACAAGTCAAGTATGAACTAGAATGGACTAGTATTACTTTAAATATAAATGCAAGAATATAAATAAAGCAATAAACGACTTAAGCAATATTTAAACAAGTAAATAAATGATGGAACACGAATGTAATTTTCAAGTGTAGTTTCTTTATTGATGATAAACAAAATACAAGATTGTTGCGGAACCTAGATATTACAAGTATGTAACTATCTAAACAATCTTTGAATTACAAGTGATCTCTACTTGCTAAATAATCTCCTTGGATCGATATACTTAGAGTTGTGAAGTATAACTGTTTAGATCGAGAGTATTTAAGCAAGTTCACCAAATTGCTAAAAAGTGTGAACGAGAAATGACTTTGTATTTATAGGCAGATAAATTCAACAATGAATTTATTTGCCGTACAAATATGGTTGCATGCATTTAATGAACTGACAAGGTTATTAAATGCATTGGTTAAGGTACAAGGATAAAGTCCTTTTAACCAACTACCTTTACACACGTATGTACTTTTATCAATAGACAATTGGGATGTCCGGGTAAAAGTGTGTAAAGGCATAAAGTCAATTCCTCGATATCAGTGTTCAGACTTGTAAGGTCTAGAACACTGATAAAGGCTCCAGTCGGGAGATCTGGTAAGACTGTCAGTGGGCTCCACTGTTTGTCAGTCTTCTTTCTTCAGACTTCAGTCTTTGACTTCAGTGAGAATGTCTTCAGTAGAGTAGATCTGGACTGGGGTGAAGTCCATGTGAGCTAATCTGGAGAATACTCCAGATTTCCTATACAAGTATTTGCTCACTGGTCTTCCATTATTTCTGAACAAATCTTCAGAGGGACTCCAGTTCCAAGTCTGGAGTAGGTCCAGAATATCATTTCTGGACAGATCTTCAGTAAGGCTCCAGTAGTCGAGTCTGGAGCGAGTCCAGTAAATCTGGACCTAACATTGTATTATACTCCCCTAAGATTGAACTTTAGGACAATGCCTGAGTTAACTAAGGTGGGTTGATTAGAATAAATGAATAACAGTGGAGTTAACTGTGAAGTCAATATCGATGGCGACAACGGGACGTAATGATTTCATTTTGAGCTGTTATGCAACTATGGACTTTATTGAGTGAGGAGGAACGACCTGGGTTAGGCTAACCACAAATTTGAACAAATAAATTTAAATCTAAAAGTCTACCCAACACGTAAAATTCCGCAAACACGAACGTCGCAGAAATGGATTTGAGGTGTCAACGATATTGGGTAGTACATATAAACGAATACGATTGGTGAAAGTTGATCTAATTGAACGCCTAGCTTAACGTGAAACCGGGAGTTCATAAGCGTGGGAACGATGGGCCAGTTGAGTGCCATAGTGCTAGTCACATGTAAGATGAAAGAAGCTCGAGTGCTTATAGTGTGCGATTCTCAAATCTTCTCGACCTTAAACGGATCGCTAGATCGTTGTCTATCACACGAATGA
>CM067172.1:65191945-65278802 GCA_034093135.1 Erigeron breviscapus | reverse complement strand
GGGGTTTTTGCTACAACTCTCTGATCAATCATGACCACTTCTCGATCATGGCTGCTGCTCGGTTGATACTACTGCTCGCTGCCACTGTTTCTGTTTAACATCACCACCTTTAGCTTCACCACCTCACGCAACCACCACCATGTAATACTACTGCTGCTACTGCACTACTACTACTGTACGGTTTTAACCACCACTACAAATTAGCCACCACCTTTATATTACTGCCGCTGCCGCTGCCTAGCTGCTGCTGCTAGTTTTCATTACAAACCAAACCTTTGCTGTTGATGCCAAGTTTCTATACCACGATCTTAGATACTCTTGCTGATGCTACAACTCGGTTTTGTTGCCAACACCGAACCACCATTGTTACTATTCATCATCTTCCCCACCAAACCACCACTGTTTACTGCTACTGTTTGGAAGTCACCACGACTACCATAAGCTGCTGCTGTTGCTGTTCTTAATTGTTGTTGCCGCCTCGTTTTGCTTGTAGTCTTCATCACCGAACCAAATCACCCTACTGCTGCTGCTGTTGTTCGGTTGCTCGTTGCAACCCTTCATCATCACCACCACGAACCGCAAACACCACCCCCTTTCCTTTACCGAAGACTAATACGTTTGGGCTATTCGGGTACATTTCAGACTGTTACATACCTCATACTATCTGACAGGCGTTTCAGGTGAGTTTCGTAAACCCTCCCTACTCAATTGAGATTCGGGCTGAAAAGTGTACATGTTTGTTGATTGATTGTTTGTTTAATGTATTGACTTGTTGCTCGGTTAACTTTGACTTCGTTATGAATACTTGTTATGCTTTAGATAGTTGTACATACATGGAAGATAATTATACTTTTTATGAATAGTAGATGTGGTGGGAAGGCTGCGGGTGACCCTATATATAAGCATCGATTCCTTTAAAGTATAATTATAAGAAGTGTATGTGCAACGTATTTGTTGGTTGATTCACTTGTTATGATATGGACAGAGATGTCAATTTGCTTAATTGTTGATTTGATTGATTATATGATTGAATTGTTATGGATATGTTAGCGCATTATTTATTATATAAGTCGCATCGTTAGCGCGTTACTCGTTATGTAAGTCGCACTGTTATACATGCCGTTGAAAGACACATAAGTCATGTGGTTGTTGTTGTTGTTGTTGTTGTTGTTGTTGTTGTTGTTGTTGTTGTTGCTGTTATACATGCCGTTGAAAGACACATAAGTCATGTGGTTGTTGTTGTTGTTGTTGTTGTTGTTATTGTTGTTGTACACGCCTTTGAAAGACATGTAAGTCGTGCTGAAACGTGTTAAATCGTGATATGTATTGATGTTGTGCTAACGTATACCCTTTTAGGGTTTTCTTGATGAGATATTCTAATCCCCGTATATCGTTAACGGTTGTATTTCCCGATACGTTTATTCCTTGTTATATGTACCTACGAACTCACCAACTTTATGTTGACGCTCTTTAGTACACTTTTCAGGTAATCAAGTTAGTCAAAGGAAAAATGGATGATTGCATTGCTTGCTTGTTAGAATTTGACTAGCTTTGGACTTCTGGATCCGCGATCCTTATTCTCCCTTTAATGGGTTACTTTTAGGATCAACTATTATTGATTTGAACTTTCTTTTATTATTGATTGAACGTGTATTTGATGAATGTTGATGAATGTATACGTTTGTACGAGTTTATGGATCGTTCGATCTTATGTTTTCATATAGTTGACTCTACATAATTCCCATGTCGTGATGTGCTATTTCTAAGTGATACCCCATGATTCCGCCATGTTGGGGTAGTTATCACCTCCTTCAAACTGAATAACTAATTCATCCCACATTGACTTGGCACTGGGGAACAACACAAGTGTTGGAATTAGATCTTCAGGGACAGCTCCAAGGATCATGTTCTTGAGTCTGGTGTCCAGATCTACAAGTCTACGATCCTCATCAGACCAATGGTCTTCGAGCTTTTCTCTAGAACCTCTTCTTTCAGTTGGATCTAGAAGAGGACTTACCCCAAGAGACATGGGTATATATGGTCCATCCTTAAGGATTTTCAACATATACCTCTCTATCCCACCGAAATGCAAAAGCATTCTGGCCTTCCATGTACCAAAGGTCTCACTATTTCCATCAAATTTTGGAACAGGAGTGTTAGAATAATGTACATGGACGTGATTTGGGGCAGTAGGAGGAGGAGGGTTAGAATTAGCATTTTGAAAAGGTGGTGTATTAGTATTCAAAGGGTTTTCACCTTGACCAGAACCATCTCCACCTTCAGTAGTGTTCATCTTAGCAGATCTAGGCAAGTTTATTAGCCTTCTGCTCTGATACCACTTGTAAGTCCTAACTCAATAGATGGTACTACCTGAAGACACCTCAATGTCGATGGTGGAGTTACTTTGCAATATAAGCTCTGAACTGGAGACGACCAGTTACAGAGAGCATATACCAAGTTCTAGATAGATTACTTATTAAGTGACAATAAGTAAAGAACAATGCAATAAAGTAAAATACTTAAAGTAAATTGGTGAGACAATATGTAATTTTTAAGTGTAATTTATTTATTAACTTTAAATAAATTACAAGGTTGTTGCGGAACCAAGATATTACAAAGTATGTAAATATCCTAACAACCTATGAACTACAATTGATCTACACTTGGAATTTCTCTAAACAATCGAAACATTTAAAGTTGTGAAATGTTCCTTTTTGTGATTGAGAGAATATTGCACAAGTTCACCAAGAATATTGCAGGTATGCAAAGTGTGAATTCTTTCGAAGTGTGTTCGAAGAAGTAATATTCTTGGTGTGCAATGACTTGTATTTATAGGCAAAGTTAACATTGGGATGTTAACTTTGGCCGTACAAATGTGGTTGAGAGCATTTAAGGAATAGCATTTAATTCTTTAAAATGCAGTGTAAAGTTGCAGTATAAAGCAACTTTATTCAACAAGCTTTATGTACCTTTTTGTACTTAAATAATAAGATAAATCTTATTATCCGGGTAAAAGCACATAAGCACAAAAGTCAATTCCTCGTAATCAGTGTAAAGCTTTGTAAGAGCTTTCCACTGACGGTCTCCAGTTTGTAACTGACTAGAATGTCAACTGGGCTTCGCTGCCATTGTCATTCTCTATCTTCCACTTGTTGTCTTCGACTTCAACTGGAAGGATTCTTCAACTGGTCAGTTCTCAACTGGAGGAAGTCTTCAGTTGCGTTGACTGTACGATGCAACTGGACTTCAATATATTTCTGGACAAATCTTCTGGGTCTCCAGTTTCACTGGACTTCAGTAAACTGGTCCTAACAATATGAACCACGATACAAAACAGGAGGTCTTGAATCGGAACCGAGAATCAACGAATCATTTAGCGACATGATGAGAAAATATGTTGTAAAACCGGTTTTTGGTAAAATGAGAATAAATACCGGTTTTCAGAAAAACAGTACTAATACCGGTATTCAGAAAATAAGAACTAAAGCCGGTATTCAGAAAATGAGTACTAATACCGGTTTTTGTCTCGAAATTTGGGCAGAATTTCTTTTCCTAAAATTAAGAATTAGATAACTAATACCGGTTTTGGTGTAAACCAGGTATTATGAAATCAAACAAACACAACCACACAAATCTCAACTAATATCGGTATTGGAATTATTCAATACAAATACCGGTTTTGGTAAAATGTATTGTAATACCGGTTTTTGTCTCGAAATTTGGACAGAATTTCTTTTCAGAAATTAAGAACTAATACCGGTTTTGGGGTAAACCAGGTATTTTCACAACCAAATCACACAACCACGAAGCCATTTAATAAATATTGGAAAATATGAATTAATATCGGTTTTTGGTAAAATCTTCACTAATACCGGTTTTCGAGAAGTAAAACGAGCAGAATTTCGAGTTGAAAAAATGATGAATAAGTGTACTATTATCGGTTTTGGTGTAAACCAGATATTTTTAGGATATAAATTCGAAAATAAAATTTTCACTAAAGTGAAAACCGGTAGGAAAACCGGTAAGAAACCCGGTAGGAATACCGGTAATGATACTGAATGAAAGCCGGTATTACAACAGAAATTCAAAGGAAACGAAAACCGGTATGAAAACCGGTATTCAGAACAGAAAGCTAAAAAATCAAATTTAAGCCATTTGGTTTAGAATTAGGATTTGAAACTTTTCAAGGATGATTATAGGAAGGTAATGAGTGGATTAATGATAAAAAGGAAGAAACTTTAACATGTTTAGAGGGTAAAGATCGGAACTTTCGGTAAAACGGTAAAAACACAATTTAGCACAAATATGAACAAAATCAAGCCAATGATATGGATATGGATCTTTCACCAAGGTGATTTTGCTTTGATACCAATTGTAAACTAGCTAAATTATGTTATAAAGGTTAAGTGTGTGTGAGAGAAAGTATGAAAAATATATTATGAAGGCTAAAGTAATACATGAGGTGAGGAGGGGTTTATATAGGCCCATATATTTCACTAAACCCCCTCCTTAATTACATTGAAGTCCTTCTCTAATTACAAACTAACCCCTCCATACTTAATTAAAGAACAAAAGTATTACAATAATACAAAACTAGCACTAACTAATATTTTATGCTAACAGAGAGAGAGAGAGAGAGAGGAGAGGAGAGGGGGAGAAACTTTGATGGCTGGAAACGGTGACCAGAGAAGAGCAGCGGTGGCCGGTGAACAATGGGGGCGACGTGTGGTGGTGAGTAGGGAAGTGGCCGGATTCGTTGCAGTAGTGGGTGGCAAGATTTGAGTGTTGAAGAGCTTATGTGGTGTGAGTTGATATTTTTAATGGGATATGTAGAATTGAAGTCTGGAGATAAGATTTTGACTTATACAGAATTACAGATTCATCACAAATATCTTTATATTTTATTTACCTTATGGGTGAAAAGGGAAAATGAAATAAATAGAAAAAAAGTTGGTAAAAGTTGTAAGAATGGTCCCTACGCTGTGTTAAAAGATGATATTGCCCCTGCACGTGATAGCCACATGCATGCTTGACGACACCCGTTAACGGTCCTGTTAAAAAGGGACCAATTTTGCAAAAAATTCTCAAAATAGGGACCCCCAATGCAACGATACTCAAAAAGGGACCCCCATTGCTAAAATAGGCAAACCACAGGGACCAATCTTGCAATTAACTCATTTCTTAGAGCAGTTGTTCGTCTAAATTAGAGGATTTTAAAGAACGATGTCCAAAGAAGAGAAATGATGAATATAAAATCTGAGAAGCTCAAAGTTATGTTGTGAGTTTATAAATGAAATGTCTCTATTAATGAGATGTCTAGTAATATGGGAATTTTGCATTGCCACATTGATGGATTAATTAACTTTAATCATGTTTATAATGTGAAAATTTGGTGGAATAATAATTCATAATAAGATGTTACACCCAATGTTAGAGAAAAGTGTGGGACACCAGACGTGTCAGGGCATGGGTTGGGACCGGGTTGAGAGAGATGAGGTGTTTTAGTGGCACACTTAGCACCTTTGCATCGTCACAAGAAGCTTTTTTTTTGGCTAGGTCTGGCTCGAGTCATTGGCCAACCTTTTGGCTTTGACTCGTTAAAGACTTTTTAACTTTTGTGCAATTTCATGTATTGATTGCAATATTATGTTGAGTTTGAATAAAACATATTGACTCCCTTCAATAGTGTATTTAGGGGACTCATCAATATCAGTTTTATCTTCCCTTCTATAAACAGAAAGCCTTACACTGCATTCTTGAGGTGTTTTAGCAATAGAAAGGGATAATTTGTTTTTTGCATTTTCAAGTTTTTTTAGTAAAAGAATGGAATAGAAAGGAAAGGGAAATTTAGCCCCTTTTAGTCCCAAACTTTTCTGGCCAAAAATGGGCAGATTGCAAGGGAAAACTACCTAACATGTTGTATAATTACTTTTTATCCCTAATGCTTATCAAATAGTGGTTAATCTGCTTGTCTGCAATCTTCATATTTATCTGCCGACCAACATATACTAACTCTATGATATATTCGTTATTTATTCTTTATTATTATTATTCATTTTCCTTTGCATCTGGCGGCATTAACACTTACCTTAATCTTCTCGCAAAAAGTATTTATATGCAAGCAGTAATATTTATATTCTTTCTTATTTATTTTTTTATTTTTTTTTGAAATTCATCCGTCAATTACACCAACAATTATTTGAAATTCATCCGTCATCTAGCCGACAATCAAAAACTCAAGCTAGTATCATGTGGAGAATTATAATTGCATAGGAGGATATAATTGTAAAACTCAATATTTTTATTTTTTTCTTTTCTTTTATTTTAAACTCAAAAATGTATTTAATTCGTTACTTTCCTTTCTTTTCTTTATGTCTCGAGAATGCTTTTTATTTCTATAATTTCTTTGCCTTTCTTCTCCTATCCATTCTTATCTTTTTTTTTTCAATTTAAACTCGAGAATACAGTGTTAGTCAAAATAAATACCAGCTCACCTAACTAGAAATACACACACATGGCTGAATTGTGTTTGATTAATTACAGTAGTACATGATGTTTCAGCTGTTATACATTGACAAACTGGTTGACTTAGGTGGTCTGAAATCTACTTTAAGAACCCTTTGTTTTAAAAGAGCTAGTTTATGTTTCTTTTTTTCTTTATCATCATGTATTTTATCAAAATTTATTTTCGTTGTAGCTTCTTTCTTTTTGTTTTAGTAGTTTCAATTCGAATAAATATCTTACAATTTTGTGAACGGTGTTTCTATACAGGGTATATGTGGAATAAATTTTATATATTATAAGGGTTGGTTATTGTAAAACAAATATTAAAGTAAAACAAATAAGACAAGATCTTGACCCTTAGATCATGGTTAAATTGATGCACGAAGATTCACGAAGCAATTGATACACGATGATTTACATGATGCACGTTGATTTTCAGTGAAGAGAAACCTATTGTTTTATTTGTTTTACTTTAATACTTGTTTTATTTTACCTAAACCTCCTTAAGAAATATCTTATACAATTAAAAAGATTTTTTTGTACATATATTTCCTTTCTTAAAGAGACCAATATATACTATCTAAATCGGTGAATGAACATACATAATAATGGGATTAGAATTTTCTAAAGTTACTCCAACTTCATAGGTGATGTTGGAATAACATCAACCATTGAATTAAATCCAATTGTCAAGATTAAAAACTTTTAATCTTGACGATTGGATTTAATGTAATGGTTGAACTTATTGAGAGAATCTCAATCCATAATAATGTCAGTATGTAACATCATGGTGGCCGGTGGGGTAGTGGGCTATAGCTAGTGGCTCAAATAACATCAAGAAAACGTCGATGAAAAAGATCACTCCAAATTAAGCCCAAATAATTAACATTACATTATTACTCGTATTTCTTTATTTTAATATGGATATTAAGACATTTATTCGTCTTACATGAAGCATGATCAGGCCTAATCATCTGCATAATTAATGAAAGTACCGATTCTCTTGCGCAAAATACCAGCACTATCTGAAGTAGGATTAAATAGAAAAAACACATGACCCTCACTTTTATCCTCAATAACCTCAATGGATCCTTTCCACCCATTTCTATCCAAAATATCCTTATAATACCACCCCCTATCTTTCAATAAATCATTTTCGGCTACACAAACAAGTACCTTGGAGCATCCAAGATCCGACACTTTCGGATCCTTATCCGGGTTAATCAATGGGTCATCCAACCCGTTTGTCCCCGGGTGGGCAATCATCCACACATCACCTGGCCCGGCCTTGAATGGGTGCTCATCTTCCGAACGTATCCGATCCTTTCCCCAAAAATACGGGTGTAGCAACACAATACCCTTCAGATTTATGACCCGATCCGGATTATCCGACCCGGCCCGGATAGCCATATGGTGGGCGATAGTTGCGCCTGCACTATCGCCTGCCAAAAATATATTTCCATAATCAGGATACTCGTTAAGCCATGAGTCGGGTCCATTTCTGTTTCCATGTTGCATGGTCCATTTGATCGCTTCCCATGCATCATGGAAACAAGTAGGGACCGAATACTCTGGCGCTTTTCTATAGTCTACAGAGACTATGACGACATTGGATTCAGATGCTACTAGGTTTAGGAAGTTATGATATGTAGGTGAGGAGGCGGTTTCAATAATGAAACCACCTCCATGATAGTAGATTAAAAGGGGTAGTTTTTTTAAGTCAGGATTTACGTTTTTTGGAACGTAAAGCCTTACGGAAAGAGGGGTGTCATGTGAGATAACAACGTCTTTAGATTGAACGTTAGTAGAAGGATCAAGGCCGGGTGGAACGATATCAGTGCCACCAAGTCTTTGAAACCGGCCATCTTTGTATAGTCGAATGATGTAAGGGATTTCTTTGATGATGTGATCTTGGGATGAATCCATTAATGAGAAAACAAAATTGGGAAGAAAAGGATAAGAAATATAGATTTTTGGAGAAATGAATGTAATTGGGTCAATGAAGTTGCTAGGTAATCAAGTCCATCTCTATTTCTAGATAAGAAATCTTATGGATAATATATGATGTATATATTTATTTATTTTTTTTTAAAAAAAAGGAACAAACTGTGGTTGTGGGGTTAAGCCGATCAGGGAAAGAATAATTACACACGCAATGACGCAACCATAGACATCAAGAGATTGTATAATTCTCATACCAAACCACGTGTATGATTCACGTCGATCACTAAATATATATTAGAGGATACTTGTACAATCGGTGAAAATGACCGTGTAGGGATACGACTGTATTGGTGGTAAGTGAGTAATGATAAGTAATTAATGGGTATAAAAACAGTATATATGGATAATTATTTAAATCTTAAAAAAGTGTACTTGTTAATTATGAAATGAAAAGGAGTATATATATCGTGACAATTTTTTAAAAAATTTCCTTCTTAACTTTGAAAGTCATTTTCTCAATCTGTCATCGTCAAAGTCACTGCCAAGAAATTTTTCGATTTCTTACTCACATAAACTTTGGAGGTAAACCACCTGGCCCCTAAAAATCGACTGGGAACACCACTCAATTTTGAATCCGTGCAAAAGCATATTCAACCAGCCAATGTTTCTGGGGTCTCATCATCAGGCAGCGTTGCAGGGTCGCTAGCTTGAGATAAAATATTCCTATTGGGATTAAGGGGTTCCTGGGCATTTATCTTTTTTTTATTTAAACTTTGGAGGTAAAATTAAATTTATTACAAAAGGCATTTTAAAATAATCTATACTACTTATAAAAAAAAACACATCTCCTTGTTGAAAATTACATGGGAAAAATGCCTGAAATGTCATACCCTTATTTATATTATGTAATATTTTCACGTAACACATCTTAAAAAAAAAATTATATACATTATTTTTTTTAACATTAATGATTAAATAAATTACACTGTCAATCTACGAGCCAAACCAAAAATAGCAAATTTACATAAGTTTCAAAGTTTCAAGTGTATGACCGTTACTTGAAACAATACCATTGATCAACTGGTAAACATCGGGCTATAATTAATTAGAGCTATGCGTACAAACTAATTTGTATACCAATACTACTCTTTCAACAACTCTAATAATAAAACTCTAAAAACACATATGCTTAAGAGTTAAGAACCAAAACAAGTTGAGATTAGCGCACACCTAAATAAGCAACTACAAAATCTGAAAGCTTCTTCACATAGCTATTGTGTGTCGTTTTTCTGACGTCCTCTAGATCCTTAATTGTGTTGCCACACTTTATAAAACTCCTAAAAAACCAACTAAGCCCATTTGGACTCAAGTTAATTCATATCAAATAACCCAATAGACTAATTAAGCCCATGAGCATATATCGGGCTAGACACACATCAAACTTTTCATACACACATTTCTAGGGGGTTATTTTCCAAAAAAAGCAATATATCATTGATCAGTTACCCTTTGAGCAATATAACATTTCTAGGGGGTTATTTTCCAAAAAAAGCAATATATTTAAGTTAAGTTTCACACATTTATTAACTCGCATGAGGATGTCTTGTTCTGCAGCTCCATTAATTCTTTGATTCAAACAGCCAAAAGAGGGCAACAGTAAACTCTAAACTCTTCATTTCCAAAAAGGTGCCTTACATTTCTAAATTAAATCCGACCTTAGAACCTAACTAGTGGAATGTATTATCATTATTGGCTTTTCTTACTCGTATCATATGGACTGGAGCAAGAACTTCAATACATTCATATGATTTTTATTAGATTTGTGTTATGTAGTATTTGTCCCTCTAAATAAACGTTTTATCTTTGCAGCTGATAATATAATATATGTTGGACCACAAGAACCAGTTGCTTAATATTCCAAAAACAAAGCTATTGTGGGATGACTAAGATTGAAACCCGAACATTATGATCTTGTTGCAATATGTTTGGTTTTCATAGTTTTGATATTCATACTAATTAAACACGAATGTCTAGGGATATGGCCATTAGTATGTTTCTTTATCCATATTGATTTAAATACAAATGGCAGATTTCTGCCACATTTTTTTTTTTTGGCATTTTGATGACTTTTAGTGACTGAAGATTTCAGTCAGTAAAAGATTTAAACTAGCTTGTTTTTGAAAACTTTTAATGACTGAAATTTCAGTCATTAGTTCTTGTGGGTCTTTTGTGACAAATAATTTGAGTCATTATAGACTTTTAGCGATGTTTCCAATAGTGACTATTATTTTTTCAGAAGGAGAAGGTCATAAATGATTTAGTGACTGTTTTAACACTTTTAGTGACTGTTTTGTTCAGTCACTAATGTCATTTACTTTTGTAGTGATAGTAGAAAGGATGTATATGTAGAATTTTTTTGAAAGGCTAACGAATAAAGCTCGGCAACCCGGGATAACCCAATAACAAAAGACGACCTCATACGTCTGCGAACGCAAACAGCGCCGGGTAGCTTAAGCCACTGATCTCTTGCTCAACGCACGAGCGACTCTATTTAATTCAGAATCTCCAAACGTACATTACGAAAAGAAGAAGAGAACATTAAACTAGACTGGGACGAAGCCAATGGGTTTATATACCCTACTACTGTTGGAGTGTGATCATATTAAATATAAAGCGTATGTCCGGAAATAATTTAAGCCTACGGGGTCACACGAAATGACACGGTAACCTTATATTATTAATTAGTATATTGTGTAATATATTAATTAAAATATAATCACGAATTAATTAATTATGTATTTAATTAATTAAAAGAGATTAAATTGTGAAATAAGGAAATTAGAGTTGGGCTCTAATTACACTAAGGGGGCCGAAAATTCCAAGGGCTTCTAAAGCCTTGGAGTTGCTTGGTCACCAAGTTTGAAACCCTAACAATTAAGCCTATATATAGAGGGCTTAATTCAAGGGTTTTCATTCATTCATTCTTTATGTGTTTATGTGTTTATGTGTTTATGTGTTTATGTGTTTATGTGTTTATGTGTTTATGTGTTTATGTGTTTATGTGTTTATGTGTTTATGTGTTTATGTGTTTATGTGTTTATGTGTTTATGTGTTTATGTGTTTATGTGTTTATGTGTTTATGTGTTTATGTGTTTATGTGTTTATGTGTTTATGTGTTTATGTGTTTATGTGTTTATGTGTTTATGTGTTTATGTGTTTATGTGTTTATGTGTTTATGTGTTTATGTGTTTATGTGTTTATGTGTTTATGTGTTTATGTGTTTATGTGTTTATGTGTTTATGTGTTTATGTGTTTATGTGTTTATGTGTTTATGTGTTTATGTGTTTATGTGTTTATGTGTTTATGTGTTTATGTGTTTATGTGTTTATGTGTTTATGTGTTTATGTGTTTATGTGTTTATGTGTTTATGTGTTTATGTGTTTATGTGTTTATGTGTTTATGTGTTTATGTGTTTATGTGTTTATGTGTTTATGTGTTTATGTGTTTATGTGTTTATGTGTTTATGTGTTTATGTGTTTATGTGTTTATGTGTTTATGTGTTTATGTGTTTATGTGTTTATGTGTTTATGTGTTTATGTGTTTATGTGTTTATGTGTTTATGTGTTTATGTGTTTATGTGTTTATGTGTTTATGTGTTTATGTGTTTATGTGTTTATGTGTTTATGTGTTTATGTGTTTATGTGTTTATGTGTTTATGTGTTTATGTGTTTATGTGTTTATGTGTTTATGTGTTTATGTGTTTATGTGTTTATGTGTTTATGTGTTTATGTGTTTATGTGTTTATGTGTTTATGTGTTTATGTGTTTATGTGTTTATGTGTTTATGTGTTTATGTGTTTATGTGTTTATGTGTTTATGTGTTTATGTGTTTATGTGTTTATGTGTTTATGTGTTTATGTGTTTATGTGTTTATGTGTTTATGTGTTTATGTGTTTATGTGTTTATGTGTTTATGTGTTTATGTGTTTATGTGTTTATGTGTTTATGTGTTTATGTGTTTATGTGTTTATGTGTTTATGTGTTTATGTGTTTATGTGTTTATGTGTTTATGTGTTTATGTGTTTATGTGTTTATGTGTTTATGTGTTTATGTGTTTATGTGTTTATGTGTTTATGTGTTTATGTGTTTATGTGTTTATGTGTTTATGTGTTTATGTGTTTATGTGTTTATGTGTTTATGTGTTTATGTGTTTATGTGTTTATGTGTTTATGTGTTTATGTGTTTATGTGTTTATGTGTTTATGTGTTTATGTGTTTATGTGTTTATGTGTTTATGTGTTTATGTGTTTATGTGTTTATGTGTTTATGTGTTTATGTGTTTATGTGTTTATGTGTTTATGTGTTTATGTGTTTATGTGTTTATGTGTTTATGTGTTTATGTGTTTATGTGTTTATGTGTTTATGTGTTTATGTGTTTATGTGTTTATGTGTTTATGTGTTTATGTGTTTATGTGTTTATGTGTTTATGTGTTTATGTGTTTATGTGTTTATGTGTTTATGTGTTTATGTGTTTATGTGTTTATGTGTTTATGTGTTTATGTGTTTATGTGTTTATGTGTTTATGTGTTTATGTGTTTATGTGTTTATGTGTTTATGTGTTTATGTGTTTATGTGTTTATGTGTTTATGTGTTTATGTGTTTATGTGTTTATGTGTTTATGTGTTTATGTGTTTATGTGTTTATGTGTTTATGTGTTTATGTGTTTATGTGTTTATGTGTTTATGTGTTTATGTGTTTATGTGTTTATGTGTTTATGTGTTTATGTGTTTATGTGTTTATGTGTTTATGTGTTTATGTGTTTATGTGTTTATGTGTTTATGTGTTTATGTGTTTATGTGTTTATGTGTTTATGTGTTTATGTGTTTATGTGTTTATGTGTTTATGTGTTTATGTGTTTATGTGTTTATGTGTTTATGTGTTTATGTGTTTATGTGTTTATGTGTTTATGTGTTTATGTGTTTATGTGTTTATGTGTTTATGTGTTTATGTGTTTATGTGTTTATGTGTTTATGTGTTTATGTGTTTATGTGTTTATGTGTTTATGTGTTTATGTGTTTATGTGTTTATGTGTTTATGTGTTTATGTGTTTATGTGTTTATGTGTTTATGTGTTTATGTGTTTATGTGTTTATGTGTTTATGTGTTTATGTGTTTATGTGTTTATGTGTTTATGTGTTTATGTGTTTATGTGTTTATGTGTTTATGTGTTTATGTGTTTATGTGTTTATGTGTTTATGTGTTTATGTGTTTATGTGTTTATGTGTTTATGTGTTTATGTGTTTATGTGTTTATGTGTTTATGTGTTTATGTGTTTATGTGTTTATGTGTTTATGTGTTTATGTGTTTAGTGTTTAACAATTAAGCCTATATATAGAGGGCTTAATTCAAGGGTTTTCATTCATTCATTCACAAACAAATCTCCTCTCTTTCTCTCCCTCTTGGTTTGGCCGAAACCCACCCTCAAAGGGTTTTCGGTTTTCGGTTTTTAGCTAGGGTTCGAATAAAGGGTTTAAACAAAGGGTTGTTTGGTTCGTGATTCGGGTACTAGCATACGGTATAAGGGTGTCTAGTGTGCGATCGTAGAGGGGTTTTACTTTAAACCCTATTTAATAATAATATCATTATTATTATCTTTTATTGGAGCTTTGCATAAGGTACACATTCAATTCCCTTTGTTAATTAATTTGATTGCATATTTGTTTCGATTCTTCCGTTGCGTACTCGTGATTATATGTTTGTTTATATGCTCATATTCTAACAGTGGTATCACGAGCCACATATGTGATCTATTAATTACAAAGATCAAAACTTGAAGGGGGTTAAGGGTTGGTTGTTTTTAATTAATTGTTAAATAATTAAAATTGCTTGTTATTTTTTATTTAAAGTTGTTAAATAAAAGGTATAATCACAAGTGATTCATGCAAGATTACTTGTGATTATTACCATTATATAGAGATATAAATTGCATGTTGTGTATTTAATTTATTTAAAGTTGTTAAATAAAAGGTATAATCACAAGTGATTCATGCAAGATTACTTGTGATTATTACCATTATATAGAGATATAAATTGCATGTTGTGTATTTAATTTATTTAAAGTTGTTAAATAAAAGGTATAATCACAAGTGATTCATGCAAGATTACTTGTGATTATTACCATTATATAGAGATATAAATTGCAAAGCTTAATAGTCCAATAATTAGGGTTTATTGTGTGACTATGTGAATTTTTCGTGTGATTTTCCTGGTTTGCGACAGTTCACTAAACAATTCATATCTTTTAATCTGTAATGAGTTAGAAGTTGTCCTTTGGACAGTAGGTGCTCGACATATAGGGCTACAACTTTGTAGTTCTGGTCGAAATCTGAATCGGATCAAAAATAGGGATAAACGGGTCGTGAAGCTGTTCCAGTCAGCATGTTTATGTGTTTATGTGTTATTACTTGTTGTTTAATGGCTTACGCAATCAAGGTAACTTGATGTATGTGGTCCTCTTCTTCGGAAGGGGGAGCCGGGATTAAACATATGCATGAACCATAGTGACCATGTTTAGGTGGCCTACCTTAACTTGTTGCATGATTAAATAGTTCGGTAATTAGTAAGTTTATTAATTTTTGCTTGTTTATAAGGATGTATAAAGGTGATGCAAAAATTGTTTCTTGGAAAAATATAAACTTGACTAAGAACTATCAAAATAGAGATTTCATTAATAAAATTGGAGTCTTACAACCTTGAGATACACCGGCTCACCCATTTGAACAAACTCTAAGAGATGTATAAGCCGGAGTGCGCTAGCCTTCTAAAAGGGCGGGTTTTTAATTGCGTTCATCGCAAACCTTTGCCCTTGCGCTTCTTTGTGCGTTCAAATGGAGCTACCGAGCTCTCTTGTGTTGTCAAGACTATACAAATGATTTTATTAAACATTATGTTATGAAGATTATGCATGAGTCTTCATACATAAACTTTTGATTCACATCAAATGCATTACCCATTTAAAGTTAAGTCATTGCCACCCACTTTGATTAGAACACTTGCCAGTGCTTTTCGCTCCTATGTGAGACCATAGGCGAATTGTATCTCTTCAAGGTAGATTACCACTCCGTTGTGAGACCAGCGATGGACTATCTACATGTTCTTAATTGGGCCTTAAAACGAGTTAAGAGGTGAGACCTTAACCCGTGGCATAAGATGGGACAAAACATGTTTACAAAACACTTAATACCCCTTTACAGTGTTGTTGTAAGTCCCATAACTCTAGGAGTTGCATGAATGCAATTATCGATTCTCGATTACCTTTTGAATACCGTCATTTCTAGCAGATCAACTGATGAAATGATTGTATGTCAAGTTGGATCCTAGCCTTAGTGAAAAGTAATTGTTAGATGAATTTAACAAGGGTAATTACATTTCTTAAGGATTATTATCGAAAATACCGATAATTGAACTTTTGTCTGTTTTGTAGATGGCAACAACAAATCCTACTCAAAACATACATCAATCGGCGTTTAGGTCGATGCTAGAATGGGAAAAACTTTCTGGACCAAACTTCAATGACTGGTTTCGTCAGCTAAGGATTGTTTTAAGAGCTGAAAGGAAATTGCAAGTCCTTGATGAGCAGAGACCCGTTGTTCCGGGTGCCAATGCTACTACTGAAGAATTGGCGGATTATGCTGCTGCATACGATAGACATAATGAGGTTGCTTGTCTGATGTTGGGAAGCATGAATGCTGACCTTCAAAAGCAATTTGAGCATTCATTTCCATGTGATATGCTTACTGAACTCAAGTCTTTGTATGAAAAGCAAGCCGGAGTGGAGTTGTTTGACCTAGTTGATCAACTTCATGACTTGCGACACGAGCAGGGAACACCGGTTAGTCCTCATATCCTCAAAATGAAGAGGTATTTTGAGCAATTGGAAAGGTTGAATTATGCTTATCCTCAGCCTATTACTATTGGCATGATTCTCAAGTCCTTGTCTAAGGATTTTGCGGAATTTGTGCTCAATTATAATATGCATAGCATGAATAAAACCATTGATGAACTTCATGCCATGGCAAATGAGTGTGAAAAGAAGCTTCCAAAGAAATCTGCTACACCCCAAGTTCTCATGATCAAGGGGGGAAAGGTCCAAAAAGGAAAACAACCGAAGGGAAAGGGCAAGAAGGATAAAGGAAAGCAAGTTGCTACTCCTAAACCTAAGAAGACCCCTCCGGCGAAAAAGGAAAATTCTGCTAAGGATCAACCTTGTTATCACTGCAATGAAGTGGGACATTGGAAGCAGAATTGTCCTAAGTATCTTGCTGAGTTGAAGAAGAAGCAAACTGGTTCGGCCAGTACTTCAGGTATCTTCACAATTGAATTATATTCATTTTCTAAGCGTAATTCATGGGTTTACGACACTGGGTGTGGTACTCATATCTGTAATTCATTACAGGGGCTTAGAAGGAGAAAGGAAACTGAAGTCGGGATCTTTACAACTGTTCGTGGGAAATGGCCTACCGGCAGCTGTAGAAGAAGTAGGCGACTATCATTTGGTTTTACCTAGTGGTTTAATAATTGTTTTAGACAATTGTCATTATGCACCTTCTATTACTAGAGGTGTCATTTCAGTTTCTTTGTTGAAAAACAACGGATTCATTAATGTTTTTAATGATATTGGTATTTCAGTTTCTCGAAATAATGTTCATTATTTTAATGCTATTGCTTGTGGTGGTATTTATGAAATTGATATGCGTGGTTGTGATTCAAAGGATAATTCAATGTATCATGTTAGCAAACGAGTCAAGACCAATTTGGACTCGACTTATCTTTGGCATTGTCGTCTTGCACATATTGGCAAGAAACGCATTGAAAGACTTCAAAGGGACGGTGTCTTACAAACAAATGATGAATCATTTGATAAATGCGTATTTTGTGTTTCCGGCAAAATGACAAGGAAACCTTTTCCAAATAAATCGGAAAGGGCTAAAGAGCTACTTGGAATTATACAAACGGATGTGTGTGGTCCATTTAGGCATGTGTCAAGGAAAGGTGCTAGCTACTTCGTCACTTTTACGGATGATTTCAGTCGTTATGGTTATGTTTACTTGTTGAAACATAAACATGAAGTGTTTGAAAGATTCAAGGAATTTAAAAGTGAAGTGGAGAATCAACTCAGTAGAACCATCAAGATTCTTCGTTCGGATCGCGGTGGTGAATACTTAAGTCAAGAGTTTAAAGATTATCTCAAAGCTTGTGGCATTGTTCAACAGCTTACTCCTCCATATACTCCTCAACATAATGGTGTTTCGGAGAGGAGGAATCGAACATTATTGGAAATGGTTCGATCGATGATGAATCATACAACTCTTCCTTTTTCGTTTTGGGATTATGCCCTAGAGACTGCTGTTCGCATTCTCAATATGGTTCTAACCAAGAAGGTTGACAAGACACCGCATGAATTGTGGCATGGGAGTGTTCCCATATTGTCTTACTTAAAGGTCTGGGGATGTGAGGCACTCGTGAAACGAGATACGCCTGACAAACTCGAATCTAGATCTATTAAGTGCATCTTTGTAGGATACCCAAAGGAAACAATGGGTTACTACTTCTACTTTCCTACGGAAAACACTGTCAGGGTACATCGATATGCTGAGTTCTTTGAAAAGAAACTCACATCTCAAGAGGACAGTGGGAGGATTGTTGAACTTGATGAAACTCAAGAAGATGTGTCAACTTCTGAAAGCACTAGGAATCTTCAACTTGGGGGGGGGAATGTTCAAAGAGATGAATCTCAAGATGAACTACAAGTTGAAGATGAAGCGATTCCAATTCGTAGGTCCTCAAGGACAATACGTGCTCGTGAAAGATTAAATCTTATGATTGAGTCTGAAGAACACGTAGTAGGAGATTTGAATGAACCTCCTAATTTCAATGCTGCATTATCGGATCCGGAGTCCGACAAATGGCTTGAAGCTGCGAATGTGGAAATAAAATCCATGAAAGATAATCAAGTGTGGAGCTTGGTTGATCTTCCACCAAATGGTAGAACCGTTGGGTATAAATGGATCTTCAAGAAGAAGACCGACATGGATGGAAATGTACACACCTATAAAGCTCGTCTTGTGGCGAAAGGTTATACTCAACTTTATGGAGTTGATTATGAGGAAACCTTTTCTCCCGTTGCGGACATTAGAGCTATTAGGATCATCTTAGCCATAACGGCGTTCTATGACTATGAGATATGGCAAATGGATGTCAAAACCGCTTTCTTGAATGGTTTTCTAGACGAGGAAGTCTATATGGTACAACCAGAAGGTTTTGTCGATCCAAAACATCCCGACAAAGTGTGCAAACTTCAAAGGTCCATTTATGGATTGAAGCAAGCATCAAGGAGTTGAGGAAATCAAGAAGTTTGGTTTTGCTCAAAATCCTGATGAGCCATGTGTATATCGCAAAGCTAGTGGGAGTAATGTTACTTTCCTTGTCTTGTATGTCGATGACATATTGATAATAGGAAATCACATTCCAATGTTGAAAGACGTTAAATCTTATCTTGGAAAGTGTTTCGCTATGAAAGACTTGGGTGAAGCGGCATTTATACTTGGAATCAAGATCTATAGAGATAGAAGTAAACGGTTGATTGGATTAAGTCAAAGTGCTTATATAGATAAGATCTTGAAGAGATTCAAGATGGAAAATTCTAAGCGCGGAAATTTGCCTATGCAAGAAGGACTTAATTTATCTAGCAAGAATGGTGCTTCTACACCTGAAGAGGTGGAGCGTATGAAAAGAATTCCTTATGCTTCGGCAGTGGGATCTATCATGTATGCGGTAAGATGCACTAAACCTGATATTGCGTTCGCTCAAAATATTGTTAGCCGTTATCAGTAGAATCCTGGAGAGGATCATTGGACTGCTGTAAAGAACATTCTTAAGTACATGCGGGCTACTAAAGAACTGTTTTTGGTGTATGGAGGAAATCCCGATGCAGAGCTTAAAGTCACTGGATATTGTGATGCTGGATTTCAGACTGATAAAGATGATACAAAGTCTCAGTCAGGATATGTCTTCACTTTAAATGGAGGTGCAGTAGATTGGAAGAGCAAGAAACAATCTACAGTTGCTATGTCTGCTACAGAGTCTGAGTATATAGCTGCTGCGGATGCAGCCATGGAAGCTGTCTGGATCAGAAAGTTTATTTCTGGGCTTGAAGTGATGCCCTCAAATAACACACTTATGGATCTGTACTGTGATAATTCAGGAGCAATTATCATTGCCAATGAACCCGGAGTTCAAAAAGGTGCCAGACATTACCAGAGAAGATATCACTACGTTCGTGAGCAAATCGAATCGCGTGAAATCAAATTACTCAAAGTTCACACAGATTATAACTTAGCGGATCCTTTTACAAAGGCATTGTCGAAGGGAAAGCTCACTAAGCATGCCGAGGGCATTGGTCTTAGATATTGCTAGTTATATCATGTAAATCTGTAGTTGGTATTTGGATAATGGGATGTTAAACAATTGTTATTTTAATAAATGAATTTTTTATACGCGGTATAAGTATTTTCATTTTATAATAATTGTGTCCTATATTTGCATGTTTAGATCCATGAATATTTGAAAAATATTCTAAACGTCTATTGTCGATTAATTATATGGGAATATAATTAAAGTAAGACAATTGTGAGAGATTGGTAAAAATATTTAAGGGAATATTTTGAAGATGGTGGATATCGTACCAAACTCACATGATATTCAAAAAGGTGAATATTGGACTTACCCCACTTAACGAATTTTCATTTTATGGATCGGCGTCATTAAATGAAATTCGTGAAATGGTTGCTTTATTTATCCTTAGACTTGAGATGCAAGTGAGTTATACTTGTGTGGATTGCATTTTTAGATTATAGTTCTAACTGTCCTGAACAAGGTAGTAATAAAGGGCTATTTTCAGAAATGTTAAGAAACGACATGGCCAGACACTTGTAGTCAAAACAGGATTTGTTCCTTCAATTTGCAACTGAAGTATGATACCATATGGCGCCCTCATTAATTAATTAAAGATGTTTGTGTGGCCGCACCCAAATGAACTCAAGAGGAAGTCTTGATTAATTTGGTAATCTTGATTAATTGTAGAAATGAGAAACATAATCGTTAATTTATGAAATGACATTGATCCATATTCATAATTAACAAGGGTATCTGAACAAAGGGATATTAAAGACTAAATCATTTCAAATTGGCAAATTTAAGAAACTATTCTTAAATATTTCCGGGAGCATTGGCGTGTTGCTAGACGCTAACCAATGTTATTACTTTTATAAATAATATGCTCAAGTGGGAGCTGTTGGAGTGTGATCATATTAAATATAAAACGTATGTCCGGAAATAATTTAAGCCTACGGGGTCACACGAAATGACACGGTAACCTTATATTATTAATTAGTATATTGTGTAATATATTAATTAAAATATAATCACGAATTAATTAATTATGTATTTAATTAATTAAAAGGAGGATTAAATTGTGAAATAAGGAAATTAGAGTTGGGCTCTAATTACACTAAGGGGGCCGAAAATTCCAAGGGCTTCTAAAGCCTTGGAGTTGCTTGGTCACCAAGTTTGAAACCCTAACAATTAAGCCTATATATAGAGGGCTTAATTCAAGGGTTTTCATTCATTCATTCACAAACAAATCTCCTCTCTTTCTCTCCCTCTTGGTTCGGCCGAAACCCACCCTCAAAGGGTTTTCGGTTTTTAGCTAGGGTTTTAGCTAGGGTTCGAATAAAGGGGTTTAAACAAAGGGTTGTTTGGTTCGTGATTCGGGTACTAGCATACGGTATAAGGGTGTCTAGTGTGCGATCGTAGAGGGGTTTTACTTTAAACCCTATTTAATAATAATATCATTATTATTATCTTTTATTGGAGCTTTGCATAAGGTACACATTCAATTCCCTTTGTTAATTAATTTGATTGCATATTTGTTTCGATTCTTCCGTTGCGTACTCGTGATTATATGTTTGTTTATATGCTCATATTCTAACAACTACAACGGACTCAAATAACACAAAGTGAGTTCAATCCTAATACGCTACTTATTTTTAGAAACATTAACGTATTTGGAAACTTATTGAATAAACTACAGAGTATATATTTAATTCTTGATCTTGATCTCCTTCAAACCGCACTTGGAGACAACCGTATAATACCCACCCTTATTTAACGTTGCATAGACTTAATACCACAATTATGCTTTGCAACGAATTGGATTGATAAATGAACAAATTCTATCACGTATCGTGATAGCATTGTCACTTAAAGGATTAAATAAAAAGAACACATGACCATCCCCTTTGTTCTCAATTAGCTCAATTTTACCTCTCCATCCACTCTAATTTTTTTATGAAAAAATCTATATAATTACCGTACATCGTACGGGTATTAGAATTAGTATAGATATATATAAAAACTTAATTGAATATCTGATAACTAATACCCAATGGGCACTTCAAGTATTATTATTTGATTAAGGAAATATATCATACATAGTTTATCCTAAACAAATAACATATACTCGTACATTGAAAGCTAGGTTCAAGTTATTAAGTGTTAGAAAATCATAAATCTTAACAATTATGAAAAAGATTCATGTGACTTCGTAATAACCATTTGAAATGAAGGAACGATGAGAACCTTTAAATTAAAACTTGATGTTCATATATGAATAGTATATATGAACAAATTTGTGCACATATGAACATATCAAGTTATATATACTATTACTTATGTTCATACGCGAATAATACTGACATAAACCTTACCCAACAATTACCCTTAATTAACAGAATTGGATGTGAACAGTTAGTATTGTCTTTTGGCGTCACTTTTCCTGTAATATAAATATGTTACGGTAAAAGTTACTAAAAAGACTTGATAGAATACTTGGTCATGCGTTTACTTTTCTACTTGAAGTTAGGGGTTCGAATCCCATTTTTTCCTTTTCTTTTTATTTTTTAGGGCGAACAAATGAAATGCGTAGCTGGGCTGGGCTCTTAAAACAAATGTAATGGACTGGGCTCCGAATCTTTAATCATTTTGGCTGGTAATTGGGTTGGTTTGATTTTTATTTAATGGTTTTTCTTTGTGTTTTGTTTTTTAACGATTCTTTTAGATTCGAATAATTTATATGTATTTGGTAAGACAACTTTCTTAATATGGTTATTTTTAATTTTTTGTATATAATTCTAAAATGTTTTATATAAATAGTATATGTTTAATCTTAAATTTCCAATACTTTTAAACAAAACTTATGAATGATAAAATGATATTTATTTAGCCAGTTAAAAGCTTAACGTAAATACACTAATGTAACAGTTTCAAATAGACAAATGAGATTGTGGGACGGGAGCTTTCCTAGTTATACATAATTTACGCTCTACATAACCGACACTAAAAAAACTATTATTTGGAAAGTTAGATAACCAATATCAATATTACCATATATTACTCACATACCATAATTAATTATTCATTCACCTATATATATAGCAACATATGCCTAGCTTTTCATTCATTAATAATCTTTTAACTCTTTAACCAACTAATAATTACGTGAACATGGCCGCCATTATTCTTCAACATATCAAACTTCCAGGAAACAAGTCGATCAAAAGAAAACATCAAGACCCATCTGTTAATGATGTCATGATGATCAATAAGAAGAAGAAGAAGAGGATCAAACTGACACTTTATGAAAAACAAGAATTGCTAGTTAAAGCAGGGAATCAACATCGTTCTGACGACGTCAAAGAAGACAGACTCACAAACTTGCCCGAACCCATAAAACTTCATATCCTTTCGTTCCTTAATAACTACAAAGACGTCGTTCGAACATCCTTGTTATCGAAATCATGGGTTTCTTTATGGACTTGGATCCCCGTTATAAATTTTGATTCCTGCGGTACTAAACTCCGTGACTTCGATAAGATTGTTACAAAGGTTTTAGCATGTTGTCCTGATAAACCCGTAAAGTTGGACAAGTTAACCTTCAACCGTAAGGGATTTACTAGTGCCAAGATTTTGAATACAGTGCTTGGTTATGCCCTTTCGAATGGTGTCAAGGAGGTAGAAGTATCGATCAAGGAGAGTCATAAGAAAGCTTGGCCAGATTGCTTGCATAGTACGAGCTCTGATTTGTTAACATGCTTGAAACTAACGAGCTATTGGATTATGGATTGCGAGTTTTTGGGACAAAGATCGGCCGGGTTGTTCAAGAAACTAACTAATCTATATCTAGGAAAGGTGATTATTACAGATCTAGATCCATTCTCAGGGTTCCCGGCATTGGAAAAGTTAGCTTTGTACCGATGCTGGCAATTGGATCACCACACATTGAATATCGTGCTTCAAAGACGTTCCAAGATATAACCGAGTCTTAAGTTTTAGTGGCGTTATTTTAGTGAAGTTTGTTTTATTATTCAGTTATTTTAGGCCTTTTTTGTTTTGTTTTTTAACGATTCTTTTAGATTCGAATAATTTATATGTATTTGGTAAGACAACTTTCTTAATATGGTTATTTTTAATTTTTTGTATATAATTCTAAAATGTTTTATATAAATAGTATATGTTTAATCTTAAATTTCCAATACTTTTAAACAAAACTTATGAATGATAAAATGATATTTATTTAGCCAGTTAAAAGCTTAACGTAAATACACTAATGTAACAGTTTCAAATAGACAAATGAGATTGTGGGACGGGAGCTTTCCTAGTTATACATAATTTACGCTCTACATAACCGACACTAAAAAAACTATTATTTGGAAAGTTAGATAACCAATATCAATATTACCATATATTACTCACATACCATAATTAATTATTCATTCACCTATATATATAGCAACATATGCCTAGCTTTTCATTCATTAATAATCTTTTAACTCTTTAACCAACTAATAATTACGTGAACATGGCCGCCATTATTCTTCAACATATCAAACTTCCAGGAAACAAGTCGATCAAAAGAAAACATCAAGACCCATCTGTTAATGATGTCATGATGATCAATAAGAAGAAGAAGAAGAGGATCAAACTGACACTTTATGAAAAACAAGAATTGCTAGTTAAAGCAGGGAATCAACATCGTTCTGACGACGTCAAAGAAGACAGACTCACAAACTTGCCCGAACCCATAAAACTTCATATCCTTTCGTTCCTTAATAACTACAAAGACGTCGTTCGAACATCCTTGTTATCGAAATCATGGGTTTCTTTATGGACTTGGATCCCCGTTATAAATTTTGATTCCTGCGGTACTAAACTCCGTGACTTCGATAAGATTGTTACAAAGGTTTTAGCATGTTGTCCTGATAAACCCGTAAAGTTGGACAAGTTAACCTTCAACCGTAAGGGATTTACTAGTGCCAAGATTTTGAATACAGTGCTTGGTTATGCCCTTTCGAATGGTGTCAAGGAGGTAGAAGTATCGATCAAGGAGAGTCATAAGAAAGCTTGGCCAGATTGCTTGCATAGTACGAGCTCTGATTTGTTAACATGCTTGAAACTAACGAGCTATTGGATTATGGATTGCGAGTTTTTGGGACAAAGATCGGCCGGGTTGTTCAAGAAACTAACTAATCTATATCTAGGAAAGGTGATTATTACAGATCTAGATCCATTCTCAGGGTTCCCGGCATTGGAAAAGTTAGCTTTGTACCGATGCTGGCAATTGGATCACCACACATTGAATACGTGCTTCAAAGACGTTCCAAGATATAACCGAGTCTTAAGTTTTAGTGGCGTTATTTTAGTGAAGTTTGTTTTATTATTCAGTTATTTTAGGCCTTTTTTGTTTTGTTTTTTAACGATTCTTTTAGATTCGAATAATTTATATGTATTTGGTAAGACAACTTTCTTAATATGGTTATTTTTAATTTTTTGTATACAATTCTAAAATGTTTTATATAAATAGTATATGTTTAATCTTAAATTTCCAATACTTTTAAACAAAACTTATGAATGATAAAATGATATTTATTTAGCCAGTTAAAAGCTTAACGTAAATACACTAATGTAACAGTTTCAAATAGACAAATGAGATTGTGGGACGGGAGCTTTCCTAGTTATACATAATTTACGCTCTACATAACCGACACTAAAAAAATATAACATAAAATACCTATATTTATTTTTATATGAGTTTTTTATTTATCTAAAACTTACAACAATAATGTACCAAACTAAAAATGTTGGTATGTTATTTAAATCAAGTATTCGCATTGGTTAAAAACCAATGTTGGTCTGATAAACACATAACCATTATATTATACATATATATCTAACTATTATCCATGGCCCTAGTCCTCGTCCGTTAATTGACCATCCTTTAAATCTACCCTACATAAATAATAACATAACGGTAGACCATCTTAAAGCGTTATAACGGTTTTTAAAACCTTTATTTATAGCACTGGTTACAGCTACAGGTAAAGATGACTAACGATCACTTTACCAACCATTGGTTTTAACTTATCTAACTACACTTATCTTTAAGTCATTTTTCTTTTTTTACTTGTAGATTAAATTTTAAAGATGAAATATTTAACGAAAATAATCACAATTTGTTAAGAGAATGTAGTATAGTAAGATAACAATTCATAAAAAAAAAATTCAAAATTTAAGACTTTTAAGATTTAAGTTTTAGATGTATTATGATATTTATATTATGATAAGTTTAAAGCTTTTTGAGCTGGAAAACAAGCGCTTGGATCAATACATAAAGTGCCTTGAAACCTAAATGAACTTTTGATAATAATAGCTTCTAAACCATTAAATGAAACCTAAATGAACTTTTGATAATAAAGCGCTTCTAATACCATTAAAGTGCCTTGAAACCTAAATGAACTTTTGATAATAATAGCTTCTAAACCATTAAATGAAACCTAAATGAACTTTTGATAATAATAGCTTCTAAACCATTAAATGAAACCTAAATGACTTTTTGAGCTGGAAAAAGCGCTTGGATCAATACATAAAGTGCCTTGAAACCTAAATGAACTTTTGATAATAATAGCTTCTAAACCATTAAATGAAACCTAAATGAACTTTTGATAATAATAGCTTCTAAACCATTAAATGAAACCTAAATGAGGACTTTTATAACAAGCGCTTGGATCAATACATAAAGTGCCTTGAAACCTAAATGAACTTTTGATAATAATAGCTTCTAAACCATTAAATGAAACCTAAATGAACTTTTGATAATAATAGCTTCTAAACCATTAAATGAAACCTAAATGACTTTTGAGCTAAAACAAGCGCTTGGATCAATACATAAAGTGCCTTGAAACCTAAATGAACTTTTGATAATAATAGCTTCTAAACCATTAAATGAAACCTAAATGAACTTTTGATAATAATAGCTTCTAAACCATTAAATGAAACCTAAATGAACTTTTGGGAAAACAAGCGCTTGGATCAATACATAAAGTGCCTTGAAACCTAAATGAACTTTTGATAATAATAGCTTCTAAACCATTAAATGAAACCTAAATGAACTTTTGATAATAATAGCTTCTAAACCATTAAATGAAACCTAAATGACTTTTGAGCTAAAACAAGCGCTTGGATCAATACATAAAGTGCCTTGAAACCTAAATGAACTTTTGATAATAATAGCTTCTAAACCATTAAATGAAACCTAAATGAACTTTTGATAATAATAGCTTCTAAACCATTAAATGAAACCTAAATGAACTTTTGATAACAAGCGCTTGGATCAATACATAAAGTGCCTTGAAACCTAAATGAACTTTTGATAATAATAGCTTCTAAACCATTAAATGAAACCTAAATGACTTTTGGGAAAACAAGCGCTTGGATCAATACATAAAGTGCCTTGAAACCTAAATGAACTTTTGATAATAATAGCTTCTAAACCATTAAATGAAACCTAAATGAACTTTTGATAATAATAGCTTCTAAACCATTAAATGAAACCTAAATGAACTTTTGATAATAATAGCGCTTGGATCAATACATAAAGTGCCTTGAAACCTAAATGAACTTTTGATAATAATAGCTTCTAAACCATTAAATGAAACCTAAATGAGGACAGGCGAGAAAGTCTACATTGTAAGGCGGGGATAGTGTGGTTGGTAACTGGACATGTACACGCATAGAAAATAATGAAGTATAGTAGAGAGTAGAGACCGACGTAAACACAATTTTACAGATACAAGTCAGTCACAAATGCAGTCAAAAGATTTTGACAAAAGTCAGTAGCAAATGCAGTCAGTATATGAAATTAAGGACCAAGAAAGTCCACAATCGTTGTGGGATTCACCTAAGGTGTTACAATACAAGTAAGAATTGATTGTTTCAAATAATATTATTGACCCTACTGCAGTTGTAGCATCTATATATGCATTTTGCATCATAAACTATAATTTTTTTTGGTTCTGAGCGCCACACAATTGAGTTCGACTTCGTGTGAATATAAATGGATCAATCAAAGACCAAGAACCTATAAATTGACTTTTTGTTTAGCTAAGGATGAGCCTAATGCCCTAAATGAACCCATGGACCATTTTCTCAAAGTAAGCTAACCAATCAGTTCCAATAAACATGTATAAGCCCAGCTTATTATGCACGTGACTCATAAATACTCATGCTACTCAAGGCATTCCATATCTCAGTTACTTGCTATTACATAAAAAAATGTACACATAATAATAAATATATAAAAGATGACTTATGTTATCTAATACACTCAGACATAAATGAGATAGTTTTCTAGCATCGTACCAGGATGAATGGTTCAGGATCCAAATTGGCAATTTTGTGTATCGTAGATCTATAGTCTGTTAACCGACAAACTTCATATGCCAAAGCGTCAAGTGATGCACAATATTGGCTAGTTTTTCATGATGAGCTTCCGACCTTTGGTTTTTGAGCTGTTAATAAGTGATTTACAATATCAAAACATTATCAGCTGTTATTCTTATTAATTTCATGATGCACGATATCACAAATTTTTTTGGTTCAAGCCCTACGCGCTTTTGAAATTACATAATATATGTGTAGTCACTTCATTTATTTGATCTAGCATCATTCAGAGTTAAAAAAGTTAATATACTTCTCTTTTTCAGTTTCTTCCTGCTAAATGTATTTTCCTGCAAACATATAGGAGGTTCCATTTTTGTAAGGACATAAGAAGTATACAAAGATAACACATGTATGTGCAGGTCAAAAAATTTTTAAGACATTTGATACACCAAAAGCATAATTATCATAGGCTCACATAGATTTTCAGCTAGAGAAACTGGTACAGCAAGATCACCGTTCGACTGATTGTAACAAGGCCTGCCTGACCGCCTCAGGCAGTACAATCCACCCTGTCAAGAAATCTACAACGGATGTAGCAAATTCTGCTTGCAATCAGTTGCAAAGCATCAACAGAGAATATAAAAACAAGTTTCATGTACCGGTATTACATGTGAAACATTGAAAATGTCAGTGTTACGAGAAGCTGATATGATTCAAACCAGCAAAATAGCCAAGAAACACACAATGAACACAAACTCAGCCGGATGGAGTCGACTATTTCTTTGATAAGGCTGAATTCGAGCTTCAGCTGCTCCAAGAATAAAACTAGACAATAATAAACTAAACAGTAATAATTCTCCACCCCCCGGAACCATGGCCTATAGCCTTATTTAAATAGGGATAATGATAAATCAACCTAATTGGTGTGTCTAAAGATATGCCTAATAGTAAGATGATGACATGTGGAAAAATCAGGGGGCAAGATTAGGAAAGAGAATTAGTGGAATCCACATGTCAAATTATTAAGATTTTAGGTTGATTTTTAGGTATATGAGTTAGGTTGATTAATCATTTTCCTTTAAATAGATAGACTCTTTAACCTAACTTGACCAACAAGTAAATCATAATAATAACTAATAATAATAATAATTATTATTATCACTTAAACCCCTAAACCCAAACGTTTACTGACTTCAGCCCAATAAGCCCATTCAGCTCTTGACCATGCTGACCAGCTTGATTCGTATCATTACTCACCGCCGCAAAACACACCTTGTCCTCAAGGTGTGAATTGGAACCAAATTTTTTATTCCTCGATCCCAAACTCGAACTTGGAAATTCGTCTTATATGAATTCGTGTGAAGGCCAAAAACAACTAGATTCGGATTGTATATGAAAAATACAGCCAACAAAGCAGCTGACTCATTAAAAACAAACAACTTTCTCCACTGACCAGTGCTCACCATTCACGTGCAGTTCCGATCCAGTATGGCCCGATACTGCATAACTCACAACTACCTTCTTGCTTTTCCCATGATTACTACTGACGTTTTCCTCCTTCTTTGCCACTCGAGCTGCAACCCCCCTGACAAAGTCTACCGAACTTTCAGTCACCGCTGCCGAGGTCGACTGTGTCAGGGTCTTAACCTCAACCTCCTCGATCCCAATACCCGTCACTTTAGAATTCGAAATCTTCGCAGCCAACATTGAAATCAGACCGGAAACAGGCATAGTCAGCTCAGAGTGTGAAATAGGTTGCATCTGATCTACTTTCTGATCTTGTTGTACCCCAATCTCAACTGGTTCAAGTTTATCCAGCCTAGTTGTAAACCTCAATTGAATTTGTTGAGTGGCCAACTAAAATCGCGCAGTGGCGGCTCGAAAACGATTGATCCGAGCATGCAATCTATCCACCCAAGACTCAGTAGATTCACGGTATTGCTGGTAATCAGCATCAACAATCGTCCTTGATCCCATTGTTTAACAAAACCATAGGTTGCAAGATCGATGCTCTGATACCAATTGATATGAATCAAACCAGGAAAATAGCCAAGAAACACACAATAAACACAAACTCAGCCGAATGGAGTCGGCTGTTTCTTTGATAAGGCTGAATTCGAGCTTCAGCTGCTCCAAGAATAAAACTAGACAATAATAAACTAAACAATAATAATTCTCCAACCCCGGAACCGTGGCCTATGAACTAATTTAAATAGATAGACTCTTTAACCTAACTTGACCCACAAGTAAATAATAATAATAATAATAATAATAATAATAATAATAATAATAATAATAATAATAATATATTTTAATAGGATTAGTTTTGCTATAGCTAGAGGAGTGGGGGCCCAGATAGTATCTCGGGTTCCCACTAATTTCTTGTAAATCCTATTAATTTCTAATGAAAGTGATAATAAAATAAAATAAAAATAATAATAATAATAATAATAATAATTATTATTATCACTTAAACCCCTAAACCCAAACGTCTGCTGACTTCGGCCCAATAAGCCCATTCAGCTCTTGACCATGCTGACCAGCTTCAGAAGCAGCATCAGCGCACACGAAAATTGTTATTTTTGTTGAAAATCAAACAAATTTTTTATTCATTCTCCTAAGGAAGTCTGATTGTCTCTCTTCTTTCTGTTTTTCCTAATCTGAACTAGTGAACCCACACAAGAAGAAACACCAAGATTTCATACAAAAAGATCCTCAGCTTGTTGACTTACTGTTAATTATAGCTGTCTAATAGCTCGTGACAAACAAAAGCAAAGTTTTGTTTCAAATTTTAACATTTGATTATCCTAAGTACTCATAATACTAAATATACAACTTAGAGTGTATATATCAAAATCTGATATATAGATTAGGTTATGAAATCAAACTTTTTACAATAAAGTACATTAAAAAAATAGGTAATAAAAGACAATGCATACAGATTACTGAACCACCAAGTCACTGATATATAACTTAGGTCTCTTGTATACGAACCGCTGAGCATTTCTCATCCGGTTCAAGCCTTCTTATATGACTATTTCTCAAGTTTCAACATGTGTAAATTTGTAATGTACAAGTTCCAAAACAAAGTCTAATAAGTAGTAGCAAAATCAAGAATCATTCAATTTGACATTTAATTAAATATCAAGTAATAAACAATAAGACTACAGAGTAGAGAGGAAGAACATTGGATAAAGATTCTCTAACCTTCTTCACAAGTCAAGTGGAAACAATGTGCATCAGTTGCTTGAAGTAGGAGAGGTCTTCATAACCTTTCAAGCCTTCGTGTTTTGTTGACGCCTTTTTCGCTTCACCTTCATCACTCTCGGGCGCTTCCAACAACAAACCAGACCCAACTTCATGCGAATCGTTCCCAAAAATCAGTACCAAATCCTCAACCTCAGAAGCCCCCATCTTCTTCCCCAGCTTCAAAAAGACAATATGCATTAAATCTAATATAGACTTAACGACACACTATGTTGACTTAACGACATTAGTCAACTGTTAAATAAAAAGTTGAGGATGTTACAGTTGAGACTTGAGATCAAAGAGACAAAACCTATGTAAAGAATAAAATTGAGTAATTATAACCTATATAAAATGTTTTCGCGTGAATAGTGAACCTAGCTGGCTCAGCAGCTTGCCTGCATGCTTGGTGTTTTTTTTTAAACTTTTTAATTATCGGTTTTGCAGCCTTCTTAACATTTTAATGTTTCATATTTTACCTATTAAATCTTTAAAAAAAATTTTACCATTAAAGTTTATCTTTGAGGGATTAATTTTTTCATTTTTTTCTAGAATTTATAGTACCTTAGTTTTTTTTACCATCAAAGTTTTTAGCTTTTAATTTTTATCTTCTAAAAAAGTTTGCAATTTTATATTTAGCCGTAAATTTTACCAAAAACTTGTGTTTAAGATTTATTGAGTATTGTTTAACTAGATGTTTATCCTTAGTCTGATGGTAACGGTTGACATGTTAAAGTTTATGACCCGCATTCAAGTTGATATATGGTTGTTATCCCCGGCTGAACGGCCGGGCATAACACTAGTTATATATAATCCATAAAAACCTATTACAAAGAAGGTCAGGTTATTTTACTCGATAAAAAACATAGAAGCTCAATCATTTATTCATTATAAAATAAATATTAAATATTTACTATGTGAAGAGTTTTATACCTAATTGTAGATACATGGCAGCCACATATTTAATTTTTCCGTTCTCTCTTATATATAGTGCACGTCTTGCTTTTACTGCTATACCCGGAGTTACTCCATGTATTGCTTGACGTAAAACAGATAGTGGATTTGTTTCTGTCTTTTGTTGAATCTTTTTCACGGCTCGATAGATAATTTGATAAGCCAATGATTTTTTTTCGTGTTTCAGAATACGGTTAACCAACATGTTAACTAATCGTATACTATATTGTAAAGCAAACCTCATTTTTGTTGACTTTTAAGTTTTAACAATCCATCAAAATCACATTACATCAATAACCTACACTACTTGTCGCCGCTATCACCACCAATCACCGTTGCCACCACCGTCGTCGTTACCGCTGCGCGCCACCACCCCCTGTCACCACCACCACCACGCTTCCATTACATCGCCACCATCGCCACCGCACGCCACCACCACCTGTCACCGCTACCACCGCACGCCGTCATTATACCGTTGCATTGCGCGGGTACCAATCTAATATATAATAAAAGAGAAACCTAAACTAACATATATACCTAACATATAGGCCCCTGAAGTAATTCTAGAATAGGCCTAACATGTATTTTATTGATTGAGATATATACAGTGAGATTTCTAGTTTTCTACAATGTGCTGACGTGACACGCACTTGACCTACTACCTAAGCATGTTCATAATTCGGCAAAAAGAAATTGGCATGGAATAACATCAAGGTTGATAAATATGCTAAGTTCTTATAAAGTTACTACAATATTGGAGTAACAATTCGTATTTAAGCTACGATTTGATGACGAGATATGTTTATGTATATCAAATGAAAAAAAGACATATCACAACAAAAAAAATTATTATTTAGTGGCACACACCTTTAGTGACAGATGTGTTATGTGACACTAAAAATTCTGTTTCTAGTGACATAACTTTGTAATATGCCATTAAAATATAATATGATTAGAATTAGAATAAAAATAAATGCGCGATATGATTAGAATTACAAAAATATAATATGGCAAGGGCGCTAAGTGGTGAAGGTATAGTGGCAAAGAACCAAATGTGACACTTTTTGGCTAGTTTTGGCCAATATGCCGTTGCCACTTGTCCTTTCGTTTTTTTGTTTTTTCCAAAACAAGTGGCAAAAGTTGTCAAATGCAAGGATATAGTGCCAAAAAGTGTCAAAATGAGCCAATTTTTCCCCAAAAAAAACAGTCTTATTAATACATAAAATAACTAAACATTACATTATTATAAACATAAAACAAGAATTGAAAAAAATCACTAAAGATCAAAGTCTAAGTTTTAGGCTCACGATGTGTTCCGTAATATCACGACGTAACATGTAATGCGTCTCTTTGTTACGTAATTGATATTGGAAATTAGGGTTGGTAGAACCTACCGGTCGGTATTAACAATATTACCGGTACTAGATGGTACTCCTATATTTTAAGCCCGATATTTTTTTGGTATTTTCACTATTTAATACTGTCCGATATTCCCGGTATTTTCCGGTATTACCGTTTCGGTATTTCCGGTATTTTCAAAAAAAAAAATTTTAAAATTATTTTATGATACTTTAATGTTATTTTTTGTTATTTGTGAACTTTAAAACTTATATTTTGTTATGAAATACCTATTTGGTATTAATTTTTAGTGGATTATAATTGTATTTTGACTATTTTCGTTAAATTGTAACAAGTTTTGTAAGATTTTTATAAAAAAAAATAAAATAAATTAAAATAGTCGTACGCCGGTATTTTCGGTAATACCGATAATACCGAAAAAATTATCCACTGATATAACTAAAATAACGGTTTTTAAAACATTGGGTAGAACTAACATCGTTTGGAAGAAGGAACGAGCATTCGAGCTTTGATGAAGTTTGATGAGAATTACAAAAATTTGAGTTAGAAAATTTTTCTATTGGTAAATATGATATGAAAATTTGGGAAGTTTCAATTAATCGGTGACCACTCCCCTTAGCGCGGAGACCATCGAATGCGTTATAGATGTTCTAAGATTGACTTATGCTTAATTTGGTGATTTTTAGGTGTACCATGCAACAAGTAGAGTAGACATGGAGGCCCATTTCAACACATGTTACGTGTTTTAAGACAAGCCCTAAACTTTGACCATTGACTTATTACTGTTTGTTCCCATGTAAACTCCATCCTAGCGGTTCATTTAGACGGCTTTAAAAGATCAACGGTTAACTTGACACCCAGATTTGCCTCTTGGATTTATAATCAAGATCTACATGTTTGATCATTGGTCCCCACAGAAAGTAGCTTTCACCGAGTCTTTTCTTAACTACGGTTGATCGACGTCTCATCAACGGTTATTAATTACTATAATCTTATTAGCCAGCAACACTCCCTACCGAGGCTGATTTCATAGATCCTTACCACCTCTCTTTTTATGAGTTTTATCTACTTTTAGTCCTCTCACTTGTTTTTTCTTGTCAAACATTGCGATTTCCTATCCACATCAGGATGTTGTTGTGGAAGACAAATCTTTTTAATTTAGATATATAATCATCTCTGATGAAAAAAGAATTTGTGTCAACCCGTCCAGATCATCATTAGTTTTCCTGTTTATTTTAACTTAAAAAAAAAAATATTACCTCTTGGTTTTTTTCCTCTTTTCGCTTTAAATAAAAATGAAGAAAAGAACAAAAAAATATTATACTTGTACAATAAATACTTGTAGATTATAAAAAGATATTATCTAATATTTTGACTCTTACAATTCGAGTCACATGTTAAATAATCAAGTTTTCTAGTCGAGTTAAAGACAACGAGCCGACAATTATGGATTGAAGTATGATATGATGATTTAACAACAAAAATAAATGATAGACGTTTTCTTGTTATTTTACTTAATTTATGCATTACAATTAAAAAAATATCATCTACTGGTCAAGTAATTAGAATTTATGAAGTTATTATTGGAGATTTCAGGCTTAAAAATTCCTAAGCAAATATTCAAAAGAAAAATAGCCACAAGCTAATTAAACTACATGTTTTTGAATCAAAGAATTATCTTTCTTAGATCACCTACACACAAAAAATTCCTCGATTTACCATTTATAAATAAACTATTTAAATTTTTACCACACACCTAAGATATAAATTCCAGATTAGCCAATAAACTAAATGATAATCATTAACCAACAAAATAAAATTATAATCTTATCTTAATTTTATCTTAATCTTAATCTTAATCTTATCTTAATATATACTATAAGACAGTTGAACTAATGACTTATTAACCAATCAAATCGCTCAATTTTATCAAATTGACTATCGCTTATGTCATCATTTAGATTAACTATAAATTAAAAATCCTAATAATCATTATCCAAATATATTATTATATTAGTATTTATATTAATTTGTAGAAAAAGTCTCATTAATTTACACTTTTTTGTTTTCCATCAATAATTTACACTTTTTAACCCTGAATACTTAATTTATATTTATTTTTAGCCATAACTTGAGAAATTTTTAAAATTTACAATCATTTAATTAATTAAAAAAAATTCAACATATACAAAAATATTCAAAAGAAAAATAGCCACAAGCTAATTAAACTACATGTTTTTGAATCAAAGAATTATCTTTCTTAGATCACCTACACACAAAAAATTCCTCGATTTACCATTTATAAATAAACTATTTAAATTTTTACCACACACCTAAGATATAAATTCCAGATTAGCCAATAAACTAAATGATAATCATTAACCAACAAAATAAAATTATAATCTTATCTTAATTTTACTTAATTTATGCATTACAATTAAAAAAATATCATCTACTGGTCAAGTAATTAGAATTTATGAAGTTATTATTGGAGATTTCAGGCTTAAAAATTCCTAAGCAAATATTCAAAAGAAAAATAGCCACAAGCTAATTAAACTACATGTTTTTGAATCAAAGAATTATCTTTCTTAGATCACCTACACACAAAAAATTCCTCGATTTACCATTTATAAATAAACTATTTAAATTTTTACCACACACCTAAGATATAAATTCCAGATTAGCCAATAAACTAAATGATAATCATTAACCAACAAAATAAAATTATAATCTTATCTTAATTTTACTTAATTTATGCATTACAATTAAAAAAATATCATCTACTGGTCAAGTAATTAGAATTTATGAAGTTATTATTGGAGATTTCAGGCTTAAAAATTCCTAAGCAAATATTCAAAAGAAAAATAGCCACAAGCTAATTAAACTACATGTTTTTGAATCAAAGAATTATCTTTCTTAGATCACCTACACACAAAAAATTCCTCGATTTACCATTTATAAATAAACTATTTAAATTTTTACCACACACCTAAGATATAAATTCCAGATTAGCCAATAAACTAAATGATAATCATTAACCAACAAAATAAAATTATAAGCTTTTATGACTTAAATGTATGAAAATCTAATATTAATTATATAGTAAACTCGTGTCCAGTGTTGGACACGAGTCTAAAATCTAGTTAGCTACTAAATAATAATAAATTTTTTTCCCTAAAATTGTATACTTGTAAGTGTAAAAGTAAAAAAATTAAGATAGGATCCTAATCATTAGATTATAATAAAATTGACACACGGAGATTAATCAAACATAAGTATACAATTGATCACGGATATTTATAGAGTAGTGGTGTATAAAAAAAGTATACAAAATTGACACATCAGAAATAACACCAATTAATAATTTTTTTCATGATTTATTGATATAAAAAAAAAGAAGAAGAAGAACATGAATCCTTATCCAATCATGACATATGTTAAGAAACCATATATAGCAAACCACAAAACCAAAAGGAAAACAAATCCAACTCTAAAAAAAGTTAAAGGGGTGTGAATGTACAATAGAGTCACACACGTTGATTTTCCTTTATTTAAATCTTTGGTAAACCTTCATTGACCTCTCTTTTCTTTTCTTTTGTTTTCCTCAAAAACCCAAACCCAAACCCAAACCCAAACCCTGGTTTGTCTCCCGGGTTTCTCCTATCCTCTCCCCGCCGCAATCCCATCCTTCCTTCACAAATCCACACACACATACACATATACATACATAATTATATATCTATAGATTCAAACAATATGCAACCATCTAACACTAACGGAACAAACACACACCAACAGCAACAACAGCAACAGCAACAGCAGCAACAGCAACAGCAGCAGCAACAAGCAACCAACAGTACCAACAACAGCAACAATGGCTGGCTATGCAGCAGTACCCTGCTGCTATGCATCACCCTGCTGCTGCTGCTGCTGCCGCCATGATGTATCAGCAGCCGCCACCATCTGCTGCTGCTGCTGCAGCAGCATACATGCCTTATCATTATCAAGGTCAATATCCTGGTCAATATCAGTCTAATATTAATAATAATAATAATAATAGTCAGATTCAGAGTTCAAGTGAAGATAATAAGACCATCTGGATCGGTGATCTGCAACAGTGGATGGATGAGACTTATCTTCATTCTTGCTTTTCTCAAACAGGGGAGGTTAGTTTTTTTCTGATGACAAATCTATATATATATTATGTATGTATATGTATATATGTATATGTTTATGGATCTGTTATATACTGTTGATTTAAACAACTAGCTAGCCAAGATATGAAATCTGGAAGGTTGATAGATCTCAATTTTAGGTATATGAATAATGCCAAGTTGCCAACTTTAAAACAATTCCACATATTTGACTAGATGCCAAACTTGTTTATGATTATGTAATGAGTGCTTAGGTTAGGGAGGATTTTTAATTTTAGCGTCGTTCGAGTTGTAGTTTTGAGAGAATTGTACAAAGTGTGGCGGTCGGGAATGGTATATTTCTTGAATTGATAGTTAGTGGCCTCCAAGTGAAATTTTGAGTTTGAGTTTACGTCTAAGAAGTTATGAGAATAGCATACATGATTAAAGTCATATTCTTGATGTAATTTAGTGGAAACGAAATTAGTTCTATTTCTACTAGGTTATGCTGGAAGTGCATCGATATCGTAAGTGCTTTGTTGACTTGCTTTACGGTTGAACTCGTTATTAGTATTCTTGCTTAGAAGGCGTAGCTTTCAGTTGTTTACCATCCTCCTCTTCAACATGAACTTTTTTACATTTGTGTTGGGTACTACAACTGGAATTGGGCTAAAATTTTTCTCTAATCTAAGCTATTAGTGTGAATTCAGAATTAATTCGAGTATTTGTCTATTTGAACATGTATCTGTGTTGTTTTAGAGCTGCCATTGTTCCTCATGCTTGAAATCGGAAGATAGCGACTTTTAGGTTTCATCTTTACATGTGTTATTTTGTTTAGCCTTAGGCCATGAGAAATGTCTTGGTACTTTTAGTTAATGTCTACTTTGGATATGGCTATGTTGGTTAATACTCCAGACTCGTTGCTTGATATTTTGGTAAATCATATGAGTAAATGGATAAAAAATGACATGGTTTGAGCCTTTTGGCATTGAATATACTGTTCATTGCACTAAGGGACTGAGGAATTACTCTTATTGTCAAATTCAATTATATATTGGAGATGCTTCAGACTCGTTGCTCTGCAGATGCTCTCTTGGAGTGAAGCCTGATTGGCTATAAGAAGTTACAACGGTCCACAAATTATCATCTTTTCTCATATTTTTACGAGAGTTGTTAGGAATGAAACTGTTGAACAATCACACAAACAATGCATATTCACATGGCAATAAGAATGCAGAATCTAACTATATACTCCGTATCTTAAAATAGTGAATAATTTTGACGGGGATATTTGAATGTACCACTTAACATATTACATCAAATAGAAAGCTACTTCTAGATTTCTGGCTTTTGGCTGTGATGAAATTGTGTCAACTCTTGCTGTGTAACGAATAACTTGTTTGATTGAGATACTTTATGATTATTGTAATCCATATTGGAAAACAGTGTCTTTGCACCTATTATCCAATTCTTTCCAGTAAAATAGATTTCTTGTGTCTTGTTTGCTGACTATGTATTGATTATCTAATGTACAGGTACAAAATATTAAGCTTATACGCAATAAGCAGAGTGGGCATTCAGAGCGTTATGGATTTATCGAGTTCGTCTCTCATGCAGCGGCTGAGAAAGTTCTTCAGAGCTATAACGGTTCCATGATGCCAAATACTGATCAAGCTTTCCGGTTGAACTGGGCAAGCTTTAGTACAGGGGAAAAGCGCGGAGACACTGGTTCAGATTTATCTATTTTTGTCGGAGATTTGGCTCCAGATGTTACTGACACAATTTTGCACGAAACTTTTGCTAGCAGATATCCATCCGTCAAGGGTGCAAAAGTAGTTTTTGACACAAATACGGGTTGTTCAAAAGGTTATGGATTTGTTAGGTTTAGTGATGAAAGTGAGAGATCACGGGCTATGAATGAAATGAATGGTCAATATTGTTCAAGTAGGCAAATGCGTATCGGTGTTGCTACTCCTAAAAAACCATCTAATCAACAACAATATGGTCAACAACAGCAATATGGACAACAGTTTCCATCACAAGGTGTGTTTTTCAAGTCCCTTATGTTTGCATTATGTGTTAGTTAGATGCATATATCGTGTATGTAATTCTTTGTGTATATTTAGCTGTGATATTAGCTGGTGGAAATGGTTCATTTGGTGCCATGTCTCAAAGCTCCCAATCTGATGAAGATTCTTCAAATACGACTGTATGTTATTTTCTTTATTAAGTGATAAATAGCATCTATTTTCATTATTCTAACATGTTGACTTTTTCTACAGATCTTTGTTGGTGGACTTGACTCGGAAGTCAATGATGACGACTTAAGGCAAACCTTTATCCAGTGTGGTGAGATTTTATCTGTTAAAATACCTATAGGAAAGGGATGTGGTTTTGTCAGATTTGCAAACAGGTAAATTTTCTATGGTACTTTATAGCTGAAATTATGCAAATCTATGTTATATCTTGTGTGGCTGGTGTTCTAAATACATATACTTTCTCTTCCTTTTTTCATAATATAGAAGCAGTGCCGAGGATGCAATCCAGAACATGCATGGCACAGTAATAGGCAAGCAGACGGTTCGTATATCATGGGGTAAAACTCCAGCTGGCAGACAGGTATCCATTTCTTGAATTATTTTTTCTATACTATCTTAAGTTTGTGATTGATGTAAGTCATTAAGCTGGGTCTTTATTTCCAGCGGCAACAAAACTAGGGTACCAAAATTCAGTAGAAAGAATCAGTATATTCACTATGGAAACATGTGTAATATCAGCTTTGTTATCTTTATTTTGCATTCTCAATGGGTATTTAGAATATTAAAATTATTGCGATTGTCATGGGATAAGGTATTACGAGTTCATGAATGTGGCTCAGTTGTAACTTGCTCCCTTTTTACTGTTGAATAAAGAGATCGAGTGCGCGTAGGACCCTTAACTTATTAATTAGTTCACCTCACATGTTAAAAATGGTTTGGCATTTGATCATTTGTTTCATTTATCAGATTGTTATTGGAAGATTTGTTTATATAGAAATAGGTAAGAAGTTTTATTTGCCCGATGGAAAATTGTACTTTCTTTGTTCCACAGAAGGGTCCACACTCCACTTATTTTTTTAAGGTCAAGTTTTTTGTTATTTTTGAAAACTAGTAATATATAAGCAAGCTTTTGAGTGACTGCAACTTAGTTTAATGTCGTGTGGAGCCTCAAAGAAGTTAATATAATCCTCAAAGTTGAAAATCCAAGCATGTATCTTGTAGCTGCATGGTCATGGCTAACTAGCTAGAACATGTGTGAGATTAATGGTTAAGCATCAATAGAAGAGATAATCCTTTCATTCAAAAGTAAATGTTACATCTTTTGGGTGAGATTGAATCAGAAAACTTTTTTTTTTTTTTTTTTGGGGGGGGGGGGAGTTTATAGACATGGAACTTTTCGTTTGTACACCTTTCATTGGGCCTCTTCATAGAACAGTAAATAGGCCAAAATGGAACGATTGTAGACAGGAGGCCTGAAACCCCTTCTGCACACAATTTTGGAATGACAATGGGTCTACTGTATTAAATGATTCGTAGCTAGTGTTTAGTGCAAGTGTTCGGTCTGTCAGTATGTCTTGAGGAAAATGATTATGTGCCAAGTGAGAGATTTATAAAGCAATGCCAACAAACCCTGAGTGATGTTCAAGCTGATAACCCCATGCAAAACAGATGTATATATATGGATATTATATGTATTAGTTTGGTACTGTTTAGGACTCTAGATTTAGTAGCTTTTGTAGAATGCTGATCATATTACCTATTAGGTTAATTTAAAATATGGTTAGGGAATAGCAGATGTCGATTTAATATATATATTTTGTATTCTTATAATCATTGTCAAAAGAGACTATGTATAAAATTTATTGTTAACACTATATCAGAAGAAAAGCAATATTTTAATAGCACACCCAAAAGTTCGATCACGTTTAATTTAGTATTCTTTCTGACTGGTAATATTTGAAATTGTTTATCACAGAGGAGTGACTCAAACGGAAACTATCAGGGGAAGCAAGGTTACGGCGGTGGCGGTTATGGCTACGGTATGCAACAGAATCAGGATGCAGGCATGTATGGTGGTGCAGCTGCATCTCCATATGGATCTAACGGGTATGGAAATCATCAGCAGCCCGTAAGCTAATGTTTCTGGAGCGAATAATGTTTCTGAAGCTAATACTGTTATGTTTCGTTAGACGATCATGAGTTATCAAAGACTTATTATATTATCTTTCTTTTTGTATGTCTTATAAATGTAACTGGAATTATTTTTGTCAGATCTTAAAAGGAGTTTTGGGGATATTTTGTGATATTATTTTTTGAATAAATTTTTGTTACTCTTTTTGGCATTACTAGTCATTGTTTTTATATAGTATCAACTGTTATCAACATATGAAAAGGCATTTGTAAATTGCGTATTTATGGAAAAATTTCAACTGACAGTTGTATATATTGTTATCCCATTTATGAAATCTCCAATATGTAAACAGAAACTGTAAACTTAACAAGGATGCTGGCATATACACATGCCATTTACTAATCCGGAACCATTGCAATAACCACCATTCAGTTGATATTTACCACACATATATATATATATATATATATATATATATATATATATATATATATAGATTTTAGGTAAAATAAAACAAGTATTAAAATAAAACAAATATATATATATATATATATATATATATATATATATATATATATATATATATATATATATATATATATATATATATATATATATATATATATATATATATATATATATATATATATATATATATATATATATATATATATATATATATATATATATATATATATATATATATATATATATATATATATATATATATATATATATATATATATATATATATATATATATATATATATATATATATATATATATATATATATATATATATATATATATATATATATATATATATATATATATATATATATATATATATATATATATATATATATATATATATATATATATATATATATATATATATATATATATATATATATATATATATATATATATATATATATATATATATATATATATATATATATATATATATATATATATATATATATATATATATATATATATATATATATATATATATATATATATATATATATATATATATATATATATATATATATATATATATATATATATATATATATATATATATATATATATATATATATATATATATATATATATATATATATATATATATATATATATATATATATATATATATATATATATATATATATATATATATATATATATATATATATATATATATATATATATATATATATATATATATATATATATATATATATATATATATATATATATATATATATATATATATATATATATATATATATATATATATATATATATATATATATATATATATATATATATATATATATATATATATATATATATATATATATATATATATATATATATATATATATATATATATATATATATATATATATATATATATATATATATATATATATATATATATATATATATATATATATATATATATATATATATATATATATATATATATATATATATATATATATATATATATATATATATATATATATATATATATATATATATATATATATATATATATATATATATATATATATATATATATATATATAGATAATCCACGGTTTCTATATATAGATTATATATATATATATATATATATATATATATATATATATATCACTATATATGTATGTATATGTATATATATATATATATATATATACATATATACATATATATATATATATATATCAATATAATATAAACCTAATGTTAAACATCAAAATATATGTCAAAACTAAGCATATCAATGAGATAAATTACCAAGTAAGCAAAGGATACTGATCATTTGCTTCTTCATCATCATTACTGAAGAAAAAAACAACTTGGGCGTTTGATCTAGCTAAAGTGATATACAAAATGCTTTTTATAGGCGTTAATTATGAATTTATGACCTTTAATTACTTTATATTTAACTACGTTTTAACTTTTATCACTCGTTAATTCCTTACGTTTTAACTATTATTATCACTCAATAATTCGTAACGTTTTGATCTATTGCGAATATGTTCAAAACTAGCCTTAAGATGTTAGTTTGGTTAAACTAGAGGGGCCAAAAGGTTTTAGTTTTATTACAAGTCAAAGTTTGACTTGAGTCTCAATGGCATTTCTACATACCTCCAATATGGAGAGTACGTTTGTATGTGTTAAAAAAAGAAATTCAAACTTTAAACGGATTTTGTAAATGTAAATTGTAATCAGCATGTGACCCACAAATTTTTTGTAAGTAAATTCATAATTTGAAGATTTTGTGATTATGTATATATTACCATTTTTATATTATGTGCAAGTTTTGTATATATAAACCAAGGATTTTTAGTATCATCAAGTATTATGTAGGCAAGGTGTTTGACAAATTGCCTATGTCAAGTAAAAAGTAAGTATTTTTGTGCTTATTTATGCGTATGAGGTTATTTGTAAAAGTTCAAGATATGGTTACAAGATTATAACCATAAATATTGAGAATTAGATAATATGTTCATGCATGTATGTCATGTGCATAGGTGTTTAAGCTAAGCTAAGTTTATTTAAGTGTTACTTACTTTACGGTGAGTAACAGGTAGTTTAGATATCGGTAATACGCCGTACAGTTAGTATATAGATTAATTTATATCAGTTACATAATTGTTGTATGTGTTTAGTTGTATGGTTATAAACATGTATAATCTGAATAGCATATTAGTTAACTGACTCACTCAGGCCCGAACTAAATGATAGATTTCTGTGCCTTCTTTGAACGGCAAAAGAGTCTTTTATCTTTTTGTAAAGAATCAATGGTTTAATTAGTGGAGTCCTTAAGAGTAGAATGTAGAAAGGAGAAGCTGACCATAAAGTGCTTGGTAACGAGACAGTTTTTAAAAGAGAAAATGTCACAAATGGTCCCTGTGGTTCTTCATGTTATTAAGTTGCCCCCTATCTATTTTTTTCATTGCAAACAGTCCTTGGGTTTTTCATTCTTGTTGACAGTAGTCCTTTACACTAACTTCTGTTAGTTTTAGCCGTTAAACCCACGTGCATACCACGTGAGGGCATTTTGGTCCATTTTTGATAACTCAGGGACTATTTGTAATAAAATAATAAATTATAATTAATAATTATATGTATCTCTATAATCCACATATATATATATCTCAATCTATAGAATTCTATATGTAATATATGTCTCTGTATATCTCAAAGCTATATCTTTGAAACCAAAAGCCATCACTATTACAAAATAGAAATGCATATAGATCTCTAGTCTATATCTTTAATACGATTGCTCATCATCAGTTTCCCCAACCATATAAGCTATTCTTATATCAAGGTTGCTTGAAAATGCTTACAAAAATCATAAGAAGAATGAAAAAGAAGACGGTATGGCACATACAAATGAAGATTAATGAAGACATAAACAAATGAAAACATATATAAACAAATATATGCATAACAATTATTTTTAAAAAACCCCTAAAAATAAATTTGGGGGATTTTTTTAATTGAGTATTTGGATCTTCAAAAATATCAAATGGGTTATAATAGAGATTGTGGTGGGTTAACGACGGTAGTGGTGCGGTAATGGTGGGTGATCAAATCGAACCTCGGGTGGGTGGTCCGGACTGGCAGTTCCAACCAGTGGTGGCGCCGCCGCATCTTTTTCTTTTTTCTTTGATGGGTGCGATGGCTGGGTGGTGGTGGTGATGATGGCGGCGGGGGCGGCAGAGTGTTTGTGAAAGCTAAAAGTGGTCGTGAACTTGTGATGACTACCTCTGCCGTGATGATCTACCCTCCTCTGTTAGTTTTATTTAGTCAAAGTTTAAAGAATTATTAAGGTGCATTATATCGATTTTATTACTACATCTATATTGATTGTTTTATACTACTTTTGTTTGTGATGTGAAACCTTCTCAACTAATCGTTGGATGGTATGAGAAAATATGGGAAGTGAATTAAGGGCCCTAATTTTGGTTTCTTGTTTAGATGATGCGGGTGTATACATTATGTATATTAGTGTATGTAAAGATTTTTGTTAGATTGGAATGATGAAGAAGGTGTTACCGTGGTAGTGATGTATGAAATAATTCATGGAAAAGGGTATAAATACATATGGATTAGATATATGTATGACAAAAAATGAATGAAAAAACATGTTTGGCCGGAATTGGAGATGGTTGTGGCCGGAAAAAGGAAAAAGAAGAAGAATGAGGAGGAAGAGGGTGTTTTTCTAGATGCATGATTTTATATCATTCTCACAAATAGTCCCTATGGTTGGAAAAAAGACGATTATACCCTCACGTGATATGCACGTGAGGGATTTAACGGCTAAAATTAACAGAAGTTAGTGCTAGGGACTGTTGGTAACGAAAATGAAAAACCCAAGGACTGTTTGCAATGAAAAAAAATAGATAGGGGGCAACTTAATAATATGAAGAACCACAGGGACCATTTCTGACATTTTCTCTTTTTAAAACTAGAATGGTATGAAATATTGTACATATGTACCAATATTGAGCCAAAGGAAACCACTTCTCCGAACCAGTAGGTGTATGAATATTAAGTAGATTTTTCAAACATCTATTTAGCACATCAGTCTGCCCATCACTTTTAGCCATTGCGAGTTGCTGAAATGTACATGTGGTATCTCACAGAGTAGAAGGCCATTGGATACCCAAAACTATACGTCTATACCATTTACCATAACCCGAATAGGCGTGAAGCCGTGAATATACAATCTGAAGTATATTGAGTGTTGTGAACCTACAACTTGACATTCTTACACACAAACTGCACTGGTAGATTAAACTTATCTGCCACAAGCACTTGCAACAATCTGATTGGACTTGACGTTACCCCCAATTTCTTGGCTTAACTCAGATCCAAGAAATTACTAGTGCTACCACTACCAATCAGCATAGACACAGGTTTTTTTCCGACTAAACCATAGAGACTGAAGGCCATTGGTACCCAAGAAGGCACTGATAAAAGGTTATAGAAAGAACTGAATTTATTTCTTGATAAAACTTGATACTAAACACGTCCATATTTATACAAGAAATTAAACCCTAATTAGGTTATTTGACCGATCCTAATACATGGGCTTTGACTCTAATATCTTTGGCTTGGGCCCAACAAGTAAAAGCGGGAGATGATGAAATCGGTCCTGATCCCACATACTCTAACACTCCCCCTCAAGTTGAATATCGGGATTACCGAAATTCAACTTGCTTAGACACTTATGAAACATAGATGTTCCCACTGCTTTAGTTAGAATATCAGCTAGCTGGTCTTCAGACTTTACAAACGGTAACTTGATAATTCCGCTCTCCAACTTTTCTTTTATGAAGTGACGATCAACCTCCACATGCTTGGTTCTATCATGTTGAACTGGATTTTCTGAGATCTGGATAGCAGCTTCATTATCACTCATGATTCGAATACTTTCTTTAGGTGCAAACCCTATTTCAGAAACCAGCTTCTTCAACCACAAAGCTTCTGCTAGTCCTCTAGCTATACCTCTAAACTCAGCTTCAGCACTAGACAAGGAGACAACTTTCTGTTTTTTACTTTTCCATGTAACCAAGTTACCACCTACCAATGAGAAATACCCTGAAGTGGACCTTCGATTACCTTTATCTCCTGCCCAATCAGCATCTGTATACAACTGAATTTTTAGGTGACCATTAGCCTTAAATAGTACCCCATGACCTGAAGTCCCTTTGAGATACCTAATAATTCGAAGAACCGCATCCATATGATCTTCCTGAGGTTGATGCATAAACTGACTGACAACTCCAACAGCATATGCAATGTCTGGACGAGTATGAGCTAAATAGATAAGTTTCCCTACCAATCTTTGATATCTTCCTTTATCAGTGGTTTTGGCATCTGTCTTTACAAACAACTTCTGATTTATGACCATAGGTGTATCTGCTGGCTTACAATCAATCATTCCTGTTTCTGCCAGAAGATCTAATATATATTTCTTCTGACAAATAAAAATTCCATCTTTAGATCTTGAAACTTCTATTCCAAGGAAATACTTTAAGTCTCCCAGATCTTTCATTTCAAATTCTGCAAACAAAGCTAATTTTAGCTGATTAATCTCTTTTTCATCATTTCCTGTTATAATCATGTCATCAACATAAATTATCAGACATGTCACAAGATTCCCTCTATGACGAAGAAACAACGTGTGATCTGAGTTGCTTTGTTGATATCCATATTTCTTCATGGCAAGAGTGAATCTTCCAAACCACGCTCTGGGTGATTGTTTAAGCCCATACAAGGCCTTTTTCAACTTACAAACTTCCCCATTCTTAAAGTTGTGAGCAAATCCTGGAGGAGCTTCCATGTATACTTCTTCTTGTAATTCCCCGTGCAAGAAAGCATTCTTCACATCAAATTGATGAAGGTGCCAACCCAAATTTGCTGCTATTGAGAAAAGAACCCTTATTGTATCTAGCTTGGCAACTGGAGAAAAGGTTTCTGAATAGTCAATGCCATAGGTTTGAGTATACCCTTTGGCAACAAGTCTTGCTTTGTACCTTTCTATATCCCCATTTGGTTTATATTTGATGGTATATACCCACCTGCATCCTACCGGATCTTTTCCTGTTGGTAGAACACACTTTTCCCACGTATCATTCTTAATAAGAGCCTCCATCTCACTATCCATAGCATTCTTCCAATTCTTTATCTTTAAGGCATGCTCTATACTTGATGGAATTTCTTCAGAATATAATTTTGCTGCAAATGCTCTTGCTTCTTGGGAGAAAAAACCTTCTACGACATTAGCAACTCTGTCTACCGGATACTTAGTAGACCGAGAATTTCTTTCTGGCGAGTATCGCTTTGCAGGAATACCTCTGGTAGACCGTGGTGGAAGAACATATCTTTCTGGAACACTTCCTGCGGTTTCTTCTTCTATATTTTCTAACTCTCCATCCATATTTTCCTGCAGTTCATCAGCTGGAATATTCGAAGTATGACTTGAGTCAGAATTACTTACCTCGGATATCAGGTGTGGATCCGGGTTGTCACTTTGAGAGGAGGACTGTAAATCTTTATCCGGGGAGTCTTTATCAGTTGTAGAAGAACTTGGCTGTAAATCTGATGAATATTGGAGCCAACTCAGTGTGTCACTTTGTTCCTCCCCCTGACCACTGAGTTCTTGAGAGTAATAATACTTGGTTTCCAAAAAATCACAATTCATCGTAGTAAACATACGACGAGTATGAGGATTGTAGCATCTATACCCCTTTTGAGTAACCCCATATCCCACAAAGACACATTTTTCAGCACATGGTTCAAGTTTGGTACGATATGATTTTGGAATATGAACAAAAACAGTACATCCAAAAACTCTAGTAGGTAAAGTAAGAACGGAGGGTGGCTTATGAAATTCAGAGAGGGCTTTCAAAGGGGTTTTCATATCAAGTATCTTTGTGGGGAGACGATTTATTAAATAGGTGGCAGTTGCTAAGGCTTCAGGCCAAAAGCTTTGTGGAACTAAGGATTCAATAATAAGAGCCCTAGTTATCTCTAAAAGGATCCTATTTTTCCTTTCAGCCACACCATTTTGTTCAGGTGTGTGAGGACAAGTGGTTTGGTGGATTATTCCCTTGGATTGAAAAAACAGATTCATTTGTGAATTCACATACTCCCCACCATTATCTGTTCTCAAGATTTTGATAGATGTCTGAAATTGTGTTTGAACCATATTGTAAAACACAGTAAATCTATCATAAACTTCGTCTTTATTTTTCAAAAAATAAATCCATGTCATTCGGGTGCAATCATCCACAAAAATCACAAAATACTTAAAATTGTGACCTCCACTAACCGGTGCAGGACCCCATACATCAGAATGAACTAATGAAAAAGGAAATTCAACTCTATTATTACGAGGTTTAAAAAATTGCCTATGACTTTTTGCTAAAATGCAAGTTTCACATTCAATCTTTTTATTTATCGGAAAAAGTTTTGGAAACAAACTGTGCAAATAACTAACTGACGGATGCCCCAATCTCCTATGCCATAGCCATTGTTCTCTTTCACTAGTTCCATGAGAAAGCATGACAGATCCACTTTCAGTAACTTCATCAACATAATACAGTCCTTCTCTCTCAGTGCCACGCCCAATGATCCGTCCCGTCCTGATATCCTGTAATAAACAAAAGGTTGGATGCATGAGTACTGAGCAATTCAATTCCTTTGTCACATGACTTATTGACAAAAGTTTATGAGATAAAGTTGGAACATAAAGGCAGTTAGTTAAATTTATGTTTGGAGAAATTTTAACAGTCCCTCCATTCATAACATCCATTTTCCCTTTATTTGCAGCCCGAATATGAGTTTTCCTTGGTTTTGAAAAAACTGAAAAATCAGATAAATCATAAGTCATAGTATCGGTAGCACCACAATCGAAAATCCAAGATCCATCCGAGTTATAGTGACCCGATCGGGTCATAAGGCCTTTAGCAATTAAACTCGGCCTATAATTGGTTTTTAGCCCAACAAAATTGTTTAGCCTTCTACCCGGCCCAAGATGATTTCCCATATTATATTTATTAGTGGATATAGATATTTTGGGAAATAAAGTGTTTATTTTTTGTGGCTTTGAATGTTGACACACATAAGTGTGTGACTGAGATATCTTTGAGAGGTTATCTCCTTTCTTCTTACCCTCAACCACCGAATATTTCTCATCATAAGCAACTTCAGCCGCAACTTCAGCCGCTGCTACGCCACCAAATCCATTCTCCGATCTCCGGCCATCACAACTATTATTTTCCTTGGTGGAGTTATTTCGAGTGGTAGAAGATTTATTTTTCTCTGATGGGTTATACCGTCGACCCTTTTTGTTTCCGATCCACCACTCCGGATAACCCACTAATCGGAAACACTGTTCTTTGGTATGTTTTTCCATACCACATTCATCACAAAAAATGCCAGATTTGTCATCTTTAGTTGCGGGTTTTTGTTTCTCATTAAACCGATTAAACTTTTTGGTGGCAAAACCGAACCCTTCTTCTTCTTTCACCATTAAACCGGTGGCTATACCTCGTGCCCCTTCGACATCAGTGGTGGTTGCTCCCAAAATCCTTTGGTGAGCGGCCTCTTTTCGTATGGTGGCATAAGCGATTTCAGCCGCCGGAAGAGGATCGGTTCTAAGAATATCCCTCTTTGTTGAATCAAACTTCTGATCTAATCCGTTCAAAAATTGAAATAATTTTTGTTCGGATCGGATCTTGTTATATGTTTTAATATCTCCAGAACATGTCATTGGGTTTGGATCCTGTCGATCGATCTCGCCCCAGATGCCTTGTAATTCGATCCAAAATTCTTCAAGTGACTTGTTGCTTTGCTTGAGTTCATTGGCTTTGATGTGTAGATTGAAAGATTGGAGCTTGTCTCTCCCACTACTGTAAGTAATTACTAACGCATCCCATAGTTCTTTTGCGGTGGAGAATTCGGTAAGATTTCCGGCTATTATTGGTTCTATGTTTTGAATGAGCCACGAGAATACGACTAAATCATCTTGTTCCCATGACTCAAAATTGTTGCTTGTTGATTTTTCTGGTGGTTTTTCGGTTAAGTGTGTTAAAAGGTGTTTAGAACGGCCTCCTATGGCAACCCGAATCATACGGGTCCATAAGGAGTAATTGGTACTGTTTAATTTTAGATTGATTTGGAGATTGTCGGATAATTTGGGTTGTTGAGATTGATGATTGTTATTTCGTAACAGGTTTGCTAATTGTAATGCCAAATCATTACCGGAGCCGCCGGCATCTTCACCGGCCATGGTGGCTTAGGTATTGATTTAGGTGATACAAACCGAAAAAGGGTTTTAAAGGTAAATGATGATGCCCATTGAGGGCTCTGATACCATGATAAAAGGTTATAGAAAGAACTGAATTTATTTCTTGATAAAACTTGATACTAAACACGTCCATATTTATACAAGAAATTAAACCCTAATTAGGTTATTTGACCGATCCTAATACATGGGCTTTGACTCTAATATCTTTGGCTTGGGCCCAACAAGTAAAAGCGGGAGATGATGAAATCGGTCCTGATCCCACATACTCTAACAGGCACGTGTTGACCAAGAAAGATTTCCACTTACCTCTTGGTTAGAAGGTTCAGGTACTTCCATTGCATTACCCTCAGCCTCTGAATACTCGTATTCACTTGTTTCAGGGAACAAGATGCAGAGTTTATTGGTTATTTGGTTTTACACCTATGACCAGGTACATACATCTCGTTGCAGAAGAAAGATTCAAGGGCAAAACGTAATGAGTCAAAACGTATGCAGATATTCAATGAAGATTGTCCCAACCCAAAATATATGAACTTTTCAAATTATTTATTATTATTTTTATATATAGACGTACACATACACATAAACATACATCTGCAGGCATAGATATATGTACATTCACATACACATACTGACAGTCTGGCATACATATACATGCCCATATACATTTACGTATACACGTACTAACATACAACATATATAAATCTGCAAACACATAACACAACCTACTTATACAGACAACCTATATACACATGAAACAAACACATAACTTGCAATCATTTTACAACATTTCTTGCTATTTATATATTTTTTTGGTTCAGTTTTATATTTACTACGTTAGTATGAAAATGCTTTATTCTTCTAACCTTTTCAACTATAGATCCCCCTTGTAGTTATGTAGACACGCTGCAGGTGCCAGGTGGAACCGTGGAAGGAAAACGAATCTATTATTATAAGGGAATTGTGTGGTTTGTCAAAATTTCTCTCTAACTTTTATTATTTGTTAAATTGTGTAGTTTAAATATTTTGTGCTGTTTATCATCAATTATTGAGATTCTGACTTTTCAAACTGGGATTTAGTATATACTTAAAATTTTCGTGCTACTCTTAAATCTTTACTAATAGTGCTTTTTGTGCCAATTAAACCTAATAAGTACAAACATAATATGGTCATAACAACCGTCACCGCCAAAACCTTGCTTTCATTTCTGTGGTTATAACCAATTTTTGTTTCAATTGCGAAGGCTTCTGGTCAAGAAGTTGAGTTCATTGAGAAATGAGAACATATTAATTTGTTGAAAGAGGATACATATTTGGATGACAAATAGAAGTTTTTGAGCAAAAATTTAAACCAAATACGGATAGGAGTATTTGAAGTCATAGGGTAGTATATAAATTTTATAGCACATACTCCAAAGCATTGTCCTTTACATCTCAAAAAGAAAATGACTCGAGATAAGCCTATTGTTTTGACAAAAAAAGAAAGGTGAGTGAGTTTTCAGTATCCATGAAAGAAAAGGAAAAGAGAAGATTCTGATATCTTGTTTCCACTAATTTGTAAAAAGTTGTAAACTTCGGTTCTATTTTCATCCCATGTGCCTCTCATGTTCTGAATTTCTCCCACTATAAGTAAACACTCAGTTTGCTAGTCCCTGCCTTGTTTTTGTTCATTTGCATTCCAAGAATGGATACTCGTATTGTCTTTATGATCTTCTTTTTTCTGGGTAATATCTCTTTCCTTCAAGCTTACAGTCTTTCCGTTTGATATTTTGATTTCATTATAGTATTCAAGCCAAAGATGTTTCGTATAATAATGGTCTTTTTTTAAATACAGTTTCTGAAGGCAGCAACCTACCATTAGACCAGGCGTCTCTACTACTAAAAGTTGGGATTGGAGAGTTCAATTCTGGTCCAGTTCAGGCTCTTGAAGAATTCTATGAACGTAACCTGGATTCACGTTTAAATGGAGCAGAAGCAGGATGGTGACCACCTGTTGAGAAACGGGCTCCCTGGTCAGCCGGCCTTAGGGGTGAACTTCAGGCAGTTTGCCGGGGAAATCAACGTTGACCATGTTGCTGGAAGAGCCTTATTCTACTACTTTGTGGAATCGGCATCCAATTCTTCTACTAAGCCTTTATTCTTGTGGCTCAATGGAGGTAATGATTAAACCCCTCATCAGCCCTTTGGTGTTTTTGTGATCATCTAATTTAATCTAATCAGTTTATCAATCATAGAAAATGAAGTATATATGTGTTTAATTATTTGTACAGGACCTGGTTGTTCATCACTTGGAATGGGGGCTCTGAATGAAATTGGACCACTTGGTGTTAATCCTGATGGGGAAACACTATATGCTAGACAGTTCGCCTGGAACAGAGGTTATATTTTACCCTTTTTTTAGTAAATCACATGAAACATTTCCGTATTTTGTTTGTTATGCAGGTTTTGCCTCTTTTAAAACTCAATTACGTTCATCGTCTCCTCGTTTGCAATCTTTTTCCAATGTCGTACAATTCCGTGGAATTTAACTTTCTGGCTGTTAGAATCTTTCGGATTGACCCTCCCACCCTTTATCACACTCTCCTTTTCCATATCATTTTGTTTTCTCCATATGTAAAATATTAATATAAAAAAGGTACAATTTAATGGATTTGGAGGGAAAAAAAGCAAATCACAGGGGCGATGAGGTGTAATTAATTACAGAAAAGGCAAAATGTGCAAAACACACAAACCACATCAACAATTCGTGTAATTGACTCAGTTTTTTTGTTCCTGTAATCCTTTTGTAATCGATATTGATGATGCACATATGTGATGATGTAGTGGCGAATGTATTATTTTTGGAGTCTCCTGTCGGTGTCGGGTTCTCCTATTCCAACACCACCTCCGACTACAATACAACAGATGATAGAAGGACTGGTAGCTACCTAGGCCTCCCCTCCTATGCATGCATATAGTTTTACACACACAAACAAACATCAATTCTGTCATCTTAATTACTAGTATTTGTTGTCTTATACTTGTCATTTTGGTATAGCGGAGGATGCATATATCTTTTTAGTTAAATGGTTTGATATGTATGAAAGGTTCAAGGGCAGGGAGTTCTATTTGATAGGAGAATCCTATGCAGGTAAGTTTAATAAGTTAATTAATGCGTTTGTAATCGTTTGACTAGCTACTCGTTAATTAGTGTATGTCAAAACAGGATATTATATTCCAGAACTTGCTGATGTTATTCTGAAGAAAGTCAATGATACTAAAGAGTCAACCCCCATGATGAATCTTAAAGGAATCATGGTAATTGATTTAGCTCTTGAACAAATACTTGTGTTTTATTTGCTGTTTATTAATCTTGATGATGATCTTGACTAGCATCTATGCTTAACATGAACAGATTGGGAATGGGTTGATCAATGATAAAAGTGATACAAGGGGATTGGTAGACTATGCTTTTAGCCATGCTTTGATAGCTGATGATACTCATGAGGAGGTCCAGAGAGAATGCTCGGCGGGTGTTATTAATAAAAGCGACTCTTGTCGTGAAGCTTTCATGAACTTGTTACTAGAAATAGGGTCTATAAATTACTTAAACCTTTATAGCCCACAATGTCAGCCATCACTCATGAATCATCCACCCACAGGCCACAGTGATCCTTGTGATCTGTTGTATATTCAAAGGTACCTAAATCTTCCTCAAGTCCAAGTAGCTTTGAATGCTAACAAGACCAAAGTTCACTATCCTTGGGCTCCTTGCAGGTCAGGTTCTGGGCAAATCTGTTGTTTTTATTTTTTTAATCATACTTATGGCCTTCATTTGGTTTGAGAACATACGGTCTATGTTTATGCATGCCTAGTGACAGATGTTTCTTCACAATTTAACACCTAACAGTGATCTAATCCCTGGATGGGTTAATATGCCCAAATCCATGTTCCCGGTGTATAAAAGGTTGATGGGTCATGGATTACACATACTTCTTTATAGGTAAATTTATATGTGGTACTTCGAAGTATTAATCTTGATACATTCTTTATAAGCTTAATGGATATTGTCACCAATCCATGCTTATGTAACAGCGGCGACGTGGATGTGTGTGTTCCAGTCACCAGCACCCGTTATTCACTTGCTGCCATGGGTCTCAAAGTAATTGAGCCATGACAAACGTGGACTATATCCGGTACATCAGAGGTAATTAAGCATATCTATAAACTTGCACTTAAATAAGGGTTGTAATTTAGATCCATTTGATCCTTGCTATCAGTATTCTCACAATTGCATTTTTAATAGGTGGCCGGGTACAAGACGGTCTATGATGGTTTAACATATTATACGGTCATAGGTGCTGGACACCAAGTGCCGTTATCACGTCCTGATAAATCATATGCACTTTTAAATAGCTTGTTGGGTGGTTTGGTCGAAGCGAATCATGGAATCAGAACTGAGAATGAAAATGTACATAAAGGAAATTGACTAGAGGTGTGACTAGAGAATGATTCTCTTCTTTGAGTGTGTCAAGTGTATAGGAAATCGATCCTTATTCGAATTATTATATATACATTTCCCGTGGCCATTGACACTGTAGCTTTTACTGTAGCTCTACAGTATCGGCATGCTGTTATCAGCTATTTTGTCCTTTTCCTTTTTCTTTTTTTTTACGATAGTATACTTTTTGAGTTTCGTATTTTTACCACTAAACTTTTTGGTTTTTTGACTTTAGTCCAAATTTTTTATAGAAACTTAAATGTACTTTATTTACTTTTACAAAGTTGTAAGTATAATTTACTTCTACAAAAGTTTTTTAACTTTAATCATCAAATCTTTATTTTTTACTTTTTATCACTTATTATAAGTTTTTAACTTTTGTCATCGAAACTCTTGGTTTTTCCAACTTTGGCAGCCCAATATTTTAACTTTCTATCCCTTATAGTAAACTTTAAGTGTCCAAACTTTTGGGTAATGCTATATGTATGTTTGTATGATGCGACGGCGATCCGGGGCAACGCCCGGGTTAAAATTCTTGTTGTAGGGATTATTTGTCGGTTGCTATACTTGATGGCTTTAATTTCAATATACTCAACAATACTAACATATAGTTATAATAATAAAAATATATAACTTTTAAAGTTTGCAAAAATAATATTATAATATACATATTATCATAACTAGTTGGCTCAACATAGTGAATTAAACTAAAAAATGACCTTAAAGAATTGACCGACCCTAAAAAGCCTGGTTGAACCAGCCAATTAAAACCGCTTTTTAAAACATTGAGTATGCATGGAAACTTGTTATGTAAAAGAAACTAGTGTTATACCCGCACGTTGTGCTGTTCAAAAATTGTATTTTTTTTCATATAATCACCTTAAATATAAAAACTTGCATCATATTAAGTGTATATTTTACTTGTAAACTACATGAATCACACACATTATGGTAACTTTTTGTAAGATTTGTGATAAACCTAGAGCTACCAAAAGTTTTGTTAGTGCATTTGATAAGAACTAAACCATGCGTATATATTAATTAGATGTCAGGTATTTATGAAAATAATAAAACCAAAGCACACTAAAATATGATAAGTAACATCAATAATATTATTTTGGTTAACTTGTCAAACTAAATACTTTAATAATAATTGGCAAAAAAATGAGAACTAATGAGAAATCTTAAGATTACTACTGCTAAAAATTGTATACCTCATAAACTATACAATCATTGTTCCGGTCATGATTTATAGGAAAAATTTTGAGGTTGCTTAGTATATGATATTCCACGTGTCCTTCTGTTATATCCAATGTATATGCCACTTTTGATATATGGTTGAGGTCCGTAGTGGCTGGTCCAATATAAAAAAGAAATTAGAATGGATCCCTTTAATTGTGCTTAATAAGTTAGTACATTTCAACGCTTAAACAACTTGTAAATCACGGTTAACGTGAAAACATTTTAATTAGGTAGTAATAAAATCATAATCCGAATTTGTTGTCGCAACTAAAACGTGTAAGCAATCAAAATCTACGAATTATTTGTTGTCATGTGCATTTGTTTGTCTTACCTCTACATATATAATGAATCACAATCATAGCATTTGAGAGATAATTGATGGTTTATGCTTATTTATTCATTTCACACCTATTTTTCTTCAATCCTATATCATATTGATAGGTTTCGGAGAAAACCTACAAACTCCCAAAGATAGATAACCCTTAGAGGGGGTCAAGCTCAAAGAATAAAGATTGAAGACAGAGACTTAATTCATATTTCATTCATTCATGATTCTAAGCAAGACACCTACGGCTATAAATAGCCTTACAAGTTACAAACAAGGAGTTACAGTAGCAACAAAATAGGAGAAGTTGTGAATGGAACTACCCACGTCTCCCACTAGTGCATATGCAACAAAATTAATTAGAAAATAAAATAAACAAACCATAACCTATCAAAAGAGTAAATAACAACGTAAATAGATAATTGTAGAGATCCACATGCATACGTGAGGTGTCTGGTTCGTATCACATATTTTCTCCAAAAATCATATGCTTGTGTGGTACTCCCTTGAGAGGGATGAGCAAAAGACCCAGAAACCCGCGCCGACCCGGAACCGGCCCGCCCGAAGCCATAACGGGCCGGGTCACGGGTCACGGGCCGGTCGGGTGAAGCCAAAAACCAAAAAAAATGTGATAGAAACCCGTGACCCACTCATGACCCGCCCGGACCGAACCGACCCGAACCTTCACGGACCGGGTCACGGTTTCATTTTTCATGCTCTCACGGGTCGCGGGTCATCCCGGTTCGGGCCGGATTTCGACCCGTGCACATACACTCCCTTCATATCTTTCTGAATTGGCTAAATGGAACCGAACTCTCATACAATTGTTTTGGTTGACGGTGATTTAATCATAAACCATCGTACGAGAGATCCAGGAAAAAAGAATTATTAAGGAGTTGTAACAAAAATATGTATAATTTTTATCTAAGTTTTATATCGTTATTTTGAATATGTATTATTTTGAATATGTATTATTTTTATCTAGAATATGTATTATTTTGAATATGTATTATTTTGAATATGTATTATTTTGAATATGTATTATTTTGAATATGTATTATTTTTATGTATTATTTTGAATATGTATTATTTTGAATATGTATTATTTTGAATATGTATTATTTTGAATATGTATTATTTTGAATATGTATTATTTTGAATATGTATTATTTTTATGTATTATTTTGATATGTATTATTTTGAATATGTATATTTTATATGTATTATTTTGAATATGTATTATTTTGAATATGTATTATTTTGAATATGTATTATTTTATATCGTTATTTTGAATATGTATTATTTTGAATATGTATAATTTTTATCTAAGTTTTCTATCGTTATTTTGAATATGTATTATTTTGAATATGTATTATTTTATATGTATTATTTTGAATATGTATTATTTTGAATATTTAAGATTTATATCGTTATTTTGAATATGTATTATTTTGAATATGTATAATTTTTATCTAAGTTTTCTATCGTTATTTTGAATATGTATTATTTTGAATATGTATTATTTTAATGTGTATTATTTTGAATATGTATTATTTTGAATATGTATTATTTTGAATATGTATTATTTTGAATATGTATTATTTTGAATATGTATTATTTTGAATATGTATTATTTTGAATATGTATTATTTTGAATATGTATTATTTTGAATATGTATTATTTTGAATATGTATTATTTTGAATATGTATTATTTTGAATATGTATTATTTTGAATATGTATTATTTTAATATGTATTATTTTGAATATGTATTATTTTAATATGTATTATTTTGATATGTATTATTTTGAATATGTATTATTTTGAATATGTATTATTTTGAATATGTATTATTTTGAATATGTATTATTTTAATATGTATTATTTTGAATATGTATTATTTTGAATATGTATTATTTTTATGTATTATTTTGAATATGTATTATTTTGAATATGTATTATTTTGAATATGTATTATTTTGAATATGTATTATTTTGACTATGTATTATGTATGTTATATTTATGCTTTGTAGTTCTGATACTAAAAAAATTCGGACATAATTCAATAACGAGAAGGCTAACACGACCAGGGCCAAAAAGGTCAAACCCGACCAGGGCATTAGCGGCGACGTCGCCGCTAATGCTTGTGACGTGGGGATCCGACATTGTCAGTTATCATTGCAGTTGCAGCATGTGGGGCCCAAGCATTAGCGGCGACGTCGCCGCTAATGCTTAAACTTAATTTTCTTTTTATACCAGCCATTTAAGCCAGACGACTGAAACAACAAAAACCCACATCAACCATTTTCTCTCTATATTCCGGCCATCAACCTATTTTCCGGCCAGGCGAGGTTTAACAAAGGTTATGGCTTCTTCATCGTCATCTAACCCATCATCACTCCTACGGTAACATTTCATGCATTGAAAGCGCAATGTAAAGAGGATATAGACGACGGATATGAACTTTACCACAAAATTAATGATTGTAAGCTTCTTATGGAACAAAGAAAGCTGGAACATAAGAAGAAAATAAAAGAATTAAGGAAAAGTGGCAGCAGAATCATTATAAGTGAAGAGCAGCATAGCGAATATCTTGAAACGACATTACCAAGTATCGACGAAATAACTTCTGAACTTGAGAAACTGATAAAGTTGGTTGAAAGAAAAATCGACTTTGCGACATTTTATAAAGAGCTAGCTGAAGACGGTTTCCGTTAGAAAAATTATGTAATATTTTGAATATGTAGTTTTTTTTTATCTAAGTTTTATATCGTTATTTTGAATATGTATAATTTTTATCTAAGTTTTTCTATGTATTATTTTGAATATGTATTATTTTGAATATGTATTATTGTAATGTAAGTTTATATTTGACTATGATGTTTTTAAAAAAATATCGATTAAATAAGATAATATAAAAAGATAATATTTATCTTATTGGAAAACAAATATTTATTATCTGACTCTGACTCTGACTCTGACTCTGACTCTGACTCTGACTCTGACTCTGACTCTGACTCTGACTCTGACTCTGACTCTGACTCTGACTCTGACTCTGACTCTGACTCTGACTCTGACTCTGACTCTGACTCTGACTCTGACTCTGACTCTGACTCTGACTCTGACTCTGACTCTGACTCTGACTCTGACTCTGACTCTGACTCTGACTCTGACTCTGACTCTGACTCTGACTCTGACTCTGACTCTGACTCTGACTCTGACTCTGACTCTGACTCTGACTCTGACTCTGACTCTGACTCTGACTCTGACTCTGACTCTGACTCTGACTCTGACTCTGACTCTGACTCTGACTCTGACTCTGACTCTGACTCTGACTCTGACTCTGACTCTGACTCTGACTCTGACTCTGACTCTGACTCTGACTCTGACTCTGACTCTGACTCTGACTCTGACTCTGACTCTGACTCTGACTCTGACTCTGACTCTGACTCTGACTCTGACTCTGACTCTGACTCTGACTCTGACTCTGACTCTGACTCTGACTCTGACTCTGACTCTGACTCTGACTCTGACTCTGACTCTGACTCTGACTCTGACTCTGACTCTGACTCTGACTCTGACTCTGACTCTGACTCTGACTCTGACTCTGACTCTGACTCTGACTCTGACTCTGACTCTGACTCTGACTCTGACTCTGACTCTGACTCTGACTCTGACTCTGACTCTGACTCTGACTCTGACTCTGACTCTGACTCTGACTCTGACTCTGACTCTGACTCTGACTCTGACTCTGACTCTGACTCTGACTCTGACTCTGACTCTGACTCTGACTCTGACTCTGACTCTGACTCTGACTCTGACTCTGACTCTGACTCTGACTCTGACTCTGACTCTGACTCTGACTCTGACTCTGACTCTGACTCTGACTCTGACTCTGACTCTGACTCTGACTCTGACTCTGACTCTGACTCTGACTCTGACTCTGACTCTGACTCTGACTCTGACTCTGACTCTGACTCTGACTCTGACTCTGACTCTGACTCTGACTCTGACTCTGACTCTGACTCTGACTCTGACTCTGACTCTGACTCTGACTCTGACTCTGACTCTGACTCTGACTCTGACTCTGACTCTGACTCTGACTCTGACTCTGACTCTGACTCTGACTCTGACTCTGACTCTGACTCTGACTCTGACTCTGACTCTGACTCTGACTCTGACTCTGACTCTGACTCTGACTCTGACTCTGACTCTGACTCTGACTCTGACTCTGACTCTGACTCTGACTCTGACTCTGACTCTGACTCTGACTCTGACTCTGACTCTGACTCTGACTCTGACTCTGACTCTGACTCTGACTCTGACTCTGACTCTGACTCTGACTCTGACTCTGACTCTGACTCTGACTCTGACTCTGACTCTGACTCTGACTCTGACTCTGACTCTGACTCTGACTCTGACTCTGACTCTGACTCTGACTCTGACTCTGACTCTGACTCTGACTCTGACTCTGACTCTGACTCTGACTCTGACTCTGACTCTGACTCTGACTCTGACTCTGACTCTGACTCTGACTCTGACTCTGACTCTGACTCTGACTCTGACTCTGACTCTGACTCTGACTCTGACTCTGACTCTGACTCTGACTCTGACTCTGACTCTGACTCTGACTCTGACTCTGACTCTGACTCTGACTCTGACTCTGACTCTGACTCTGACTCTGACTCTGACTCTGACTCTGACTCTGACTCTGACTCTGACTCTGACTCTGACTCTGACTCTGACTCTGACTCTGACTCTGACTCTGACTCTGACTCTGACTCTGACTCTGACTCTGACTCTGACTCTGACTCTGACTCTGACTCTGACTCTGACTCTGACTCTGACTCTGACTCTGACTCTGACTCTGACTCTGACTCTGACTCTGACTCTGACTCTGACTCTGACTCTGACTCTGACTCTGACTCTGACTCTGACTCTGACTCTGACTCTGACTCTGACTCTGACTCTGACTCTGACTCTGACTCTGACTCTGACTCTGACTCTGACTCTGACTCTGACTCTGACTCTGACTCTGACTCTGACTCTGACTCTGACTCTGACTCTGACTCTGACTCTGACTCTGACTCTGACTCTGACTCTGACTCTGACTCTGACTCTGACTCTGACTCTGACTCTGACTCTGACTCTGACTCTGACTCTGACTCTGACTCTGACTCTGACTCTGACTCTGACTCTGACTCTGACTCTGACTCTGACTCTGACTCTGACTCTGACTCTGACTCTGACTCTGACTCTGACTCTGACTCTGACTCTGACTCTGACTCTGACTCTGACTCTGACTCTGACTCTGACTCTGACTCTGACTCTGACTCTGACTCTGACTCTGACTCTGACTCTGACTCTGACTCTGACTCTGACTCTGACTCTGACTCTGACTCTGACTCTGACTCTGACTCTGACTCTGACTCTGACTCTGACTCTGACTCTGACTCTGACTCTGACTCTGACTCTGACTCTGACTCTGACTCTGACTCTGACTCTGACTCTGACTCTGACTCTGACTCTGACTCTGACTCTGACTCTGACTCTGACTCTGACTCTGACTCTGACTCTGACTCTGACTCTGACTCTGACTCTGACTCTGACTCTGACTCTGACTCTGACTCTGACTCTGACTCTGACTCTGACTCTGACTCTGACTCTGACTCTGACTCTGACTCTGACTCTGACTCTGACTCTGACTCTGACTCTGACTCTGACTCTGACTCTGACTCTGACTCTGACTCTGACTCTGACTCTGACTCTGACTCTGACTCTGACTCTGACTCTGACTCTGACTCTGACTCTGACTCTGACTCTGACTCTGACTCTGACTCTGACTCTGACTCTGACTCTGACCCATACGTAAGATCGGGACAGCCTGGCTTATTGGTTCCGCAACATACCCAACCCAACTGGCTCTGACTCTGGCTCTGACTCTGACTCTGACACCGGCCTATCCATTGTTTCATATATGGGTGCATACGTAGGTTGTGTCGGTGGTGCCCGGAACAAGTCATCAACAAAGCTGTAATATGGCTGGTCAGACTGGACCCCATAGGATTTGGACGTTTCCCCGAAGCCGTATAAATTTTCCCCAAAGGATTGGGACGGCTCCCCGAATGTATATATATTTTCCCCAAAGGATTGGGACGGGTCCCTGAAGAAGTTCTGGGTTGGGTCGTACATACTGTGTCGCGCACCTTGCGGCTCATCAAAAAAGTCAGGTGTGTTCGCGAACCGTGATTTGGTGTGCGCGTACTCACTGCGTCTGGCGGGCTGCGCCTCTCCGTATATGGAGGCTCCGGAGGAAGGGTCGGTGAAGGGAGGAGTCATGGGGACCTCTTCAGCCCTCGGTCGACTGGACTTGGATTTCCGAAGCCCAGGTGGGTTTTTGTTCAGATCGGGCACCTACACCATTAATAAAAAACAGTTACTTAAAATCAGGTTGTTATATATTTTTTCTTTAATCAGCAATATAAAAGTTGATGTATTTGGTCTACCTTTGGCGTCTTTTGTTTCGACCCGACTGGTCTTCCGCGTGTGCTCTTCTGAACGAGAGGATCTTTAACTTGTGTGTTGCCTGGCTTAAACATGTCCTTTATCTTGGACAACCAATGTTTCCGTTGGGCCTTGGGTTGCTCAACCAAGAAACTCTTAAGGTCACCTACGACTTCATGGATAGCTTCTATATCGTCTCCGTCTTTTAAGTGGTCGTTTCCTGGTAGGCATGTCGACGGTGTTAAATCAAGCTTTCTCCAAAACGGGTCTATCACTTCCGGCTGAATACGAATCCCTGCATTTTTTTATATCAATAAGTATACGACATTATGTCTTTATGTTAAAAAAAAGGTATTAAAACATACTTAACGCGCTGCATGTACTCGACAATCTTGCAGGCACATGGTAGCCCACAACTAAACCGAACCTTGCACCCGCACTTTTTCACCTGTTTTTTAAGTTTTTGGTCTAAGCGAACGATTTCATCAGCCATGATGTCCAAAGCTTTATGTGAAACCTTTCCAAGCAGGGCCTTCATACAGTTGTAGTTGTGTCTACCCAACAGGGTTCCCTTGCTATACCCCAGTTGCCCCCTTATTTCTGTCTCTTGACCGATCATGACAGAATCAACAATATGGAGGATTCTAGTAAATGTACATTTCCCCTTCAGCTCATCCTTCAGCAGGTGGTGCTCGGCCTCGACTCTGTTTGTGGTGTGGTTATGATAGTTGAGATGTTCATCGACCCAACATGACACAAACTGTTCTCGGTACGGGGACAACCAATTCTCGTTCAGGTACCTGTAGACACCTGGAAAATCTGCCAATTTTTTCTTTAACCATTTCTCGTTGTCCTTAAACTCGTCAATTGTCCGAGATTCATAGACTGTTCTCCAGTAGAAGCGAAGCTTTTCAATGTTCATATCTTTCAGCCGCAACGCCGGTTCGCAGTGTTTGATTATGTTTTGCCATATGTGGAACCTACATAACAGGTGTTTCGCTTCCGGCATAACAACCTTCAATGCTCTCATCAGGGCCTGCTCCCTGTCAGTTAGAACGACATGAATGGCAAAGCCTTCAACAAGGGTGGACTTGAGAGATTGTAACACCCATTCATAATTCGCCTCTTGCTCGTTTACGATAAAAGCATAGGCTAAACTGAAGGTCCTGCCCGTTGAAGTCACACCGACAATCTCAACAAGCGGCATGTTGTACACGTTGGTTTTGTACGTGGCGTCTATTTCAATAACCCAGGGAAATGCGCGCCATAGGGTCATTGATGTTGGATGCATGAAAAAGAGGTTCACCAACCGTCCATTTTGACTATTTGTAGTAAACTGGTAAATGTAATTTTTCTCCTGCAGCAGTGAGAACATAACCTGCGACAGGTGAACAAAATATAGTAAATAAGTCATTTCCAACAACGTAGTACATAATCACTAATATGATGTTTGTGCCTGCATTGGAGTATGCCCTGCTTGGCCCGCCTTCCGTCTCGATTTAAGAAAGTTGGTAATGTCTCCTCTTCGAGTCCGGTTTCCTGTAAATTCTCTTTTGAGGTTTACCAGGATCTGGCGAGGGTACAAACCGCGATCCGATTGGTTTCCCACAAATTCCTTTTCTTCTTCCGTCATCCGTCTCGCGTATGCATACCCCTGCAGATCGGTAGCTGGATCATGATTGTGTTTCCAGTCCTTGACAGTGACCCTCCACCCACCATCATACCCGGGGCGGCCTACCAGAGTAAAGGGGTAGCCTATCTTGGTGGACCGTTTAACGGCCCCAGTTAACCTTTTATCGCGTTTTCCACCGTGCTGACATATTAGTGTTACTTTATTGACCACCTTTAACGAGTTGGTGTTCGTTCGCCGTCTGACTAGAACATAACCCAACTCCAGTGTCGTTCTTTGAGCCCACTCTGTCAATTCTTCGAAGGAAGCGAACACCTCCTCGGTTTCTAAGTCTCCAGCTTCGCAGTCAAAAACACCGTCTGCATCAGGTGTCTCAAACTCATCATCCGACACTTCGATACGTACGTTTTCTGGGTCTGCCCAAATATCCTCCAAACTATCCATCTGAAACAATTAAAGTAAACAAGTCAACATATCGATGGTATCCATACTATATGTATAGTTAGTACAATAACTATATATATAATTACACATAAGTATAATATCTATATTCATAATATATATATACATAAAATATATACCTGTTATATATTTACTTCCAACAAATGAAAGAAGCAGCAAATGAAAGAAGCAGCAAATGGTTCGTTTGGAAAATGAAAGAAGTTTGTTATGTAAATTCGTTTCAGAACATAACCTACGATATATAAGGATCATTTACTCCAATTATATGATCCGACGTAAAGGAAACAACAGTATCCCTGTCGGAGCATTAGCGGCGACGTCGCCGCTAATGCTTGCGACGTGGCATCTCGGGAGCAGACGTTGTCAGTCATTATTGCACGCATGTCGGTGACAGCATTAGCGGCGACGTCGCCGCTAATATTCTGGTGGGATTGACCTTTTTCTGGTCGTGTTAATAATTGGTGTCATTTTGTCAAACAAGAGCAGCATATGTCAATTCCGTGTATGTCCATAGCATTTATGAGTAAAGTCATCATTACTACATGTTAAATAATTGAAAAGAATACAACAATCATAACATTCTTCAGAAAATTAGCTATTATATAAACTTTTAGGTAAGAAAATCATGATCACCAAATTAAGAAGAGAAAAGCAAAAGTTCCTTCAACCAAAAAGCATACCCACACCAAGCTCTTGGTTACCATTCAAACACACAATCACATTATACGTTTCTAACATTATTTATATGTTTATTAAGTCGCATACACTTTTATTTAAGGGTCCTAAATGGTATGAATGAGTGATGAGTCACATATTTTATGTACAGGACTATTCTGGGCTTTTGAAAATTTGGGTTATAAAATATAAATAAGTTAACTCGCTTAAGTTTTTGGGTTGAGTTAAGTTAAAGTGTCCGATCGATTGATCACAATAAGTTGCAAAGTTGGATTGTGGCCAATAAGACTTATTGAGCATTTTTAAAATATTTGAAATTTCTTTAGCCATAAATCAACAAAAATATTTTATAGTAGTGCTATATAATACATGCAATACTTACTCTAAAACGTATATTTGATAATGTATGACAAGCTTAATCCTGAATTCTCACCTCATAAGAGTGGGGGAGTACCTTACCGCTTCTTCTCATTTTTTTTCCCTATTTTTCTCTACATTTCCTCCTTTTCACAGAATATCTCACCACCCGTCCTCACTCCTTCCCCACTCAAATAAAGACAAAAGAAACAAAAAAATAAAAAAAGGAAGAGAGACCGGTGCACCACCCTCCCCAATTCCCTTTCCACCTATTAGGTACCTATAGGGCGAAATGGTGAGCAACCAGTGACCGACCGGTAGCGGCTTGGTCCCGTACATCGTCCATTCGTCCACCATAACTATTAATGACATTAATTGTACAAGCTATGTTAAAACTTAATTCGTTATTGTTATTATATATACTCGTGATAAAAAAAAATAAAAATTGATTATGTATATCAAATCATGATTAAAATCACATTAGTGGGGTCAAACACAAGCTAAGAAAGTATACTTTTGAGTTTTCAGTAGTCCCCCCCTCCTATTTCCATCTCTTTAACTATATCTTTTTCCTTTCAAATTTCAAATTCCTTCATTCCATTTTCACAATGGAGATACAACTCATGATCCCTTCACCGGCCCTCAGCCCAAACACCACCCCCTACACGACCGCACCGTCGTCGCCTCATCGCTTTCCTACCTTCTTCTATAGCGCACCCACTAGCCCCATCCACTCCTTAGCCTTTCCTAACAACGATGTCGATAATGATTTTGCATTCGACTTCAATGGACCACTAGAACCACCTTCTATTTCAGCCGCAGACGAGCTCTTTCATTGTGGCCAAATCAAACCCTTGAAACCTATCTCCCCACAAACCATTTCCAACCAAAAAAATTTAATTCCAACATCAAGATCATCACCTATTGATCAAACACCAAATAATACCCAAAATATACAACAAAACCGAGGAAGAGAAAAATATACTAATAATAATACTAGGAACATACATAAATCATCAAGATCCTCATCACCTTTTAGAATATCCGACATTTTATCAGACGATGAAGAAAACAATATTAATCAAAAGCAGAACACAATAACATGGTACAACAAATGGAACCTTAAAAACTTGTTACTATTTAGAAGTGCCTCAGAAGGGAGTGCAAGGAGATCATCAAATAACATCAAAGAGCAAGTGATCATCAACAAATATTCAAGAATAAGGAAATGTGATATTATTAATAATAATAATGATGTTAAGAATTCGAGCTTTAGAAGCACGGATAGTTGTGGTTCGGTTACTCATGATGGCGGGTCGAATAGAAGGGTGATGATGAGGAAAGTATCGGCCCATGAAATACATTATACTGCGAACCGGGCCATTTCGGAAGAGATGAGGAAGAAGACATACTTGCCTTACAAGTCAGGGTTGTTTGGTTGCTTGGGGTTTCATAACAATGGTGGTGGTGGTGGTAGTGTTCATGAGATTTCAAGAGGGATTCATTCTGTTATGAAACAACGATGATAAATTCTTATGCAAATTCTGTATCCCTTTTTGCACTTTTTAAAAAAAGCATATTTTCCTTGTGTCATGTAATCTTGCTGGCACAAATATTTTTTTGTAACTTTCTATTTGTATATTTGATATGTAAAATTAATTACAATATATAAAATATTTTAATTAAAGCTTAGTATAGATTATTTGATTCAATGAGTCATCCTGGTTTTTTTCTCCATATGCGGGGGTTCAAAATCCTTGTTAAGTGCAAATTTAGGGAAGTCGGGAAGCATAGGTGTTTTTTTTTTAGAACGGCGTGTTAGGTGTTTTCTTCTTTGGTAACCGATTCAGTTAGAAGGGAGCAGGATCTAATTTAGACAACTGATTGTACAGTGCTAAGAAGGTCCAAACCTTTACATGGTAAAGAATGCATTGTACATGTAAAAAAAAACAATATATACACTCCTTGTATGTGATTATTGAGATAACAAGTACTCGTATATATTTTGTATAGCTATAAATGTTACTTTGGCTAATATGAAGAAATCTATCAACTGTTTGGGTATGTAGCTGTTTTTTAAGGCGAGTAATATTACTCCGTATAAGATCGACTAGACCAACACCATCTAATTAATAGAACTTGAATCCAACTCGGCACATTTGCAATCCATATACATGGGGTTCTAACTAAGTGCTCGATGCATGGTTTATTATAAAAATTTCATCTTGCTTCCTGCTTTGAAGACCAAAACTACTAAACCGGAAGTGTTATTTGTGGTACGTTATACTCATCAATAGAAACCGGGAAGTACCGGAGTGTAAGTAACTTTGCAACTTTTCCTATTGTGTGTATGCATCAAAATTTTTGAACATTGTATGTAAGTATCTCGCTAAATTGAACATTTAATGTAAATTTTTTACGTTGACCAATCAAAAACTTCTACGTGGCAGCTCATATGGTTGCCACGTATACATTTTTACATTAAGTGTTCAATTTAGAGAGATACTTCCATCAAACGTTCAATATTTTTGGTGCATACATACAATAGTAAAAGTTGCCAAGTTACATACATCCCCAGATTCTTTTCCCTAATAGTAAAATACTCAGTACTTTTTCTTTTTTTGGGTTATAATCAACCGGTCTTAATCATCATAAATAGTACTATTACTAATTAACTAAACTAGCCTAATTAATAGTCTTTAAGGAGTCGCAGATGTCACAATAGGACATTTATATAGCTACTTGTCGACAATAGCTGCTTGTCGTGTAAATATAGGGATAAGTATCTTGGAATGTAACAAACTTTGGACGAATGTCTATAGTGTGAAATAACTAAAGTTGTGTTCATTGTATGTAATCATCTTTAAATTATGTCTATTGTATGTAAGAAAATGTATCCGACCAATCAAAGGGTTAAGTATCCCGGAGTGTAAGTAACTTTGCAACTTTTCCTATTGTGTGTATGCATCAAAATTTTTGAACATTGTATGTAAGTATCTCGCTAAATTGAACACTTAATGTAAAAATGTATACGTGGCAACCATATGAGCTGCCCACGTAGAAGTTTTTGATTGGTCAACGTAAAAATTTTACACTAACTGTTCAATTTAGCGAGATACTTACATACAATGTACAAATTTTTTGATACTTACATACAATAGGAAAAGTTGCAAAGTTGCTTACGCTCCGGGATACTAAATCCGACCAATCAAAAACTAACAAGTGACAGCTATATATGGTTGCCACGTATGCCTTTTTACATACAATAGACATAATTTAAAGGTGATTACATACAATGAACAAAACTTTAGTTATTTCACACTATAGACATTCGTCCAAAGTTTCTTACATTCCATGATATTTATCCCGTAAATATATTTCATTGGTTGGACTGGATTACTAATTAATTCGAACTCTCGTAACTCTCTCATTATGTAACCTATATGTATATAGTTTTAATAGTTAAGTACTTTTTTCGTCCCTGTGGTTTCTCGTTTGTTCACTTTTCGTCTCGCCGTTATCTTTTGTCTAAAATCATCCCTGTGGTTGTCTCTTCGTCCTTGCCGTTATAACTTTCCGTTTGGGCCGTATCACGTGCCATTCACGTGAGGGCAATTTTGGAATTCCATTTAAACATTTTACTTATATATCCCTAAAAAACGAATTTCAATCATTTTTGACACAAAAAAATTGCCCGATTTCGTCCCTGTTCCCTCTCTTCTTTCTCTCCCATTCGCTCCACCTTAATCACATATGGTTGTTCACTGTGCGTGTGGTAGGGCTTCAATCATTCGAACATCATGGACTACAAGGAACCCAGGTCGTCGATTTTATTGTTGTCCACGTATTGTAAGTAATCAAAAACCCTAATTTTTAGCATTTTGATTTTGTTATTTTCTTGGAAATCAAATGTTTAAGCTTAACAGGGATCAAATAATTGTGGCTTTATTGGGTGGGTTGATCCACCAATGTGTACAAGATCTATGGACATTATACCTGGATTGCTAAGAGCTAAGAACACTATGGAGGAAAATTTGAAGGAAAAAAATGTCCAAGTAAAGAAGTTGAAGAAGTGTTTGATTCTTAGCTGGGTATTTTTCATATGTTTTTGGTTGTGTACAAGTTAATTCGGTTGGTTAAGGTAGATGGATTATAGTTTGGTTCATTGTTCTTGTTTTCACTGTTTTTGTAATCCAGGAACAATATTTGTATTGTAATATGCAAGATGAATGGAATATAAGTTATGGTTCATTGTTCTTGTTTTCAATGTTCTTGTAATCCCGGAACAATATTTGTATTGTAAAATGCAAGATGAATGGAATATAAGTTATGGTTCATTGTTCTTGTTTTTCCTGTTATTGTTTTCCCAGAAAATGCAATAAAGTATTGAAATTACATACCAAAGTGTCTAGTTCCATGCAGTAAATTATGTCTAATATTGAAATTACATACCAAAATGCAATAAAGTATTGAGATTACATACCAAAATGCAGTAAATTATGTCTAATATTTACATGAAGCAGCAGTGAACAAAGTGCAATACAACCATTCAAATTACATACCAATTTAAACAAGAAGCAGTATAGAAAGTGCAATGCAACCATTGAAATTACATACCAAAGTGCCAAAATACAAGGTTACAATTTAGAAGATACCAAAGTGCCAAAAGCATAATAGAAAGTGCATTGTCTGAAACATAGAACATTACAAAGCTGATTAAAAGATAAGCTAATTGTCTGAAACATAGAACATTACAACCAAATTGAAACAAGTTTACAAGTTTCCCACTGATTGACTTGCAGATTGACTTGCAGATTGACTTGCATTTTGACTTGCACCACCAGGTTTTCTTGATCTCTTAACACCTGCACCAGAGTTGCTTGGCTCACCAACAACATTTTTTCTCTTCACTCCTTTCTTGGATTGACTTGCTTGAGTTTGAGTCTGACTTTGTTGTTGACCCTTGCACTGCCTTCTATTGTGTCCCTTGTTCTTACACTTTGAACAAGTAACAGTCTTCCCAGTCCTTGTAAGCTTACCATTTTTAACCATTTTTCCTTCTTCTAGTTCCATGACACTCTTCCTTCTTAGTTTCTTAGGTCTGCCAACTTGAGTCTTATGAGCAGGAGGGAGAAGCCTAGTTGGACAAGTATTCTTTGGCCATGAAGAAGATCCAGTGACAGGCTCCACCTTAAAACTATAAACCTCTTTCCATGTATCTAACCTATAGCATGGATCAACCCAATCCTCCACTATTGTGTCATGCACAGAATTATCTCTAGCATTCCAAATACCACAAACTGCATGCTTGCAGGGCATACCAGTCAACTGCCACTTTCTACAACTACATGTCCTCTCCTGAATATCAACTACACACTGATCTGTGTATGAATCCTTAACCTGGAATCTATGTGATCCATTCCATAAAGCAGTACAATGGTTTGCAGCTTTCTTAATGGACTCAAATAATACAGAAGCTGTAGGTGTCAATGGACCCTTCTGTGTATCAATTATCTTTTGAACAATCACAATCCTTTTCATGAGATACTCCCTAATATACTCTAGGCAACTAATTATTGGTTTCTCCCTGCCCTCAACCAACTTACTATTGAAACTCTCACAAATATTGTTCAATAGTATATCACAATGTGCCCTCCCTGTATTAAATATGTAGTTATGATATTTAAGCTTAAAACTAAAATATAGAAAAGCAAAATAGTAAAAGTATACATTGCATACCAGAAAAATGTGCCCTGCTCCAGTGTTTGGGAGGTATTGCCTTCAAATAGTTGTAAGCACCATCATTTTGCTGTCTCAACTCCTCCATTGCAGCTTCAAATTCCTGCTCAGTAGTTCTGGTTGCACACTTCCATAGCAAATCTCTTATGATTTCACCCCTGAAAGTCCTACTCATGTTTTCATAGATATGCCTTAAGCAAAATCTATGTTCAGCCACTGGAAACACTTTTGCAATTGCTGGTACCAAACCCTTCTGCCTATCTGACATGAAAGTGAAATTACTCTGTGGAGATAGATCTAGGTCTTCTCCCAAGCAAACTAGGAACCATCTCCATGAATCAAAGCATTCTGCCTCAACTATAGCATATGCAAGGGGATAGATTCCATTGTTAGGATCTACCCCAACTGCAGTTAGAACTTGTCCTGGATATGGTCCTTTCATAAAGGCTCCATCAAATCCTAGCAGTTCTCTCCTACAAGCCTTGAATCCTTCTTTTAATGGCCCCAAGCAGATATAAATCCTCTTGAACTGTCTTGTTTCTGAATTAGGGTTTGCTTCTCCATTTGTCCCAATTCTGATTGTTGTGTTTGGGTTTCTCTGCTGCAACTCCAAACAGTAATCTCTCAACCTTGCATACTGTTGGCTGTAATCTCCTTCAAGCAGTTTCTTTGCTCTACTCTTTGCCCTAGAAGCAGTCAACCTTTTCACTCCCAATTCATACCTATAATTAATTCACAAATTAATTCACAAGTAAATAACCAACTAAATAAATTAACAAGTAAATTAACAAGTAAATAAACAATTAAGAAGTCACCTTTTTGAGATAATATCCTGAATTGCAGCTCCTTTGATTTTTGGATCTGCATCAACTGTTCCAATTATCTGATTCATGATGAAAGTTGAATTACACTGCCTAAGTGTTCTTAGTTGTAGACATTTATGTTCTTCAATTAATGTCTTAACCATCCACCTATTTTCATCCTTTCTCTTGGAAACAAACAAAGTCCATGGGCATGTGGGGTTTTCCACCTTTTTGACTTTTTTTTCTGGTCCAGATTCTCTCTCACAGTCCCCAACAACCCCCTTACCTTTTGATTTACTACCCTTTTGACCCTCAACATCCTTTCCTTTGTCATGCAGACCCTTCACACCCTTTCCTTTGTCATGCACACCCTTAACACCCTCAACATCCTCTTCATTGCTCTGTTTTCTTCTTTCTGGTGAAGATAAATGTTGTTTCTCTAAAACAACCTTAGCCTTTGTGTATTTTGGCTTAGGTTCAGGAACAGTCCCAAAACATCTTGCCCTGACCCTTTCCTTGTCATCTTTCACAAATCTAATGTCCCTCCTAGTTTCAATGGCATGATTCTTGACCATTTCTTTCACAGGCAGTTTTGACCCAAACACTTGACTTACATAAAACTTGCTCTTAACAAACTGGTTTTGAGCCATTGCCTTCACTTGGTTGTTTCTCCTAAACAGTTTTAACTGCTTCTTCCTTAGTCCTTCTATGGTGTCATCATCAGGCCCACTATCAAAGTCATCAAAGTCAATGCCTAACATCTCTTCACTTACATTCAGTTCATCTATATGTGGTGTAAATTCAACTGCTTTAGATGCTTGCATACCTACTGGTTCTTTCTGAATTACTGGTTCTTGCATACCTATTGGTTCTTGCATAACTTCTGGTTCTTGCATACCTTCTGGTTCTTGCATGCCTTCTGGTTCTAAGTTAAACTGAAAGTCATTCATGTTAACCTCAACATCATTAACTGGTTCCTTCTCAAGTGGTATACTGTCCTCATCATCCCCAACATCCCTCTCTTTATCTGGTTCAAAGTCAACATCCTCACTATCATCTCCCTCTGACCTACTTTGACTCTCTTCTTCACCATCTGTTTCACTATCCTCAGTCACTTCTACAGCCTCTGTTTCTTCTAAACTATCCACATTCTCCCTAATTGGTTCATTCTCAAGCTCAGGAGTTTTCTCCCTAATTTGGTCAATAGATAACCCAGAACCATGTTCCACAAAAACCTCAATTTGTTTATACTTAGGAGCATATTTTTTCATTGTTTCAATATGCATGTCACATACTAATGCCCTAAGCCCATCATCTAAATTGCTTTCAGGTACTAAGTAATGAAAATAACATAACCCATGTTTATAACCAATCTCCCTCATAATTTCATTCATGTCATTCAAACAAAAAGATTCTACATCAATAAAATCAAAAGAATCAACCTTTCCATCTACATATTGTCTTTTAGGGTTTGTGATGAACTTACCACCATGATGAACGTTTAAGCTTAGCAACCCTTCGTAATCATCTGTAAACAACATAAAAAAATGATAATTATTAAATTAAATTAATAAATTAAAATAGAAAAATAAAAAAAAACCCTAAAAATATACTAACCATTTTGCATACCGATGACATCCATGGTTCTCCTCAACCATTTTGCAGGTGTTTTGTTGGTGGTGAAGTAATGTGATGGGATTTGACTATTTTTATTGTTCTTGTTCTTCATCGTAAAAACCACAGGGATGATTTGACTATTTTTTTTGTTTTTGTTCTTCATCGTAACAACCACAGGGATGATTATACTGAAATTGGGGGAAAATGGGGGTGGGTGGGGTTTTATATGTCGTTGCACGTGATTTGCACGAGTACAGGCAGGTGCCAAAAGACATAAGTACCCCTCACGTGACTTGCACGTGGGGGGTTAACGGAGGCAAGGACGAAGAGACAACCACAGGGATGATTTTAGACAAAAGATAACGGCGAGGACGAAAAGTGAACAAACGAGAAACCACAGGGACGAAAAAAGTACTTAACTCTAGTTTTAATAACAAACACACAACTCCTAAGTCCTACCTATATATGTATAGGTAGGGTCCACAATCAACATGATTTTTGGAAATTAATCGATTTTCGTGACTTTGGTCATCTCTTGAGACTAGTCGAGTATGTATGCGTCCATAATCAACACAATGCATATTTGTATCTTTATCAAACATGCACATATGTTTACAATTACATCATAACTAGGTATCCAACCTGCTCCACAAGCCGACTAATTTTAGAACAATCAGTTGCTTTACGAGTAGCACGGAGTTGTTTCATGTCTGATCACAAAAGATACTCCTTCCGTCTTATTTTAAATGTCCTAGTTTGACTGACAAAGTCTTTTTCTTTCGACTTTGACCGTAAATATTTTTGTTTGTATTATATAGTAGTTGATGCAAATTATATCAATGAAAAGTATATATATAAAACTCAATCTATTCATATAATTTATATCAAGTATTATATAGCACAAACAAAAATATTTACTGTCAAAGTGAAAGAAAAAGACTCAAAAAATCAAACTAAAACATTTAAGATGGAAAAAAAAATTATTAATTTGAACTTGTAACTTGAAGTCACAATTAAATTATATGGAAATTTACATGCGTAAAACCTATCAAAGTACAGTTATCTTGTGGGGTAGAGCCGTAGAGGCCGGACGACGACGCAAGAGTGTAAATTATATTTGATTTTAGATTTTAGATTTAGATTAGATTTGGGATGCTGTTGGTGGCACCATTCATGGCTTTTTGGTTTTTAACTTCTAGAGTAAATTGTCGAGTGCTAACGTTTGGTACAGCCATTAAATAGTACGTTTTACTTTTTATTTTGAATATAAAATGGTGTGAAAGAAAAACCAGCTTTAGGTTTACCTACAATTTCTCTGACTTTGCTCTCTTCGATCGTCACTACGTGCCAGATGCCCCAAAAACCGTAGTCGATCATAATAATACATTTTACCTTTCTTTCTAACTAGCACATTTTATATAAGTAAAGATTTTTTTGGTTGGTTATTGTCGGTTGTGAATGTAAGAACCCTTAAATCAACACCAGAATAATCTAATCAAGGATTAGATTTAGAACACAAAACTAGTCGAATGAATGATTATTATTAAAGTTTTAATGTTTATGAATACAAGCAGAAATTAATCATCAAAGTGATGATTATTTATAAAGAAATATATATATATATATATCGGTATGATATATATATACGAACAGATTTGATACAGAAATATATAAAAACAAGAGAGAATAGCAGCTGCAGTTGATGATCGATATATGGGTTGTTCAACCCTAATATTGGTGTTAAGGTGTGTATATATACACCACACACATTTCCACTTCTAATCCTTCTAATACTTGAAATAGCATACTTAACCCTTGACTTTCTTCCTTCACAACTTTAGCCCTCCAGCAAAGATCCTTTTCTTCTTTTAATCCACTTCCTTTTCAACATTACCTTTAAACAAGAAAATACACTTATAAGTAGTAATCTATTCCTAAGATGATCTTGTTACTAACAACATCCCCCCTCAAGATCATCTTGCAAACAAATTAATAATTCCAAGTTTATTGCAAAGAAACTCATGTTGGCTAATACTTAAACTTTTAGTAAACAAATCTGCAATGTTAAGCTCAGACTGAACTTTAACAGTTTTCAAAATTCCTGCAGAAATTTTTTCTCTAAGAAAATGCAAATCAATCTCAAAATGTTTAGTTCTCTCATGAAAAACTGGATTTGCAGCAATCTGAATAGATGCATTACGGTCATAATACAATTCTACAGGAATTTGAACATTAACCTTTAAGTCAAGTAAAAGATTTTTTAGCCATATAATCTCACAAGTTACAGCTGCCATAGCCCTATACTCTGCTTCAGCAGAGGACTTGGCAACTGTAGGTTGTTTTTTACTCTTCCATGAAATAAGAGTGTCACCAAGATAAACAGTAAAACCAGTGACAGACTTTCTTGAAACCAAGCACCTTCCCCAATCTGAATCAACAAAACCCTTGAGAATAAGATCATTACCTTTCTTAATGTGTAAACCATTACCTGGAGCTTTCTTCAAATATCTCAAAACTCTCAAACCAAGATCAAAATGCTCTTGAGTTGGAGCATGCATAAACTGTGACAAGCTTTGAACAGAATAGCTTATGTCTGGCCTTGTTAATGTTAAATAAATCAATTTACCAATGAGTTTTTGATAGACAGAAATATTTTCCAAAGGTTTGTGTTTTTCAGAAATAGGTTTCAAGGTTTTATTCATTTCCATAGGAGTCAAAGCAGGTTTACAACCAAGCATACCAAAATCATTAAGAAGTTCTAAACAATACTTTCTTTGAGACAAGCACAAACCATCTTTGGTTTCTAAAACTTCAATACCAAGAAAGTATTTTAGCTTTCCAAGATCTTTAATTTTGAACTTAGAACTTAACATGTTTTTAACATTATTGATTTCTTCATTGCAATTACCAGTCAACACAATGTCATCTACATATACTAACAAAGCAACAAATTTATCATTTACTTCCCTAGTAAACAAAGAATAATCTGACCTACTTTGAACAAAGCCACACTCAAGCAAAGCATTGGTCAATTTAAAGTTCCATTGCCTTGGAGCTTGTTTAAGTCCATACAAGGACTTATTAAGCTTACAAACCAAATTAGAATTATTCTGATTATAACCATCAGGTATGTACATGTAAACATCTTCATCTAGATCCCCATACAAAAAAGCATTGTTAACATCCAACTGGTACAAAGGCCAGTTGTTATGAACTGCAACAGAAATCATACATCTAACAGTAATCATCTTAACTACAGGAGAAAATGTTTCATCAAAGTCAATTCCAGCTTTTTGATTAAAGCCCTTAGCCACTAATCTAGCTTTGTATCTTTCAATCTCACCATTTGATTTATACTTTATTTTATAAATCCATTTACAACCAATTGGTTGTCTATCTTTAGGTAAAGTAACAATAGACCAAGTATTATTCCTATTTAAGGCTTCCATTTCCTCATTCATTGCATTCACCCAATTAATATCCTTACAAGCCTCAAAATAAGACCTAGGTTCAATGCTTTTATTAAGATTTGTGGTGAAACAGTATAATTCAGGACTTAGATTAGCATAATTCACAACCTTGTTTAGACCATACTTTACTTTACCATCTAATTCAAAATCAGTGAGATACTTAGGTAAATTTGTGTGTCTTTCAGATCTTCTTAGATTAACTTTATCAATATCAAGAGAAATGCCCTCAGAATTCTCTATATCATTCATAACTGATGTTGCGGGCACATTTTCATATGCAGTTGCCTCTGTTGGACTGCCAAGAGATGATTCAACATCTCTGGTAATCTCTATTGGACTGCCAGCATTAGACAACTTACTGCCATCATCAAATGAATGTTTCTTGGTACCTTCTTCTTCATCATAGGGACTTAGATTAATGGTTTTATCCTCATTAAAAAAATGATCAAAAAAGTTTAACTGATTAATATTTAAAACAGTATCTTCACTACTCTTAGTCATGACAAAAGGAAAAATATTCTCATAAAATCTCACATCTCTTGAACTAGTAAAAGTTTTGCTTTCAAGACTATATAGTTTATATCCTTTTTGAGAATTCAAATACCCAATTAAAACACATTTTTCAGCTCTAGAGCCAAACTTATCAGAATTATTAAGAATAGTAGCAAAACACAAACACCCAAAAACTTTCAAATGTTTCACAGAAGGTTTAGAACCATAAATCATCTCATAAGGAGTTTTACCATTAAGAATAGAAGAAGGTGTTCTATTAATAAGATAAGTAGCAGTCAAAACACATTCACTCCACAAGTACAAAGGAATTCCCCCCTGAAACATAAGAGACCTAGCAACATTTAAAAGGTGTCTATGTTTCCTTTCAGCAATGCCATTTTGTTGAGGGGTATAAGGAATAGAAGTCTGATGAACAATTCCCTCATGAGTGAACAAGGTATGCATTTTGTTGTTAACAAACTCAGAACCATTATCAGATCTAATAACTTTAACATTAGTACCAAATTGAGTTTTAAGAAGTTTAATAAAACTAAATATATGATCAAATACTTCAATTTTAGAAATCATCATGAAAGTCCAGACTGCTCTTGTGTAGTCATCCACAAGAGTTAAAAAATACTTGAATCCTTGTTTACTAGAGACCTTATAAGGTCCCCACACATCAATGTGAATTAAATCACCCAATCTTTTAGACTTATGTTCACTCAAAGGGAATGGGACTCTGGTCTGTTTGGCCTTATGACAAATGTCACAAGGACCAACAGAACCACCAACAATATTATTTTGAGTCAAAAACACATCCAAAGCTGGGTCTGCAGGATGTCCAAGTCTCATGTGCCAAAGTAATTTAGATTCACAAGGTGTACTAGCAGAATTACATACCACATTAGAACACATAGGCATATCATCATACAGATACAAACCACCCTGTTCACTACCAGTCCCCAACAGATTCTTTTGAGCTAAATCCTGTATATAACATTTAGAATCATCAAAGCCTATATATAGTTTGTTATCTCTAGCCAATTTATGCACAGACATTAGGTTAACATTGTATTCAGGAACAACAAGAACATCAAACATAATAACACCATTTGGTAAATGTAAGTTGCCAAGTTTTCTAACAGTAGCAAAAGTACCATTAGGGTGACCAATTTTTAGATTTAAATCACTAATATCAACAACATTAGTTAAATTATCTTCAGAACATGTCATATGTTGATTTGCTCCAGAGTCAATGATCCATTTTAAGATTCTCTTAAGCATAACAGTATTGAAATTCCACCAACTATTATTCCATAAACTATTACCTGCCATATTGGCATGCAGACCAGAAGAGGAACCAGAACCAGATTGAGAATCTATCAAACTAAGCAACTTAGAAATTTGATCAGCAGTTAAGGTTGCAGAAGATTTAGAAGAATCAGAAGATGCATGCACATTAACAGATTTAGAACAAGAAGCAGTTTTATCAACATTAGCATGATTATTAGACATCTTGGTATTCTGATTAAAAGATCTCTTATTAGCTAGTTGAAAACACCTTTCAATAGTATGACCCACTCTGTTACAATGTGTACAGTGAAGATTAGGATTAGGTGGTCTAAAAACTCTTTGAGAAGGTTCAAAAGTTCTTCTAGATTCAAAATTATTATCATAAGTTTTCTTAGAATCAAAAGATTTTGAGTTTCTATTAAAATTGGTTTTAGCAACAAATGCAGAAACATTAGTATGCTTATCACCCATCCCCCCTCTATGTGATTCTTCTCTGGAAACAATATTAAAAGCAGTCTTAACAGAAGGAAGAGGGTCTTTCATAAGAATATTAGATCTCACAGACATATAAACATCATCTAAACCCATAAGAAACTGCATTAACTTCATTAAATCAGTATGCAATTGAACTTCTTTAGCAGCTTTACAAGTACAAGCAGGCAGTTTCACAATAGCATCTAACTGTTTCCACAAAGAAGTCAACCTATGATAATATTCAGCAAGACTAGAACCATTTTGAGACAGAGAATTAATTTTTTGATGCAGATTGAAAATAACAGAACCATCCACTTTATCATAAGTGTCCTTTAACTCTTGCCAGACAATAGCAGCATTTTTAGAATAAATTTGACCTAGATATAATTCTTGTGACACACAACCAAGTATCCAATTTAACACAACTGCATTACATCTGTCCCATTGTTTAGCAAGTATTGGATCATCATCAGATTTAATACAAGTACCATCAATAAATCCTGTTTTATTTTTAGTTTCTAAAGCCAACTCAATAGCACAAGACCACACCTGATAATTCTCAGTCCCTAACAGTTTAAAGCCAATCAAAGGAGTGCTCAAAGTATCACTAGCATGCAAGTAAAGTGGATCACCAAAATCAAGCTTACTTATTCTTGTTACATCATCAAATTCAGTCTCATTAGAGTTTTTTCTATTATGTTTAGGTGTAGGTGGAGGAGTATTACCAGTATGCACAAAACCAGACATTGTAACCAAATAAAATCACAAAGCAGACACAGAACAAACAAAGAATAGAATACTAATGCAGAAAAAAATAGATAAATCAATCAACAAATTTGGACAAATAAGAGAACACACAAAAAAAAAGTAATAAAAGCAGATAAAATCAACAAATAATTTCCTCTCAAATAAAAATTTGTATAAACTATATCTTAATCTCACAACAGTGTCAGGGACAGGATTCCTAACCTCTCGTATGAATGCAGGTCAAGTATTAACACTACTGTTTTTATGAAGAAGATAATAAAAAAATTGATATATATATATATATATAGAAAAACTTTGAATCTGAGAAGAAACTATAAGTAGATTTAAGACAAATAGCAAATAATAAAGGAGAAGGGAACTAGAATACAATACAGTGCTTTCGGATGATGAACGAAGAACCCTAATTATCTCTTGATTCACTTAGTCAAGAGAATAATCAGAAGATCAAACCCTCGTTTTACTCTTGATTCGCTTAGTCAAGATGTAAAACAAGAAGAAACACCGAATAGAAGCAGCGGAAGATCGAAGATAACAGATCCAGAAGAAAACCCCCAAAAATTACCGAAGAACAAACCCTAAATCACAATCTAGGGTTCCTAAACGGAATACGCCCTAGATTAGATAGAAGAACGATTAATAGTCTCAAAATCAACGTCCTGTCTCTGATACCATGTAAGAACCCTTAAATCAATACCAGAATAATCTAATCAAGGATTAGATTTAGAACACAAAACTAGTCGAATGAATGATTATTATTAAAGTTTTAATGTTTATGAATACAAGCAGAAATTAATCATCAAAGTGATGATTATTTATAAAGAAATATATATATATATCGGTATGATATATATATACGAACAGATTTGATACAGAAATATATAAAAACAAGAGAGAATAGCAGCTGCAGTTGATGATCGATATATGGGTTGTTCAACCCTAATATTGGTGTTAAGGTGTGTATATATACACCACACACATTTCCACTTCTAATCCTTCTAATACTTGAAATAGCATACTTAACCCTTGACTTTCTTCCTTCACAACTTTAGCCCTCCAGCAAAGATCCTTTTCTTCTTTTAATCCACTTCCTTTTCAACATTACCTTTAAACAAGAAAATACACTTATAAGTAGTAATCTATTCCTAAGATGATCTTGTTACTAACAACAGTGAACAAGTGATTTATCAGCCCGGGGCAACCTGTATGGGTCGGCGGCAATGGTACCATACCAGTTGGCATACAGTGTCGATAGGAAAACAAATACTCAAAGATATATATAGAGTAAAGTTATTACGAGAACTAAAAAATTGTCGAGAACTACCAGAACTAAAATATGTGAATTTTAAATATAAAGATTTTAATAACTATAAACTTTTTGACTCGTACGCATATGTATGGCCGTATTTTCATGTGTATAATTACATAAATTCATTAAGATATATTGTAATAATATAGGATTATAAAAGTTTGATTATACTTAGTTGAATCATTCTGTAACACCCCAAGCCGAGGCTCGAAATATCACGGAAATCATATAGCTCAAGGTGGAATTACAATAGAACAAGAACTAAATGCAAATAAAGATTCAGTGAATCCATTACAATGCGAAGCAAGTACCAAAATACATAAGGAGCAAATAACCATCAACGTTACAAAAGAACATCCAGAAGATGGCAAATCGATCCTAAGTATAAAGCAAAAGAGAGGGTCGATGAATCCTTGATTCATAAAGTCCAATGCCCGGGTCTAACAGCAAGCAATGCAACTAAACTCCACGTCTGGGGATAACCTGATTACCTGAAAAGTGTACTAAGCATAGTCAACACAAGGTTGGTGAGTTCGCAGTAATGGTCCAAAAGGAACCATCAACAATATCTACAATATACAAATAGAGGCGAAACAAGACTTACAGTGAGCCTCTAAGTATCACAATAATGTCCAACAACAAGATTACACAACGAATAAGCGTGTAATAAATGAGCACCAAAAGATGAAAATATCAATGAATGTGCTAAATGCATAAAATGCCAACATGTATGCCCAATGTGTGAACTCAGGTCACATATGCAACGATACCCGCCTGTCATAGCAATGACACATGCTGCATCTCAAAAACATCGAGATATATATGTCTATATACTCGGGATCATGAACTCAACATCCGTCAGATAAGTGTATACATCTATACACTTGGATGTATGCAATCCTCAACCGAGGGATTATCAACAATGTATGCACGCTTACAATCAATCGAAAATGCATCAATCATAACTCAACAATCACAATACGATGAACATGAACCAACAATCAATATTCGACAAACATGAGCCAACAATCAATATTAACACCAATTCTATACGTACAAACACTTAAGAGGATTCTACTTTCTTCGAGTCCCAGATGCTTATATATAGGGTCACCCGCAGCCTTCCCACCACATCTAAAACCCATTGAAGGCATAACCGACTTCCATGTATGTACGTCTATCCTAATATTAATGAAATACTTAACCAAAACATAAACCAAGTCAACCAAACGAAATGAACCGTCACATCAATCCAACAATCAAAACAATCAATCAATCAATCAATCAACAAATGCAAGTAAACACGTCAAACCTACACTTTTCAGCCCGAATCTCAAACGAGTAGGGAGCTACGAAACTCACCTTGTCCAGCAAAGAAGCTAGTATAATGCTACAAGCGAGTATTGGGATCCACACGTCCACAACCTATAAATATACATCATAATACCATAATGTCAACTCTACCACCTTAAACAAGTTGGTTTAGCATATTTAAGTCAAGTCACAAACCCCTAAACACTTCTACAACTTTATCGAGTAAGAACAAGACGCATTTGACTCGACATTTTTAGAAATGGAAGAAGATTCATACAAAATGAGTGTTATTACTAGAAACTAGACTCTCTTACAATTCCAACGATAGTTCATACAACTTATTTGAACTTACGGATCAAAAGTTATTAACGTTTGAAAACTGACGCGCGCGAAATTCCCAGCATATATCCACTGCGCCGCAGTGAGGCCAAGTCATGCCACTGCGCCGCAGTGGACCAAAACGATGGAGGTCAGAGTATATCCACTGCGCCGCAGTGAGGCAAGGCCATGCCACTGCGCCGCAGTGGGCCAACTTCCTGCACCTGCACCAGCAGTTCTAAGTGCAGGAAAACGAGCCAAAAACCCCAAATTCGACCCAAACCATACCAAAACGATTTGTAGGAGTTTGAAACTCAATTTGAAGCTTAACTAAGCACCAATATACATAATTACACATATCCCAATCCACAAATTCGACTAAAACATCACAATTACTTCCAAATCAATCTAACCCTAATCAAACCCTAATTTGACCCAAAACTAGATTTAAGCCGATTTAGGACTTGTAAATGTACGAGATGACTAGAAACGAGTAAACTAACATAAATAGGAGTAAATGGGATGAATTAGACTTACCAAAACTCCTTTTCCGAGCTAGAACCCGATTATGGCAAAATGGGTAAGAATGCAAGAACTTCAACCTTTGATTCTTCGTATAGACGATAATGTGGTATAGATGACGATGATTCTAGTGTTATATCTGTTCCAAACACCAAGTCGATGATAGAGAGATGAAGAAATGAAATGGGTTCCTTGGCCTTTTTACTTAGAGAGAAAATGAGAAAGGGAGATAGATAAGAAATGAAAGGAGGGGAGGAAGAGATAAGGAGAGAAATGGGTCAATGGTGGCTGGTGGGTCGTGGACTACCCACGGGCCGACCCGTTTCTCTTCTCAAGCCAAATTACAATCGTTACACATTTAAACACCGATCAAAACATATTATCGACTCGAATATAACACATTGACTTTTAATTCATAAAACGACTCCGATACTTCATTAACTTATATTGTTAGTCATATTACACGTGAAGTCAACGGGTCAAATTCACGGATGTTACATTATTCCCCCGTTGAAAGAATTTCGTCCCGAAATTCAACAAAACACTAATTACTAAATAAATGCGGATACTTAGACTTCATATGGTCCTCTCTCCCAAGTGAACTCGGCTCCACGTCTAGCATTCCATCTAACCTTAACAATCGTGTAGCGTTTATTCTTGAGTTTCTTGTCTTGACGGTCCAAGATCTCTACCGGCTCTTCAACAAAATTTAGATTCGAATCCACCCTAATCTCGCCCATGGGCACATGATGTGTAGGGTCCGCCAAACACTTACGTAGGTTACAAATATGAAACACATCGTGCACACCGCTAAGCTCTTGTGGTAATTCTAATCGGTAGGCAACCTTTCCAACCCGTTCAAGAATCTTGAAAGGACCAATATACCTTGGCGCAAGTTTTCCCGCTTCACAAAACGTACAACACCTTTCCAAGGTGACACTTTCAAAAGTACATAATCACCAATTTCAACTCCAACGTTTCTGTAAGTCCCAACTTGTTAGATGGTACTACTGAAGACACCTCTATGTCGATGGTGGAGTTACTTTGCAATATACTTACTGAACTGGA
>CM067172.1:65074257-65190945 GCA_034093135.1 Erigeron breviscapus | reverse complement strand
CTCGATTCAAAACATTTCACCATTTACTTTCACACTTTAAAGGCACTTCTTAATCACTCATCTTTTCTTTCATGTCCAGGGAACGGTGCGATAGTTCTCCATGAAATACACATTTTCGGACAACTTGCCTACTAATTACTCATGCCACAACACTACTTTTAACTTCCCACACAACTTCGTCTCTTATTCCATGGTGACATGACCACTCACTTTCGTCAGGGGACCATTAACTCCTTGTATTGTAACATCCGTGAATTTTGACTCGTTGACTTTACGTGTAATATGACTAACAATATAGGTTAATGAAGTATTCGGGTCGTTTTGGTGATTAAATGACAATGTGGAAGTTATTTGGGTCGTTTCGTGAATTAAATGGCAATGTGTTGTATTCGGGTCAATAATGTATTTTGATCGGTGTTTAAAGGTCTAACGATTGTAATTTGGCTTGAGAAGGAAACGGGTCGGCCCGTGGGTCATCCACGACCCATCAGCCCTTTGACCCATTCCTCCTCCCTTATCTTTCTCTTTTACCTCTCATTTCTTATCTTTCTCTTTCTTTCTTTCTCTTTTCTCTCTAGACCAAAAGCAAGAACATCTCTAGTTCTTCATTTCTCTAGTATCATTTGGTGTTTTGGGTTTAGATTAACATTAGAATCATAGTCATTTGTACCTCGTTATCGTCATATCGAAGAATCAAAGGTTGAAGTTCTAACTATTTTACCCATTTTGACCTAATTTCGGGTTTGAGCTCAAGAAGGAAGTTTTGGTAAGTTTAATTCATCCCATTTACTTCTATCTATGTTAATTTACTCATTTCTAGTCATCTAGTACATTTACAAGTTCTAAATCGCCTTAAAAATGAGTTTGGGTCGAATTAGGGTTTAATTAGGGTTTGAACGATTTGGAGAATTTGATGATGTTATGGATGGAAATATGGGTTTGGGTAAGTGTATTTATGCATTAGAATGTAAAATGTAACTTCAAAACGAGTCTTGTAACCATAAACGTCGATTTAGGGTTTTGGGGTTCTTGATTTTCTGCACTTACTGCTGCTGGTCGTGTTGCTGCCCAGTAAGGGGCGTAACCTACGGCCCTATGGGGCGTAGGTTACGCTAGTTATATTTTGTTGGGGCGTAAGTTACGGCCCTTTGGGGCGTAGCTTACGCCGAAGTTTTACCTTACGCCCAAAAACCCACTGTTTACGCCACTCCAGACGCCAAAACCTTCTTTTCTAGAGGACCGTAGGTTACGCCCAGTTTGACCGTAACTTACGCCAGTTGTTTTCTGACCACCGTACCTTACGCCCCTTTTGACCGTAGCTTACGCCTGGTGGTTTTGAACCACCGTAACCTACGCCAGTTTAGGGCGTAGGTTACGCCCCCCTTGTTGCTGAATTTCCTGTTTGACCTAGTTTGACTTCCAGAACCCTATTAACGCCTCGAGCATCGTTCTAAATCACTTCTCAACTTATTTAACAATGATTAAGAGTCTTAGAAGTCACTTAACGTCGAGAACCACTTTGGAAACTAATTAGGGTTTTGCCGTGAAATTGATAAGTCACGTATATGTGTTTATGTGTGTTGATGTGAATGTACATGATCGATATTTAGGTTTTGGACGCGAAGCGAACATCGAGCGACTGTAACTCAACTTTGTATCAAACTTAACTTCTTTGCCGATCAGGTGAGTTTCGTAGCTCCCTACTCAATAGAGATTCGGGCTGAAAAGTGTACATATACGTGTTGTTTGTTTGGTTGGTTGACTTGATTGCCTGTCTAGTTAATTTCTGATTGATTGTAGTTTGGTAGACAGTTTTGATTGATCGTATGATGGTTTTGTGAATGAGATTGATTATGCTTTTGTACTTATTGAGTGATTGATTGATTGGTTTAGTTGTTGGATTGATGAGACGGTTCATTACGTTTGATTGACTTAGTTAAGTTGTGAAGTATATTATTATTACTGTTAGGATAGACGTGCCTACATGGAAGTCGGTTATACCTTCCAAGGGCTTTAGATGTGGTGGGAAGGCTGCGGACGACCCTATACATAAGCATCTAGAACTTGATGAAAGTAAAATCCTCCGAAGTATATGTACGCGTTGTTTAGAGTAAATGATCGATGGACTTTGGGATTACGTTTGAGTTAGACATGAATGCCTTGATGTACTTGACTTATACGGTACACACTCAAGCATACTTTTATTGTTACGTTGATGACATTATTGACACACATTTGATATACGTTGTGGTCTTACGCACGTACGATACATGATTTGATATTAATACTTCGCGTGCTCAATTATCATACGCAATTACTTTACCCTTATAATCTTGTAATGATTTGATATTGTGATTAGGATAGTTGTACATACATGGAAGACGATGATACCTTTAATGAGTTGTAGATGTGGTGGGAAGGCTGCGGGTGACCCTATATATAAACATCTATGGTTCCTTAAATGTAAAGTCGTATGAAATGTATGTGCATTGTAGTTTAATTGATTTGTGGTATGATGGTTTTGTGATTGAGATTGATTATGCTTTTGTACTTATTGATTGGTTGATGTACATCCAAGTGTCTTGCACTTGAGAACATGCTTTTGTACTTATTGAGTGATTGATTGATTGGTTTAGTTGTTGGATTGATGAGACGGTTCATTACGTTTGATTGACTTAGTTAAGTTGTGAAGTATATTATTATTACTGTTAGGATAGACGTGCTACATGGAAGTCGGTTATACCTTCCAAGGGCTTTAGATGTGGTGGGAAGGCTGCGGGTGACCCTATATATAAGCATCTGGGACTCGAAGAAAGTAGAATCCTCCTAAGTGTATGTACGTATAGTTTAATTTAATTTGATGTTGATTGATGCATATGTAGTGTATAAATCCCACTGAAGAGGATATGACGTATATAAATCCCACTGAAGAGGATATGACGTATATAAATCCCACTGAAGAGGATATGACGTATATAAATCCCACTGAAGAGGATATGACGTATATAAATCCCACTGAAGAGGATATGACGTATATAAATCCCACTGAAGAGGATATGACGTATATAAATCCCACTGAAGAGGATATGACGTATATAAATCCCACTGAAGAGGATATGATACTTGATTTGAGTAGATGTTACGTATATTACTTGAGTATATTGCTTATTACACGTTTTACTTGTTTTGTGTAATCTTGTTGTGGATGTTGTTGTGTTTGTTCATAGAGGCTCACTGTAAGTCATGTTTCGCCTCTACTAGTACATTATGATTATTGACGATGATTTCTAATGGACCATTACTGCGAACTCACCAACCTTGTGTTGACTATGCTTAGTACACTTTTTCAGGTAACCAGGTTATTTCAGGGCGTGGAGTTTGATTGTTTGCTTGCTGTTGAACCCGGACTTGGACTTATATGGATCAAGGATCCATTTGCCTTCTTTTGCATTGTACTTAGAACCGTTAGCCATCTTTTGATGTTCTTTTGTAAACTTTGATGGTTACTTGTTCCTTATGTAATTTGATACTTGTTATTCGTATTGTATGGATTCACTGAATCCTTTAATTGCATATAGTTCATGTTCTACATTAATTCCACCTTGTGCTATATGATTTCCGTAATATTTTGAGCCTTGGCTTGGGGTGTTACAGAATGGTGGCCCATGCGTGGTCGTAGAGAATTAGGCGGTTTGACCTAGACTATGGCTTAAGTTAAAACTCTTCATATAGCTTGCATGGTTAGGAAATTCGTGTGCAATGTGAATTATGTGAATCCCCGTGTGAGTTCGTAGTTAAGACCACTTGTGTGATAGCTTGAATTCAATGTGATGAACGTGGAATGGGTACAATGTGGTTAATGTGTGCATTGATTGAACTTGATTGTCATTGATATGGATTATTGTTACTAATTGATGCTAGTTGGATGCTTTAGAGCAAAATGAAGTTATGGTATTAACTTAGTATAATATTGTGGCAACCCTAAAAGAACCCGATCAACTCTTTTATGGTCGCCCAACATTATAACAAGTTAGTAACATCATGGATTGCGCATGCATGGCTTACAGTATAATAAGGAACCGATATGCTTAATGGAAGTTGATTGGGTGGAGGGTTAGCCGTTGGTACACCCTGTATACATACCTGGTCAATAACTAGAGAGCATATCGAATTCAGATTATACTTAACCCATTTGTGTTAATTGTTTGATTTTATGATGTATTGAGCATGACTATTTGAGTTAATAATGAACGATTGTAATGAAATTGATATGAAATGAGTATGTGGTATCGGTATGAGAGCATTGACTACTTGTGTGACTAACATGTGAGCATTTGAGACTAACTCTCGGGTCAACGTGTCACTTGCTTTATAGAAATGGTGAGACCAAGGAGAGCCGGAACGAACTATAGGGCTGAACCGGAAGAACCTCAACCGGAAGCTCAACCGGAGGTACAAGGAGGTAGAGGTAGGGGCCGTGGTAGGGGCCGTGGTAGAGGTCGTGGTAGAGGCCAAGGAAGGGGTCGTGGTGAAGTTCCTGAGCCAAACATGGCTGAGGTGATTGCTCAAACGATCGCCAATATCATGCCAACCATTATTGCTCAAGTCACGGCAAGTCTTGGGCAGAACAATGTGGCTCAAAACAATGAAGCCCCAGAAAATGTAAATAATGAAAATGCTCAACCTCAGGACACAGAAAACGAAGAAGAGGAACCAGTGAGAATTGATAACCGCATGCCCATGTATAATCAATACGGGGGATACCGACAGGGATGTATATTTAAGGACTTCAAAAGCTGTGGGGCACCGGAGTTTAATGGAAGAGGTGGTCCCACTGAGTGTATAAGGTGGTTTGAGGAGATCGAGGCAGTGATTGAAAGAAGTCATTGCACATATGACGACCGGATTTCTTATGCATCCGGCATGTTTAAAAATGACGCCCTGAGTTGGTGGAACCAAGAGATAACTTTGGGGCGAACTTATAACTTGGAATGGATCGATTTCAAGAACAAAGTGAAGGCAAAGTTTTGTCCTCCCTATGAACTACAAAACTTGACCATTGAGTTTGCTAATCTCAAAATGGACGGATCTGATTACAAGAGCTATGTTAGACGATTTCAGGAGTTGTCTACCCTCATTCCTCATTTGGTGGATTCCGAGACTCGGGCCATCGAGAAGTTTGTATTGGGCTTGAATCCTCAAGTCCGATCTTATGTGAATTCTAACATGCCTACTTCTTTGGCCGATGCTGTCAACCGAGCCGGTAGTGTGACTGAAGACTTGTTGAGGAGCGGTGTTTTGAGTAACTCCTCAACAAACAAGAGAAAGGAAGTGGGAGAATCAAGTGGGGTAAAGAAAATGGGAAGGTTTGATCCCAAGGATGCTAATAGGGGTAGAGTGATGGCGGCGACGGGACCGGTGAAGAAAGCTTATGCAGGACCTCATCCGTTATGTGAAAGATGCAACAATCACCACCCCACCAATGTTCAATGCAGGGCGTGTTTTAATTGCAACCAAGTTGGGCACATGTCCAAGAATTGTAGAGCACCGAAAGCGGCGCCATTGAATATAGTACCTCTTCAAACCATTCATCCTCAAGGCAACTTTCCATGGGGTACGTGCTTTAAATGTGGAAGCCCTGATCACTACCGAAATAATTGTCCGCAATGGATTGGACAACAAGTTGAAGTGGCGGTCCATCCAAATCAACTCCAAATTACCGGGCCGAATCAAAACCGTGGCCAACAAGGCCATCAAGTTCCCCCTCGTGGCCGAGCTTTTGCGGGAATTGGCAATGGAGGCCAAAATGATCCAAACATTGGTTAAGGTACATTCTTCTTAACAGTCGTTATGTTATGACACTATTCGATATTGGGACAGACTATGATCTCGTTTATCCTAACGTTACTCCTTTGAATTTCGCTCGTTCGTGTGTTTTGGAATTATATGCTTAAGATTTCGGGTGTTTAACGACTCACTAACCAAATTTGGTCAAATACCCCGTGTGTACATCTTGACTCTAGAAGACGACAAACACTTCACGTACGTTGTGCTCTATGATATTAAGGTTCTTGACGATTAAGTGAGTACAATTTGAATACCAACGGTTAATACGGTTCTTAGTTGTGTAGTAGGGTTACTAATGTAGAAATAATTAACGGTAGGGTTTTTAGGGTTTCATGCAAATTGTCAAACTCAAGCGTCCATAGAGCTACCGTCTTAAGAATCTGAAAACTAACGTCATCACTGATAATCTTGAGTCTCCCGAGGTTTCTCCGGGTGACTTACCGGGCTTGTCCCATCTCGATAACTTAAATTTCGTATATGCTTAACTTCCTAACATCGCGCGCGTGGTCAAAACCCTTACAGACTTCTGAGATGCGAATAAGCGTGTAGTGAAAGACGGGAGAGAGATTTGAAGGAAAACAAATTGTGATGGACTTCACTATGAAGTCGCCAAAGACAAGAAATGGGTTGATGGTGGTGGAGATCGCTAGAGTTGAGGCCTAAGTACCCACATTTGTTTAACGATTAGTGATTCGTTGAATTTCGGGACGAAATTCTTTTGACGGGGGAATAATGTAACATCCGTGAATTTTGACTCGTTGACTTTACGTGTAATATGACTAACAATATAGGTTAATGAAGTATTCGGGTCGTTTTGGTGATTAAATGACAATGTGGAAGTTATTTGGGTCGTTTCGTGAATTAAATGGCAATGTGTTGTATTCGGGTCAATAATGTATTTTGATCGGTGTTTAAAGGTCTAACGATTGTAATTTGGCTTGAGAAGGAAACGGGTCGGCCCGTGGGTCATCCACGACCCATCAGCCCTTTGACCCATTCCTCCTCCCTTATCTTTCTCTTTTACCTCTCATTTCTTATCTTTCTCTCTTTCTCTTTTCTCTCTAGACCAAAAGCAAGAACATCTCTAGTTCTTCATTCTCTTTTACCTCTCATTTCTTATCTTTCTCTCTTTACTCTCTTTCATCTCTCTTTACCTCTCTTTCTTATCTTTCTCTTTTACCTCTCATTTCTTATCTTTCTCTCTTTACCTCTCATTTCTTATCTTTCTCTTTACCTCTCTTTCTTATCTTTCTCTTTTACCTCTCATTTCTTATCTTTCTCTCTTTACCTCTCATTTCTTATCTTTCTCTTTACCTCTCTTTCTTATCTTTCTCTTTTACCTCTCATTTCTTATCTTTCTCTCTTTACCTCTCATTTCTTATCTTTCTCTTTACCTCTCTTCTCTTATCTTTCTCTTTTACCTCTCATTTCTTATCTTTCTCTCTTTACCTCTCATTTCTTATCTTTCTCTTTTACCTCTCATTTCTTATCTTTCTCTTTTACCTCTCATTTCTTATCTTTCTCTTTTACCTCTCATTTCTTATCTTTCTCTTTTACCTCTCATTTCTTATCTTTCTCTTTTACCTCTCATTTCTTATCTTTCTCTTTACCTCTCTTCTCTTATCTTTCTCTTTTACCTCTCATTTCTTATCTTTCTCTCTTTACCTCTCATTTCTTATCTTTCTCTTTACCTCTCTTTCTTATCTTTCTCTTTTACCTCTCATTTCTTATCTTTCTCTCTTTACCTCTCATTTCTTATCTTTCTCTTTACCTCTCTTTCTTATCTTTCTCTTTTACCTCTCATTTCTTATCTTTCTCTCTTTACCTCTCATTTCTTATCTTTCTCTTTACCTCTCTTTCTTATCTTTCTCTTTTACCTCTCATTTCTTATCTTTCTCTCTTTACCTCTCATTTCTTATCTTTCTCTTTACCTCTCTTCTCTTATCTTTCTCTTTTACCTCTCATTTCTTATCTTTCTCTCTTTACCTCTCATTTCTTATCTTTCTCTTTTACCTCTCATTTCTTATCTTTCTCTTTTACCTCTCATTTCTTATCTTTCTCTTTTACCTCTCATTTCTTATCTTTCTCTTTTACCTCTCATTTCTTATCTTTCTCTTTTACCTCTCATTTCTTATCTTTCTCTTTACCTCTCTTCTCTTATCTTTCTCTTTTACCTCTCATTTCTTATCTTTCTCTCTTTACCTCTCATTTCTTATCTTTCTCTTTACCTCTCTTTCTTATCTTTCTCTTTTACCTCTCATTTCTTATCTTTCTCTCTTTACCTCTCATTTCTTATCTTTCTCTTTACCTCTCTTTCTTATCTTTCTCTTTTACCTCTCATTTCTTATCTTTCTCTCTTTACCTCTCATTTCTTATCTTTCTCTTTACCTCTCTTTCTTATCTTTCTCTTTTACCTCTCATTTCTTATCTTTCTCTCTTTACCTCTCATTTCTTATCTTTCTCTTTACCTCTCTTCTCTTATCTTTCTCTTTTACCTCTCATTTCTTATCTTTCTCTCTTTACCTCTCATTTCTTATCTTTCTCTTTTACCTCTCATTTCTTATCTTTCTCTTTTACCTCTCATTTCTTATCTTTCTCTTTTACCTCTCATTTCTTATCTTTCTCTTTTACCTCTCATTTCTTATCTTTCTCTTTTACCTCTCATTTCTTATCTTTCTCTTTACCTCTCTTCTCTTATCTTTCTCTTTTACCTCTCATTTCTTATCTTTCTCTTTTACCTCTCTTTCTTATCTTTCTCTTTTACTTCTATTTATGTTAGTTTACTCGTTTCTAGTCATCTCGTACATTTACAAGTTCTAAATCGCCTTAAAATGAGTTTTGGGTTAATTAGGGTTTAATTAGGGTTTGAACGATTTGGAGAATTTGATGATGTTATGGATGGAAATATGGGTTTGGGTAAGTGTATTTATGCATTAGAATGTAAAATGTAACTTCAAAACGAGTCTTGTAACCATAAACGTCGATTTAGGGTTTTGGGGTTCTTGATTTTCTGCACTTACTGCTGCTGGTCGTGTTGCTGCCCAGTAAGGGGCGTAACCTACGGCCCTATGGGGCGTAGGTTACGCTAGTTATATTTTGTTGGGGCGTAAGTTACGGCCCTTTGGGGCGTAGCTTACGCCGAAGTTTTACCTTACGCCCAAAAACCCACTGTTTACGCCACTCCAGACGCCAAAACCTTCTTTTCTAGAGGACCGTAGGTTACGCCCAGTTTGACCGTAACTTACGCCAGTTGTTTTCTGACCACCGTACCTTACGCCCCTTTTGACCGTAGCTTACGCTTGGTGGTTTTGAACCACCGTAACCTACGCCAGTTTAGGGCGTAGGTTACGCCCCCCTTGTTGCTGAATTTCCTGTTTGACCTAGTTTGACTTCCAGAACCCTATTAACGCCTCGAGCATCGTTCTAAATCACTTCTCAACTTATTTAACAATGATTAAGAGTCTTAGAAGTCACTTAACGTCGAGAACCACTTTGGAACTAATTAGGGTTTTGCCGTGAAATTGATAAGTCACGTATATGTGTTTATGTGTGTTGATGTGAATGTACATGATCGATATTTAGGTTTTGGACGCGAAGCGAACATCGAGCGACTGTAACTCAACTTTGTATCAAACTTAACTTCTTTTCCGATCAGGTGAGTTTCGTAGCTCCCTACTCAATAGAGATTCGGGCTGAAAAGTGTACATATACGTGTTGTTTGTTTGGTTGGTTGACTTGATTGCCTGTCTAGTTAATTTCTGATTGAATTGTAGTTTGGTAGACAGTTTTGATTGATCGTATGATGGTTTACGAAGGTGTTTATGATATTGTAACTCTTTAGGATAGAAGTACATACATGGAGGTCGGCTTTACTTTCAAAGGGTTTTAGGTGTGGTGGGAAGGCTGCGGACGACCCTATACATAAGCATCTAGAACTTGATGAAAGTAAAATCCTCCGAAGTATATGTACGCGTTGTTTAGAGTAAATGATCGATGGACTTTGGGATTACGTTTGAGTTAGACATGAATGCCTTGATGTACTTGACTTATACGGTACACACTCAAGCATACTTTTATTGTTACGTTGATGACATTATTGACACACATTTGATATACGTTGTGGTCTTACGCACGTACGATACATGATTTGATATTAATACTTCGCGTGCTCAATTATCATACGCAATTACTTTACCCTTATAATCTTGTAATGATTTGATATTGTGATTAGGATAGTTGTACATACATGGAAGACGATGATACCTTTAATGAGTTGTAGATGTGGTGGGAAGGCTGCGGGTGACCCTATATATAAATATCTATGGTTCCTTAAATGTAAAGTCGTATGAAATGTATGTGCATTGTAGTTTAATTGATTTGTGGTATGATGGTTTTGTGATTGAGATTGATTATGCTTTTGTACTTATTGATTGGTTGATGTACATCCAAGTGTCTTGCACTTGAGAACATGCTTTTGTACTTATTGAGTGATTGATTGATTGGTTTAGTTGTTGGATTGATGAGATGGTTCATTACGTTTGATTGACTTAGTTAAGTTGTGAAGTATATTATTATTACTGTTAGGATAGACGTGCCTACATGGAAGTCGGTTATACCTTCCAAGGGCTTTAGATGTGGTGGGAAGGCTGCGGGTGACCCTATATATAAGCATCTGGGACTCGAAGAAAGTAGAATCCTCCTAAGTGTATGTACGTATAGTTTAATTTAATTTGATGTTGATTGATGCATATGTAGTGTATAAATCCCACTGAAGAGGATATGACGTATATAAATCCCACTGAAGAGGATATGACGTATATAAATCCCACTGAAGAGGATATGACATATGACGTATATAAATCCCACTGAAGAGGATATGACATATGACGTATATAAATCCCACTGAAGAGGATATGACGTATATAAATCCCACTGAAGAGGATATGATACTTGATTTGAGTAGATGTTACGTATATTACTTGAGTATATTGCTTATTACACGTTTTACTTGTTTTGTGTAATCTTGTTGTGGATGTTGTTGTGTTTGTTCATAGAGGCTCACTGTAAGTCATGTTTCGCCTCTACTAGTACATTATGATTATTGACGATGATTTCTAATGGACCATTACTGCGAACTCACCAACCTTGTGTTGACTATGCTTAGTACACTTTTCAGGTAACCAGGTTATTTCAGGGCGTGGAGTTTGATTGTTTGCTTGCTGTTGAACCCGGACTTGGACTTATATGGATCAAGGATCCATTTGCCTTCTTTTGCATTGTACTTAGAACCGTTAGCCATCTTTTGATGTTCTTTTGTAAACTTTGATGGTTACTTGTTCCTTATGTAATTTGATACTTGTTATTCGTATTGTATGGATTCACTGAATCCTTTAATTGCATATAGTTCATGTTCTACATTAATTCCACCTTGTGCTATATGATTTCCGTAATATTTCGAGCCTTGGCTTGGGGTGTTACATGTATTGCCACCAAACTTCCGACGTCTATTCTTGGCTTTTAACCCAATCACACGTCAACATATAAAATTTACTACACCTTGTACCATAATAGGTCGTATCACACTTCAGGCGGCATTCAAATGAGCACATCACTACGGTTCATAAACTTCCTCAAGTACTACTTTTGGTCATTTCGTTCTCGGATACCGAAATCTTACTTTTAGACTTATAGTTCCACGCTGGTTATTTATGAACTTTCAAAATCCACTCACATAATATCAATATCTTCGTCTCTAGAAAACATCACCCTTGACTGGCTCGTTATAGACAAGTGCTTACCATATCCTTATAGTCATGGAAATAAACTTTAAATGGAACCTTGTTCCTTTCAATTCTACGCGTCAGCTTCTACTTTAACTTTTACTCACTTTGGGCGAATTTAAAGTTAGACCCCTACTCGTAAAAAAAAATCGTAGTGACGTTCCTTACACGGCATGATGTCCTTCATCATAAATAGAATAGTTAATAATGTCATCACCGAACATAATGACTGAACGGTCTAGAGAAACTTTAAACTTTTATCCCTTCACGACATGGTAAGGACCCTTCATTAACTTCTTTCTATAAGTGAGGACGAAACGAAAAGGTGTCTTTGAATAAAGGTAGCACTCATCACACATCAATAGAAGATTCGTCCTCACGATCGCAACGAAACCAAGAACATCAATAGAATATCTCGAAACTACGGGTGGTCTCCACTCTAGAAGTACAAATTTTTCCTTACATAAGTAGATCACATAGGCGAGAGACATGATCAATTCGGAACCGAATGCTTCTGAAAACTTCTACTTCTTGTGATTTAAGAGACTGCAAATAACTCCATCATTTTTCTTCTTAACTTCTCTTAAGGGAAAACTCATTATCTTGAGAAGCAGCCATACGTAAAATTCTGTACAAACATAGGATCTCCATATCACCTTCACGTCACACCGGCGAAGGCAGTAAGCGATAGAACTGCTGGAAGGTTCACGTGTTAGTTCGCCATTCATTCATGCAATACGAGAAAAAATCTCCACTTCGTCGTTTGTTCTTAGCGTCTTCCACCGTCATTCGAAGAACCTGAACTCCCGTCTTTGGAGCGGCTGCATTCTTTCCTTCGTTCTTCATCTGAGGGCAATCGGCACTAAGATGTCCTGTTTCATGACACTTGTAGTAATAATACTATCCTTATAATTAACTGCAATGTGCCCCAATGAACCACACGTAAGGCACCCTTTGGTCTTGTCTGAACATTGACCTTCATGTGTAATCTTGCAAGTTGGGCACTACGTGCCACTCTTCTTCTTGTCCTTACTTCCATTCGAAATAGAACTACCTTTAAACTTCTTATTAAAACCCGAAGAACAATTAGATCTTCTCTTGAATCTCGACTTCTTATCATCGGCTTTCTCAACAACTTTTCAGATTGAGGCCATCATTCAACCTCTTAAACTCCTTTCTAGTTGTAGACAAGGTAGTGTGCTGCCTACATAAACCACGTTAATTAGCCGGGAGGCCATCACAATAAGCCTCAACTATCAGGTTCCCACATACTTTTCCAACTTCTCCTTAAATGTACCCCAAGGCATTACCGCTAGTACTTCAAGAGCTAAACCCTAAACCCTAAACCGTAGTAGCCCTCCACCAATTACGGGCATTCTTCTTCAGCATTCGAGTTGCACACACATCCTTCATGTCTTCAGGACAATAACATGAAGCAAGGACCACCTCAATGTCCGTTATCCACTCCATTGCACCGACTGCATCTTGTGTATTGTCAAAATCCTTAGCTCCGCATTTCTGAAAACTCTCGTATTTGAAGTTAGTAGTACGTGGAGCAACCACTACATGAGGCTCCACCACGTTACCTCCACCATTCACACCTGCAACAACATTTTCAGGAGCAACTTGCGACCTCACATTAGATGGCTCAGCTTCATTAAAGGGATTAGAGTTATTCTCATCGGTTTGCTCATCCCGGCGCAAGTTAGCTTCTCATTTCAGTATCTCTTTCGACCCTTACTCGAGCCAATTATTCTTCATTCGGATCAACACAGACACAGTCTCACAAACACACACATGTCGTGATATATTTACAATTACGTTCACGACCGAAATTGTAACTGTATCCTTCCATACGTGTACCCGGTAACCCTTCTGTGCATCACCTATTTATCACCCTTCAAATATCCAGCATTAACTCTACTCGTCAACTCTAAGTCCATATCCTTTGGACTAGTAGACTCAACAACAATGTCTACCAATCACTTCATTCCTCACGTACCTTTAGTCTTCATTTAACTTCATGTGCATTAAAATCATCATACACATTTAACCGGCTATAACTTTTCATTGATCTTCACACATTTCCACACACACGAGACATCAACGTCATTAAAGTTGTTACACGATGTTTTACTCTCGACACATAAAGGTTCACTACATAGAAACCTCTCCAACCTCATTACTTTGCACATCGGTCAACACAAGTATGGCTGTACAAACACACTCGCGTCGTGATACTCTTGCAATTATGTTCCAGACCATAATTGTAATTGTATCCTTTCACATGCGTGTTCGTCACCACCATTGCGTATCGTCTCCTTTTTCCATCAATTCCAATCCACATAATTTTCAGCACACATACTACATCTCATACCCTATGCGGTCCCTTGTCACTAACCCCATGGGCTAGACAACGTTGATGGGATACCATTCCACCTAACTCTCCACTTCATTCACCCCAGCTACTTCACACATAAGTTATATCACACGTTTATTAAATTCAGTTGGGGAAATGGTACATTACCTCGGGGACCGTCTATGGTAGCAATAGGATAACTAGCGACGGAGGAGCGAGAAACGGAAGAATAAAGGCTAAAACACACATCCACATATCAATAAACAATCATAAAATAGCCTTAATCCTACACTCTCACTCAATCCCAACCCGTCCTAAAGTACTTCATCTCAAATCTAGGCACACCTACAAAAGCCTAACTTGTCCTACATCGGTTTAAGTCCAATTCCTATGGCACACTTATAGTCATTGGTTTGACCACACGCGCTGCGTCTGCCAATGAATGCTTATTTGTAAACTTCTTAAGCATGGTTGAGCCCAGTAATGTCAATGAGGCTCTTCGTGATCCTGATTGGGTTAAAGCTATGCAAGAAGAGTTGTCTCAGTTTGAGCGCCTTGAAGTGTGGAAACTTGTTCCTAATCCATACAAGAATAAAGAACCGATTAAGACTAAGTGGATCTTCAAGAATAAAAAGGATGAGAATGGGGTTGTTGTTCGTAACAAAGCTAGGTTGGTTGCTAAAGGTTATTCTCAGCAAGATGGTGTTGATTATGATGAGACATTTTCTCCAGTTGCTCGTATTGAGGCCATTCGTATTTTTCTTGCTTATGCGGCATTCAAAAACTTTACTGTTTATCAAATGGATGTCAAGTCTGCTTTCTTGAATGGTGTACCGAAAGAAGAGGTTTATGTTGCTCAACCCGAGGGCTTTGTAGATCCTAAACATCCAGATTATGTATACAAATTAGATAAGGCGTTGTATGGTCTGAAACAAGCCCCTCGTGCATGGTATGATGCTTTCACAACTTATCTTTTGAAGTTTGGATTCAGCAAAGGTACTATTGACACTAATTTGTTTATCAAACGACAAGGTAGTGACATTATTTTAATCCAAATTTATGTAGACGATATAATTTTCGGGTCGACCAATCCTAAATACTGCAAAAACTTCTCTGCTTTAATGGTTGAACATTTTGAAATGAGTATGATGGGTGAATTAAACTTTTTCCTTGGTTTACAAGTAAAACAATTGTCAAATGGTATTTTTATCTGTCAAAATAAATACATTCTTGACATGTTGAAAACCTGTTTTTCTTAGTACTTTTGAAAACATGTTTTACTATACAGTTTTGGAAACCTGTTTTTCTTTAAATACTTAGAAATTATTTTTTATATATCTTTTCAACCATTCTTTGAATTTCAATTTACGTGAATACGGTTAGATTATGATATAAAACTTCTTATACCAACTTTGTGAGTCCAATTGGTTCTCCTATTTTTGAACAGCTTAATGTTCATCAATTTCTCTGGATTCACAAACATTAGTCCCGTTATTCCGTGCAATCTGTGTTTACAATGATTTCTTTGTTCATAATTTCTTGCAAGTAATTTCAGTGAGATGCACAGCATTGAACGCCTTGATGTACTGCTCGTGTAGTCTCACATGAAACACTTTGCACGATCTTTTGAACATTCTTTCTTGCAAACTACTTTCTTAAAAATCTCATAATTTGTTTCTACCTCTCAGTTTCCTTAGAATGCAAGGTATCGAACGCCTTGATGTACTACCTTTGTAGCTGTAACACCCGACATTTAAAAAAACATGGGTTTTCAAAAATTTCCACCTAACGGTGTTAAAGATGCGAAAAAAACTTTAAAAGTTCAAAACCGATAAAAACAGTTCGGTTTCTGCATTTATTGGTGTTACATGCCATACCATTAAAACGTCTAAATGAAAACCCAACGGTTGCCCTACACAAAACAACCGTCTACATAGTGCTTCATAAAATCTGCATAATATCAAAATGTAAATAATATCTAATGAGGTGTAGCATCTATGGGTAGCTAAAGTCTTCATCAAGCATTCTACCCAATTCCTCACTCTCCATTCTACGTCTTCCTCGGCTATGCTAAACCTGAGGGAGCAACACACACTCAAAAGACAAGTGTTAGCTAACGAATTAGCTAAGTAAGATAACACTAAAGTTATAAAGCTTTGTCCATTTAAAACATTTCTACTTTATTGACAAAACATTAAGGCACAACCCACATAACACACACACATACAACCTGCATACCAACTTAGGATGAATCACCCTAATTGTGCCTATCCTTCTTTTATATCACACATAATCACACGTATCTTCGTTAACTGCATATAAGTGTGCCCTGCATCACACCCGACTAGATGATCAGCCAAAAGGCTACTCATCGTACGTCGTTAAGGAATGGCAAGCCAATCCCGGAGTAATCCGTATATGGAGGCGGGTCAGACCCCTCGTATTACTCGCCCTGCATTAAATGACCATGTTGCAAGGAGCCACCCAAGCAACCTACGTTCACGCACTCGCCGGGCTAGGGCAAGTACGGGTTAAGCTTAACACTTCCCTGCATTATAAATTTACGAGCTCGGTTTCACACATTAATAGTTTAGGCATCACACAACCTAAACAATTCACACATCATTAGTTTAGGCATCACACAACCTAAACATTTTCACACATTATCTGCATTACGTTTGGGCCCTTAAACGTGCACGTGACATGGCAACTTAGCAAGTCTAGTGTTCTAGATGAGCAAGCCATTCATACATGCACACAACAACATAAACTACGTCATACTGCATTTCAAGATTCTACATGCTACTTCATATAAAAACACTACATTATCCTTCATACATAACACTACATCATACACCATATCATAACACATACTACATTATACTTCATATCATAACACATACTACATTATACTTCATATCATAACATGTACTACATTACATGTCACGAGGGACTGCATTTCAGGTCTCATAGGTCAACTGCATAACCCATATCACCTCCCGTGTAACCCCGTATACCCATAAACAACATAAGTTACCAATTGGGAAGTTAAAATTATGAAACCATTTTTTTCGTCGAACCCTCAGCTTGTCAAAAGTAGTGTATCTTACCTCTGCGTAGCCCACAACAATCAACAACTAGTTACAGTGTAAAGCAACTATGCTCGTCTACCTATAATTAGTAAACGATAATTAGACAAGCTACATACTCACGTTACTTGATCATAACTCAGGCTTACACACCTATAAACATGACTCATGACAACGACATACGCATTGGAGGTTCAAAAGTTACTTCATTTAAAACCTGACATAGTTGCGCCGCAACACCCCACGTTGCGCCGCAACTTAACTCCCTGCATTTCAGTTGCGCCGCAATCTACTTATTGCGCCGCAACCCAAACCCCCAGTTGCGCCGCAACATACTTTGTTGCGCCGCAACTTAAACTTCTGTAATTTCGTTGCGCCGCAACTTAAACTTCTGTAATTTCGTTGCGCCGCAACTAGGTGTTGCGCCGCAACCTGTCGCGATTCTGCACAGCTTCGATCGATTATACCCCAAACCAGATCCCCACGACTTCAAACCAAACACAAGACTTTCATACATCAAAATCCTTCATTTTTAGACCATTAAAATGCAATAATCTTCTTTAATAAACCACACATGATTTGCATTATTAAAACAAACGTTTTTTCGACATCAATTGATCCTCCAATGATCTAAAACCACTTTCTAATGATCCATATAATTGAAAAGACGTGAAATCAAAGTTATTATACCTTTACAACCTGAAGATCACAATTAGGATGCAAAAGACTCGATCAAACACTCCTTAATCACACTTTTCGAAGGATTTTCGTCTAGGATTTTGATTGGGGATCAAAGGGGTGGCTAGGGCTTGGGAAGGAGGTTATTTTTCTGCATATTAACATCTAATGACTCCTTCCTAAACCTTAATCCCGTTTTTGACTTTCACCACATGTCAAATTTGGTCCCTAGGCTTCATAAGATCATATTAATAGCCCAAAACACCTCTATGGACTATATACAACTTGATACACACTTTGAACACCTCTAAAAGGCATAAAACTACATCTTTAACACATTACTACATCCGTCAGTTAGACATCCAAGTCTCCCACACAAACTACGTTAACCACACATAAGCATTAAATCTTCCATAGATTTAACAGACACGTTAGGGTGACTTAACGACTCTAGTCAACCGTTAAATAAAAAGTTTAGGATGTTACAGTAGCTCTTTGGAAAATGATTGTTAGAACACTTTTTATGTTTCCTTAATTACTTAAATCTATTTTTCTCTAATCTTACATTGGTTTTCCCTAAGAAGCAAGGTATCGAACGCCTTGTTGTACTGCCTTCGCATCTTCTGTGAAAAACGGTGTAAGATTAAACTTTTTGAATACATTAACCCTGGAAACAATGTTTCCTATTCGTCTACTTGTTAATCGCAGAATGGACTTTCTCAATGATGGTGCGACTGATGACATGGCTTGTAACTTTGAGCTGACGATCCCATTTGTTTGCCATCATGGCATTATTCCTGTCATGCTTACATATCACCCCTTGTTTCGTGTGTTCACAATCTCTGCTCCCGACATTGAAGAAGAGCTCTTATTTCAAATGTGGCGCACAATTGAGTATAATACCCCAAGGGGAAGAAATAGCATTCCGTATTTTCAATTCGAACTCCTCACTACTGATGGCTCAACTCAAGCTTTCACATTCACGCTTGAAGATTTCCGCACAGTCCTTGGATTTCCTACTGCCACTTCTCGTGAAGGCGCAACCACATTTGTAGAACCACCACCTGTTAGGTCGAAAATCGACCAAGTATAATTTGTTCAGAAATAACTGAAGCTCAGTGAAGAATACTTGTATAGAATTCGGAGGTCGCTCAGAATTAGTTCACTGAAGCTTCACTTCAGTTCAGATCAACGTATCAGAATACCGTTCAGAATGAAGTCAAAGACTGAAGTCTGAAGAATGAGAATCAGTTCAGATGTGGAGCTCAGAAACTGATTCTACCTGATCGAAGACTGAAGCATCTCAGTGTAAAAGTACTTACACACTTTTACACTGATTACGAGGAAGACTTTTTACTTTACATATCTTTACCCGGTTAATAGATTTAACTATTAATTAAAGTACAAGGTAAAGTAAAGGTTGGGAATAAGGTTTGATAAGTCACATCAACGACTTATATACCTAAACCTTAAAAGTACACATGTAAGGAATTAGCTTTAACTCCTTAAATACTCCCAACCATATTTGTACGATCTGGTCCACGTCATCATGGACTTGGTCTATAAATATAAGTCTTCTCACAACTTGCAAATAGCTTGAAACCTTTGCATTGCAACTTGTGAGATATACTCTAAGTAATCCTTATGAGTATTTCCAAGTTATTAGATCACTTGTATTTCTAGGTTGTTTAGATATTTACACTTGGGTGTTTATCTTTGTTCTGCAACAACCTTTGTATTTGTTTATATATCAATAAATCAAATACCTTGAAAAATACATTGTGTCTCAATGCTACATACTTGATTTATACATATTATTTATATAGTTTCAGCCCTTATTGTTTCTTGCATTTACTTTCAGTATCTTTATTGTATTGTTCATCCATATCTGGATCGTATTCTGAACTGGTCTTCTTCCAGTTAGAACTACTTGCCAGTCGGGTATTAAACCATCTATATTTGTGACTCACACCACCAATTCGGGAAATGCTTCAACGAGTCGGGAATCTTGGCTATAACGGTCCCCTCAATGCTCTCAAAGACTTCAAAAAGAAAAATCTTCACAGACTTTGGTTCACCTTGTGCTCCATCATCAATTATTATTTGTCTCCATCAAGAAAAGGCCAAGATGCAATCACTTCTCACACTCTGACTTACTTGTATGCAATTGCCTACGATGTACACATAGATTTTGCAGCCATTGCATGGGATCATCTACGACTCAATGTCAGAGGGAAGTACAATGCTACTAAGAAATACATTCCTTTCATTCGCTTTTTGACTGTCATTCTTCAAAATACTCTCAACTCCCACGAAGATATTCAACGATTTCCCGACTCCCACAGAGTTCAAATTCCTCGATATAGAGCCGTCTACGGCAACTCCGGTTTGGAAAACATTCCATATATGCCTATTCCTGATTCTCTCCTCCGCTTGGTGCCCCATGAGGATAGTGACCTCAAGAACTACAAAGTGTTTTTAGAAGGGGGTGAGCTGTACGCCGACAGCCGCCTACCGCTCCCTGGCATAGGTCGCCAAGTGAGGGTCCTAAGTCTAGGAAAAGAAAAGAGGGGTTAGCTGGAGAAGAGGCACCAAGCTCGTCTGCACTATCTACTTCAAATCAACCTTCCTCGTCTTCCGCTCCACCACGAAAGAAACACAAATCTCATCGCAAATCAAAATCAAAATCCAAAACTCTTCTCCGCGATGAACCGTCACCTCCACAATCATCTTCACCTCCTTCTTCTCAATCTCAAACATCAACTTCTATTCCTTCATCTCCACAGAAAATAAGAAAATTCAAAATCAAACATTCTAGAACTCTTCCGACCATCGAAGAAACTGTTCCTGAAGATGTTCAATTTGAACATCATTATGATATTTTTGATCTTCTGGAGAGACAGGGTGGTCCTGAGGGTGAGGTTGAAAAACATAATGGAGAGGATGTGAGGTCCGGGTTAGGTACAGGGCAAAAAGAAAACGTTAGCCCTCCGATAGTTGAACCCATTATTCACCGGGAGGCCACCCCTAGGCTAGAAATCGAGGACTCCCCACCCTCGCAAGCAGAAACCTCCACTCGCCACTCTGGATCCTCTTTACAGGATCCAGTTTCATTTCTGCATGGGCACCAACCGCATCCACTATCGATCCCTCATTCGGAGGGTGACGATATTGAAGACGAGGAGACACCTGCCCCTCTCCCAACTTTCTTTGATCACACTATTGAGTCTAGATCGCCTCCTAGGTCACTCGAAAATGTGCACGCACGTCCCTTGGATGTTGCCAGAACATTCAGAGAAATGGTTCGTGAACCATTTCCAAGACCGAATGGAAGACCTGTCTGTGCCATCATCGAGCAAGCACTGAATACAAGCGCTGAGGAGAGAAGCTTTGGGGAAGTTAGGTTAACTTGGCTTCCTCCTCGCCAATCTCCCAGTTCAACGGGGAATCTCGAAGATCCCGGAAGTCCCATCCAACGTAACATTGTGCTGTGCATTCGTGCAAAGCCAATTCGTTACGCAACAACTGATGTTGAAGTTCAACTTCGTCAATCATCGGGAAGCCCTGTTGGTCCTCAACCTTCAGGCCGCACTGTAAACCAAATGGAGCCTACAGTTGCGATAACGACATCCACGTCGGTCTTACCTTCTTCTTCTATTCAACCTCCACCAACCGCAGAGCTCCGTACTCAAACCGACAAAGGCAAAGCTCCTGTTCAACCATCTACTCCTAACTCTTCCTCCAGTGAAAGCCCTCCAACAAATACTGAACGTCTTGAAATGAAATATGATGAAGAAGATCGTGAAATAATCATTGCACTTCATAAAGCAAATCTTCTTCACACCAGAAAAACACAAACTCAACCTCCACCAATCATCTCTCATAAATCACCGTCGCCTTCTCACTCATCTTCTTCATCATCATCATCATCCGATAATCATTCAAGATCTGGATCCGCACATGCTTCTCCTCCAAAACAATCACGAATTGACGAACTTTACAGTGATTTATATGCAACTTTAATCGCTCTTAATGATCAAACAGATTCTTTCGATAAAGCCATTCTTGCTACTCTCCAAGCTCGCTTTGATCATCAAAACAAAATTAACCTTTTAAAGTAACAAGCAACACAAGATAAGTTTCTTGCTGATGCAGCACTTGAAGCAGCACAGAAACGCATAACAGATCTTGAAGCTACTTGTAGGCAAGCTGCTGTGGTCCAACAGAGGCGTGATGATCCTGATGATCAGGATCAACACGAGGGGGAGAACATGGATAAGGATGAGGCAAATGTTAGAACAAGTGCTGCTGCAGAAGTTATTGGTGATACAGATGTTGGAAATGATGCTCAATCAAGAGATCCTCCTCAAGACATTGAAGCTATTGAGCATGTTGTTGATAATGTATAGCATACTGAAGAGGTTCATATAGATGAGTCTGTGATTCGAGCCAGTGTTGCTACAGATGTTGTTCATGGCTCAGATATTCGTGACGATGCTCAGTCTCAAGGCTTGCCACGTGATCCAACGATTATTGGAGAAGATTTTGATTTCCCTGAGAATGATCCAAGAGATGATAATGGATCATCTGATGATGATGATGACTTTCCCGGGTTTGACACCTTTCCAAAAGTTCCTCAACCAATTCCCGCTCTAAACCGATTAAACTTTGACAACCTAATCCATCACCTTGAAAACCCTCACCTCCAACAAATCACCAGACTTCCAAATATCCAGATCAATGATGGTGGTTTCAGAAAGAATGCTGTAAAGAAAATTGATTATCTTAAACTACCATCGCACCTCTTCAAATCCACCAAATTTCTCGAAGAAAAGGCATATGAGATCTTCTCGAAGGAACAAGAACTGGTTAAGATCGATATTGATGAAATTAGAGCAAGGCGTGCTTATGATCTTGCCCACCAAAGAGAAAAGTACTTGAAAGATCTGATTGAAGCAAGAAGACACAAGATTCATAAGGCATGGAAAGATCAGTTCAAATTGAAGATCATTGAAGTCATCAGCGTTCACTTCAAAGAATGGCGAGACCCAGGCTTTGCACGTAGACCGGGGTTGATGTGGTTTGTTGTTAGAAGAGCAGATAATCGCAGATATATGATCAATGAAGCCTGATTCAATCTCCTCTCTGCCGATGATCTTATTTTCCTTCTGAACCACTTTGCAAGCAGGCTTATTCAACCAGATCCAGAAACCAATAGGCCTATTATGCAATAAAGAGATATATGGACAGTCTTATCTTGAGCCAAACACAAAAAGACTTCCATTTGACAATCGAAAAGAAGAGAAAGAAGGTGAATCTGTCTGTGCCCAATCAGAAGATTAAAGGAATAGATTTGGAAAACTTCAACACTAGAGCCGTGTTTGATAACCCTCATGGTTTTGTATTTGAAAGTGATCAGGGGCACAAAATCTTCATTAGACTCGACGAACTCTCCAAATACTCTGATGGAACATTGAGGCAATGCCAGAGTGTGTTTGAAAGTCTTCATGAGTTCGAAGAGTCTGAAAAAGAAAAGAAAAGATTAATGAAGGTGATAAAGAAGATTAGGGCAAAGATCAACCACAGACAGAGAACCAGAGAGATTTTAAAGGCTAGATTGCCAAAAGAACGTCGTGGTGTGATTCATGTTCCTGAAGGCACGTGGGTCAGATATTCTCCCAACAATGAGCTTGGACCACATAACATGCCTCCTGTTGATTTTGCCGATAACATCATTGAACCACCAAACCGCCCTGATGATCCAAAGTTCCATTTCATTCTCAAGAAGTTTTGGAAGGAGAAATACAGTGAGTATAAGAAACGGGCCTTCAAAACACAATCAGTTCAACAAGACAAGCCTGAATCATCAACAAAGAAAAGAAACCGAAGGCAGAAAAAGAAAAAGAGAACAAGACGGTGATCAATTACAAAACAGCACTAAAGGGGGAGAATGTTAGCATAAAATATTAGTTAGTGCTAGTTTTGTATTATTGTAATACTTTTGTCTTTAATTAAGTATGGAGGGGTTAGTTTGTAATTAGAGAAGGACTTCAATGTAATTAAGGAGGGGGTTTAGTGAAATATATGGGCCTATATAAACCCCTCCTCACCTCATGTATTACTTTAGCCTTCATAATATATTTTCCATATTTCCATATTTTCTCTCTCTTTCTCTCACACACACTTAACCTTTCTAAAATAATTTAGCTAGTTAACCCACACTCTCTCCCTCCCTCCCTTTCTTTCTCCTTAAAGCATTCATTTTTATGGTTTTGTCTCTTGAATCAATAAAAAAAATGGGGTAGATCTTGAATCTTGATCCCGATTCCTTATCGGGCGAGTCAACTCAGTCTCAACCACCACCTGATTTCAACGAGTTTCAAAAGCAAACTTCATCGATGAAGATGTTGTACACTTTTGTGGAGGTTATGTTTGATTTTATTGGGGCAATTTTGTTCCATCATGCTACTTTCAAGTTGGATTTGCGATCTAAAAATTGCTTAAGTTTTTTATTTGTAGTCGCAATAATTAGTTTTAAGTTTTTTATTTGTAGTCGCAATAATTAGTTTTAATGTTTGATTCACAGATTCTTTTTTTTGTGTATTAGTTTTAAGTTTTAAGTTTTTTATTTGTAGTCGCAATAATTAGTTTTATTGGGTCTAATATCAGCCTTTTTACCCAGTGTGACAGATGAAAAACCAATAAGGAGTCAAATTTCTAATTATTTAATGATTTGATTTCAAAGAAGCATTATTATATGGTATCTTATTCGATCGGGTAACATTTATCTATAGTAATTCAACGCAAGTGGTAATAATTGTGAAACCGACATGTTTATGAAGTCAAACTACGAATGTTTTAGTTTTGGCATGTATTTCGTGAATGTGGCCGGAAAATGGTAGTTTATGAACAAATTCATATATATCACTCATTTGAACGCATTACTTGTAGGTTTTCTACAAGATTGTGTTTATGTGTAAATAATGGTAGATTCTATCAATCATCAATCTTCTAAGATCTTTAGTGATGCATATGTATCATTATTTGTACTTTTAATAACTATTCATCAATAGCAGTTGTTTAAAACTCGACCAAGAAGACAAATTGGTTTTACAAGATTTTTGATCGGAAATCAGTGGCGAATCCAGGATTTCAAATTAGGTAGCTCTTTGTTTTTGGCTTATTTAAATCGAAAAAGCGAGTGTTTTAGTTGGTCGGGTCGGGACGACATCGAAATGGCGAGTGTGTTAGTTTATCTTGTTTAAATTTAGGCTAATATATATTTTATAACTTATCTTGCTTTTTCAGGATATCAACAAATGTTTAGAAATCCTAATGGTAATTACACACTTTATATAGACTAAAACAGTACCCGCGCGATGCGACAATGTAATTGCAGCGGCGGTGGTGGCGATATAATGGAGGCGGTGGTGGTGACGGGTGGCGGTGGTGCGCGGCGGTGGTGGCGGCGTGGTGGCGATTGTGGTGGTGGCGGTGGCGGGCGATAGTATTGTAGGTTATTGATGTAATGTGGTTTTAATGAATTGTTGAAACTTAATGTAGAAAATTGAAACTTAACAATTAGTATAGATATAAAGGATTTAATATTTAATAAAATTTCAAATAATACAACAAATAACGATATAATCAAACAAACAAATAAGTCATTATGAGTTTATGACAACACTTTTATATAAAAATATATAATAACACATGCATCGTCTTGAACTTGTTTTATGGCTTGTATACATATATGTAAATAATTTAGAAGTTTAGGTGTTAAAAATGTAATATATGAAAACACATATGATTTATCTGAAAGAGTTTATATTGTTTAGGGCTAAAGTAATAATAATATAATCTCTAACTATATTAAAGGAGATTAGGTGATGACCTAAGAAAAGGCTTATGTGTCGGCCTTTAAGGTTATCCACATCATAAAAAACACATAATGGCTGATGTCATGTGTGTTTTTTTTTAGCTTCCATGGGAAGATTTGATCCAATCTTCTTTAATACTCTTCTTTCTCTTTCTTTTTCATTTTCCCAAAAAAAACTCAAAAGTTACAGATCTTTTTTTTCACTCAACCTTTTTCTCTTTCAATCTTCTCTTTCTCTCTTCTCTTCTCGTCATCTTTCTTTTTGAGTCTTCTAATTATTTTTCTCTTATCATCACTATCTTAATTTTTAGCCCGAAAACCCTAATATTTTTTTAGTTGGTTGTTACAGTCTCCGATCAGATCAACGATGGTAGCTCATCTCCGGTCAGATCCACGGCAGCGAAGGTCATCTCTGATCAACTTCTCTCATTCCTCACATAATAACATGTTCTCCATCTGCTTTTAAGCTAACAAGGTAAAATTCATTTCAAACAAATTTTCATTGTTATTAATATTTATTCAGATCTTTGAATTTTTTTTGACAGTTATTGTATTTATCTTTTGATTTTGATTCCGATCTATACAAAACAAATGAACAAAAACTTTTTGTAAGTTTTTTTCTATTGCCTTCTTCATCTTATTCTTAGTCATCCATCTTCATCAATCTATCTTCATCAATTTTTGTAGTTATAAAAATTGTTAGCTATTTATATTGTGGATGTGGTGGTTTTGTTGGAAGAGATATTTGGGTTGCCTGGTATTGAAGACTTGGTGGTTTTAATTATCAATTTTTGTATTTGTTATGTGTTTTGCATCAGGATGATGATATTGTTCTTACTGAGCCGGCGGTCAAATCAAGGAGAAGAGGTAAATAAATTTATATATTTTATCTTTAATATTTTATCGATATATATATATATATATATATATATACAATTGTATTTATAATTTTTTGTGTGTAATATATATATATATTATATATATATATATAATATATATATATATATTATATATATATATATATTATATATATATATATAATAATATATATATATATATTATATATATATATATATTAAAGGAGATTAGAGCATGATCTCACAAAAGTGAGTTGTCAAGAACCTAGAGCAGCCACGTTAGTTCACGGTTTGGTTGGCTTTTAATTTGGTTCTAACTACATGTTTAGGAGTTAGAGGCTTTCAGTTGCATCGAGCAGTGGGTTTGTCATGGCTCCAGGTACTTGCTTTCTAAAGTTACAGCCATAATTGAATGTTTCCAATGCAAATTAACTTGGTTAAACTTTATTTCACTTCTCAAGAATTCAAAATTCAGATTTTTATTTCACTTCTCAAGAATTCAAAAAACTTAATTTCACTTCTCAAGAATTCAAAATTCAGATTTTTTTCTTATAACAAATACAAAATTCAGATTTTCAAAATTCACTTCTCAAGAATTTCACTTCTCAAGAATTCAAAATTCAGATTTTCTTATAACTATTTAAAATTTAAGACATGGCTTCTACACATCCCCCAACTTTATAAAAATTGCCTGGAGTCTGGAGACTGGAGTCTGGAGTCTGGAGTCTGGAGTCTGGAGACTGGAGCCTGGAGTCTGGAGTCTGGAGACTGGAGTCTGGAAAACTGGAGACTGGATCTGGAAACTGGAGTATGGAGACTGAAAACTGGAGGATGCACCTGGAGGATCTTCACTGGAGGATGCACCTGGAGGATCCAACTGGATGATGCATCTGGAGGATCCAACTGGAGCACTTTTTTTGTGGAAATGGTCCGGGGTCATTTCCGCATCAAAAGTATTATCAGCTTGAAATAAAATGCTTTTGTATCTTATTTAAACCATTTTAACATATACATCATTAATTGATTTGCTCAAATGGAAAGATTACATCTTTGATTCACTAAGTGTTTGTTTTTTAGTCCCATGAAGGGACAAAGTAGCTAGATTTTTCCACTGTATAAGTTTCTTCATTTTTAGTTGCTTAATGTGTTCTTGTCCAATTATTTTATATAGCAAGAAATGGAATCAGACTGGAGAATCAAACATGCAACTCAACTTTATCATTTTTTATCATTAATATACGACATGATTTTTAAGTATTTGATTTCGTAGTTTATTATGCTTTATTATATTTGTAGATGACTATATAAATTGGGATTTGCATTTTATGCTTAGAATAGAAAATTCTAAAATAACCCATGGGTTTAGCATGAGACTTTTAACTTGATATTGAAAGTTGCTTAAAAAATGTATTCATAAGAACGACTAAACAAGTAAAGGTTTTCTCCGGGTTATTCAATGAGACATGTCTTTGACTTAGATATTTTTGTCAATATAGAACTTTTTATAAAATATTTATTTTATAAAATGTCTATCAATAATCCGTGTTTTCACACGGGTCTACAACTATGATTGTATATATAAAATGGTTGTATATATAAAGGAGATTAAGGGATTAAGGGGATAAGTTAGGTGGGGTTTTCGGGTTAATATATGTTTTACATATTTTCAATACTTTGTGAAATTGAACCTTAAGTTTTCATTTATAAATACATTTGGTTAGTTTTAAAATAATTTTTTTGTTGAAAGTTAACAACATTATCTTTGTTTTGGTTGAAGTTATAAAATTAATTTCAACCATGATCATGTGTTAGGTTTTATTTTTGGTCCTTATCCCTTCATTTTAATAGTGTTCATTTATGTTTATGAAATTTGAATTAACTACATAAAATGCTAAACCATTAACTATTTGAAAACAAAACATTCCATGGATTGCCAAAAACTATTTAAAAACAAACACTAATCAAATTAATGATTAATATAACCAGTAACGTAAACAAACATGTAATCTAAGCTTATCATTTGTTACATTTTATTGTTGGTCATTATTTTACATTTTAGAACTTTTTATTTGTCTTAATCAATATTTGACTTAATGCTAAAACATTTTTAAAAAATATTTTTTCATAACAAATTATTAATATTTTAAACATAACATCCCATGAATTGCCAAAAAGAAATCAAAAACAAAGACTAAATTGAATATTTAATATTATAACCAATACATGTAACTAATATTAAAGGGTTGTAGCTACAATTTTGATACCTAATCAACCCACCAAACTGGAGAAATGGAATCAGACTGGAGAATCAAACTGGAGACTGGAAACTGGAGCAGCCACGTTAGTTCACGGTTTGGTTGGCTTTTAATTTGGTTCTAACTACATGTTTAGGAGTTAGAGGCTTTCAGTTGCATCGAGCAGTGGGTTTGTCATGGCTCCAGGTACTTGCTTTCTAAAGTTACAGCCATAATTGAATGTTTCCAATGCAAATTAACTTGGTTAAACTTTATTTCACTTCTCAAGAATTGAAAAAACTTAATTTCACTTCTCAAGAATTCAAAATTCAGATTTTCTTATAACTATTTAAAAACAAACACTAATCAAATTAATGATTAATATAACCAGTAACGTAAACAAACATGTAATCTAAGCTTATCATTTGTTACATTTTATTGTTGGTCATTATTTTACATTTTAGAACTTTTTATAAAATATTTATTTTATAAAATGTCTATCAATAATCCGTGTTTTCACACGGGTCTACAACTATGATTGTATATATAAAATGGTTGTATATATTGTTGTATATATAAAGGAGATTAAGGGATTAAGGGGATAAGTTAGGTGGGGTTTTCGGGTTAATATATGTTTTACATATTTTCAATACTTTGTGAAATTGAACCTTAAGTTTTCATTTATAAATACATTTGGTTAGTTTTAAAATAATTTTTTTTGTGGAAATGGTCCGGGGTCATTTCCGCATCAAAAGTATTATCAGCTTGAAATAAAATGCTTTTGTATCTTATTTAAACCATTTTAACATATACATCATTAATTGATTTGCTCAAATGGAAAGATTACATCTTTGATTCACTAAGTGTTTGTTTTTTAGTCCCATGAAGGGACAAAGTAGCTAGATTTTTCCACTGTATAAGTTTCTTCATTTTTAGTTGCTTAATGTGTTCTTGTCCAATTATTTTATATAGCAAGAAATGGAATCAGACTGGAGAATCAAACATGCAACTCAACTTTATCATTTTTTATCATTAATATACGACATGATTTTTAAGTATTTGATTTCGTAGTTTATTATGCTTTATTATATTTGTAGATGACTATATAAATTGGGATTTGCATTTTATGCTTAGAATAGAAAATTCTAAAATAACCCATGGGTTTAGCATGAGACTTTTAACTTGATATTGAAAGTTGCTTAAAAAATGTATTCATAAGAACGACTAAACAAGTAAAGGTTTGTAGCTACAATTTTGATACCTAATCAACCCACCAAACTGGAGAAATGGAATCAGACTGGAGAATCAAACTGGAGACTGGAAACTGGAGTCTGGAGACTGGAGCCTGGAGTCTGGAGACTGGAGTCTGGAGACTGGAGCCTGGAGTCTGGAGTCTGGAGACTGGAGACTGGATCTGGAAACTGGAGTCTGGAGACTGGATCTGGAAACTGGAGTCTGGAGACTGGAGTCTGGAGTCTGGAGTCTGGAGACTGGAGTCTGGAGTCTGGAGACTGGACTGGAAACTGGAGTCTGGAATCTGGAGTCTGGAGACTGGAGACTGGAGACTGGAAACTGGAGTCTGGAGACTGGAAACTGGAGTCTGGAGACTGGATTGGAAATTGGAATCTGGAGTCTGGAGACTGGACTGGAAACTGGAGTCTGGAGACTGGAAACTGGAGTCTGGAGTCTGGAGACTGGAGACTGGAGATTGGAATCTGGAGTCTGGAGACTGGAATCTGGAGTCTGGAGACTGGAGACTGGAGACTGGAAACTGGAGTCTGGAGACTGGAAACTGGAGTCTGGAGACTGGAGATTGGAAACTGGAGTCTGATCTGGAGTCTGGAGACTGGAGTCTGGAGACTGGAAACTGGAGTCTGGAGACTGGAGTCTGGAGACTGGATGGAGTCTGGAGACTGGAGACTGGAAACTGGAGACTGGAGACTGGATCTGGACTGGAGTCTGGAAACTGGAGACTGGAGTCTGGAGACTGGAGTCTGGAGTCTGGAGTCTGGAGTCTGGAGTCTGGAGACTGGAGACTGGAAACTGGAGACTGGAGACTGGAGTCTGGAGACTGGAGACTGGAGTCTGGAAACTGGAGACTGGAGACTGGAGTCTGGAGACTGGAGACTGGAAACTGGAGTCTGGAGACTGGAGAATGGAGATTGGAGTTTGGAGACTGAAACTGGAGGATGCACCTGGAGGATCTTCACTGGAGGATGCACCTGGAGGATCCAACTGGATGATGCATCTGGAGGATCCAACTGGAGCACTTTTTTTGTGGAAATGGTCCGGGGTCATTTCCGCATCAAAAGTATTATCAGCTTGAAATAAAATGCTTTTGTATCTTATTTAAACCATTTTAACATATACATCATTAATTGATTTGCTCAAATGGAAAGATTACATCTTTGATTCACTAAGTGTTTGTTTTTTAGTCCCATGAAGGGACAAAGTAGCTAGATTTTTCCACTGTATAAGTTTCTTCATTTTTAGTTGCTTAATGTGTTCTTGTCCAATTATTTTATATAGCAAGAAATGGAATCAGACTGGAGAATCAAACATGAACTGGAGACTGGAAACTGGAGTCTGGAGTCTGGAGTCTGGAGTCTGGAGTCTGGAGACTGGAGACTGGAGTCTGGAGTCTGGAGACTGGAGACTGGAGTCTGGAGTCTGGAGTCTGGAGACTGGAGTCTGGAGTCTGGAGACTGGAGACTGGAAACTGGAGTCTGGAGTCTGGAGACTGGAGATTGGAGTCTGGAGTCTGGAACTGGAGACTGGAGTCTGGAGACTGGAGACTGGAGTCTGGAGACTGGAACTGGAAACTGGAGTCTGGAGACTGGAGTCTGGAGTCTGGAGACTGGAGACTGGAGACTGGAAACTGGAGTCTGGAGACTGGAGTCTGGAGTCTGGAGACTGGAGACTGGAGTCTGGAGTCTGGAGACTGGAGTCTGGAGTCTGGAGTCTGGAGACTGGATCTGGAAACTGGAGTCTGGAGACTGGACTGGAAACTGGAGTCTGGAGACTGGATCTGGAAACTGGAGTCTGGAGACTGGAGTCTGGAGACTGGAAAATGGAGTCTGGAGACTGGACTGGAAACTGGAGTCTGGAGACTGGAGACTGGAGACTGGAGTCTGGAACTGGAGACTGGAAACTGGAGTCTGGAGACTGGAAACTGGAGTCTGGAACTGGAGACTGGAGACTGGAGATTGGAGTCTGGAGTCTGGAGACTGGAGACTGGAAACTGGAGTCTGGAGACTGGAAACTGGAGTCTGGAACTGGAGACTGGAGACTGGAGACTGGAGACTGGAACTGGAGTCTGGAGACTGGAGACTGGAGATTGGAATCTGGAGTCTGGAGTCTGGAGACTGGAGACTGGAAATTGGAGTCTGGAGACTGGAGACTGGAGACTGGAGTCTGGAACTGGAGATGGAGCCTGGAGACTGGAGACTGGAGTCTGGAGACTGGAAACTGGAGTCTGGAGACTGGAGTCTACCTGGAACTGGAGACTGGAAACTGGAGTCTGGAGACTGGAGACTGGAGACTGGACTGGAGTCTGGAGAATGGAGACTGGAGACTGGAACTGGAGTCTGGAACTGGAGACTGGAGTCTGGAGACTGGAGACTGGAAACTGGAGTCTGGAGACTAGAGACTTGGAGACTGGAGATGGAACTGGAGTCTGGAGACTGGAGACTGGAAACTGGAGTCTGGAGACTGGAAACTGGAGTCTGGAGACTGGAGATTGGAATCTGGAGTCTGGAGACTGGAACTGGAGTCTGGAACTGGAAACTGGAGTCTGGAGACTGGAGACTGGAGACTGGAGACTGGAGATTGGAATCTGGAGTCTGGAGACTGGAGTCTGGAGACTGGAGTCTGGAGACTGGAGACTGGAGATTGGAATCTGGAGTCTGGAGACTGGAGACTGGACTGGAGTCTGGAGAATGAGACTGGAGTCTGGAACTGGAGTCTGGAACTGGAGTCTGGAGACTGGAGACTGGAGACTGGAACTGGAGTCTGGATCTGGAGTCTGGAGACTGGAGACTGGAAACTGGAGTCTGGAGCCTGGAGACTGGAGATTGGAGTCTGGAGACTGGAAACTGGAGACTGGAGCCTGGAACTGGAGACTGGAAACTGGAGATTGGAACTGGAGTCTGGAGATGGAGACTGGAAACTGGAGTCTGGAACTGGAGACTGGAAACTGGAGTCTGGAGACTGGAGATGGAACTGGAGTCTGGAGACTGGAGACTGGAGATTGGAGTCTGGAGACTGGAGATTGGAAACTGGAGTCTGGAGACTGAAGACTGGAGATTGGAATCTGGAGTCTGGAGACTGGAGATTGGAGTCTGGAGTCTGGAGACTGGAAACTGGAGTCTGGAGACTGGAGATTGGAGTCTGGAGACTGGAGACTGGAAACTGGAACTGGAGTCTGTAGACTGGAGACTGGAAACTGGAGTCTGGAGCTGGAGACTGGAGTCTGCCTGGAACTGGAGACTGGAAACTGGAGTCTGGAGACTGGAGACTGGAGATTGGAGTCTGGAGACTGGAACTGGAGTCTGGAGACTGGAGACTGGAAACTGGAGTCTGGAGACTAGAGTCTGGAGACTGGAAACTGGAGTCTGGAGACTGGAGTCTGCCTGGAACTGGAGACTGGAAACTGGAGTCTGGAGACTGGAGACTGGAAACTGGAGTCTGGAGACTGGAAACTGGAGTCTGGAGACTGGAGACTGGAGTCTGGAGACTGGAGACTGGAAACTAGAGTCTGGAGACTGGAGACTGGAGTCTGGAGACTGGAAACTGGAGTCTGGAGACTGGAGTCTGCCTGGAACTGGAGACTGGAGTCTGGAGACTTGGAGACTGGAAACTGGAGAATGGAGACTGGAACTGGAGTTGGAACTGGAGTCTGGAGACTGGAGACTGGAAACTGGAGTCTGGAGACTGGAAACTGGAGTCTGGAGACTGGAGACTGGAGTCTACCTGGAACTGGAGACTGGAGTCTGGAGTCTGGAGACTGGAAACTGGAGACTGGAGACTGGAACTGGAGTCTGGAACTGGAGACTGGAGTCTGGAGACTGGAGACTGGAAACTGGAGTCTGGAGACTAGAGTCTGGAGACTGGAAACTGGAGTCTGGAGACTGGAAACTGGAGTCTGGAGACTGGACTGGAGACTGGAGACTGGAAACGAGTCTGGAGACTTGGAACTGGAATCTGGAGATTGGAGACTGGAGTCTGGAGACTGGAGACTGGAGACTGGAGACTGGAAACTGGAGTCTGGAGACTGGAGTCTGGAGACTGGAGACTGGAGTCTGGAGACTGGAGACTGGAAACTGGAGTCCGGAGACTGGAGCCTGGAACTGGAAACTGGAGTCTGGAAACTGGAGTCTGGAGACTGGAAACTGGAGTCTGGAGACTGGAGTCTAGAGACTGGAGACTGGAGACTGGAAACTGGAGTCTACCTGGAACTGGAGACTGGAGTCTGGAGACTGGAGACTGGAGACTGGAAACTGGAGTCTACCTGGAACTGGAGACTGGAGTCTGGAAACTGGAGACTGGAGACTGGAAACTGGAGTCTGGAGACTAGAGTCTGGAGACTGGAAACTGGAGTCTGGAGACTGGAGTCTGCCTGGAACTGGAGACTGGAAACTGGAGTCTGGAGACTGGAGACTGGAGATTGGAATCTGGAGACTGGAAACTGGAGTCTGGAGACTGGAGATGGAGTCTGGAGACTTGGAGTCTGGAGACTGGAAATTGGAGTCTGGAGACTGGATGGAACTGGAGTCCGGAGACTGGAGCCTGGAACTGGAGACTGGAGTCTGTAGACTGGAGACTGGAAACTGGAGTCTGGAGACTCCTGGAACTGGAGACTGGAGTCTGGAGACTTGAAGTGAAGACTGGAGTCTACCTGGAACTGGAGACTGGAGTCTGGAAACTGTCCGTGTTTTTACACGGGTCTACAACTAGTATTATATACTAAAGTAGAAAACATAGAACATCAAATTGCTTTCATATTCTTCCCTGATATATCTGTACGCATCAGTTCGCCGAAAAAATTTATTTCTCTTCCCTTGCCTAAATATTATCCCCATATACATAAATAGCATGTCAAGGTAGGTCCTAACTAAAATTATACGTAGGTCCTCGAAAATATTATCGTATTGTTCTAAAGTTTTTCGTAAACTAAGGTAGGTCCTAGGACCCACCTAGTTGTATGCTAGATCCGCCGGTGCTGCTGCAATTTAATCAAAAGATGATATATATGTTAAATGAAATATATAATTAAATAAATATGGAGTCCTGAATATAAAATAATTAAATAAATAAATATAAAGTTGCAAGAATGGTCCCTGCGCTGTGTTAAAATACGATATTGCCCCTGCACATGATAGCCATGCAGACTTGACGACATCTGTTAATGATTCTGTTAAAAAGGGACCAATTTTGCAAAAAAAATCTCAAAATAGGGACCTCATTACAACGATACTCAAAAGGGACCCCATTTCTAAAATAGGCAAACCACATGGACTAATCTTGCAATTAACTCTAAAGAAACTAAAGAAATAATTTTTATTGTTGGTGATCAAATTAAAGAGAAAGCCATATTATCCTATATATATCACTTAAATTTCTAACACATTGTATCCAGATGCCATCAACTTTTTAATTAGTTGATCTATTTAGATAGAATAGTAATATTAGTATTTTTAAAATAGATAAATTTATTACAATTGTGCATTAAACACTTTTTTTCATATAATGTTAGGTCCAGATTTATTGGACGCGCTCCAGACTCGACTACTGGAGCCTTACTGAAGATCTGTCCAGAAACGTGTTCTACTGGACCTACTCCAGACTTGGAATCTGGAGTCCCTGGAGACTGGAGATTGGAGATTGGAGTCTGGAGACTGGAAACTGGAGACTGGAAACTGAAGTCTGGAGACTGGAGCCTGGAACTGGAGACTGGAGTCTGGAGATAGGAAATCTGGAGTATTCTCCAGATTAGCTCACTGGACTTCACCCCAGTCCAGATTTATTCTACTGAAGACGTTCTCACTGAAGTCAAAGACTGAAGTCAGAATAAAGAAGACTGACAAATGGCGGAGTCCACTGGAAGTCCTACCAGATCTGCACACTGGAGGATTATCAGTGTTCTAGACCTTACAAGTCTGAACACTGATATCGAGGAATTGACTTTTGCCTTTACACACTTTACAAAGAACATTCCACTTGTTCTTTACCAAAGTACATACGTGTGTAAAGGTGGTTGGTTAAAAGGATAATAAGTCATTTGATGTGACTTTATCCTTGTACCTTAACCAATGCATTTAATGTTCTTGTCGGATCATTAAATGCATGCAACCATATTTGTACGGCACAAAATTCACTGGTGAATTTTGTTGCCTATAAATACAAAGTCATTTCTTTGAGAAAATCACTTTAAAGCATACATTTAGCATTAGAGTGAATTTGTCTAAATACTCTCGATTTTAAACAGGGATACTTCACAACTTTAAGTATCTCGATCCAAAAGAGTTATTTGACAAATATAGATCATTTGTAATTCATAGGTTGTTAGGATACATACTTATTTGTATTATCTTGATTCCGCACAACCTTGTATTTTATTTAACATCATAAATAAAATACACGTTGAAAATTACATAATGTTCCACTTTACTTGTTTATTGCTTTAAGTCTTGTATTACTTTTTTTTATATATTCTTGCATTTATTTACAAGTAATACTAGTCCATTCTAGTGATTATTAGACTTGTTGTATTATACACTTCTGGGTTAACCATCGTATTTGGGACTCACAATTGGTATCAGAGCAGAAGGCTAATCATTGCCTAGATCTGCTTCTTTGATGGCCACCCCAGAAAATACGCAAGGAAGTTTTAGTTTTGGTCCCGATCCTAATGTTAATGTTAATGATCAAAATAATGAACCACCTATTGTTAATAACACTAATCCACCACCTCCTCCTCCTACTCCTGCTTCTCCACATGTGCATGTGCACTATTCAAACAATCCTGTTCCTAAATTCAGTGGGAACAGTGATGAGTTTGGTACGTGGAAGGCTAGGATGGTATTGCATGTTACTGGTATTGAGAGGAATATGATGAAAATCTTAAATGAAGGACCTTATGTCCCCACATCACCTCTCAATCCCCTTCTTGATCCTTCTGGATCTAGAAGAGGAAGGGAAAAGAGGGAGGAACATTGGTCTGAAGAGGAGAGGAGATTGGTGAATCTAGACACCCTTCTCAAAAACATGATCCTCGGGGCCGTTCCAGAAACCCTAATTCCCACATTAGTTCTTTTTCCCAGTGCTAAAACCATGTGGGATGAACTTTTAAACCAGCATGAAGGAGGAGATGACACCATTGTCACCAGAAAGGTCTCCTTAAACAAGAGGTATGAGTCATTTTTTGCTCAGCCTAATGAGTCTCTCACTGGTACTTACACCAGATTTATGAGTATCATAAACCAGTTGAGAGGTCTTGGGGTTGAGAAGGACAAGGATATACTTCTGGAGAAATTTTGTGATATTCTGCCCACCAAATGGTCTCACATGATCCTGGTCTTACGACAAGGTAAAACTCTGCACGCACACACTCTCTCAACTCTTTATGGAGCTTTCAGGTACACTGAAGAAAATCAAGCTCAGAGAGTGGTGGCAGAACAAGATGCTTATAACCATGCCTCCAGTAGTCCTGTTGTGGTTGGTTATACTGAACCACAAAGTACAGCACTAATATCTTCTGAGAATGTATTTTCTATGAAGAAGATGGTGTCTGAACTCATGGATTCTGGAGAAGCCAGTCAAATCTCTCCAGACTGTTGTGATGAAACTGATGATGATGACATTGTTGCAATGATTGCTAAAACGTTTAACCGTTTCAAAGCAAGAGCAAATAGCCCATCTGGACAATTTGCATCCAGTTCTTCAACTGATAAGACCAATTTGACATGCTTTAAGTGTGGCAAAAAGGGTCATTTCATGAAAGATTGCAGGTCCAGCCAGTTTGTATCCAAGCCTGGTCCATTTTCTTCAAATAATAAGCCTGATGATAGCTATAAATTGAAATATAAAAAGCTTAAGGCCCAGATTGCTCTCATGGCACAACAAATTGAAAACAATAATAAGTGCATGATCGCAACAACTGAAGAGAAGTGGGTTCCTTCTGATGATTCATCTGCTGATGAAGAAGAAGAAAGAGATTGCTGCTACATGGCTCTGGCAGACGAAGAGCACCTGGTGAATGAGGATGTCACATCTGGACGATGGGTGGACATTGTTATTAAAAAGGTTAGTGATTATGATACTGCAACTGACCAAGAATTAAAACTGGATATCGCTGAAGCTCTTAATTCTGATTTAATATTTGTTGAAACTGTTAGATCTGACTGTGTAAATGGTCTAGAAACAGATTTTTATGAAATAACTGTTTTAAAATCAAAATTGAAAGAACTTCAAGACATTGAACTGGCATTTCAAGCCCAGGTTCTGGTAACTGAACAATTGATTCAAGAAAAACAAGATCTTGAACTCATTTTTAGAAAAGGAAAAACTGGTGATTAAATCATGGCTTGAAACCAGAAAGCCATATGATGCTGGAGTAAATCAATTTCCCACACAAAAACGTGCATATTTAGATGGAAATACTCATGTTGCATCATTAATACCAGTAATCGATCGATTACCAGAGGGATTCAGGCCCACCACTGTTTATGATGAGCCTGTAACTCCCAAGGCCAATATTTTCCCAAGGCCTGTAACTCCCAAGGCCAATATTTTCCTAGTTCAATCCCTAGAGGTTAAGACTGGAGCATTCCAGATGACTGCTCTAGTTAAAGAGGTTTATCGGAATAAACCTTTGCCTCAGACTAATCCCCTACCTAAGCCTAGAACTGGAAAGGCTAAGGTATCATCTGATGAAAATATTTTGTCCAGGTTAGAGAGCCAGATTCAAATACTGACTCGTCAATTTCAAAGTTTTAATGCAAGATTAAACTTTATTGAGGGTACTTCATCTGGTCCTAGACAAAATACAAAACCTTTTGCAAAGAAAGATAAATCTATTTCTCCAGTTGAGAAAAAGAAAAAGGTTTCAAAACTATCAACCCCAGTGGTCTTTTCAACTAAGACCACTGTTGAAGAAAGTGAACTAAACCAGATTGCCCCAGGGACCTATAAGGGAAGGTCCAGTGAACCCATCAGTCGATGGGTTCCCAAATCTAACTGATAATATCTGGTGTGTGTGCAAGGCGATCGAAAAAAATATATCTGGTATCTTGACAGTGCACCTGACAGGACTATGACCGGATGTAAGACCCTGCTGGAGGAGTTCACCATTTCTGATGGACCCTCCATTACTTTTGGAAATGATGGTTGTGGAAAGACTGAGGGATACGGTGTTCTGAACAATGGACAAGTCAAGTTCAGACGAGTTGCATTTGTGAATGGTTTGAAATATAACCTGATCAGTGTAAGCCAACTGTGTGATGATGGCTATCAAGTTCTATTCAATATTGCTCAGGGTATCGTATTCAACAAGGTCTGGAAGGTAGTGTTGATTGCTCCCAGAAAAGGGAATGTGTACTTGATGGATATGGAAAGCTCTCCTTCAGAGCAGTGTTTCTATACTCAAGCTGATAAAGACACAAACTGGTTATGGCACAAAAGGTTATCCCATTTAAATTTCAAAAATATTAATAAGTTGTCTAGAAAACAACTTGCAGATGGGATACCTTCAGTTTCCTTCAAAAAGGAAAGACCATGTCCAGGATGTGAGATGGGAAAGCAAAAGCGTACCAGTTTCAAAACAAGACAGAATTTCAGCATATCTGAACCTCTTCATATGCTTCATATGGACCTCTTTGGTCCAGTGAATGTTCAGACTCGTGCTGGTAAAAGATACACCCTGGTAATAGTAGATGAATTTTCCAGATATTGTTGGGTTATCTTTCTCAGGTCTAAAGTGAAGCTGCTGCTGAAATCATCAGCCTTATCAAGCAAATTGAGCTCAAGTACAGTCGAAAGGTGTGTCAGTTAAGAAGTGACAATGGAACAGAATTCCAGAATGCAACTCTGGAGTCATTCTGTACTGACACTGGCATCTCCTAGAATTTCTCATCAGCCCGCTCTCCAGAACAGAATTTCAGCATATCTGAACCTTTTCATATGCTTCATATGGACCTCTTTGGTCCAGTGAATGTTCAGACTCGTGCTGGTAAAAGATACACCCTGGTAATAGTAGATGAATTTTCCAGATATTGTTGGGTTATCTTTCTCAGGTCTAAAGTGAAGCTGCTGCTGAAATCATCAGCCTTATCAAGCAAATTGAGCTCAAGTACAGTCGAAAGGTGTGTCAGTTAAGAAGTGACAATGGAACAGAATTCCAGAATGCAACTCTGGAGTCATTCTGTACTGACACTGGCATCTCCTAGAATTTCTCATCAGCCCGCTCTCCAGAACAGAATTCCAGAATGCAACCGGTCAGTGTATGTGAAGCGACACAAAAAGATAGCCTACGAAGTCTTAAGAAATAGAAAACCAAATATTGGTTATTTTCATGTTTTTGGATGTCCAGTTTACATCCTGAACGACTCCAGCCAGTTAGGCAAATTTGATGCCAAAGCTGATGAAGGGTATTTCTTTGGCTATTCAGCCATTCGCAAGGCCTTCAGAGTCTATAACAAGAGACTGGAGAAGGTCCATGAGTCAATTCATGTCACATTTGATGAAACAAATGTTGCAATCAACAAACATCCAACCCTTGGTACTCCCCCAGTAACTCCAATTGTCTTCTGTGAATCTGATCCTATCAACTACAATAAAGATTCTCTAGAAGACACAGTTTCCAGTCATCCTGATCTGGAACCTGTTCAGAAAAAGAAGCTCTTCAGTAGTACTCCATTCTATCCTTCTATTATTTTCAAACTACCCTCTGAAATTAATATTGGATCAGATGTTCGTACTACTCCCCCAGTATCAGTGTCAGTTGAGACGATGCCAGAAATGCCTTCTTATGAAGATTTCTATACTGAACCTGTACTACAAGAATGCCTTCAAATGAAGAATTTCATGATGCGAATCGTGATTTAAATGAATCAGATGAAGATGTTAAAGTAGTTTATGAAGAACCTCCTCCTGAAGCAACTTCAGAGGAGACTCAACTGAATTCTTGCACTGATATTGTTGTCAGTAACAATCCTGGTCAGTACTCCAGATGGACAAAAGCTCATCCTATTGATCAGATCATAGGTGACTCCAGTACAGGAGTTCAGACCAGAAGAGCCTCCAGTAATCAATGCTTATATGTTAGTTTTCTATCATTGATGGAACCTAAGAAGATTGACGAGGCTATGGAAGATCCAAGCTGGGTGACTGCTATGCAAGAAGAGCTTCACCAGTTTGAAAGGAACAAGGTTTGGTACCTGGTTCCTTTCCCAGTTGGAAAGAAAGAACCAATTGGAACCCGATGGGTCTTCAGGAACAAGGTAGATGAAGATGGCCACGTAATCAGAAATAAGGCCAGACTGGTAGCACAAGGCTACTGCCAGTCAGATGTCGACTTTGATGAATCATTTGCTCCACTGGCTAGACTTGAAGCGATCAGAATATTCTTAGCATTCGCTGCTTATCATCAGTTCAAGGTCTACCAGATGGATGTAAAGAGTGCTTTCTTGAATGGAAAACTTGAAGAAGAAGTTTATGTCAGACAACCACCAGGTTTCGTTGATGAAAAGCATCCACATTGGGTATATCGTCTGGACAAAGCGCTTTATGGCCTCAGACAAGCCCCACGTGCCTGGTATGATACTCTGACTAAACATTTATTGAAAAATCGTTTCAAAAGAGGTGCAACTGACAATACCTTATTTATTCTTCATGAAAAAGGTAATCTGTTAATGGTACAAATTTATGTTGATGATATTATTTTTGGGTCTACTGATGAAAACATGTGCAAGAAATTTTCGAAAATAATGTCAACTGAATATGAAATGAGTTTGATGGGTGAATTAACATATTTCTTGGACTCCAGATTAAACAAAACAAAGATGGCATTTTTATTAATCAGGAAAAATATGTTAGATATCTTTTAAAGAAATATGATATGAACTCTTCACCATCTAAACCCACTCCAATTTCTGCACCACAGACACTGGACTCAGATCCAGATGGAAAACCAGTGAACACCACTGTCTATAGAGGCATGGTTGGTTCACTGATGTATTTAACTGCCAGTAGACCAAATATTATGTTCTCAACATGTTTATGTGCCAGATATCAGTCTAATCCAAAGGAATCTCATATGCTTGCTGTAAAGCGCATACTGAAGTACCTTAAAGGTGTCCCCAGTCTAGGTCTTTGGTACCCCAAAGGCTCAGGCATGGATCTAATGGGTTATTCAGATTCAGATCATGCAGGTTGTAAGGTAGACAGGAAATCCACTACTGGTGGATGTCATTTCCTTGGTGGCAAACTGGTCAGCTGGACCAGTAAAAAGCAAACTTCAGTTTCGTTGTCCACTGCTGAAGCTGAATATGTGTCTGCAGCCAGTTGTTGTGCTCAGATACTCTGGATGAAGAACCAGTTGCTTGATTATGATATTAAGTATTCAAAGACCCCAATCTTTTGTGATAATACTAGTGCCATTGCTATCTCAAACAATCCAGTCATGCACTCCAAGACGAAGCACATTGATCTGAGGTATCACTTCATTCGTGATCATATTATGAAAAACAACATTGAACTCCATTTTATTCCCACGGACAAACAACTCGCTGACATTTTTACTAAACCTCTGGATGTCAAAACTTTTGAATATCTTGTTGGTGAGTTGGGAATGTTAAACCCTTAAATCTGGAACCTTGGTATTGAACGCCTTTGTGTACTATCAGGGATCCTTGATTTAACAGATTTATAAATCTATGACTGCCCAGATATTGAACGCCGTTGTGTACTATCTTTGCATTAATAGATTTTTGGATCAACATTCCAGGGGGAAAGACTTTGAAAGATATTTTTTGTTCTTAAAAATGTTTTAAGTTCAGGGGGAATTTATTAATTTATTTTTTCTCACTGGACAAAATTTTTCAGAAAATATTACTGGTACTTTGTAAATATGTCCCTCTCACTGGTAATTGGACAGGTTGAAGTGCGTGTTTGAGGTGACTTTTGTCTCCTTGTAAATGTGTCCCTCTCATTTGTCTGTATTAGTTGACGTGCATGTTTGAGGTCACCAGTCTCTTTCAAATGGTTTTCACTAGTACTTTACTGGAGTGTCCCTCCAGTGTACCATCAGTACATGCTTCACTGGACTAATCCACCAGTGATACTGGAGTGTCCAGTCAACCTCCAGATGCACTGAAATGAGTCATAATATTTTTTAAATACTTGGTCATTGTGCGTGCCACGTAAGCAAACTTTTTAAAGATATTTATCTTATAATCCTACGTGGCATGTAAATTTTTCAAAGTAATGATGGTATTTTTATCTTGGAAAGATAAAAAGGTGCAACTTGTTACTGTTTGTGGGCTGTAAACCGTCACACATTTATGTGTGATGTGATGAAATTAATGCGGATCTCAGAAATAAACCGTTTGAGTTCCACATTCTCTCTCTTATATATACTCACTTTCACTTTCAATTGTATTTACTTCGAACATATTTACTCCCCAAATCCTGAAAATTCCTTCATTTACTTCAATTCATTCAATTTCCAATCATAATCATCTCTCATATTTACTCCATTTCCAATCAATTAATTCATCAAATCTTCATCAAAACCCTAAATATTCCAATTTCATCTTCATTTATCTAACATATTCAAATGGCACCAAGACAATCAAACTCACCCAAAAATCTGCTCTCCGCCGAATATGCTCCTGTTCCAAATGTTGTTAAGGCACGCCATATTACTCTTGAGGCTAAAGCCATAAGAATAAATATGAATAACTGGATGGCAAAGCTCTCACTTTCTAGTGCTCATAATGCCCGTTCCATTATTGGGAGATTAAATACATTTTTTCTCTCATGTCCACTCTATGGTGCTCTCACTCGTAATCCAGGTAAAATGTATCATGATTACCTGTGTGAATTTTGGTATTCTGCGGTGTATGTTGAAACCACTAAAACCATCAACTACACACTGCAACAAGGCACAAGATCGTTCACTTTCTCTGTCGATTCTCTCAGAGCAGCTCTTCAATTAAATTATTTTTCTGAGAATGAGATGGCAATTCCACTCCCTACTGGTATAAATTTCAGGGATGTGTGCAGATTGATGGGGCACACTAAAATTATGGATGAACATGGCCAGTTGTTAGGAAAGGCACTATTTACATGAGTAAATTAACAAACTCATGGAGATATTTCTTCACTCATTTGGTTGAGTGCTTAGGTGGCAGTTCTGGAGGTTTAGATCAGATTAATCAAATGCAGCTCCAGATTGCCTACTGTTTGTGGTTTGGGTACAGGGTTGATTTCGCCCAGATTTTCTTTGATGATCTGGTGGACCGTCTGAAAGTGAAATGTAGAAAACCACACATTCCATACATTCGTTTTCTTTCACTAGTATTTTTAAGAGCCCTAGGTGCTGAATATGATTATGAAACAAATCACTTTTCGGTGTGTGAATATATGAGGGAGTTAAGTCACCTAAAATCAAGAACTGGTGAGGTAGATATTCCTCAGACCATGTTGACTTTTCAAAGGGAAGAAGTAGAGGCACCAGGTAGAGGTCAAGTTGGTGAAGGACCCTCTGGTGACCAAGATGTTCAGATTATAGAAGCTGTACAACCCATCAGACAAGTGGCTCCTGAAGGTCAACAACCAAATGTTGAGCCTTCCAGACGACCAAGATCAAATAGGCGTCTGATGAGAGATGGAGTTCAGGTGAATCCAGAAAGACATCCTGGTGATGCAATGAAATATTGATGGGTCTCCTATTTTTGAAGAGGGGAATGTTGAAAATATACAAGTTATTGAGCAGACAGAAAATGTTGTACAGACTGTCGTGCAAGAAGAAAATGTGGCTCAGATTGTTGAGCAGGTAGAACAAATTGTTCAGGCTGATGAACAAGTATCTGGTGAGCAAGAGGCTCGAATCGATTTGAATGTTGAAGCAGGTGAACTGGTTGGTGCTCAGGCTGGTGATACAACTGTTGGTGAAATGTTTTGGGATGAGGCTGATTCTCCCATGTCAGAAGATCAGAATTTTGATGTCAATATGAACTTTTTGGGTGAGGATGTTGTACAAGTTGAAAGTCTACCAGAAATGCCACCACCTCCACCAGAAATAAATATGCCGCCACCAGAATCAGAAATGCCACCACCCCCACCTTCAATTCCAGAAAATACACCACCACCACCACCACCAGAAATGCCACCACCACCACCACCACCACCACCACCACCACCACCTTCAATTCCAGAAAATACTCAATACTTCACTCCTCCAACCATTCAAACTTCACAATCTTAACCTCCACCACTTGAAACTCCAGTCAACGTATCTAAACAATGTGTGCTGGACTCAACAGTTGTTACTGATGAAACTGCAACTAAAGAGGTCTGGGCACAAGTACCATTCATGAACCGAATGACTTCAAATCTTGAACCTCCCGGTGGTCTCTCCACTTCGTCTTCAGCCGAGGTCCAAGGCCTTTTAAGTAAGGTGGCGGACCTGGAGAGATCACTCCAGTCATCATCCCAGGTTGTTTCCGATTTTAAATCTTTATTATCAAACAATCTAGCATCTGAAATGAATATATTTGCTGGGAATGAAAAGCTTGTTTTTGAGAAGCTAGATGAGCTGGTACTGGCCACTAATAACAACACTGAAAACATCAAAGTGGCAATCCAGGGATTGGAGACAGGGCTGGTGAATGCTGTTCAGACTGCAGTGAAAGGTGAACTTGTTCAACCACTGACAGGTCTGAAGGATGAGGTTCAGAAGTTGTTACTAGGGTTAGTTCATTGGAAAGCAGGCCCACACTTGATCAGGCTGCTGTTGTTAGCACGATTAGTGATGAATGTGCAAAGAAGTTCAGACTTAGTATGCAGAAAGAAATATCTGAAGAAATTTCTGGGTCTGTTCTTCGAACTATTCAAGATGGGTTGTTACCCCAAGTGGAGAAGTTGATAGAAAAAGAATTACCAAAGCACTTGCCTCAAGAAGTTGAAAATGTTAAAAAGGAAGTGCAGGCACTCAGAAAGAATGTGTATGATACAACTCCAGTGACTGGAAGAACTTTTGGTGCACTGGACAGACACATGCTAGAACAATTATGGAATGATCTCAAGTCCAGAACTGGTGATCATTCCAAGGGGGAAAAGTCGTCTGGTGTCCAAGAAAGTTTGATTAGAAAGAAGAAAGAAGTTGTGGCCAGTACTGTTGAAAAGGCCTTTGCTACTGAAAGCATTGTGCAACAAAAACAAGTGACCGGTACTGATGCCAGTGCATGATTAGCACAGGGAGCATTTGGCACTGAAGCCGTTATGCAGGTTGAAGAGGCTGCTGGTACTGAAGCCAGTGAGCCCCAGTTTGAATCTTTCCCAGATATCCCAACAACTCTGAAGTCTTTAAAAGGAAAAGAACAAATGGTATCTGGTGAAGAAGAACAAACTGTTGAAGGTTCATCAGAGTTTCCCACTGTTGATGATGAAACCTCTAAGAAACTGGAACAAGAATGTATTATGATAGAGATCTTTAAGAGAAATCAAAAAGATGAACTGCTGACCCATCATAGGGAGATGGCAACTATGGGGACTCTAGATTCTTATAATGCTGGCAGGTTGGGCATAAACATTGATGTGTACAAAAAGATGAAGGAAGACCCAGAGTTCATCAATGTCTGAATGCATTGAATGATGTTCATGTACGCCCCTTTTACGCTGAAGAAGAACAGATTTATGATTCAATAATTTATGGTGTTGGTGTACCAGAACTTATCAGGCAGAGGAAGGAGGAACTGGTGAACCTCCAGAAGAAGATAAGGAAAAATGCTGGTGCTCTGGAGTTAGAGTACAGGAAGAAATTGAAGGCTTACCTAAGCTTACTGCCAAACAGCTCAAAGCAATTAAAGATGCAGATGTGAGCACATTCATTCCCCTGGACACTTCTCTGAAAATCAATCGTCAACAACTCCAGTCTGCTGTAGAACAACAAAGAGTGTCAAAGGAAACTGAAGCAATGATCCAGACAGCCAAATGGAAAGACAAGTATAATGAAATGTTGAATTTCAGGGCTGATGCTAGAAGGATCACTGGTGCAGAGATTAAGCTTGCTGATAATCATGAAGGTATGTCAAAGTTTGAAATAAAGTTGACCAGGGAAGGTAACTTTACTGATGAAAGAAAGAGTACTTCAGTCCAGGCGTTTGGATGGAGTGAACTGAAGGAGATTGCCTTAACGTTCAGGGGGAAGACAGATTTGTCGACTGAAGTTAAAGCATTTCTGAAGAGGGTTGAGAAGGTATGGAGAAGAAAGCAACAGATGGAAGTTGCAATAGGCATGAAATCACCAGAATCAGTACCATCTTCTCCATCATCAAAGAGAAAGGCTTCTGAAGATGCTCCAGGACAGACATCGAAGAGAAGGCCTGACTCTTATATCATTTACTTATTGTAATTTATCGTTTGATAAAAATTGTAACTATTTATCAGTTTATGTATGTAATATTAGTTGCAGTTTTTAATTCACAAAAGTAAATGATCAGATTTAGTCTAAGTTAGAACTTAAAAGATGAAACTGAAAACACTCATGATCTATAAAGTGTTTTCCAGTAACTTAGATTTTTTAGACTAAAATCAACACAAGTGTTTTTCAGGCATACAAAATTGTATATATATAAGCTTGAAAAACCTTGCATTATTTCTAAACAAATAGAGGGAATTTGTTAGGTCCAGATTTACTGGACTCGCTCCAGACTCGACTACTGGAGCCTTACTGAAGATCTGTCCAGAAACGTGTTCTACTGGACCTACTCCAGACTTGGAATCTGGAGTCCCTCTGAAGATTTGTCCAGAAATAATGGAAGACAAGTGAGCAAATACTTGTATAGGAAATCTGGAGTATTCTCCAGATTAGCTCACTAGACTTCACCCCAGTCCAGATCTATTCTACTGAAGACGTTCTCACTGAAGTCAAAGACTGAAGTCAGAATAAAGAAGACTGACAAATGGCGGAGTCCACTGGAAGTCTTACCAGATTTGCACACTGGAGGATTGTCAGTGTTCTAGACCTTACAAGTCTGAACACTGATATCGAGTATTTGACTTTTGCCTTTACACACTTTACAAAGAACATTCTACTTGTTCTTTACCAAAGTACATACGTGTGTAAATGTGGTTGGTTAAAAGGATAATAAGTCATTTGATGTGACTTTATCCTTGTACCTTAACCAATGCATTTAATGTTCTTGTCGGATCATTAAATGCATGCAACCATATTTGTACGGCAAATTTTGTTGCCTATAAATACAAAGTCATTTCTTTGAGAAAATCACTTTAAAGCATACATTTAGCATTAGAGTGAATTTGTCTAAATACTCTCGATCTTAAACAGGGATACTTCACAACTTTAAGTATCTCGATCCAAAAGAGTTATTTGACAAATATAGATCATTTGTAATTCATAGGTTGTTAGGATACATACTTATTTGTATTATCTTGATTCCGCACAACCTTGTATTTTATTTAACATCATAAATAAAATACACCTTGAAAAATACATAATGTTCCACTTTACTTATTTATTGCTTTAAGTCTTGTATTACTTTGTTTATATATTCTTGCATTTATTTACAAGTAATACTAGTCCATTCTAGTGATTATTAGACTTGTTGTATTATACACTTCTGGGTTAACCATTGTATTTGGGACTCATATATAACTAAGAGAGAATATGTTTTATCTTAGATTCTTAGGTGTCATTTTTAGTTTTTTGCCGCATTGGATTTTTAATGAACTGTCATTTTTTCCATTTAATTTGTTATATTTATGTTGCTATGTATGATTTTAATCATCAATTCTAATCCTAATAATCAATCATAATCCTAACATTTACTTTTTCTATTTTCTATATGAGTATAAAGATGTTTATACTATGTCTTTTTATTAATTCAATGATAATTATCTTTTTTTTTAAATGAGATTGTTTATTATATTATATTTATTTATTTGAATCGTATTTATTATATTATACTTAATAAATATAGGGATTATGGCACTGGAGTGTAACCAACTATGACTCAATGGTTATGTAATGTAATGACCTTTCAAATTGGTTATCTGATGTAAGTACCTTCCATTTTTGTTCTTTTAATGTACCGGTTGACCTGTTGTACCGGTAGCCGGTAACAATGTTAATTTTACTTTGGGATTATGACACTGGAGTGTAACCAACTATGACTGAATGGTTATGTAATGTAATGACCTTTCAAATTGGCTATCTGATGTAAGAACCTCTCATTTTTGTTCTTTTCATGTATCGGTTGACCTGTTGTACGGTCATGGTTACAGTTGTGAGTTGTGAACTCCGACGAGATGGATGGTGGATGGTCTTAGACTCCGACATGCGACCATCTCTCCACCGTCTCCACATCCGAACGCGTGCCACCGCTGACTGCCACAAATAAATGTATATAAATGTATATATACATCTATCTATATCTAGTTTCAAAGTTTAGAAATGAAAGTTATATCATTATTATTGAATCGTGTTCTGAAATCAATAAATGTATATATGCATCTATCTATATCTAGTGTTGAGTTGTGTTCGGGATTGAAGTTAGACATTGAGTTACAGTTTCACATTTGCTCTCCGGAAAAAATTGTTGTTACCGAAGATAGTATCGGAAATTAGCCGGAGAAGATGACCGGAGTACAAAACAGAGAGGTTCTTCAGTGGCGGCTCAATCAAATCGGAGGCCTAAAGCAAGTTCTTATTAACGGGGCTTTTTCGAGTAACAATACTATTGATATTCTAAATAAAGTTTATTTTTATCAATTTGATTAAATGCAAAAAATTTAACATATTTTAAACACTAATTTGAAATGATAAACCACTCCTAATCAATAGAATTGTTATTTCATTTAATCTTTTATGTGATGTTTAACTATATAAATTTTTTCGCATAAGTTAAGCTTTGAAAAACTTGTATCCTTTGAAGCAACTATCACCAAGTTGATAAAACTTAGGTTCTCTAATTCTCGTTTCTACATAATCATATGCATAACTAGAAAAATATGAGGCCTTCGGATACTTGGGGCCTAAAGCCCTTGCTTCACTTGCTTTACCCTTGAGCCGCTACTGAGATTCTTACATCAATTTAACACTTTCGTAGGTCACTACATTACATAACCATTCGCTCATAGTTGGTTACACTCCGGTGCCTTAATCCCTATTCTTTTTTACGTCCAACGTGGCATTACCGGTTACAAATAGGATGTTACCCGGTAGGATACATTAAAAGAACAAAAATGGAAGGTACTTACATCAGATAGCCAGTTTGAAAGGTCACTACATTACATAACCATTGAGTCATAGTTGGTTACACTCCGGTGCCATAATCCCATAAATATATATCATAAAAAAGTTTTTTATGATTTATAAATATTTATGTTTCATTAGTCATGCTTTAACATATTTGACGTATATCATATATTCATATACTATAACTTTATTGTTTGTATCAGTCGTAATTTGATAGTTTTTTATGTTATCATTAATTATAAATAACAATATACTATCAGTTATTGTATTTTTTTTTTTTATGTTCTCAGTTAGCCCGCATAATGTACGGGTTTAATCTAGTATATATAATATGTTATATAAATTGTACGTTGTGTTAAATTTACCAATTTTGTGATATTTGATATCGACACTCATTTAGAAACAATACAATTAGATAGTCGTGTTAATTCATCCATTCACCACTTTTTTATGATTTCTATTTTGATCCATATCGCTTTCTTATGGTTTCTATATACTCGGCCATTAATTAATTTTCTATATTTTTGGGTTAAGTGCATGGAAATGTAATTAACTATGACCGAAAAGTTATTGTGTGCATGAACTTACAGAACCTCTATTGTATGCATGAACTAAATTTTTTTTTTAAAGAATACACGAATGACCTGCTGAAAGGGTAACCGGTCACAATTTGACTTTTTATGTGGGGTTAAGTGCATGGAAATGTAATTAACTATGACCGAAAAGTTATTGTGTGCATGAACTTACAGAACCTCTATTGTATGCATGAACTAAATTTTTTTTTTAAAGAATACATGAATACTTTTTATGTGGCTTGATGACTTTGGATTCACACTTACCAGATAATATTAAACCTATATGAAAATCTATCAAGATCTATATGAAAACCCATCAAATCATTCTCATAGTTGAAAACCCATCAAGATCTATATGAAAACCTATCAAATCATATAACATCAAGATCAAGATCTTCAAATCGGGATCTACCAAAATGATGCGCGACGGTGGTGGTCGACGGGGAAGGTGGTGGTGGTGGTCGGATGTGGCTGGTGCCTAGTGGTGGTCCGACGGGGGTTCCCGGTGGTGGTCGACGGTGGTGCATCGTGGTTGAAGAAGTTATGGAGGATAATGATACTGTGAATCAATTAACTCAAGAAGATGACGAGAAATCAACTTCAGATGAAGACTCTGAAGACGAAAATACTGATCTTGATGACTCAGAAGCTGACCGGATTGTTGTAGGAGCAAACAGTGATGAAACAGAAGAAGGGAAAAGTTTAGAAATGAAGCTTTTTGTTGGTGGCATTTTTGGGTTTGAAAATTATACCTGAATTTGTTAGGTTGAAGATGAAATCTGGGTTTGTTGATGAAACCGGGCCCACATAAGCCTTTACCCGGTTTCGTGATACAATAGACATTTAGCAGGGTTCATGCATACAATAGAGGTCCTATAAGTTCATGCACACAATAACTTTTCGGCCATAGTTAATTACATTCCCATGCACTTAACCCTTATTTTTTCCATATAATGACCAGCGTTTCATTTTTTACTACAAATAATTCAATCATTCAAAAACTAATCATCACTTGGACTATACAAATAAAAAACTCGTGTTTATACCTTATTGAAGACACTAGCAAATTTTAGAATGTAATATGATACAGATGCGGGTCTTGAAAGTCCAGCTGGTCCCGGTAGGTCTGCTCATGAAGACACATTATGGGACGGACTATCTTTTGTTGCCTTGTTGGTGTACAAGATGAGATAATTATCTAATTTAAGTTTTATCTATTCTTTGACTTTATTTTATGTTATATATTTTCTAGTTTATTTAGGATTTGTTTTCCTTTAAATACCATAAGGTTTTGATTGTAATAGTGTTTTTGAGATTCAAAAACTATGGAACATGTTGTTAGTACCCTCACTTGACACTTACCTTTCAAAAAAAATGTTGTTAGTACCCTTTGGTCCAATTGTCTCATCTTCTACACCAAGAAAAGAAAGACACACTAGTGGCTCGAGGGTAAGACAAATAATGCAAGGACTTTAGACCCCTAAGTTTGAAAGACCTCATGTTTACATACATGTATTTTTTATTTATTTATGAGCTCATTAAAAAAATATTACAAAATTTTATAGAATATATACCTACGTTACCATTTGTACTACATTGATAATTGTGCTAAAATTTTTAAGTTATGTCTAATTTAAGTCATTGGGTGATCTAATGACTGATTGATTAACAAGTCGATTTATGATACATATAATGTGGTACATATATGATATATGTATATGTATATGATTAAGTATAGGTTGATAATTTATTTATTTTATGATATTCACGCTAACTAATTTAAACTTGTATAAGTTTAAAGGTTAATTAAATGATGAATTTTATATAACATGCATATTTTTCATTTTATCTCATATTGATTATCACTAAAAGGTAATATTGTTATTTCGATTAAGTTGTTTTTTATGGAACTCACTAAAAGGTAATATTGATTTTTCACTTGTGGGGAAAGGCCTTGATTTGAATTCACCGACTTTTTGATTGTCGTAGTACTAGAATAAGTTATAATTAAAACACTAAAGACACGTCTCATAGTGTGTCTCTATGATCGAGCTGGGCTTACTGATGGGCCAGCTGAACTTTCAGCGCATCATAATACTTAACACACAACACATAAAGTATGCTTTTATATCATATAAATGTAAGCCTCAAAGCTCAAAGGTCCTCAACTCAACATCGGGTTCAAATTGAAAATCTGATGTTACATGTCAACGTATTAGTTCACTTGGTAGATATTCGAAGAAATCAACTTTTTAACACGGCATGTGTCGTGACAATCAATCAATATGTCGTTGCAAAAATGTCTATTGCATATTTGCATGTTAAATAAAAGGGCTAATTACTTGGAAAGTCATCCAACTTGTCACAAATACTTTTTCCGGGGTCCCAACAAAAAAAAGTTTTAATGTGGGGTAAAAACCCGGCTAAAAAACGTATTAAGGGGTATTACCGGATAAAATCACTTTTTACCCGGTTAAGTGCCACATCATCCACCACGTCCTCTCGATATCACGTGCCAAAAGTATGCTTGTTATTATTTCTGCAATATATATCTATATATTAAAAAAACCCCACCATTATTTTCTCTCTCTCTCTCTCGAGACCCCCATTCCCCTCTTTCCAAAACCCTAAAAAATCCACGATTATGTCTGCTGCTTCAATTCATCTAAAAAGGAACAATCGAAGCAACGTATTGCGTGATGGTGAGGTTTTATGTTATTGTGGTTATCGTATAAATCCACGCACCTCCTGGACAAGAAAGAACCCTGGAAGGAGATTCCTCTCATGTCCAATTGTTGTAAGTATTCAAAATCTTCAAAACATTTGTATTTGTTGTACGTTTTTAGTATTTGATGTGTATTCTGTCATCAGGATGACAGAAGGAAATGCCAGTTGTATCAATTTTTGGATGAAGAACTCCCCACCCAATACTACAAAGATCTCGTATTTCAACTTCACACCGAGTTAAAAAGTCTGAAAGAAGAAAGCGAAATCGAAACTGATATGTTTGAAGAACGAATCGCTCTCAAGGCAGATTTGAAAGTTTCGAATGCGAAATTGCAAGTCTATGAAAGGGTGTTTATATGGATGTTAGGTGTTCTAGTTGGGTTGTGTTTGGTAATCGGTGTGTTGGTCATGCATTCATTCTAGTTGGTGTTCTAATTAGGTTTGTATGAATGTTAGGGTTCTAGTTGGGTTGTGGTTGTCAATGTATTTGTTGTACTCTTGAACTATTATGTGTAATGAAATGATTTTCATCTGTAATATTGTTGTCAATGTATTTGTCATGGTAATCGGTGTAATATTGTTGTCAATGTATTTGTCATGGTAATCGGTGTAATATTTGTTGTCAATGTATTTGTCATCTGTATTTCATATTCAGTACACAAAACCAAAAATAATGAAAGCATGCAAGAATTAATGCCCAAATGATAATTCCCTTTTAACTTCACAAAAACTGGGCATGATTGTGTACATGAGTTTGACCATAAGTTACATACACAACCTAAATATTTACATGAGTTGTTCCAAATTACATAATCTACAAAGTCACATAAGTAGTTCCAAAACACACAAAAGACATACAATCTGACTTAATTAGTTCCAAATGACAAAAGACATGAAATTATTCCAATGCCATGGCATTTTCCTTTGACTCTCCTGGACCTTCAACAGACATTGCTAGCTTTCTTTTCATAATCCTCTCACTTGGAGGCCTCTTGTTCACCAACCTAGGACTCTTTCTTTGTGATTCTTGACTGTTCATGGGAGTTTTTCTTTTTGGTGTTGATTGTTTCTGCTGTTGGGTTTCTGCTTGTTTCCCTTTAGCAACCTCTGCTTGTTTCTGCTTCAAATTTTCTATCGCACTTGGTGGTGTAACACCAGGTGGCCAAATAGGAACTGGCACTCCATCTCCACCACCTACAAAGGTCTCTCCAGTCTTGGTTTCTCCACTGGTTCATTTGTACATCCCTTCTTGTTATGACCAGTTTGCAAGCATCTCTGACAAGTCATCTTGACTCCATGTTTAGTTACATACCTCCTAGTTCCATTGGTTGTTACATGGCTCTCATGAGCTGCCCTAATTCGCTTCTTCTTTGGCCTTCCTGGCATGACCCTTGGTCTGGGTGGTAGAGGTTTGTTACCCATGTTCTCTTTCCCAAGTTGTCATGCCACCAACTGCATGCATGTGAAAGTCATAAGTTTGGGTGTACAATGTTTTTGTGAACCAATTAGGGACATAGTCTTCCACATTCTTTGACATCTTGAATATCACAGATACTGCATGAGGACATGGTAAGCCAGTAAGCTCCCACATTCTACAGCTGCATGTTCTTCTTGCTTCATTTACTTTGAAACCTTCATTTCCCTGCCTGACTTCCCATTCATCCAACCCACAGTGGAAAGGCTTCCAAAACCTTCAATAAAGACATGAAATAAGGGTACAAAAAGAAAAAATTAAAATAATAAATAAATGTACCTTTGTTGATCCTTGCACCAGTCAAGTCTTTTGATTATTGATGGACATATCTCAGTCTGCCACCTTGCAGCCAATCTCCTTAGTGTATTCATCCTCTCCAAAACAATGGTTCTAATAGCTTCTAACATTGTAATTATTGGCTTGTTTCTTACCAGTACAATTACATAGTTAAAGCATTCAGAAAAACCATTTTCTACATTTTCACAACCCCTGTTCAGTTCAAAAAACGCTCTTGACCAAGTTCTGGGGTTCTTGTTGATCAAATACTGGGCTGCATTGGGGTTAGCATCTCTGATTTGTTTCATGACTCTTTCAAAAAGTTGAGGATATGATGCTTTAGAAGCAGCCCAAAACAATCCTTGCAAATAAGCACCAGTAAAATGTTTCCTAAAACCTTCATATATATGTCTTGCACACTGTCTATGTTCAGACATAGGCAACACATCCTTAACTGCTTCAATTAAGCCCTAGTGAACAATAAATTTACAGTGTAAATACATAAACCAGATGACAGGGTGTACAGAAATAAACCAAATGACAGTGGAAAAAGATACTTACTTTGTGTTGGTCAGATATGAGGGTAATACCAGTTCCTTCTCCAAGTTCAAGATCATCAGCCAATAACTCCATAAACCATTTCCAGTTTTCCTTATTCTCAACATTGACAACTGCCCAAGCTATGGGATAGATGTGGTTGTTACCATCCCTCCCTATGGCACTCAGAAGCTCACCTTGGTTAGGCTTTTTCAAAAAACAACCATCAAGGGCAATTACTCTTCTACAACCATACTTCCAACCTCTCTTCAGTGCATCAAAACATACATACATCTTGTCAAAGTAAACCTTTTCATCTGGATCCCTTGTAACTGCTATCTTAACAGTTGATCCAGGATTAGACTTCAATAACTCACCTGCATATGATCTAAGCATTCCATAGTGTTCCTCTAGTGACTTTTCATACTCATTTAGTGCATACAGTTTTGCATTCCTACACTGAACTGAGGTAACTTGGCACTTGTACTTTCTCATCACCATGTCAGCTATGGTAACTAACTTAATTTCAGGGTTTGCCCTTATCCTATCACCAAACCTCTTCCCTATCCACTTATAATTAACCAAAGATCCAAACCTGAAATTTCTCACACAAGTGTGTACATCATTTAATGACACAATCAGAAATGAATCCTCACCATCCATTTTTTTTGCATAGCATCTCCAAGGACACTTTGGTTCCTCACCTCTTTCTACTGCAGGATACCTATTTTGTTTCCTTAGTTTCCCCTCTTCAGGCTTCTTTAGTGATGGAGGCCTCTGCCCACACCTTGCCACACACTTCTTTTGGGTTGATTTTTCAAACCAAATAGAGAAACCATTTGCAAGAGCAAAATATGTCATCATTTCTCTAAATTGGTGATGGTCAATGTACCTTTCACCAACAATGGGTTGTTTATTCCTCCAGTGAATACTAGGTTCATGGATTGGCCATTTCTCAACTTTATGTATGGCTTTAAATGGATCCTCATCCTCAAATTCACTCCCTTTCAGCTTGTCTAACAACTCCTTCATAAAATCCTCATGTTCAGCCACTGCATCATTAAGGTCAGGATTGGAATGGTTAACATTAGGATTTGGATCACCTAGTTTTGGCTGCCTTTTCTGCTTAGGTTTATTCTTTTGAGCTTGTTTCATTAACCTAAACTCTCTCAACTCATCTTCCCCTTCAAACAAATATTCAACTGAGTTGGCTTCACTTTCAGTATCACTCTCAGATGGTTCATAGTCATCATCCTCACTAGAATCACCACTCTGAAATCCTGCATTTTCATTTTCAGGTCCTGCATTATCATTTCCAACTCCTACATTATCATTTTCAACTCTTACATTATCATTTTCAGGTCCTGCATTATCATTTTCAACTCCTACATTATCAGTTTCAACTCCTACATTATCATTTTCAACTCCTACACTATCATTTTCAACTCCTACATTCTCATTTTGAACTACAACTTGACTTTGAACACCTAGGCTAGTAGCAGGCTGACTTTGGCTTATAAGGTAGTCAGCCACATCAAATGCATCTTCTACATCACCATCATTAGGTTTAGAGGGTAACACCAGAAATTCAGAAAGGTCATCCATAAAATGGTCCAAATAGATATGCAGTTTACCATAAGTATATGCTACGTCAAAAAGAATATCAATTTCCCTTTGTCCATCAATCTTAACCAAATGACCAGCAAGTGGTTGTTGTGGAAGTACGAAATAAATAGCATTGAAACTTTGCCCAGTTAGCTTTTCTATATATTCAAGAAAATCATAATATCCCAGTTGGGCTGTCATACTATTCAATACTATATCACGTTCATACCTTAGAGGTGGCCAAGCAAACGATCCATCATAGTGAACATCAAACTCAAATAACCGTTCACCCATCCTGAAAATCAACGCATCAAAATTAATTATTATTTTATGCGAAATAAGTGATAATATTCCCATATTATATTAATTAAAAAATAAAAAACTATCTTTTCAAAAAAATCCATGCAAGTGTATGACATATAATAGAAACCCTAGAAATAAAACCTTAGATTTGTGATGGAAAAACTGAGAAATACTCACCCGCATCAATGAAATGGATGAACAAGCTTGAAACTTGATGAAAAATACAGTTGATTTAGACGATTCGAGTTCAATCACAGCGTTCGTATTTAGGGTTTGGAGAATACAAAAGGGGGACCAATTTTGATTTGGTGGGACTGTGTGTTTTGTTCGTGTTTGGTAAGAGTATATGTATACATATAAACCAGTAAGTGGTATATCTAGGTGGATGGTTTTTTATTTTAGGAAAATGACATGGATATTCCATGTATGAAAAAAAGGATTAAATTTAAATAAAAATGTGTTTGAAAATTCACTTGTTACCTGCAACTTACAAAATACCCCTTAATACGTTTTTTAGCCGGGTTTTTACCCCACATTAAAACTTTTTTTTGTTGGGACCCCGGAAAAGGTATTTGTGACAAGTTGGATGACTTTCCAAGTAATTAGCCCTAAATAAAATACAAGGTTGTGCGGAATCAAGATAATACAAATAAACCTATGAATTACAAATGATCTATATTTGTCAAATAACTCTTTTGGATCGAGATACTTAAAGTTGTGAAGTATCCCTGTTTAAGATCGAGAGTATTTAGACAATTCACTCTAATGCTAAATGTATGTTTTAAAGTAATTTTCTCAAAGAAAATGACTTTGTATTTATAGGCAACAAAATTCACCAGTGAATTTTGTGCCGTACAAATATGGTTGCATGCATTTAATGAACCGACAAGAACATTAAATGCATTGGTTACGGTACAAGGATAAAGTCACATCAATATGACTTTATTCTTTTAACCAACCACCTTTACACACGTATAAACTTTGGTAAAGAACAAGTGGAGTGTTCTTTGGAAAGTGTGTAAAGGCAAAAGTCAATTCCTCGATATCAGTGTTCAGACTTGTAAGGTCTAGAACACTGACAATCCTCCAGTGTACAGATCTAGTAAGCCTTCCAGTGGACTCCGTCATTTGTCAGTCTTCTTTATTCTGACTTCAGTCTTTGACTTTAGTGAGAACGTCTTCAGTAGAGTAGATCTGGACTGGGGTGAAGTTCAGTGAGCTAATCTGGAGAATACTCCAGATTTCTTATACAAGTATTTGCTCACTGGTCTTCCATTATTTCTGGACAAATCTTCAGAGGGACTCCAGATTCCAAGTCTGGAGTAGGTCCAGTAGAACACGTTTCTGGACAGATCTTCAGTAAGACTCCAGTAGTCGAGTCTGGAGGGAGTACAGTAAATCTGGACCTAACAAATTCCCCCTGACACTGATACTGGGGGAGTAGTACGAACATCTGATCCGATATTAATTTCAGAGGGTAGTTTGAAAGTAATAGAAGGATAGAATGGAGTACCACTGGAGCGTTTCTTTTTCTGAACAGGTTCCAGATCAGGATGACTGGAAACTGTGTCTTCTGAATCTTCTTTATTGTAGTTGATAGGATCAGATTCACAAAAGACAATTGGAGTTACTGGGGGAGTGTCAAGGGATGGCTTCTTGTTGATTGCAGCATTTGATTCATCAAATGTGACATGAATTGACCCATGGACCTTCTCCAGTCTCTTGTTATAGACTCTGAAGGCCTTGCGAATGGCTGAATAGCCTAAGAAATACCCTTCATCAGCTTTGGCATCAAATTTGCCTAACTGATTGGAGTCGTTCAGGATGTAAACTGGATATACAAAAACGTGAAAATAACCAATATTTGGTTTTCTATTTCTTAAGACTTCGTAGGCTGTATTTTTGTGTCGCTTCACATACAATGACCGGTTCTGGGTGTGGCAAGCAGTAGCAATTGCTTCAGCCCAGAAACTGGTAGACAGACCAGATTCAGCAAGCATACTCCTGGCAGCTTCTATCAGCGTTCGATTCTTCCTTTCCACAACTCCATTCTGTTCTGGAGAGCGGGCTGATGAGAAATTCTGGGAGATGCCAGTGTCAGTACAGAATGACTCCAGAGTTGCATTCTGGAATTCTGTTCCATTGTCACTTCTTAACTGACACACCTTTCGACTGTACTTGAGCTCAATTTGTTTGATAAGACTGATGATTTCAGCAGCAGCTTCACTTTTAGACCTGAGAAAGATAACCCAACAATATCTGGAAAATTCATCTACTATTACCAGGGTGTATCTTTTACCAGCACGAGTCTGAACATTCACTGGACCAAAGAGGTCCATATGAAGCATATGAAGAGGTTCAGATATGCTGAAATTCTGTCTGGTCTTGAAACTGGTACGTTTCAGCTTACCCATCTCACATCCTGGACATGGCCTTTCCTTTTTGAAGGAAACTGAATGTATCCCATCTGCAAGTTGTTTTCTGGACAACTTATTAATATTCTTGAAATTTAAATGGGATAACCTTTTGTGCCATAACCAGTTTGTGTCTTCATCAGCTTGAGTATAGAAACACTGCTCTGAAGGAGAGCTTTCCATATCCATCACGTACACATTCCCTTTTCTGAGAGCAATCAACACTACCTTCCAGTCCTTGTTGAATATGATACCCTGAGCAATATTGAATAAAACTTGATAGCCATCATCACACAGTTAGCTTACACTGATCAGGTTATATTTCAAACCATTCACAAATGCAACACGTCTGAACTTGACTTGTCCATTGTTCAGAACACCGTATCCCTCAGTCCTTTCCACAACCATCATTTCCAAAAGTAATGGAGGGTCCATCAGAAATGGTGAACTCCTCCAGCAGGGTCTTACATCCGGTCATCGTCCTGCCAGCAGCACTGTCAAGATACCATATATATTTCTTTCGATCGCCCTGCACATCCACCAGATATTATCAGTTAGATTTGGGAACCCATCGACTGATGGGTTCACTGGACCCTCCCTTATAGGTCCCTGGGGCAATCTGGTTTAGTTCACTTTCTTCAACAGTGGTCTTAGTTGAAAAGACCACTGGGGTTGATAGTTTTGAAACCTTTTTCTTTTCTCAACTGGAGAAATAGATTTATCTTTCTTTGCAAAAGGTTTTGTATTTTGTCTAGGGCCAGATGAAGTACCCTCAATAAAGTTTAATCTTGCATTAAAACTTTGAAATTGACGAGTCAGTAGTTTAATCTGGCTCTCTAACCTTGACAAAACATTTTCATCAGATGATACCTTAGCCTTTCCAGTTCTAGGCTTAGGTAGGGGATTGGTCTGAGGCAAAGGTTTATTCCGATAAACCTCTTGAACTGGAGCAGTCATCTGGAATGCTCCAGTCTTGACCTCAGGGGATTGAACTGGGAAAATATTGGCCTTGGGAGTTACAGGCTCATCATAAACAGTGGTGGGCCTGAACCCCTCTGGTAATCGATCGATTACTGGTATTAATGATGCTACACATGAGTATTTCCATCTAAATATGCACGTTTTTGAGCAGGAAATTGATTTACTACTCCAGCATCATATGGCTTTCTGGTTTCTAGCCATGATTTAATCACCAGTTTTTCTTTCTCTAAAATGACTTCAAGATCTTGTTTTTCTTGAATCAGTTGTTCAGTTACCAGAACCTGGGCTTGAAATGCCAGTTCAATGTCTTGAAGTTCTTTCAATTTTGATTTTAAAACAGTTATTTCAGAAAAATATGTTTCTAGACCATTTACACAGTCAGATCTAACAGTTTCAACAAATATTAAATCAGAATTAAGAGCTTCAGCGATGTCCAGTTTTAATTCTTGGTCAGTTGCAGTATCATAATCACTAACCTTTTTAATAACAATGTCCACCCATCGTCCAGATGTGACATCCTCCTTCACCAGGTGCTCTTCGTCTGCCAGAGCCATGTAACAGCAATCTCTTCTTCTTCTTCATCAGCAGATGATTCATCAGAAGGAACCCACTTCTCTTCAGTTGTTGCGATCATGCACTTATTATTGTTTTCCATTTGTTGTGCCATGAGAGCAATCTGGGCCTTAAGCTTTTTATATTTCAATTTATAGCTATCATCAAGCTTATTATTTGAAGAAAATGGACCAGGCTTGGATTCAAACTGGCTGGACCTGCAATCTTTCATGAAATGACCCTTTTTGCCACACTTAAAGCATGTCAAATTGGTCTTATCAGTTGAAGAACTGGATGCAAATTGTCCAGATGGGCTATTTGCTCTTGCTTTGAAACGGTTAAACGTTTTAGCAATCATTGCAACAATGTCATCATCATCAGTTTCATCACAACAGTCTGGAGAGATTTGACTGGCTTCTCCAGAATCCATGAGTTCAGACACCATCTTCTTCATAGAAAATACATTCTCAGAAGATATCAGTGTTGTACTTTGTGGTTCAGTATGACCAACCACAACAGGACTACTGGAGGCATGGTTATAAGCATCTTGTTCTGCCACCACTCTCTGAGCTTGATTTTCTTCAGTATACCTGAAAGCTCCATAAAGAGTTGAGAGAGAGTGTGTGTGCAGAGTTTTACCTTGTCGTAAGACCAGGATCATGTGAGACTATTTGGTGGGCAGAATATCACAAAATTTCTCCAGAAGTATATCCTTGTCCTTCTCAACCCCAAGACCTCTCAACTGGTTTATGATACTCATAAATCTGGTGTAACTACCAGTGAGAGACTCATTAGGCTGATCAAAAAATGACTCATACCTCTTGTTTAAGGAGACCTTTCTGGTGACAATGGTGTCATCTCCTCCTTCATGCTGGTTTAAAAGTTCATCCCACATGGTTTTAGCACTAGGAAAAAGAACTAGTGTGGGAATTAGGGTTTCTGGAACGACCCCGAGGATCATGTTCTCTATTCCCACATGGTTTTAGCACTAGGAAAAAGAACTGGCTTTCTGGAACGGCCCCGAGGATCATGTTTTTGAGAAGGGTGTCTAGATTCACCAATCTCCTCTCTTCTTTTGACCAATGTTCCTCCCTCTTTTCCCGACCTCTTCTAGAACCAGTAGGATCTAGAAGAGCATTGAGAGGTGATGTAGGGACATAAGGACCTTCATTTAAGATTTTCATCATGTTCCTCTCAATACCAGTGATATGCAATATCATCCTAGCCTTCCACGTACCAAACTCATCACTGTTCCCACTGAATTTAGGAATAGGATTATTTGAATAGTGCACATGCACATGTGGAGAAGCAGGAGTAGGAGGAGGAGGTAGTGGATTAGTGTTATTAACAATAGGTGGTTCATTATTTTGATCATTAACATTAACATTAGGATCGGGACCAAAATTAAAACTTCCTTGTGTATTTTCTGGGGTGGCCATCAAAGAAGCAGATCTAGGCAATGTTTAGCCTTCTGCTCTGATACCAAATGTGAGGTCCCAAATACGATGGTTAACCTAGAAGTGTATAATACAACAAGTCTAATAATCACTAAAATGGACTAGTATTACTTGTAAATAAATGTAAGAATATATAAACAAAGTAATACAAGACTTAAAGCAATAAACAAGTAAAGTGGAACATTATGTATTTTTCAAGGTGTATTTTATTTATGATGTTAAATAAAATACAAGGTTGTGCGGAATCAAGATAATACAAATAAGTATGTATCCTACCAACCTATGAATTACAAATGATTTATATTTGTCAAATAACTCTTTTGGATCGAGATACTTAAAGTTGTGAAGTATCCCTGTTTAAGATCGAGAGTATTTAGACAAATTCATTCTAATGCTAAATGTATGCTTTAAAGTAATTTTCTCAAAGAAATGACTTTGTATTTATAGGCAACAAAATTCACCAGTGATTTTGTGCCGTACAAATATGGTTGCATGCATTTAATGAACCGACAAGAACATTAAATGCATTGGTTACGGTACAAGGATAAAGTCACATCAATATGATTTTATTCTTTTAACCAACCACCTTTACACACGTATAAACTTTGGTAAAGAACAAGTGGAGTGTTCTTTGGAAAGTGTGTAAAGGCAAAAGTCAATTCCTCGATATCAGTGTTCAGACTTGTAAGGTCTAGAACACTGACAATCCTCCAGTGTACAGATCTGGTAAGACTTCCAGTGGACTCCGCCATTTGTCAGTCTTCTTTATTCTGACTTCAGTCTTTGACTTTAGTGAGAACGTCTTCAGTAGAGTAGATCTGGACTGGGGTGAAGTCCAGTGAGCTAATCTGGAGAATACTCCAGATTTCCTATACAAGTATTTGCTCACTGGTCTTCCATTATTTCTGGACAAATCTTCAGAGAGACTCCAGATTCCAAGTCTGGAGTAGGTCCAGTAGAACACGTTTCTGGACAGATCTTCAGTAAGGCTCCAGTAGTCGAGTCTGGAGCGAGTACAGTAAATCTGGACCTAACAAAGTATAAACTACAATAATGTGGTATTGTTTGGACTTAAGAGAGTGTTGTCATTCATCATTTTTAAATTTTATGGGAATTTTTAATGTCGTTATTTAATTTCTTTATTTTGGAAAGACGAATTTCATTATCACAACAAAACATATACATGAAAGATTTTACAAAGAAAAAAAACTATATATCTACAAAATATAGAAACTTCCTCCAATTCTCTCATGTGAAATTCAATCTCCTAGCTCTATTTTGGATCCATAAGAATTCCAAGGATTGAAAATTGCATCATTCCTTACCCTCTCCAGCACGTGACCATAATAACCGAATGAAGCATATGTTTAATGTTGTTATATAACATTAAATCCTTGTGGTGTAATGTGGGGCCAAATCGTTTTAATCGTGTTAATCTGTCAATGATGTTCAGTCCAACTGGTCAGAGGCACTCTCAGTTTTACCCAAGGTCTTGAATTCGATCCTTAGGGATGGCAAATCTTGGAGTTTTTCCCTCCGAATACTTGTAACGGCCTATGGTCAACATCTCGTTGTCTATGTTACGTGCAAGACTTCACCATTATACGGTGAGGTTTCCCTTATGTCGTGTTCCGACTGAATGTTCGGAAAAAATAGTATTAATCTGTGATATTTGTACCAATTCTTTTAATATTTTTCACATTGTACAAATATCATTACAGACTGTACAAGTATTAATTACACAAATACGGTAAAATAATCAAAAGGTGTGGTACTAATATTAATTCCCCTAATTATATACTCGTAGTTCATAAAACAAAAAATTTAGCTTCAAAAGACTATGAAATTAAAAATGATTAATTGGCCTAAAAGACAAGTCTAATATCCACCTAATTATAAGATCAAAATATATGACATGATCAATGGCAATAATAAAAAGGGCTTTTCGTTTCTAAAGGTATCGAACTTGTCCGTTTTTACTTTTAAAGGAACCATTCTTTAATTTAATATAATGTGGGTTATAGAGTGACAAACACCTCCTATTGAAGGCTTTAAAAATACCAGAAGGTAGTATTCGTTTATGTGGGGTGGTTTTGTACACTTGGACATGCCATCTAGGTATCCACCTGGATTCCTTATAAAATAATACAAGGCATTCTGATGATCCATTCTCTTCCATCTCCTTGAAAATACAACCACTCACTTTTATTCTTTCTCTCCTTGAAATCCGACCAGACACCACTAACCGCCGCCCCTCGCCGGAAAAACGGGGTACACCCCAAAACGCCACGAAAATCATCTCCATCATCATCTAAGCAGTATGGGATAACCACCCAACGCCCAACACCACCCGATGCTATCTCTGCCGCCACCCCATGCTGCGTCGCCACTCTGACATCCGGCCACGAGCGGATCACCACGAGCCACCACTGTCCTCCAACACCACTCCTTGGTTATTTTCGGTTTCAAACAAAACCCATCAAAAGCGATCTTCTCTTTTGCTCTTATATACATCTATTGTATATATAGATCTTTTTATATATAGATCTGTATATGTAAGTATATATATAGCTTTACCATATATTACTTTTTTGTTCTTGATGAAAACAGATATTAATTTATATTATTTATTTTTTCTAGATTTCTTTATTAATTTCAAATTGATGTTTGTATGTTGTTAAGAAAAGTAGATTTGGAATTGATTGTATAGGTGGTGGATTTTTGTTGAATTGAATTCAATGGATGAATGAATTGCAAATCCTGTTGTTATTTGATTGCCAATGATAAAGAAAATAATTAGTATGGTAATTTTCTGTTGTTGATTGAATTTTGGTGGATAAGGTTTTGTTTGTGTTATTTAGTATATGGATTGTGTAGTGTCATGATCTTGTGTATTTGGTGTTGCTGGAAAAATAACAATATGTCTAATTTTGTACCTTTAAAAATTTATACAATGAAAACCAAAATTTTGCTGATCCTATGAATGTCTAATTTTGTACCTTTAAAAATTTATACAATGAAAACCAAAATTTTGCTGATCCTATGAATGTCTAATTTTGAGTACTAAAAAGAAAATTTATCCCACCCATTTTTTTGCCTGCGTGTTGGTCAAAGGACACGGTGGAGGAAACACACACAAAACCATGTACACCTCAGCTTCTAAAACCAGATAGTGGTTTTTGCCCCCTACAATATGTCGTGTTTTACAATATATAACCCACGTTATACGAAATTAATGAATGGTTCCTTTAATAGTAAAGACGGACAAGTTCGATACCTTTAGAAACGAAAAGCCCTTATAAAAAGTGAGAAAATTCATAATCCACGTATCAATTATTATTATCTAATATTTGGGGTTAATTTGGAGTGATCGTTCATTATTTATTGACATCTAAGTATATCTGAGTATCTGACGTCTTCTTGATGTTATTTAAGCCACTATTATGTTATATAGTTCATATACTGACATTATTCTGTATTTTCTTTTACCAATCGAAATATTATATATTTGTCTCTTTATCAAAGAATAAAAGTGTATAAGAAAAATCCTTTTACAATTTCTTAGGCCGGTGCTTATAAACGTCCGTGAGCTGTGTCCCTTTGGTCCAGGACGCTCGACGCTATGGACAGCGGACGTCCTGGAGCTGCGTCCCAGTCGAATAGTCCTCACCAAGAAGTTCATGGACGCTCGCTTGTGGGACCGCAACTAGCCGTTTGAATACTTTTTTTTTATCTCCAACGGCTTCTTCTTTTTTTCTTCCTATTTAAACACTCACCTTATTCTCATTTTAACACACAAACATTTTATCACAAACCATTTCATTAATCAAACACCACAAAAATTATGTCTACTTCATCATCAAGTGATGAATTCAATTTCCTAAACAACACCGTTACGCAAATGAACACGCTATATAATCCGTAGATCGCAGGCGCCGTTTTTGATCTTTGTAACGAAGAAGAATCAAACGATGTCGAGTCAAGTTCACGGGTTCCTAGACCCAGAAGGGTTTTATCACGAGAACATGCCGGATCCGCGGCACGTTTATGGAATGATTACTTTTCTGATGCACCAACTTTCCCGACCGATTTTTTCCGAAGAAGATTTCGAATGCGCAAGCAGATGTTTATCCGTATATGCCAAGATATACACAGCTTTAGCGCCATCGAACCCCTACCCAAACATTTTCATTTTTTCCAAAAAAATCGAACCGATTGCAGTGGTAGGCGTAGTTTCAACATTTTTCAAAAATGTACTTCCGCCATACGTCAATTGGCGTATGCTGCTCATCCCGACCAATTAGATGAGTACTTACATATGGGTCGTGCGACTTCAGTTGATTGTTTAAATAACTTTTGTAAGTGTGTTTATTATTTATATCACACTGAGTACTTGAGAAAGCCGACAACTGAAGATGTCCAACGTTTGGTAAGTAAGCATGAACAGATACATGGATTTCCTGGTATGTTTGGTAGTATTGATTGTATGCATTGGGGTTGGAGAAACTGTCCGGTGGCTTGGCAAGGGCAGTACACACGAGGCGACAAAGGACATCCAACGATCATGCTTGAAGCAGTTGCTTCGTTTGATTTGTGGATTTGGCATGCTTTTTTTGGCCCGGCAGGTTCGAACAACGACATCAACGTCCTTCATGAATCAGATTTGTTCGATGACTACTCCAAGATAGGGCTCCCGAAATCCAATATACTATTAACGGCGAAGAGTTTACCAAGGGATATTATCTAGCTGACGGTATTTATCCTGAATGGGCGACACTAGTCAAGTCTTTTAAATGCCCGATGGAGCCAAAGACTACAAAGTTCAAGCGCTATCAAGAGGCTGCAAGAAAGGATGTCGAACGAGCTTTCGGGGTGCTTCAAGGTCGTTGGGCAATCCTTAAACATAATGTCCGCCCGTTTTCGGTGAACAAAATAAAACGTATTATGTATGCTTGTGTCATTCTACACAACATGATTGTTCAAGACAACGGTAGCGCAATTTCCGACCTTGAGGAAGATTATTTGGCTGATCCAACTAATATGCCAACACGTACGTGGGATGAAAGGGTTGCAACGCAAATGCGGGTCTTCGCGGAGTTACGTGATAGAAGGACGCACCATCGACTTCGCAATGCCCTAGTGGAACATGTTTGGAACCTCCCGGAAAATTACCGTCAACGTTGATGATGTTTTAATAAGTGTTGTAATGTTTTATTAATGTTTTTATTATGTCTAGTTTCGTAATATTTATTTTCTATTATTAGGATCATAACTTTTTTTAATAACTGTTGTAATGTGTTATTAATAATAAAAGTATTTTATTTGAATGGTGTTTTTGTTAATTAAAAAAAATATAAATTAATTGATGATGTGGCGAAGAAGTTCCAAGAAGCTATCCTTATAAGTAGGGAGAGTCCTGAGTGATGTGATGCTGATGTGACAGACAAGAAGCTGGAGAACTCTCCTCCTTATAAGCACCGGCCTTAGGTAAACTGAACTTTTGAATGTGTTACGACAATTCATATATACATGTGAAATTAAAGTTAATCAAGTTGTTTTAGATATAGATCGAAGAGGTAAGTATATGAGGGACTTTTTTAGCAAAACAAAATTCTAATATAAAAAAGTTATTATTCGATATGTATCAGTATCTAGATATGCCATACAACTTTTTAATTAGTTGATCTATTTAGAAACAATGCAATTAGATAATCGTGTTCACGTACTACTCATCCATATATACACCCATTTCTTATGATTTCTAGTTTGATCCATATCGCTCTTTTAACATTTGCTGGTGTTTCATTTTATTTAGTCTTCATTACTTCATATATAACGGCTAGTGCTTAATTTTTACTGTACAAATAATTTAAACTTTAACAAATTAATATTCATCACTTGTATTATACTAGAATGATACCCACCCGATGCAACGGTGTAATGGCGGCGGTGGTGGCGGTGATGACGGTGGTGGTGGGGTGCGGTATGTGGTAGCGCCGGTGGTGGAGGTGGCGTCTGTGGTGGCGATGTAATGCAGCGTCGGTGGTGGCGGCGGCGACTGGTGGTGGTGGTGGTGGCGGCGAGTAGTGTAAACTATTGATGTAATGTGTTTTTAATGAATTGTTTAATGTTGAATGTTAAAAGTTGAAAATGTTATTTGCTTTATAATATAGATATAGATATACAAATTCATGTTTATATCGTATTCAAGACAAGAGCAAATTTAGAATCTAATACTCCGTAGTTTCTTACCACACAACATAAGTTATATATACTCTTATAACATAACCATCTTTAACCCTCGGTGTATTTTCCGTGTATTCAATTCAATACGTTGTGCTTCCGGCGTATTGCATAAAGGAATCCGAGGTACGTATTACGTCGGTGCCGTGGCTACCACTTTGAAACCATCGTTGTATATTGGTGTTTAATATATATTATTTTATTCTTTTGTGTTTTAAAAAAGTGCCTTTGGTATGATGATCTGACACCATAAACTGCGATTTGAATATGTAGGTTAATGGTAAATGAGTTTTCGTGTGGTAACTCGGTGTATTATAAACGTACCGTGACGCTAATAAATCAAGGTTGTAGGTTCAGGCCCAAATATATACACTCTCACTCACGTATATGCTATATAAATATGTGTTTGCAAATATAAAAGAGAAGACAATTTTTATAATAGGAAAAAACTTAACATACTTTAATAAAAGACCTGGCAATATATAGCCTACAATACCAGTGGTTTCAACTTGCAAGTTACACCCCACTACTCCTAATTCATAGCCATACTTTTAATCCTAATAATCGGTCAAACATGACCACTTCTTAGTTACATAGATTAAGCATAAAAACTACTAAATAACTTGCTAAATAACCAACCTAAACTTACTTAACATACCCAAAATAAAATACTAGACTCATACTAATAAAAACGACACGTTGACTTGTTGACCCGAAATCAAGATTAACCCAACAAAGGTTTTGTGTGCTGTGAAAGATGTAAGCCCCAAAGGTCATTGAGTCAACAAGGGGTTCAATGCGGGAAATTGCAAGCCATAATAGCCGTACAATCCAATTGTATAAATCACCACTTAGAATGTACAAATTTGTGTATTTCTTTGATACTAGACAATAAAAGAGTTATACAAACATTATAACGACGTTGCTTGTCGTTCGTGATTTATGAGGTATATTTTAGAATTGGATAATCAGCAGGATAGCCAAGCATTCATATTATTTATCACACCCAATAATCTAGAACAATACTAGTTTCACATTTATACATATAAGAATCTCAAAACTTAAGTCATACATTACAAAAAAGCAGAAATCTTAAAACTTTTTGAGATGATTTGAATACAACCATAATAAAACACATGGCTAAATATAATCCTAGTTTCTTTGGGAACCATTACACGTGCTCTTTTCCTCTCGACGTATCTGTCTTAATAGATCATGAGGTACATGTTTAATCATACTAATCAGCCAAAGACATAATGAGTTCAAGTTATTTATAAGTTGGTATACATGTTATTATACGAGTAGTTCTTTTCATGCAAGTATTTTATTTCAGTTATAATTTGTTTATGCATATGATTAGATTTAGAGGTGCAAGAAGCGGTTAACTGATTTCGGTTATTAATTTTAATAACCGGTTTAGGTTATTTTTTGAAACAGTAATAACCGGTTACAGTTAACTTGTACCGGTTAATAACCGGTTTCTAGGTTTTAAAACTGGAACCTATCTAACCGATTTTGATTAATAATAACCGGTTAACCGATACCGGTTAACCTATTCGGGTTTTTTTAACCGTCCATTATAATATTGAGAAAGTGGTGAACAATGAGGAAAAACAATCATTTCCGACAAGTCTGAGCGACGAACTCATATTCCAAAAAAACCCAATATTCCAAATAAACATCATTTTCTAAACACAAAACAAAATTCATCATCCCAAATCTCAAAAACAACCAAAAATTGATGTTGGATCTGATGAAAGAAGCATTAATCTATATATAGTATAGATATATTGAAAGCTTACGAAATCATCTGATGGTGCGATCTTTCCGGTTATATATCAGTGTATGTATATAATATGTGATAGACCGGTTAACCGGTTATTATTGGAATAATTAACCGGTTATAGGTTAACCAGTTAATAATCGGTTTTGGTTTTGAAAAGAGTAATCGGTTAGTAACCGACGGTTTCTGGTAACCTATAATCGGTTTTTACTATTCCGGTTATTAACCGGTTTCGGTTACCGGTTACAAATCGGTTCGGTTCGGTTAATCGGTTTTTTCTTGCACCTCTAATTAGATTTATAAAGTTGTTTTTGTGATACATTATGTCGGGAAGCCGAAACTAGGAGTAATCAACATTGTTCCGCAAGTAGTAAATTGCGTTTCTAGCAGCCCTCAGATGAATTATTACTAATCGCCCCTATGAAAGCCCATCAAGTAAGAAAAGCGAAAGGCATTTTTTTTTTAATTAATCCACTTGTAGAATTTGGTTTTTCTTCCTGTCTGGTGTTCTAATAGTGCAGAACGAAGTAAGAGACCGTACGGTTAAAACAACCATATGTTTAGCTTACTAGATAATATTCAATTAATTAAAGTCAAATTGCAAGGTTGAGTGTTAGCCGTCTCGATCAGTACTGTATGCATGTATCTTTTCTCTCAAACCCAAAATGTAAATGGAAAATGATAAATCCTCCTAAAGAGTAGCTTAAAAATCCCCCTAAAACATTAAGAAGTGACATGTGGTATCCACTGATTCTCTTTCCTAATCTTGCCCCTGATTTTTCCACAAATGGATGGTAGCTCAAATTAAAGGAACAAATACAAAACTTATGATGTTACATAAAATCATAAAAAACTGCTAAAATGGATGGAGACATCATACGTACATAAATCATTAATCCAATGTCGACATATGTCTCGTCCATATGTCTTTTGCATGCGGTTATACTTTATAAGAATGTCGTGTGATAGGCATCTAAGTACGTCATCTAATGAATCAGGCTAATGAATCCACTGCGTGTCAACTTATTATAAACAAAAATTAGAAAAAAAAATATAAATGTGAAACTAGTACATCAAGAGAAGGTGTAATGGTTCGTTCCTGAAGAAACTAGGATTATATTTACCATGTGTGATATAAATTAAGGTTGTATTCAAATTACCTCAAAATGTTTTTAAGATTTCCGTTTACACATATGACTAAAGTTTTGAGATTCTTGTATGTGTTAATGTGAAACTAGTATTGTTCTATTCTAGATTATTGGGTGTGATTATTCTTGTTAGTTTTTTATAAAAAGAAACTTCTAAAATGCCGACCTCACAGGACCAAGTGCTTTACAAAGACAAATGCGAACAAGGACACTTTATAATCAAAGTTTGGCTATAAAAAGTTCTATACAGCCAACCTACCAATTATCATTCTATTTCTAACATCCACTTTATATTTTCCACTTTTTTCAACATATGGCTGATTCATCATCAGATCAGATCATCAAAGAAATTCCGGGCATCGTTCGTGTATACAAAGATGGGCGGTTCCTAAAACTTATCGGCACTGATGTCGTTCCACCCGGCCTTGATCTTTCTACTAACGTCCAATCTAAAGACGTTGTTATCTCACATGATACACCTCTTTCCGTTAGGCTTTACGTTCCAATGAACGCAAATCCTAACGGAAAGAAACTACCCCTTTTAATCTATTACCATGGAGGTGGTTTCGTCATTGAAACTGCTTCCTCACCTAAATACCAAAATTTCCTTAACCTAGTAGCATCTGAATCCAACGTTGTCATAGTTTCTGTCGACTATAGAACAGCGCCACAGTATCCTGTCCCTGCATGTTACCAAGATTCTTGGGACGCGATTATGTGGACCATGCAACATGTTAAAGGAAATGGACCCGAGTCATGGCTTAACGAATACCCGGATTTTGGTAATGTATTTATGGCGGGCGATAGTGCGGGGGGAAATATCATCCACCACATGGCAATTCGGATCGGGTCCGAGGATCCGGGTCGGGTCATAAATCTCCGGGGTATTATGTTGCTTAATCCCTATTTCTGGGGAAAGGATAGGATAGGTTCAGAGCAAGAGCAAGAGCACCCATTGAAGAGTGTACTTGGTGATATATGGATGTTTGCCCACCCGGGGACAAGCGGATTGGATGACCCGCTTATTAACCCAGATATGGATCCGAAAGTGTCGAAGCTTAGATGCCCGAGGGTATTAGTTTGTGTGGCAGGAATAGATTTATTGAAAGATAGGGGATTGTATTACAAGGATATTTTGGCTAAGAATGGATGGATTGGAGAAATTGAGGTTGTTGAAGACAAAGGTGAGGATCATGTGTTTTTCTTGTTTAATCCAACCGGTGAAAATGCTATTGCTTTGCGCAAGAGAATGTGTACTTTCATCAATCATGCAAATGGTGATTAGGCCCCAATAATCTTCATGTAGGGCCGAATATCTCCATCATCATTTCCTTTAATTAAAGTATAAACTACAATTATGTGATATTGTTTGAACTTAAGAGAGTGTTGTCATTCATTACTTTTCAATTTTATGGGACGGTCAAGGACTTAAGCTTGTTATTTACTTCTTTCCTTTTTAAAGACGAATTTCATTATCACTAACAAAACAGAGATACATGAAAGATTTTACAAAGAAAGGAACTATATATATACAAAATAAATATAGAAACTTTCTTCAATTCTCCGATCCCATGTAAAATTTAATTAATCATCTAGCTCTATTCTTGATCCAAAAGAATTCCAAGGATTGTACGCATCTTGCATCACCTGATGCGCACATACCAAATCACTATTGAAAATTGCATCAAGCATCATTCTTTGTCCTTCATAATCTCCAACACGTGATTTGATCCATATTTTAGTCCATAGGGGCATAGGGCATAAACTTTGTCAGACCATTTAAATATATAAAAAATATATTACTGCCCGTTCCATTCTCCTTTTACCTTTACTTCCATTCTTTTGTGTTATTAAAACTGTCGTTCGTGATTTATGATCAAAACTTTCGATTAAAATACCATTGAAAAGTCAACCTCTTGTATCTATCATCAAGATCATATATCAATCTAGGTGACATCTTTCCTTTGTTTTATATATGTTTATATTTATATATACAGTTTAGTTATTAATATTTGGAGTTTATTAATAAGATATAGAAATGTAATATATTTTTTGTAGTATCATCTTTTATATTTCATAATTGTTTATTAGTTCATATAAATTTGTTAAGATATTTATATATTCTTTTAATAAAATCAGTCGGCTAGCTTGACTAGGTATTACTATATTTTTTACAAGGACATAAATTCTATCATCTAGTCCTGAGCATCCGAATCCTCAAGACCGGGTCTGATGAGGTGTAATATGGGCCAAATCGTGTTAATCTTAATTATCTGTAAATATATATAATATATATATATATATATATATATATATATATATATATATATATATATATATATATATATATATATATATATATATATATATATATATATATATATATATATATATATATATATATATATATATATATATATATATATATATATATATATATATATATATATATATATATATATATATATATATATATATATATATATATATATATATATATATATATATATATATATATATATATATATATATATATATATATATATATATATATATATATATATATATATATATATATATATATATATATATATATATATATATATATATATATATATATATATATATATATATATATATATATATATATATATATATATATATATATATATATATATATATATATATATATATATATATATATATATATATATATATATATATATATATATATATATATATATATATATATATATATATATATATATATATATATATATATATATATATATATATATATATATATATATATATATATATATATATATATATATATATATATATATATATATATATATATATATATATATATATATATATATATATATATATATATATATATTGATCTTTCTACTAACGTTCAATCTAAAGACGTTGTTATCTCACATGATACACCTCTTTCCGTTAGGCTTTACGTTCCTATGAACCTAAATTCTAACGGAAAGAAACTACCCCTTTTAATATACTATCATGGAGGTGGTTTCGTTGTAGAAACCGCCTCCTCACCAACATACCAAAATTTCCTAAACCTAGTAGCATCCGAATCCAACGTTGTCATAGTTTCTGTAGACTACAGAACAGCACCACAGTATCCTGTCCCTGCATGTTACCAAGATTCTTGGGACACAATCATGTGGGCCATGCAACATGTTGATGGAAATGGACCCGAGTCATGGCTTAACGAGTACGCGGATTTTGAGAATGTATTTATGGCGGGCGATAGCGCGGGTGCAAATATCATCCACCACATGGCAATTCGGATCGGGTCAGAGAATCCGGGTCAGGTCATAAATCTTCGAGGTATTATGTTGCTTAATCCTTATTTCTGGGGAAAAGATCGGATGAAATCAGAGGAAGAGCACCCATGGAAGAGTGTACTTGGTGATCTATGGATGCTTGCCCACCCGGAAACAAGCGGATTCGATGACCCGCTTATTAACCCGGACAAGGATCCGAAAGTTTCGGATCTTAGATGCCCGAGGGTATTAGTTTGTGTGGCAGGAATAGATATATTGAAAGATAGGGGATTGTATTATAAGGATATTTTGGCTAAGAATGGATGGATTGGAGAAATTGAGGTTGTTGAGCACAAAGGTGAGGACCATTTGTTTTTCTTGTTTAAACCAACTAGTGAAAATGCTATTGATTTGCGCAAGAGGATTTGTACCTTCATCAATCATGCAAATGGTAATTAGGCCTCAATAATCTTCACGTAGGGCCATAAATCTTCATCTCCTTTTGCTTTAATTAAAGTATATATAGTACAATAATGTGATAGTATTTGGACTTTGAGAGTTGAGAGAGTGTTGTTATTCATTACTTTTCATTTGTGTGGAAATTATATTATAATGTTTGTTGTTAGGAATCTGTCGTGTAATATGGGCCGGCCATTATCGTGTGAGTGCCTGATTTTATAGTCAATAAAACAAAAATTCTAAGCATCATAAGACTATGAAATTATGTCCACATATATGTACCTATCAAGTGTAAACCACACGATCCAACATATGTGTACCTATCAAGTGTAACCCACACGATACAACTAATTTTTAATAAAATATTTAATTTAATTTACTAGGTTTTCCATATAAATAAATGGAAACATTTTATGATATCTAAAAATCTTCACTTACCAACTTACCATTACAATTACAATCATCATATTACCGCATCTTTATAACCTATATCGAATTAATTTGTGATATACTGATCTCATCTTCATTCTCAATGGGAAAATCTCTATTCCTGATATATCATTCCTGATATTCGATTGCACCATCACCACCAGTGGCGGATCCAGAAGATTAGGAATCTGTCGTGTAATATGGGCCGGCCATTATCGTGTGAGTGCCTGATTTTATAGTCAATAAAACAAAAATTCTAAGCATCATAAGACTATGAAATTATGTCCACATATATGTACCTATCAAGTGTACTTTCATCAATCATGCAAATGGTGATTAGGCCCCAATAATCTTCATGTAGGGCCGAATATCTCCATCATCATTTCCTTTAATTAAAGTATAAACTACAATTATGTGATATTGTTTGAACTTAAGAGAGTGTTGTCATTCATTACTTTTCAATTTTATGGGACGGTCAAGGACTTAAGCTTGTTATTTACTTCTTTCCTTTTTAAAGACGAATTTCATTATCACTAACAAAACAGAGATACATGAAAGATTTTACAAAGAAAGGAACTATATATATACAAAATAAATATAGAAACTTTCTTCAATTCTCCGATCCCATGTAAAATTTAATTAATCATCTAGCTCTATTCTTGATCCAAAAGAATTCCAAGGATTGTACGCATCTTGCATCCATACCTGATGCGCACATACCAAATCACTATTGAAAATTGCATCAAGCATCATTCTTTGTCCTTCATAATCTCCAACACGTGATTTGATCCATATTTTAGTCCATAGGGGCATAGGGCATAAACTTTGTCAGACCATTTAAATATATAAAAAATATATTACTGCCCGTTCCATTCTCCTTTTACCTTTACTTCCATTCTTTTGTGTTATTAAAACTGTCGTTCGTGATTTATGATCAAAACTTCGATTAAAATACCATTGAAAAGTCAACCTCTTGTATCTATCATCAAGATCATATATCAATCTAGGTGACATCTTTCCTTTTTGTTTTATATATGTTTATTTTATATTTATATATACAGTTTAGTTATAATATTTGGAGTTTAATAATTATAGAAATGTAATATATTTTTTGTAGTATCATCTTTTATATTTCATAATTGTTTATTAGTTCATGTAAATTTCGTTAAGATATTTATATATTCTTTTAATAAAATCAGTCGGCTAGCTTGACTAGGTATTACTATATTTTTTACAAGGACATAAATTCTATCATCTAGTCCTGAGCATCCGAATCCTCAAGACCGGGTCTGATGAGGTGTAATATGGGCCAAATCGTGTTAATCTTAATTATCTGTAAATATATATATATATATATATGTATATATATATATGTATATATATATTATATGTTGATATATATATATATGAGAGAGATCAAATGAGAAGGTATGTTAAGGAGAGAAGGTTCTATGAACCAATCAGAACGTGACATGTGGCTTTTAAAAAAAAAACGCGGTGGCATTTTTGTAAATAATTTGACTTCAAACCCAAGCTGACCCAACCCCAAGCTGACCATCCCAAGCTGACCCAACCTCAAGCTGACCCAAGCTGACCCAACCCCAAGCTGACCCAACCCCAAGCTGACCCAACCTCAAGCTGACCCAACCCCAAGCTGACCCAACCCAACCCCAAGCTGATCCAACCTGACCCAGACCCCAACCTGACCCAACCTGACCCAACCTGACCCAGACCCCAAGCTGACCCAACCTGACCAGACCCCAAGCTGACCCAACCCTGACCCAACCTGACCCAGACCCCAAGCTGACCCAACCTGACCCAAGCTGACCCAACCCAAACCCAAGCTGACCCAAAACCCATAATCTACATTTGTGTAGATTAATCTACATTTGTGTAGATTATGTGTAAATTGTGTCAAGCTGACCCAACCCCAAGCTGACCCAACCTGACCCAGACCCCAAGCTGACCCAAGCTGACCCAACCCCAAGCTGACCCAACCCAGAACCCAAGCTGACCCAAAACCCATAATCTACATTTGTGTAGATTAATCTACATTTGTGTAGATTATGTGTAAATTGTGTCAAGCTGACCCAAGCTGACCCAACCTGACCCAGACCCCAAGCTGACCCAAGCTGACCCATCCCAGAACCCAAGCTGACCCAAAACCCATAATCTACATTTGTGTAGATTATGTGTAAATTGTGTCAAGCTGACCCAACCCCAAGCTGACCCAAGCTGACCCAGACCCCAAGCTGACCCAACCTGACCCAACCCAGAACCCAAGCTGACCCAAAACCCATAATCTACATTTGTGTAGATTAATCTACATTTGTGTAGATTATGTGTAAATTGTGTCAAGCTGACCCAACCCCAAGCTGACCCAAGCTGACCCAGACCCCAAGCTGACCCAACCCCAAGCTGACCCAACCCAAGCTGACCCAACCCCAAGCTGACCCAACCCCAAGCTGACCCAACCCCAAGCTGACCCAACCCCAAGCTGACCCAACCCCAAGCTGACCCAACCCCAAGCTGACCCAACCCCAAGCTGACCCAAGCTGACCCAAGCTGACCCAACCCCAAGCTGACCCAAGCTGACCCAACCCCAAGCTGACCCAACCCCAAGCTGACCCAACGACCCAAGCTGACCCAACCCCAAGCTGACCCAACCCCAAGCTGACCCAACCCCAAGCTGACCCAACCCCAAGCTGACCCAAGCTGACCCAACACCCAAGCTGACCCAACCCCAAGCTGACCCAACCCCAAGCTGACCCAAGCCCAAGCTGACCCAAGCCCAAGCTGACCCAACCCCAAGCTGACCCAACCTGACCCAACCTGACCCAGACCCCAAGCTGACCCAAGCTGACCCAAGCTGACCCAACCCCAAGCTGACCCAACCCCAAGCTGACCCAACCCCAAGCTGACCCAACTGACCCAAGCTGACCCAAGCTGACCCAAGCTGACCCAAGCTGACCCAACCCCAAGCTGACCCAAGCTGACCCAACCCCAAGCTGACCCAAGCTGACCCAACCCCAAGCTGACCCAACCCCAAGCTGACCCAAGCCCACGCTGACCCAACCCCAAGCTGACCCAACCTGACCCTAACCTGACCCAGACCCCAACCTGACCCAGACCCCAAGCTGACCCAAGCTGACCAACCCCAAGCTGACCCAACTGACCCAAGCTGACCCAAGCTGACCCAACTACCCAAGCTGACCCAACCCCAAGCTGACCCAACACCCAAGCTGACCCAACCCCAAGCTGACCCAACCCCAAGCTGACCCAACCTGACCCAGACCCCAAGCTGACCCAACCCAACTGACCCAACCCCAAGCTGACCCAACCCCAACTGACCCAACCCCTAATGACCCAACCCCAAGCTGAGTCAACATAATAAAGCCAAAACGGCTAAATAAATAAGTCTACTTAAATAATGCAACTATGGGTAACTAAAGCCAATGTCCAAAAACTCCAGCAAAAGCCACCCATCTCATAAGCAAACTACCAAGCCACTGATCAATGCCTAACCTGAGGGCACAACACATTTTCACAAAACAAGTGTCAGCTATTAAAGCTGAGTAAGATAACAGGTTAGTGTAAATAAAAGGATTGCCAATTAAAACACTTTAAAATAATCAACTCATGCATATATAAAGGCACAAACACCAAAGCAACATAAACTGCATAATAAGGATTATCAAATCCTACAATGTGCCTAGCAATCCTCCATAATCACCAATATCCACATAACTGCATAAGCTACATAAATCACCAAAGGTTATGCCATGAGAAACTACATAAAAAGGTTGTGTGAGGCGGCTAAATAGCCAAATATGGAACCTCACACCCGACTTGATGGGTAGACCTTACGGTGGTCCATCTATGTCGTTATGGATAGGCATAACCAAATCCATGAGTATTCCGTTAACACCAGGTGGTCAACCACGACACCCGAAATACTCTAAACACCAGGTTGTATTCACAAGAGAACATGATCAGTGCCCCAAGTGACGCCATAGCACACTCCGCCTAAATAGACGTCATGTGGGTTAAGCTTAACTCTTACACCAATGCTCGAGACTTTCACCAAAAGATATATTAAAAATATATCACACCAATATCTACATAATATTTTAGGGCCTTAAGCGTGCACGTGACATGGCAACCTAAATCATGTCTAGTGTACTATGTGTACAAGTCCACATAATGCATTCACAGCTCAAACAACCAGCTACATATATCAATCATGCAATAACAATCTCATTTCAACATAAACATGTATAAACAATACCCCAATTCAACCTCCCTCATATATCCCATACCCAACATATGCATGAGATAATTATAAGAACATAAAAGGGGAGTTTACTTATTAAAACTAAGTTTTGTTGTGTCCCTCATGTGTCAAAAGTAAGTTATCTTACCTTTTGCAGCTTCACAAACCACAAATAATAATAATTTACCAAGCTTGTTATGTATTCCCGACAACCTATAAACGATGAACAATTAGCATCTATGGATAGACAAATATCCTAAAAATCACAAGTCAACTAAAGAATATAAACACTAGAAACCAACAGTAGACCAAATTATATATTATATTATATTGTACTATGATGATGAAATAACAAAACTAAATAATGTTTTAGTTATCTTTTTCTTCCTTCTGCTCGACATCACTAGCAACCACAAGGACTACTCTATTTTGTTTTTTTGACTTCTCCATTTGATAACCGTACTTGAAAGACCCCACACTTATATATCATTTACATATGTTTATGTTATTATGGATAGAAGGTAAAACATCTAATAGATTATTTTCTTCTTTCCTGAACACATGACTATACAAGTCATAACAACTTTACCTTCCCATTTATTATTTCCAGCCACACCATAAAAAGAACAATATACTTTTCAATTGGATTTATATAACAACCGTAAACAATTTTAGTATAAAATAAGCCTATATATTTCAGCTACTACAATTCAAGTTGTACAATCCCATTTTATAATATAGTATCATGAATATGCATATATATATAGTTTAGTTTATTAGATCATGACTACAACAAAAATCCAATTCATTTTATTACTCTTTTTCTTTGCTGCACGTCTAGACCCAAAAACGTTAGCCTGTTGCCTCTCACCTTTATTTGTCAGCCACAAGTAATGGACAAAAGTACAACTTATTCTTAATAAAAGTATATCGGTTATAGGGAAACTTAAAAACAATAAAATAACTACTATTGAATTTACCTCTTTGTTTTTGATCTGCCACTAATAGATGAATAAGACCAAACACCGATTATTGCTTTCTTTTTCTTATTGACTGATATATGAAAAGGATAGAGTGCAAACAATAAACTTTTCCCCTTTTTCTTGGATGGCTGCACACAACTATTCCCAACCCAAGTCTATATTTTTTTTTCTTCTTATTTTCTATTCCACGGCAGTATAACTGAGCTTTGTATATTTTTTTTTATCTTTATATGTTAAGATTAGGGTTAATAATATATTATTTATGATTTTGTTAGTCCCTGATTCAGGTCAAGAGTTTCACTACGCGACACTTAACACCCTTCTAATTCTATTAATTACATGACAACTTCAAATAGCTTCATATAACGACATCTAATAATTGTTCAACAATACAGGGAATACATAACACCTCAACAAGCATTAATGGTAAACATTTACCAACACTTTTAGTCACACTAAATGGGAACACCTACCCAAATTTACCCACATAAACACATAATAATTAACACCATAATTATTCATCTAAAATATAAAGTCACCTAACACTAGGTCAACATTGACTAACGGTCAAAGTCAACGAAATGCATAAAAGAGTTCGGGATGTTACAATTACCTCCACCTTAAAAGGATTCTGTCCCCAGAATCTACTCAACAACAAATAAATGTGGGTAACGAACCCGCATCACTACTTCAGTCTCCCATGTCGAACGTTCTCCTTTATTGAATACTAGGTCAATTTGCTTCCTACAAAGCTTCTTCTGCTTTCGGCCAAGAATCTCAACTGGTTCATCCATCATCTTTTTCTTCGGATCAATACTAATGTATTCCAAAGGAATTACACTCATCTCCTCTGCTAAACACTTACTCAAGTAACAAACATGAAAAGTGTGCTGGTTCACCCGCTCCAAGACTTTAAATGGCCCAATAAAGCGAGGACTCAACTCACCACGCCTACCAAACCTAATAATACCTTTCCAAGGTGACACTTTCAACATAACCAGGTCACCCTCTTTAAACTCCAAAGGTCGTCTCTTTTGATCTGCATAAGTCTTCTGACGATCTGTAGCAACTTTAAGCGTTTCTTTAACAATATTCACTTTATCAACCGTTATCTGAACAATTTCCGACCCAGCAAACCGCAAGTTCTAACCAACAACTAGGAGTCCTACACTTCCTCCTATATAGCATCTCAAATGGCGGCATCCCAATGCTCGAATGATAGCTGTTATTAAGAAAACTCGATCAATGGCAAGTGATCATCCCAAGCACCACCGTACTCAATCGTATAAGATCTCAACATATCCTCTAAAGTCTGAATGGTCCTCTCACTCTTTTCGAGGATGATAAGCGGTACTCAAATGAATTCTAGTACCCAACTCTCGATGTAAGCCCTTCCAAATGTTTGAATTAAATCGACGGTCACGGTCTAAAACAATAGATAAAGGAACCCCATGCTTCGATACAATCTCATCTACATATAACTCGGCCAACTTATTCAGCGAAACTGTCTCACGTGTATCTAAGAAATGAGCACTCTTGGTCAATCTATCCACTATGACCCATATCCTATCATTACCCTTTGACGTCCTAGGTAATTTTGTTACAAAATCCATGGTAATGTGATCTCACTTCCACTCTGGAATATCCAACTGTTGTACCATAAGGCTTTTGGTGTTCAGCCTTGACTTGAGCACAAGTCACACACCTCTGAACGAACTCAGCTAATGGGCCACCAATACAATGGCTTAAGATCACCATACATCTTAGTTGCACCCGGATGAAATGAATATCTCGATCTGTGAGCTTCTTCAAGTATCAACTCTCGTATACCCCCGAGTTTGTGCACCCAAATCCTACCATTCAAGGTCTGAAAACCCCGACTATTCACTTCCATTTCAATTCTCTTCTTTTCTTACCTATTCCTTCATCATCCACATTAGCTGGTAACAAAGCCTCAACTTACGCTAACTTAATACGCTCAAGCAACCCAGATTTCACCTCTGTAATCATGGAATGAAGTCTACAAATAGCACCCTGTCCTTTCCTACTCAGGGCATCGGCTACAACATTTGCTTTTCCGGGATGATACTTAATATCACAGTCATAATCTTTCAACAGTTCCATCCAACGCCTCTGGCATTCAAATCATGCTGATTAAATACATATTGCAAGCTCTTGTGATTAGTAAACAAAGTAGACTTTGTGCCGTAGAGATAATGCCTCCATAGTTTCATAGCTAAAACCACCGCTGCAAGTTCCAAATCATGAGTCGGATAATTCTTCTCGTGTGGCTTCAATTGACATGAAACATAAGCAATTACCTTACCCCCTACATCAAGACACAACACAAATCAGTACTAGAAGCATCACTACAAACCACCATATCCTCGGTACCTTCAGGCAAGGCAAGAATAGGAGCTTGACACAATTTCTTCTTCAAAGTCTAAAAAGATTGTTCTAGCGTATCCGTCCACAAGAACTTCACCCCTTTCTTTGTCAACTCCGTCATAGGCTTAGCAATACGAGAAAAATCCTGAATGAACCTCCTGTAATATCCAGCTAAATCGATAAAGATTTAATCTATGTCGGCGACTTGGGCTATCCCCACTTCATCGCAGCCTCGATCTTTGATGGATCAACATTCAAACCTTCGCTAGATATGACATGCCCAAGGAAATAAACTTCCTTAAGCCAGAATTCGCACTTGGAAAATTTAGCATACAAAATCTTCTCCCTCATAACCTCAAGAACGGTCCTCAAGTGCTCACGATGCTCTTCAACAGATTTAGAGTAAAAACGAATGTCATCGCTGAAAGCAATGACAAAATGATCAACATCTGGCCGACAAATACGATTCATGAGATCCATGAGAGCAGCTGGAGCATTAGTCAAACCAAAAGGTATGACCAATAACTCATAATGTCCATAACGAGTATGAAACGCTTCCTAGCAAAACTTTCTCCATCCACCTTCAACTGATAACCATATCACAAATCAATCTTAGAAAAATAAGAAGCACCCTGCAACTAATCAAATAAGCCATCAATACGAGGAAGAGGATATTTATTCTTCATCGTTCGCTTGTTAAGCTCACGGTAATCGATACACATCCTCATAGAACCATCCTTCTTCTTTACAAACAGAATAGGAGCACCCCAAGGCGAGGAACTCGGGCGAATAAACCCCTTATCAAGCAACTCTTGGAGTTGAGACATCAACTCCTTCATCTCAGTCGGAGCGAGACGATAAGGTGCTTTAGCAACAGGAGTAGCACCAGGAATAAGATCAATATGAAACTCTACCTCCCTATCAGGATGAAGACTAGGACGATCATCTGGAAAGACATCAGGAAACTTAGCTACAACATCAACATCAAAAATAGAAGGATTAGCCTTCCGTGAATCAATCACATAAGCCATAAAATGATCAAAATGATCCTTAGTCTGACGGATACACCTAAGAGTTTTCACAAGAGAAATAATCTTCACACTACCCTTTTATTTATCACCATAAACAGAAACTATCTCACCATCAGGAGTAGTGATACGCACAATCTTCTTAGAACAAAGAATAACGTCGCCATTCTTAGACATCCAATCCATACCCACAACAATATCAAAGCTAGCAACAGTAGTAGGCAACAAGTCAATAGAAAACAAACGACCCTCTATGTCAAGAGAAAAATCAAGAACCCCTCACAAACCATAGAAGTATGAACATCAGCTATCTCAACCTCAATCGGGACATCCCTCACGAATGGATGAAAGACCACCAACAAACATTTCACAAAATAAGAATAAGTTCACCATATGAGAATCTCCTTTTATACTGAACATTTGTACAACTATCATCATATAAGGTGGAAAGTAGAATTCAACACCCTACCACACTATATATTAGCGGCCACAGACCATTGATCATGCTGCACACTCACCACAAAAGACGCTTGGAAAGGAGCCTGAGGTTTTCACCATCAACTTCCGTCATCTAATTAAATAATCTACTTTAGATATATCATCCATCATTGTCATCAAAGTTACAACACATTGACTACTACTCTCAATACATTGGAATATAACACTACATAAAATTTTCACCCACTAAATCACATTCCACATCGGTAAACACAAGCATCACCACAAACACACTAGCATCATGATACATTTGCAATTATGTTCCGGACCATAATTGTAACTGTATCATTTCACATGTGTGTCTGTTACCCCGCTTCTGTATCACCGACGTACCTCCTCCTTTGGGAAAAACATCAAATCTGCTCCTTTACTCCTCATAATTCCCAACTCAACACACATATCAAATGCAATACAAAGAAATATAGCACAAATTCTCATAAGAGGTTGTCTACCAAAATCACCGCAAGATTTAGCGACGGATATAGCAAGCAGTATAGAAGAAGGCTAAACAACATGATTATGCATATAAACAACAAATACTTAATAGCCTTAATCTTACTCTCGCACTCAACCCAAACCCGTCCTAAAATCAATCTTCCTAAAGCTAAGGTATTGTTAGCTAAGCTTAAATGCGCAAGACACCACTAGTTTAAGTCCAAGACCAACACCTATGGCCAATGGTTCACTTAAACTACTTCTCTGATACCAACTTGTAACACCCTACTTTATAAAAATGTGAATTTCCAAAAAAATTCAACTTTAAACATAACACCGTTAATAAAATGCGGAAGCGACTTTTAAAAATCTCAATTGATTCCTAACGGAATCAATAAAACATAATGAATGTCTCTAAAAGGTGTTACCAACCAGTATCATTACACTAATGTAAATGAAATCCACAATCAACCTCAATAAGGACAGTCAACATAATAAAGCCAAAACGGCTAAATAAATAAGTCTACTTAAATAATGCAACTATGGGTAACTAAAGCCAACGTCCAAAAACTCCAGAAAAAGTCAACCATCTCACAAGCAAGCTACCAAGCCACTGATCAATGCCTAACCTGAGGGCACAACACATTTTCACAAAACAAGTGTCAGCTATTAAAGCTGAGTAAGATAACAGGTTAGTGTAAATAAAAGGATTGCCAATTAAAACACTTTAAAATAATCAACTCATGCATATATAAAGGCACAAACACCAAAGCAACATAAACTGCATAATAAGGATTATCAAATCCTACAATGTGCCTAGCAATCCTCCATAATCACCAATATCCACATAACTGCATAAGCTACATAAATCACCAAAGGTTATGCCATGAGAAACTACATAAAAAGGTTGTGTGAGGCGGGTAAATAGCCAAATATGGAACCTCACACCCGACTTGATGGGTAGACCTTACGGTGGTCCATCTATGTCGTTATGGATAGGCATAACCAAATCCATGAGTATTCCGTTAACACCAGGTGGTCAACCACGACACCCGAAATACTCTAAACACCAGGTTGTATTCACAAGAGAACATGATCAGTGCCCCAAGTGACGCCATAACACACTCCGCCTAAATAGACGTCATGTGGGTTAAGCTTAACTCTTACACCAATGCTCGAGACTTTCACCAAAAGATATATTAAAAATATATCACACCAATATCTACATAATATTTTAGGGCCCTTAAGCGTGCACGTGACATGACAACCTAAATCATGTCTAGTGTACTATGTGTACAAGTCCACATAATGCATTCACAGCTCAAACAACCAGCTACATATATCAATCATGCAATAACAATCTCATTTCAACATAAACATGCATAAACAATACCCCAATTCAACCTCCCTCATATATCCCATACCCAACATATGCATGAGATAATTATAAGAACATAAAAGGGGAGTTTAATTATTAAAACTAAGTTTTGTTGTGTCCCTCATGTGTCAAAAGTAAGTTATCTTACCTTTTGCAGCTTCACAAACCACAAATAATAATAATTTACCAAGCTTGTTATGTATTCCCGACAACCTATAAACGATGAACAATTAGCATCTATGGATAGACAAATATCCTAAAAATCACAAGTCAACTAAAGAATATAAACACTAGAAACCAACAGTAGACCAAATTATATATTATATTATATTGTACTATGATGATGAAATAACAAAACTAAATAATGTTTTAGTTATACTAGCAACCACAAGGACTACTCTATATATATATATATATATATATATATATATATATATATATATATATATATATATATATATATATATATATATATATATATATATATATATATATATATATATATATATATATATATATATATATATATATATATATATATATATATATATATATATATATATATATATATATATATATATATATATATATATATATATATATATATATATATATATATATATATATATATATATATATATATATATATATATATATATATATATATATATATATATATATATATATATATATATATATATATATATATATATATATATATATATATATATATATATATATATATATATATATATATATATATATATATATATATATATATATATATATATATATATATATATATATATATATATATATATATATATATATATATATATATATATATATATATATATATATATATATATATATATATATATATATATATATATATATATATATATATATATATATATATATATATATATATATATATATATATATATATATATATATATATATATATATATATATATATATATATATATATATATATATATATATATATATATATATATATATATATATATATATATATATATATATATATATATATATATATATATATATATATATATATATATATATATATATATATATATATATATATATATATATATATATATATATATATATATATATATATATATATATATATATATATATATATATATATATATATATATATATATATATATATATATATATATATATATATATATATATATATATATATATATATATATATATATATATATATATATATATATATATATATATATATATATATATATATATATATATATATATATATATATATATATATATATATATATATATATATATATATATATATATATATATATATATATATATATATATATATATATATATATATATATATATATATATATATATATATATATATATATATATATATATATATATATATATATATATATATATATATATATATATATATATATATATATATATATATATATATATATATATATATATATATATATATATATATATATATATATATATATATATATATATATATATATATATATATATATATATATATATATATATATATATATATATATATATATATATATATATATATATATATATATATATATATATATATATATATATATATATATATATATATATATATATATATGTAACCAAATACGAGTGTTTATATTCACGCAAAAGATATATATATATATATATAGTGATATATATACATGACAACTTCAAATAGCTTCATATAACGACATCTAATAATTGTTCAACAATACAGGGAATACATAACACCTCAACAAGCATTAATGGTAAACATTTACCAACACTTTTAGTCACACTAAATGGGAACACCTACCCAAATTTACCCACATAAACACATAATAATTAACACCATAATTATTCATCTAAAATATAAAGTCACCTAACACTAGGTCAATATTGACTAACGGTCAAAGTCAACGAAATGCATAAAAGAGTTCGGGATGTTACAATTACCTCCTCAAAAGGATTCTGTCCCCAGAATCTACTCAACAACAAATAAATGTGGGTAACGAACCCGCATCACTACTTCAGTCTCCCATGTCGAACGTTCTCCTTTATTGAATACTAGGTCAATTTGCTTCCTACAAAGCTTCTTCTGCTTTCGGCCAAGAATCTCAACTGGTTCATCCATCATCTTTTTCTTCGGATCAATACTAATGTATTCCAAAGGAATTACACTCATCTCCTCTGCTAAACACTTACTCAAGTAACAAACATGAAAAGTGTGCTGGTTCACCCGCTCCAAGACTTTAAATGGCCCAATAAAGCGAGGACTCAACTACCACGCTTACCAAACCTAATAATACCTTTCCAAGGTGACACTTTCAACATAACCAGGTCACCCTCTTTAAACTCCAAAGGTCGTCTCTTTTGATCTGCATAAGTCTTCTGACGATCTGTAGCAACTTTAAGCGTTTCTTTAACAATATTCACTTTATCAGCCGTTATCTGAACAATTTTCGACCCAGCAAACCGCAAGTTCTAACCAACAACTAGGAGTCCTACACTTCCTCCTATATAGCATCTCAAATGGCGGCATCCCAATGCTCGAATGATAGCTGTTATTAAGAAAACTCGATCAATGGCAAGTGATCATCCCAAGCACCACCGTACTCAATCGTATAAGATCTCAACATATCCTCTAAAGTCTGAATGGTCCTCTCACTCTTTCCGAGGATGATAAGCGGTACTCAAATGAATTCTAGTACCCAACTCTCGATGTAAGCCCTTCCAAATGTTTGAATTAAATCGACGGTCACGGTCTAAAACCATAGATAAAGGAACCCCATGCTTCGATACAATCTCATCTACATATAACTCGGCCAACTTATTCAGCGAAACTGTCTCACGTGTATCTAAGAAATGAGCACTCTTGGTCAATCTATCCACTATGACCCATATCCTATCATTACCCTTTGACGTCCTAGGTAATTTATGTTATAAATATATATATAAAAGAGAAACCTTAATTCCAAAATGAAAGTTTGAATCTTTAGATAAACCTCAACTTTTAATTAGAGCCATTAGATAAATGATGATGTCATATACCTTTTATAATTTTTTATATTTATTTTAATTTAATAAATTCAAATATGTCATTAATTATGGAAGTAATTGTCTACATTTTGTAATTATAGAAAATTATTTAATGATATAATTATTGAAAATAATTTTAAATTTATATATTTTTTTTAAATCACTTTTTAATTTTTTTTATTGTTATTTTAAATTATGACTTTATATATATTTTTTTTTATCATATAACGTAATAAATATTAGTTATAGTTATAACTTTAATATTTAGTTTATATCGTTAATATCTTATGATATTTAATTTAAATAATAAGGTAATTTCAAATAATCAAAAAAAATTATAAAAATAATAGCATCACCATTTTTCAACGTTTATTTTTATGTTTGTTAAATTATAAATGGTACAAATATAAAATAAAATAAACAATATATATTTTTGTATTGGTTTGGTTGGCCAGTTTTTCATTTGAATCCAAAACTGAATTATATCAAAAAAAACAATTTGTTTTTTTGGTTTTTGGTTTTTTCAGTTTGAATTGTTTGGTTTTCATGGTTTTTTTGGTTTGGTTTTTCATCACCCCTAATACTTAGATTCCATATATGAATTTACATATATATATTAATAATTATTTTTAATTTACTCCTTTCATGAAAACTCTAAGATGCAAATAAATCTATTAATAGACAGAGAAATATAATTACAAGCTTTAGAACTTAGAATCCCTAAAATCTTTCATTATCTTCATAATGATGCATCAAACTTGAAACCCCTATATATGTTTGTTACATTTGAAGATTAGATATATAGCGAATTGATCACTAAAATCTCTTTTTTTAGAGTAAATTACACTTTTCGTCCCTAAAGTTGGCACGTTTTTCACTTTTGATCCCTAAGTGAAAAAATTACAATTTTACTTAAACTCGGCCAACTTATTCAGCGAAACTGTCTCACGTGTATCTAAGAAATGAGCACTCTTGGTCAATCTATCCACTATGACCCATATCCTATCATTACCCTTTGACGTCCTAGGTAATTTTGTTACAAAATCCATGGTAATGTGATCTCACTTCCACTCTGGAATATCCAACTGTTGTAAATTATCATAAGGCTTATATATATATATATATATATATATATATATATATATATATATATATATATATATATATATATATATATATATATATATATATATATATATATATATATATATATATATATATATATATATATATATATATATATATATATATATATATATATATATATATATATATATATATATATATATATATATATATATATATATATATATATATATATATATATATATATATATATATATATATATATATATATATATATATATATATATATATATATATATATATATATATATATATATATATATATATATATATATATATATATATATATATATATATATATATATATATATATATATATATATATATATATATATATATATATATATATATATATATATATATATATATATATATATATATATATATATATATATATATATATATATATATATATATATATATATATATATATATATATATATATATATATATATATATATATATATATATATATATATATATATATATATATATATATATATATATATATATATATATATATATATATATATATATATATATATATATATATATATATATATATATATATATATATATATATATATATATATATATATATATATATATATATATATATATATATATATATATATATATATATATATATATATATATATATATATATATATATATATATATATATATATATATATATATATATATATATATATATATATATATATATATATATATATATATATATATATATATATATATATATATATATATATATATATATATATATATATATATATATATATATATATATATATATATATATATATATATATATATATATATATATATATATATATATATATATATATATATATATATATATATATATATATATATATATATATATATATATATATATATATATATATATATATATATATATATATATATATATATATATATATATATATATATATATATATATATATATATATATATATATATATATATATATATATATATATATATATATATATATATATATATATATATATATATATATATATATATATATATATATATATATATATATATATATATATATATATATATATATATATATATATATATATATATATATATATATATATATATATATATATATATATATATATATATATATATATATATATATATATATATATATATATATATATATATATATATATATATATATATATATATATATATATATATATATATATATATATATATATATATATATATATATATATATATATATATATATATATATATATATATATATATATATATATATATATATATATATATATATATATATATATATATATATATATATATATATATATATATATATATATATATATATATATATATATATATATATATATATATATATATATATATATATATATATATATATATATATATATATATATATATATATATATATATATATATATATATATATATATATATATATATATATATATATATATATATATATATATATATATATATATATATATATATATATATATATATATATATATATATATATATATATATATATATATATATATATATATATATATATATATATATATATATATATATATATATATATATATATATATATATATATATATATATATATATATATATATATATATATATATATATATATATATATATATATATATATATATATATATATATATATATATATATATATATATATATATATATATATATATATATATATATATATATATATATATATATATATATATATATATATATATATATATATATATATATATATATATATATATATATATATATATATATATATATATATATATATATATATATATATATATATATATATATATATATATATATATATATATATATATATATATATATATATATATATATATATATATATATATATATATATATATATATATATATATATATATATATATATATATATATATATATATATATATATATATATATATATATATATATATATATATATATATATATATATATATATATATATATATATATATATATATATATATATATATATATATATATATATATATATATATATATATATATATATATATATATATATATATATATATATATATATAGAGAAATAATCTTCACACTACCCTTTTGTTTATCACCATAAACAGAAACTACACCACCATCAGGAGTAGTGATACGCACAATCTTCTTAGAACAGAGAATAACAGCACCATTCTTAGACATCCAATCCATACCCACAACAATATCAAAGCTAGCAACAGTAGTAGGCAACAAGTCAATAGAAAACAAACGACCCTCTATGTCAAGAGAAAAATCAAGAACCCCTCACAAACCATAGAAGTATGAACATCAGCTATCTCAACCTCAATCGGGACATCCCTCACGAATGGATGAAAGACCACCAACAAACATTTCACAAAATAAGAATAAGTTCACCATATGAGAATCTCCTTTTATACTGAACATTTGTACAACTATCATCATATAAGGTGGAAAGTAGAATTCAACACCCTACCACACTATATATTAGCGGCCACAGACCATTGGTCATGCTGCACACTCACCACAAAAGACGCTTGGAAAGGAGCCTGAGGTTTTCACCATCAACTTCCGTCATCTAATTAAATAATCTACTTTAGATATATCATCCATCATTGTCATCAAAGTTACAACACATTGACTACTACTCTCAATACATTGGAATATAACACTACATAAAATTTTCACCCACTAAATCACATTCCACATCGGTAAACACAAGCATCACCACAAACACACTAGCATCATGATACATTTGCAATTATGTTCCGGACCATAATTGTAACTGTATCATTTCACATGTGTGTCTGTTACCCCGCTTCTGTATCACCGACGTACCTCCTCCTTTGGGAAAAACATCAAATCTGCTCCTTTACTCCTCATAATTCCCAACTCAACACACATATCAAATGCAATACAAAGAAATATAGCACAAATTCTCATAAGAGGTTGTCTACCAAAATCACCGCAAGATTTAGCGACGGATATAGCAAGCAGTATAGAAGAAGGCTAAACAACATGATTATGCATATAAACAACAAATACTTAATAGCCTTAATCTTACTCTCGCACTCAACCCAAACCCGTCCTAAAATCAATCTTCCTAAAGCTAAGGTATTGTTAGCTAAGCTTAAATGCGCAAGACACCACTAGTTTAAGTCCAAGACCAACACCTATGGCCAATGGTTCACTTAAACTACTTCTCTGATACCAACTTGTAACACCCTACTTTATAAAAATGTGAATTTCCAAAAAAATTCAACTTTAAACATAACACCGTTAATAAAATGCGGAAGCGACTTTTAAAAATCTCAATTGATTCCTAACGGAATCAATAAAACATAATGAATGTCTCTAAAAGGTGTTACCAACCAGTATCATTACACTAATGTAAATGAAATCCACAATCAACCTCAATAAGGACAGTCAACATAATAAAGCCAAAACGGCTAAATAAATAAGTCTACTTAAATAATGCAACTATGGGTAACTAAAGCCAACGTCCAAAAACTCCAGAAAAAGCTACCCATCTCACAAGCAAGCTACCAAGCCACTGATCAATGCCTAACCTGAGGGCACAACACATTTTCACAAAACAAGTGTCAGCTATTAAAGCTGAGTAAGATAACAGGTTAGTGTAAATAAAAGGATTGCCAATTAAAACACTTTTAAAAAATCAACTCATGCATATATAAAGGCACAAACACCAAAGCAACATAAACTGCATAATAAGGATTATCAAATCCTACAATGTGCCTAGCAATCCTCCATAATCACCAATATCCACATAACTGCATAAGCTACATAAATCACCAAAGGTTATGCCATGAGAAACTACATAAAAAGGTTGTGTGAGGCGGCTAAATAGCCAAATATGGAACCTCACACCCGACTTGATGGGTAGACCTTACGGTGGTCCATCTATGTCGTTATGGATAGGCATAACCAAATCCATGAGTATTCCGTTAACACCAGGTGGTCAACCACGACACCCGAAACACTCTAAACACCAGGTTGTATTCACAAGAGAACATGATCAGTGTCCCAAGTGACGCCATAGCACACTCCGCCTAAATAGACGTCATGTGGGTTAAGCTTAACTCTTACACCAATGCTCGAGACTTTCACCAAAAGATATATTAAAAATATATCACACCAATATCTACATAATATTTTAGGGCCCTTAAGCGTGCACGTGACATGACAACCTAAATCATGTCTAGTGTACTATGTGTACAAGTCCACATAATGCATTCACAGCTCAAACAACCAGCTACATATATCAATCATGCAATAACAATCTCATTTCAACATAAACATGCATAAACAATACCCCAATTCAACCTCCCTCATATATCCATACCCAACATATGCATGAGATAATTATAAGAACATAAAAGGGGAGTTTAATTATTAAAACTAAGTTTTGTTGTGTCCCTCATGTGTCAAAAGTAAGTTATCTTACCTTTTGCAGCTTCACAAACCACAAATAATAATAATTTACCAAGCTTGTTATGTATTCCCGACAACCTATAAACGATGAACAATTAGCATCTATGGATAGACAAATATCCTAAAAATCACAAGTCAACTAAAGAATATAAACACTAGAAACCAACAGTAGACCAAATTATATATTATATTATATTGTACTATGATGATGAAATAACAAAACTAAATAATGTTTTAGTTATCTTTTTCTTCCTTCTGCTCGACATCACTAGCAACCACAAGGACTACTCTATTTTGTTTTTTTGACTTCTCCATTTGATAACCGTACTTGAAAGACCCCACACTTATATATCATTTACATATGTTTATGTTATTATGGATAGAAGGTAAAACATCTAATATATTATTTATGATTTTGTTAGTCCCTGATTCAGGTCAAGAGTTTCACTACGCGACACTTAACACCCTTCTAATTCTATTAATTACATGACAACTTCAAATAGCTTCATATAACGACATCTAATAATTGTTCAACAATACAGGGAATACATAACACCTCAACAAGCATTAATGGTAAACATTTACCAACACTTTTAGTCACACTAAATGGGAACACCTACCCAAATTTACCCACATAAACACATAATAATTAACACCATAATTATTCATCTAAAATATAAAGTCACCTAACACTAGGTCAATATTGACTAACGGTCAAAGTCAACGAAATGCATAAAAGAGTTCGGGATGTTACAATTACCTCCTCAAAAGGATTCTGTCCCCAGAATCTACTCAACAACAAATAAATGTGGGTAACGAACCCGCATCACTACTTCAGTCTCCCATGTCGAACGTTCTCCTTTATTGAATACTAGGTCAATTTGCTTCCTACAAAGCTTCTTCTGCTTTCGGCCAAGAATCTCAACTGGTTCATCCATCATCTTTTTCTTCGGATCAATACTAATGTATTCCAAAGGAATTACACTCATCTCCTCTGCTAAACACTTACTCAAGTAACAAACATGAAAAGTGTGCTGGTTCACCCGCTCCAAGACTTTAAATGGCCCAATAAAGCAAGGACTCAACTTACCACGCTTACCAAACCTAATAATACCTTTCCAAGGTGACACTTTCAACATAACCAGGTCACCCTCTTTAAACTCCAAAGGTCGTCTCTTTTGATCTGCATAAGTCTTCTGACGATCTGTAGCAACTTTAAGCGTTTCTTTAACAATATTCACTTTATCAGCCGTTATCTGAACAATTTTCGACCCAGCAAACCGCAAGTTCTAACCAACAACTAGGAGTCCTACACTTCCTCCTATATAGCATCTCAAATGGCGGCATCCCAATGCTCGAATGATAGCTGTTATTAAGAAAACTCGATCAATGGCAAGTGATCATCCCAAGCACCACCGTACTCAATCGTATAAGATCTCAACATATCCTCTAAAGTCTGAATGGTCCTCTCACTCTTTTCGAGGATGATAAGCGGTACTCAAATGAATTCTAGTACCCAACTCTCGATGTAAGCCCTTCCAAATGTTTGAATTAAATCGACGGTCACGGTCTAAAACCATAGATAAAGGAACCCCATGCTTCGATACAATCTCATCTACATATAACTCGGCCAACTTATTCAGCGAAACTGTCTCACGTGTATCTAAGAAATGAGCACTCTTGGTCAATCTATCCACTATGACCCATATCCTATCATTACCCTTTGACGTCCTAGGTAATTTTGTTACAAAATCCATGGTAATATCTATATAAAAGAGAAACCTTAATTCCAAAATGAAAGTTTGAATCTTTTAGATAAACCTCAACTTTTAATTAGAGCCATTAGATCAAAATGCTGATGTCATATACCTTTTATAACTTTTTTATATTTATTTTAATTTAATAAATTCAAATATGTCATTAATATGGAAGTAATTTCTACATTTTGTAATTATAGAAAGAATTAATTTAATGATATAATTATTGAAAATAATTTTAAACTTTATATATTTTTTTTAAATCACTTTTTAATTTTTTTTATATTTAGTTTTAAATTTAATAAATTCAAATATGATCATTAATATGGAAGTAATTTCTACATTTTGAATTATAGAAAGTAATTAATTTAATGATATAATTATTGAAAATAATTTTAAACTTTATATATTTTTTTTAAATCACTTTTTAATTTTTTTTATATTTAGTTTTAATTTAATAAATTCAAATATGATCATTAATTATGGAAGTAATTTCTACATTTTGAATTATAGAAAGTAATTAATTTAATGATATAATTATTGAAAATAATTTTAAACTTTATATTATTTTTTTTAAATTTTTTATTTTTTTTTTGTTATTTTAAATTATGACTTTATATATATTTTTTTTTTTATTTTTCTTTTTTTTATATTTAGTTTTAATTTAATAAATTCAAATATGATCATTAATTATGGAAAAGTAATTTCTACATTTTAATTATAGAAAGAATTAATTTAATGATATAATTATTGAAAATAATTTTAAACTTTATATTATTTTTTTTAAAATCACTTTTTAATTTTTTTTATTGTTATTTTAAATTATGACTTTATATATATATTTTATTATAAGTAATAAATATTTTATTTTAACTTTTTTTATTTTTTTTTTTTTTTTTTTTTTTTTTTTTTTTTTTTTTTTTTTTTTTTTTTTTTTTTTTTTTTTTTTTTTTTTTTTTTTTTTTTTTTTTTTTTTTTTTTTTTTTTTTTTTTTTTTTTTTTTTTTTTTTTTTTTTTTTTTTTTTTTTTTTTTTTTTTTTTTTTTTTTTTTTTTTTTTTTTTTTTTTTTTTTTTTTTTTTATATATTTTTGTATTGGTTTGGTTGGCCAGTTTTTCATTTGAATCCAAAACTGAATTATACAAAAAAAACAATTTGTTTTTTTGGTTTTTGGTTTTTGGTTTTTGGTTTTTGGTTTTTTTGTTTTTTTTATGGTTTTTTTGGTTTGGTTTTTCATCACCCCTAATACTTAGATTCCATATATGAATTTACATATATATATTAATAATTATTTTTAATTTACTCCTTTCATGAAAACTCTAAGATGCAAATAAATCTATTAATAGACAGAGAAATATAATTACAAGCTTTAGAACTTAGAATCCCTAAAATCTTTCATTATCTTCATAATGATGCATCAAACTTGAAACCCCTATATATGTTTGTTACATATGAAGATTAGATATATAGCGAATTGATCACTAAAATCTCTTTTTTTAGAGTAAATTACACTTTTCGTCCCTGAAGTTGGCACGTTTTTCACTTTTGATCCCTAAAGTGAAAAAATTACAATTTTGACCTTAAACTTGGCCAATTTTTCAATCGTGGTCCTTTGGCCAGACGGAGTTAAATTTTGGCCGTTAACGTCACACCCGAGGGACTAAAAGTGAAAAACGTGCCAACTTTAGGGACGGAAAATGTAATTCATCTTCTCCAACAAGATTCCGGCCTCCGGTCATCTTCTCCGATGGACTCACAAACTTATTATTTACACCCAATGACCAACTCCATTTCTAGCTAGCCATTGACCGACGAAAAGGGTGGTTGCCCCCTCTCTCTTTATCACTCTTTCTTGCCACTTCCATGATATGTTGTCGTTTTCATGTTTGAGCCAATGATTTCTAAACTCCCCATTCATCTATCAATCAACAACCCTTCAAAATTATATATTATGTGCTCTATCATCTGCTGCTGGTGCTCAATTATATTCATATCTATATTTATATTTCTATCTGGCTGGCTGGTTTGATGTTGAATGTACATTACTGGCGATGATGATACTTATCTGCAATTCGGGCATAAATCGGATAACGGGTGAATTCGGGCCCTTGGTATTTTTGGTTTTTGGTTTTTTTGGTTTTTCGGTTTTTTTGGTTTTTGGTTTTTTTGGTTTGGTTTTTCTCACCCCTAATACTTAGATTCCATATATGAATTTACATATATATATTAATAATTATTTTTAATTTTCTTTATGAAAACTCTAAGATGCAAATAAATATATATAATAAACATATATATATATATATATATATATATATATATATATATATATATATATATATATATATATATATATATATATATATATATATATATATATATATATATATATATATATATATATATATATATATATATATATATATATATATATATATATATATATATATATATATATATATATATATATATATATATATATATATATATATATATATATATATATATATATATATATATATATATATATATATATATATATATATATATATATATATATATATATATATATATATATATATATATATATATATATATATATATATATATATATATATATATATATATATATATATATATATATATATATATATATATATATATATATATATATATATATATATATATATATATATATATATATATATATATATATATATATATATATATATATATATATATATATATATATATATATATATATATATATATATATATATATATATATATATATATATATATATATATATATATATATATATATATATATATATATATATATATATATATATATATATATATATATATATATATATATATATATATATATATATATATATATATATATATATATATATATATATATATATATATATATATATATATATATATATATATATATATATATATATATATATATATATATATATATATATATATATATATATATATATATATATATATATATATATATATATATATATATATATATATATATATATATATATATATATATATATATATATATATATATATATATATATATATATATATATATATATATATATATATATATATATATATATATATATATATATATATATATATATATATATATATATATATATATATATATATATATATATATATATATATATATATATATATATATATATATATATATATATATATATATATATATATATATATATATATATATATATATATATATATATATATATATATATATATATATATATATATATATATATATATATATATATATATATATATATATATATATATATATATATATATATATATATATATATATATATATATATATATATATATATATATATATATATATATATATATATATATATATATATATATATATATATATATATATATATATATATATATATATATATATATATATATATATATATATATATATATATATATATATATATATATATATATATATATATATATATATATATATATATATATATATATATATATATATATATATATATATATATATATATATATATATATATATATATATATATATATATATATATATATATATATATATATATATATATATATATATATATATATATATATATATATATATATATATATATATATATATATATATATATATATATATATATATATATATATATATATATATATATATATATATATATATATATATATATATATATATATATATATATATATATATATATATATATATATATATATATATATATATATATATATATATATATATATATATATATATATATATATATATATATATATATATATATATATATATATATATATATATATATATATATATATATATATATATATATATATATATATATATATATATATATATATATATATATATATATATATATATATATATATATATATATATATATATATATATATATATATATATATATATATATATATATATATATATATATATATATATATATATATATATATATATATATATATATATATATATATATATATATATATATATATATATATATATATATATATATATATATATATATATATATATAAATCGGATAACGGGTGAATTCGGGCCGTATCTTGGTTGACTGACTGTAAAGTTTTGGTTGTAAACAAAAATCCACTCGTACGTATGAAATTTGATATCGTATCATTTGAGTAAATGATTTTGTTTGTGGTTTAGATTTGGATTGAAAGTCGAGTTTTTATTAGGTATCATCGGAAAATAAATGTCTAGTCGGAAAATTCCATCGGAAAAGATGATCGGAGAAGATGACCGGAAAAAAAAGAATGGAAGAATAAATTTATTTGTATGATTTTCATTTTTCGTCGGTCAATGGCTAGCTAGAAATGGAGTTGGTCATTGGGTGTAAATAATAAGTTTGTGAGTCCATCGGAGAAGATGACCGGAGGCCGGAATCTTGTTGGAGAAGATGAATGGAAGAATGAATTACATTTTCCGTCCTTAAAGTTGGCATGTTTTTCACTTTTAGTCCTCGGGTGTAACGTTAACGGCCAAAATTTAACTCTGTCTGGCCAAAGGACCACGATTGAAAAGATTGGCCAAGTTTAAGGTCAAAATTGTAATTTTTTCACTTTAGGGATCAAAAGTGAAAAACATGCCAACTTCAGGGACGAAAAGTGTAATTTTCTCTTTTTTTATCTACACCGTTCCAATTCTTTCTATATATACTTAAACTCATTTAATTATATGTGAACAAATATAACATTATTTTTTTTCAACATCTTTTATTTATAATTTTTCAATATACGATATCATGAAACATTGATATTTTATTAATTATATATGTCTATTCACATATTACGCGGGATATAATCTTGTATAGTTCATAAAACAAAAAAAAATTAGCTCCAAAAGACTATGAAATTAAAGAAATGATTGATTGGGCCTACAAGACATGTCTAATATCAACCTAATAATAAGATCAAAACATATGACATGATCAATAACAATAATATGAAGTGAGAAAATTCATAATCCACGTATCAATTATTATCTAATGTTTGGGATTAATTTTGAATGATATTTCATTATTTATAGTTTCCATCTAAATATATGTGACATCTTATTTAAGCCACTATTATGTTACAGGTGTTTGTTCATTTACATCCTTAATTTTCCATGGATCTCAAGGGCTTAATCTTAGCCCTTGGATCATTCCCATCAATGGTTGAGATTAACATTTACCCCTAATTAAAAATAAAACACGGAGGGGTATATTCGTAATTTACACTAAAAAAAAGAACTCTATCTCCCATTTCTCTTCTCTTTTCTCCTGACCAAAACACACACACACAAACACACACTCTCTCCCTCTCTTCTCCTCCTTGGACGGTACCAACACCACCATATCCACCACCACTACCACCATCAACACATACAGACACACACAAAGTTGCTTTCTCTCTCTCTCATCTTACAGCGACGACAACCACCACTACAATCTGGATCTCCATCTCAAACCACTAGCAACGACAACAAATGGATGATGATATTTTATGTAGTTTATGTTTTTTATATAAAAAATGGATAAAAAAACCATTTTTATCCATGATTTGTAGTTTTTTTCTATTATTTTTGTTTTATCATATGATAAGAAGTTGTATCTTTGGTTGTTGTTGTTTAAAATTTTTATAATGAGTTTTGTCCGCAAAGTGTTTGATGAAATGTCTAAACCAAAGTGTATGTCTAAATCAAATTTGATTTTATGCATACAGTTTGAAAAAGCTATTGAAAATCAAATTTGATTTTATGCATACATTTAGAAAAACAAATAGAGTCCATATCAAGAAACCTATACAAAATCAAATTTGATTATATATAGGTTTGTTGATATAAACTCCATTTGTTTGTGTAAATGTATGAATAAAATCAAATTTGATTTGATACGTACAGTGTCAAAAAGTATACAAAATCAAATTTGATTTTATGCATACATTTAGAAAAACAAATAGAGTCTATATCAAGAAACCTATACAAAATCAAATTTGATTTTATTCGTACAGTTTGAAAAAGCTATTGAAAATCAAATTTGATTTTATGCATACATTTAGAAAAACAAATAGAGTCCATATCAAGAAACCTATACAAAATCAAATTTGATTTTATTCGTACAGTTTGAAAAAGCTATTGAAAATCAAATTTGATTTTATTCGTACAGTTTGAAAAAGCTATTGAAAATCAAATTTGATTTTATTCGTACAGTTTGAAAAAGCTATTGAAAATCAAATTTGATTTTATGCATACATTTAGAAAAACAAATAGAGTCCATATCAAGAAACCTATATAAAATCAAATTTGATTTTAGGGTTTTAGAATGCGTCCTTCCCCCCGAAAGGGTGCCCTTTTTAGGGTTTTAGAATGCGTCCCTCCCCGACGATAACAAGCTCTAGGGTTTAGGGTTTGAAGGTCGAGGCTAACCCTCGGTTCAAACCCTAAATCCTAGAGCGGTGGCCGAAGGCCCCGTTGTCATGATTCCCCATCCGAATCAAATTTGATTTGATACGTACAGTGTCAAAAAGTATACAAAATCAAATTTGATTTTATGCATACATTTAGAAAAACAAATAGAGTCCATATCAAGAAACCTATACAAAATCAAATTTGATTTTATGCATACATTTAGAAAAACAAATAGAGTCCATATCAAGAAACCTATACAAAATCAAATTTGATTTTATTCGTACAGTTTGAAAAAGCTATTGAAAATCAAATTTGATTTTATGCATACATTTAGAAAAACAAATAGAGTCCATATCAAGAAACCTATACAAAATCAAATTTGATTTTATTCGTACAGTTTGAAAAAGCTATTGAAAATCAAATTTGATTTTATGCATACATTTAGAAAAACAAATAGAGTCCATATCAAGAAACCTATACAAAATCAAATTTGATTTTATGCATACATTTAGAAAAACAAATAGAGTCCATATCAAGAAACCTATACAAAATCAAATTTGATTTTATGCATACATTTAGAAAAACAAATAGAGTCCATATCAAGAAACCTATACAAAATCAAATTTGATTTTATGCATACAGTTTGAAAAAGCTATTGAAAATCAAATTTGATTTTATGCATACATTTAGAAAAACAATTGGAGTCCATATCAAGAAACCTATATAAAATCAAATTTGATTTTAGGGTTTTAGAATGCGTCCTTCCCCCCGAAAGGGTGCCCTTTTTAGGGTTTTAGAATGCGTCCCTCCCCGACGATAACAAGCTCTAGGGTTTAGGGTTTGAAGGTCGAGGGTTAGCCTAGGCTAACCCTCGGGCTTCAAACCATAAACCCTAGAGAGTGGCCGAAGGCCCCGTTGTCATGATTCCCCATCCGAATCAAATTTGATTTGACGTCCCTCCCCTACTACATCCGCTCTAGGGTTTAGGGTTTGAAGGTCGAGGGTTAGCCATGAAGGTCGAGGGTTAGCTTCAGGCTAACCCTCGGGCTTCAAACCCTAAACCCTAGAGGTGGCCGAAGGCCCCGTTGTCATGATTCCCCATCCGAATCAAATTTGATTTGATACGTTACATTCAAAAATATACAAAATCAAATTTGATTTTAGGGGTTTAGAATGCGTCCCTCCCGACGATAACAAGCTCTAGGGTTTAGGGTTTGAAAGTCGAGGGTTAGCCATTTTGAAGGTCGAGGCTAACCCTCGGGCTTCAAACCCTAAACCCTAGAGCGGTGGCCGAAGGCCCCGTTGTCATGATTCCCCATCCGAATCAAATTTGATTTTGAACGTCCCTCCCCTACAACATAAATTTGATTTTATACTTACAAATTCAAAAAGCTACACAAAATCATATTTGATTTTATGCATACATTTAGAAAAACAAATGGAGTCCATATCAAGAAACATTATACAAAATCAAATTTGATTTTATGCATACAATGTCAAAAAGCTATACAAAATCATATTTGATTTTATGCATACATTTAGTAAAACAAATAGAGTCAATATCATGAAACCTATACAAAATCAAATTTGATTTGATACGTACAGTGTCAAAAAGTATACAAAATCAAATTTGATTTTATGCATACATTTAGAAAAACAAATAGAGTCCATATCAAGAAACCTATACAAAATCAAATTTGATTTTATGCATACATTTAGAAAAACAATTGGAGTCCATATCAAGAAACCTATACAAAATCAAATTTGATTTTATGCATACATTTAGAAAAACAAATAGAGTCCATATCAAGAAACCTATACAAAATCAAATTTGATTTTATGCATACATTTAGAAAAACAAATAGAGTCCATATCAAGAAACCTATACAAAATCAAATTTGATTTGATACGTACAGTGTCAAAAAGTATACAAAATCAAATTTGATTTTATGCATACATTTAGAAAAAAATAGAGTCCATATCAAGAAACCTATACAAAATCATATTTGATTTTATGCATACATTTAGAAAAACAATTGGAGTCCATATCAAGAAACCTATACAAAATCAATTTGATTTTATGCATACATTTAGAAAAACAATTGGAGTCCATATCAAGAAACCTATATAAAATCAAATTTGATTTGATACGTACAGTGTCAAAAACCTATACAAAAACAAAATTGATTTGATACGTACAGTGTAAAAAGTATACAAAATCAAATTTGATTTGATACGTACAGTGTCAAAAAGTATACAAAATCAAATTTGATTTTATGCATACATTTAGAAAAACAAATGGAGTCCATATCAAGAAACCTATACAAAATCAAATTTGATTTGATACGTACAGTGTCAAAAAGTATACAAAATCAAATTTGATTTTATGCATACATTTAGAAAAACAAATGGAGTCCATATCAAGAAACCTATACAAAATCAAATTTGATTTGATACGTACAGTGTCAAAAACCTATACAAAATCAAATTTGATTTGATACGTACAGTGTCAAAAAGTATACAAAATCAAATTTGATTTTATGCATACATTTAGAAAAACAAATGAGTCCATATCAAGAAACCTATACAAAATCAAATTTGATTTGATACGTACAGTGTCAAAAAGCTATACAAAATCAAATTTGATTTTATGCATACATTTAGAAAAACAAATTGAGTCCATATCAAGAAACCTTTACAAAATTAAATCTGGAACAGAACTAAACACAATTGATCTATTTCACAACCAGATTTGATTTGTCAAACAAGAACACTCTGTAGACAAATGATCAACCAATGAAAACTATCATCCAAGTATAAAATTTGTAAACAGCTAAAAATTATTTATTTCTAAACATGTATAATAAAGAAAAAAATGTTTGTCTAATTGTTTGCAGCTCCTTCAGTATCCATGTTTTCATCTACTTTTTGTTTCTTCTTTCCACATGTCCTGCTATTGTGACTCGTACCTCCGCACTTGCTACAATTTCTCCGACAGTTTTCAAGTGTTCCATACTTTTTCCAAGCACTGGTTGTCGTTTATAATCAACTATTGGCACAAAAAACTGCGATCCATCTTGTGTTTGAAATGTTTGTGTAATATTTGTTTTAGGTGTTTTTTTCAGCACAGGAACTGTATGAAAATATACATGTCAAAAACAATAATCAGCATAACAAGTATGAAAATATATATAAAATCAAATTTGATTCTTATAGAAAACAACTTCCATATCAAGAAACCTATACAAAATCAAATTTGATTTGATACGTACAGTGTCAAAAAGCTATACAAAATCAAATTTGATTCCATATCAAGAAACCTATACAAAATCAAATTTGATTTGATACGTACAGTGTCAAAAAGCTATACAAAATCAAATTTGATTTTAAGCATAAAACTACACAAACATAGATACGTAAAGCTCACATAATCACATTTGATTCTAAACATAAAGTATCGCACATACATGTAGTTAAAATCTTCAAAGCTCAACATAATCAAATTTGATTCCATATCAAGAAACCTATACAAAATCAAATTTGATTTGATACGTACAGTGTCAAAAAGTAATACAAAATCAAATTTGATTTTATGCATACATTTAGAAAACCAAATGGAGTCCATATCAAGAAACCTATTGATGTGCAAAATCGAGTTTGTAAAATTTATAAATAAGTTCCCACTAAAAACCGACTACTACACACTTTCAGGCAGTGGACCTGATCGCATATAGTATAGTAAGTAGTAAGTCCGAGATCGTTCGCGGGGATTGGTTGTGAAATAATTGTTTGCTAAAGTAGTTTTAGAATAAGGATGGAACCGTAGCCGAATTGCTACCTCACTCTGACAATTTGAAATCAAAGAAATTGAAATAACAAGACAATTGAAAGTAAAGAAAGTTCAGACAATATAAATAAAGATCATCCGCTTCGAATCCACTTGACTTAAGCTATGATTGCACACGTTAAAGAACAAATTCAATAGAGTTGACAAGATAATCGTGAAAGGATAAAAATGCTCGCGTGGTACCACCAACCGCTCGCAAATCACCCAAACACCTAAGTTGCTAGTTTAATTACCCAAGCCGGTACCACCAATGCCTAGAAAATCTCCCCAACAATTAGTTTGTTTGATTATCCAATTACCAATTATGCCTATGTGAATGAAAACGTGGTACCACCAACCGTTTCTAAACACGTTTACCGATTAATTCCTATTATAGATTTGACATTCACCGTCATACCATGAACCGGTGACAATCGACCATAGACAATCGAATTGAAACGATAAACATATTCACCTAGTACCACTAACGATGAACACATAAACCATCAACATCAAAAGAATAAATCACAAGGAATTAATTGATAAAGATCACGACACAACGATAATTGAATCAACACTTGAATTAAAATATTGCAATCATATCATTCGTCAAGTTTCATCAAAGTGGATGATTATTGTAACAACCCTCAAAATCCGACTAGGACAATCTACTTGGACTTATCTAGACATCTATCCCTAGAGGTTTATTAAGAGAATTGATCTTCTAGGAGTTGAGGCATAGTGACAATTGCCCTCTAGTTCAATAAAATACTTTAGGCGACTAGCTATCTTAGAAATGCCATAAATAATAACTATAGACAATCTCAAACTATAAACTAGTTCTAATTGAACTTGACGAAATGTCAATGAACCAAAAACTTTGTTTCGAGAAGTTAAGTTATAAAAATATTTGTACAAGGCTCACAAGTTGAGATAACAATCAAGAATCCTTACAAAATGTCCAACAATTTAATCAAAAGCCAATTAAAGTGTAGATGGTCATGAAAATAAAAATGACTATTTCAAAAATAAGTTTATAAACTAATATGTACATAAAAGTGTTTGAACAATAATAAGTACATATATATGTCTAATATAAATACGAATTTATATACAATGAGTTAAGTAACAAATTAAAACACAAAAATCTATAAATATATATATACTACAAATCACCCAAACACCTAAGTTGCTAGTTTAATTACCCAAGCCGGTACCACCAATGCCTAGAAAATCTCCCCAACAATTAGTTTGTTTGATTATCCAATTACCAATTATGCCTATGTGAATGAAAACGTGGTACCACCAACCGTTTCTAAACACGTTTACCGATTAATTCCTATTATAGATTTGACATTCACCGTCATACCATGAACCGGTGACAATCGACCATAGACAATCGAATTGAAACGATAAACATATTCACCTAGTACCACTAACGATGAACACATAAACCATCAACATCAAAAGAATAAATCACAAGGAATTAATTGATAAAGATCACGACACAACGATAATTGAATCAACACTTGAATTAAAATATTGCAATCATATCATTCGTCAAGTTTCATCAAAGTGGATGATTATTGTAACAACCCTCAAAATCCGACTAGGACAATCTACTTGGACTTATCTAGACATCTATCCCTAGAGGTTTATTAAGAGAATTGATCTTCTAGGAGTTGAGGCATAGTGACAATTGCCCTCTAGTTCAATAAAATACTTTAGGCGACTAGCTATCTTAGAAATGCCATAAATAATAACTATAGACAATCTCAAACTATAAACTAGTTCTAATTGAACTTGACGAAATGTCAATGAACCAAAAACTTTGTTTCGAGAAGTTAAGTTATAAAAATATTTGTACAAGGCTCACAAGTTGAGATAACAATCAATAATCCTTACAAAATGTCCAACAATTTAATCAAAAGCCAATTAAAGTGTAGATGGTCATGAAAATAAAAATGACTATTTCAAAAATAAGTTTATAAACTAATATGTACATAAAAGTGTTTGAACAATAATAAGTACATATATATGTCTAATATAAATACGAATTTATATACAATGAGTTAAGTAACAAATTAAAACACAAAAATCTATAAATATATATATATATATATACATATTATCTATACCTATATATATATATATATATATATATATAATTAAAAGTTGAGTATATATATATATATATATATATATATATATATATATATATATATATATATATATATATATATATATATATATATATATATATATATATATATATATATATATATATATATATATATATATATATATATATATATATATATATATATATATATATATATATATATATATATATATATATATATATATATATATATATATATATATATATATATATATATATATATATATATATATATATATATATATATATATATATATATATATATATATATATATATATATATATATATATATATATATATATATATATATATATATATATATATATATATATATATATATATATATATATATATATATATATATATATATATATATATATATATATATATATATATATATATATATATATATATATATATATATATATATATATATATATATATATATATATATATATATATATATATATATATATATATATATATATATATATATATATATATATATATATATATATATATATATATATATATATATATATATATATATATATATATATATATATATATATATATATATATATATATATATATATATATATATATATATATATATATATATATATATATATATATATATATATATATATATATATATATATATATATATATATATATATATATATATATATATATATATATATATATATATATATATATATATATATATATATATATATATATATATATATATATATATATATATATATATATATATATATATATATATATATATATATATATATATATATATATATATATATATATATATATATATATATATATATATATATATATATATATATATATATATATATATATATATATATATATATATATATATATATCTAACTAACATAATAAACCTATTATAACCATAAATCAGTAGGCCCACTTGGCCCAATAAACCATATAGCCCAATAACCAATTTAACCCACTAAGCATATAACCCAACTAAGGTTAAGCCCAATAACTAAACTTAAGCCCAATAACTAAATTAAGCCCAAGTCACTTAAAAGCCCATAACACTTAGGCCCAATTGGCAGTGGCCTATAACACCTAAAAGAACTTCATAGACCCGAGTAATCATAAGACATATCAAGAAATATGAGAGTTAAAAGATAAGTGTAATCAAAGTAACACCAAATATAATTAAGTGAGATGGATATAAGTAATTACGCTCATCAAACTATAAATTGATATCACAAATCCTAATTCGTGCTAAAATCGGTTAAACATCAAATGATGAATAAGAATAATATAACTTAATACGGCATTTCTATATATGATAACCTAAGATGCCAAACGAAACCGCGAATGAAGGCAAGTTACCGAAATTCTAACAACTTATACCTACATGTATAATGAAAGTGACCTTTTACACCATCAATCTTTATAACCAAAAAGATGCAAGTACTAACAATACACTTGGATCCCATAATTGATGACAACCTAATGAAGGTGGCATTTCTAAGTGATGGCATAAGATAGGAACTTACGTATATTAGTCCTATCGTAGGGATAGTCTTGGCATTGAAAGGTGATTGAGGACCATAAGGAATAAATGATCAAGGAAGCGATAGATGGGAAGTACCCATTTTGGATAAGTATATATATAATGCTCGGCATATCAAGGTGAGTCATAGCCCCCTTTCAAACTCTTTATGTGTTTTACTTTCGGGGTGAAAAACATGATAAATAAAATTGCTTTATATATATGAATGATTCTTGAAAGAATGATTATGAAATGGGATATATTGTATGTTCAATGTGTTATAAGTTATATGATGAGCTTGAGTTCTGTCAAACTGTATCACTTCGGTATACTACTATTAACTCCGAAAGGGGAGGCCTGTAGTTAGAGGGTTGCGCAACTAGGAGTCGTCCACTCACCCACTAAAATAGGTAACGGTGGAATGTTGGTTGCCTTCGTGACGACCTTCACTTCCAGTCCGACCCGAGCGGTGCTCTAATCTACTTTATATTAGGCGGTCGTCTCCATGGCACGATCCCCTTCTTTATTAATTGCACTTGATTGACAGCTTGTGCTATGAAATGAAATATTATGTTGGTTGGGACAGGAAATGGTCTTAGTAGTGGCTCAAGCATTATGTGAGTCCCTTAAGTTCGATGGTTAACCTAGAAAGTGTAAAATACAACAAGTCTAATAATCACTAGATTGGACTAGTATTACTTGTAAATAAATGCAAGAATATATAAACAAAGTAATACAAGACTTAAAGCAATAAACAAGTAAAGTGGAACATTATGTATTTTTCAATGGTGTATTTATTTATGATGTTAAATAAAATACAAGGTTGTGCGGAATCAAGATAATACAAATAAGTATGTATCCTAACAACCTATGAATTACAAATGATCTATATTTGTCAAATAACTCTTTTGGATCGAGATACTTAAAGTTGTGAAGTATCCCTGTTTAAGATCGAGAAGTATTTAGACAAATTCACTTAAATGCAAAATGTATGCTTTAAAAGTATTTTTCTCAAGGAAATGACTTTGTATTTATAGGCAACAAAATTCACCAGTGAATTTTGTGCCGTACAAATATGGTTGCATGCATTTAATGATCCGACAAGAACATTAAATGCATTGGATAAGGAATAAGGATAAAGTCACATCAAATGACTTTGTATCCTTTTATCCAACCACCTTTACACACACAAACTTTGGTAAAGAACAAGTGGATTGTTCTTTGGAAAGTGTGTAAAGGGTAAAGTCAATCCTCGATATCAGTGTTCAGACTTGCAAGGTCTAGAACACTGACAATCCTCCAGTGTACAGATCTGGTAAGACTTCCAGTGGACTCCGCCATTTGTCAGTCTTCTTTATTCTGACTTCAGTCTTTGACTTCAGTGAGAATGTCTTCAGTAGAGTTGATCTGGACTGGGGGTGAAGTCCAGTGAGCTAATCTGGAGAATACTCTAGATTTCCTATACAAGTATTTGCTCACTGGTCTTCCATTATTTCTGGACAAATCTTCAGAGGGACTCCAGATTCCAAGTCTTGAGTAGGTCCAGTAGAACACGTTTCTGGACAGATCTTCAGTAAGGCTCCAGTAGTCGAGTCTGGAGCGAGTCCAGTAAATCTGGACTAAATCTGGACCTAACAAATTCCCCCTATTTGTTTAGAAATAATGCAAGTGTTTTCAAGCTTAAATCTATACATTTTGTATGCTTGAAAAACACAAGTTTTGACTTAGTCTAAAAATCTAAGTTACTGGAAAACACTTTATAGATCATGAGTGTTTTCAGTTTCATTATTTAAGTTCTAACTTAGACTAAATCTGATCATTTACTTATATGAATCAAAAATTGCAACTATTATTACATACATCAACTGATAAATAGTTTACAATTTTCATAAAACAATAATTTACAACAAGTAAATGATAAGAGTCAGGCCCTTCTTTTTGATGTCTGTCCTGGAGCATCTTCAGTAGCCTTTCTCTTTGGTGATGGAGAAGATGGTATTGATTCTGGCAATCTTATGCCCATTGCAACTTCCATCTGTTGCTTTCTTCTCCATACCTTTTCAACTCTTTTCAAAAATGCTTTAACATCAGTCGACACATTTGTCTTCCCCCTGAACGTTAAAGAGATTTCTTTCAGTTCACTCCATCCAAATGCTTGGACTGAAGTACTTTTCCTCTCATCAGTAAAGTTACCCTTCCTGGTCAACTTTACTTCAAACTTGGACATGCCTTCATTATTTTCAGCCAATTTGATTTCAGCACCAGTGATCCTTCTAGCATCAGCCCTGAAATTTAACATTTCATTGTACTTGTCTTTCAACTTGGCTGTCTGGATCAATGATTCAGTTTCCTTGGACACTCTCTTTTGCTCTACAGCAGATTGGAGTTCTTGACGATTGATTTTTCGAGAAGTGTCCAGGGGAATGAAATTGCTTACATCAGCATCTTTGATTGCTTTGATTTGTCTGGCAGTCAGTTTTGGTAAGCCAGTAAGTCGCTTCCTGTACTCTATCTCCAGAGCACCAGCGTTCTTTCTGATCTTTTTTTGGAGGCTTACCAGTTCATCCTTCCTTTGTCTGATGAGTTCTGGTACACTCACGCCATAAATTATAGAGTCATAAACCTGTTCTTCTTCGGTGTAAAATGAGCGTACATGAACATCATCTAATGCATTTAGGCATTGATGAACTCTGGGGTCATCCTTCATCTTTTTATATATATCAACATTTATGCCTAACCTTCCAGCATTGTAAGAGTCCAGAGTCCCCATTGATGCCATCTCCCTTTGATGGGCCATCAGTTCATCTTTTTGATTTCTTTTGAAAATCTCTATCATGATGCATTCTTGTTCTAAGCTTCTTGGATGTTTCATCATCAGCATCTTCAGCAGTTTGCTCTTCTTCTTCACCAGATACCATTTGTTGTTTTCCCTTAACTGACTTCAAAGTTGTTGGTATATCTGGGAAGGACTCAAACTGGGGCTCACTGGCTTCAGTACCAGTAGCTTCTTCAGTTAGCCCGGCTTCAGTGCCATATGCTCTTTGTGACAAGTGCTTCAGTGTCATTTGGTCACCAGACAACTTTTCCCCCTTGGAATGAACTCCAGTTCTTGACTTGAGATCATTCCATAACTGTTCAAGCATAAGTCTGTCCAGTGAACCAAATGTTCTTCCTGCCTCTGGAGTTGTATCAGACACAACTTTCTTAAGTGCCTGCACTTCCTTTTGGACATTTGCAACTACTTTAGGCAAGTGCTTTGGCAACTTTTCATCCAGTAACTTCTCCACTTGGGGTAACACCCCATCTTGAATGGTACGAAGAACAGTTTCAGAAATCTCTTCAGATAGTTCTTTCAGCATATTGTTTCTGAACTTCTTTGTGCATTCATCACTTATTGTACTGACCACTGCATCCTGGTCAAGTGTGGATCTAGTCTCCAGAGAACTGACCCTAGAAACCAACTTCTGAACTTCTTCTTTCAGACCTGCCAGTTCACCAGTGACTGCAGTCTGAACAGAACTAACCAACCTTGTCTCTAAACCCTGGACTGCCACTTTGAAATTTTCAGTATTGTTGTTTGTGGCCAGTACCAATTCATCAAGCTTCTCAAACACAAGCTTCTCATTCCCAGCAAACAGATTCATCTCAGATGCAAGGTTATTTGATAATAAGGATTTGAAGTCTGAAATAACCTGAGATGAAGTCTGGAGTGATCTCTCCAGGTCCGCCACCTTACTTAAAAGGCCTTGGACCTCGGCAGAAGATGAAATGGAGAGACCACTGGGAGGTTCAAGAGTTGAAGGCAATCTGGTCATAAGAGGAACTTGTGCCCAGTCCTCTTCAGTTGCAGCTTCAGATGTTGCAACTGGTGACTCCGGCGCACGAGGTGGAGGTTGAGATTGTAAAGGTTGAGTGGTTGCTGGAGTGAAGTATTGAGTGTTTTCTGGAATTGAAGGTGGTGGTGGTGGTGGCATGTTTGATTGTGGTGGTGGTTCATTTGATTCTGGTGGTGGTGGCATTTCAGAAGACATAATTGGTTGGGTGACTGAAGCAATAGCAGATGTTTCAATATTTTCTTCTTCATCACCCAAGAAATTCATGTTTACATCAAAGCCTTCAGACATTGGGGAATCTACATCATCCCATTCTGGAGCCATCCCAACTGTCTGTTCACCAGACTGTTCACCAGTCTCTACATTAACCTGTTCACCAGCCTCTACATTCAAGTCTATATGAGCCTCTTGCTCACCAGAAATATGTTCATCAGTCTGAACATCCTGTTCAACTTCCTCAACAACCTGCTCAACAACTTGGGCAACATTTTCAATTTGTTCATCAGTCACCTGCCCAACAACCTCTTGTACGTTCTCTTGTTCAAAAATTGGTGACCCATCCAGATTCATAACATCACCAGGATGTCTTTCAGGATTCACCTGAAGTCCAGCTCTCATCAGACGCCTATTAGTTCTAGGTCGTCTGGAAGGTTT
>CM067172.1:65000960-65073257 GCA_034093135.1 Erigeron breviscapus | reverse complement strand
AGTTTGAAACTTTATGTTGATGTTTTATATTTAAATCTTTTGTACCATGTCGTTCTGTGGCATCTCGTGTTTCTGCTTTAGTCGGGGTGTTACAATTATAAATCTAGCCACTCATGCTAAATTGAAAATAACAAACGAAATAGAAAGAGAACATATTGTACCAATATTTGTTGAATGTAAATTGCAAGACAGAAAATTAGATACGATCTAGATGGGTGTTATTGAATCTTCAATGAATCTAATGATGAAATCTGAGATGATCCTTGAAGAATTCGTGGTAGAACAGCTCCTAGAAAGAAAATTTGATTCCTTGGGAAATAGGGTTTATTTTTCTATTTATACCTCCCCAAAATCTGATACAAAAAGGCTGAACCATTAGGTTCCCCGTACTGCTGACTGCGCCGCAGTGAGGTTAGCGCACTCCCACTGCGGCGCAGTGGGGATATCCCTCCCACTGCGGCGCAGTGGGGCAACACCTCCCACTGCGGCGCAGTGGGGTGTGAATACTCCCACTGCGGCGCAGCTCAAACTTGCTGGAATTCATGTGGCTTCTTCACCAGTGGCTGCGGCGCAGTGGGGCAACATCCCTCCCACTGCGGCGCAGCTCAAACTTGCTGGAATTCATGTGGCTTCTTCACCAGTGGCTGCGGCGCAGTGGGGCAACATCCCTCCCACTGCGGCGCAGTGTAAACTTGCTGAAATTTTTGGTTCTTCTTTATTAACAGCTCTCGAACACTCGGATCAACATCTTGGCCTAAAATCGTCATAAAAAGCACCAAATGGACGCACAACCTGCTAAGAACCTGAAAGCACTAACAAACACCATAAACGCGTCAAATGCATACAAAATTGACTCAAAACACATACGAAAAAGGCCAATAATGATGTGGGCGATCTATACAAATTGGTCACATCAAATCCCCCCACACTTGAGCGTTGCTTGTCCTCAAGCAAATCTGGAAATTAAGCAAAAGCATTCCTTGGCACGAAGCTATATAAACACATTACGATTATCAAAAAGAAGCCAAACCAAGTATGTCGATGACAAGGACTTTGGTGAAGCAGTTTTAATCTTAAATGAAAACCCGAAATGTTTGACAATATCTGAACAATCCACAAGCCTCAATAACACGACTAAGCAAAAGTGAAACAAATGAGCCTATCAAAATCATCCTACTCCAACGAACTTACTATTGGGGTTGAATATATATGAATAATCACTCATTGCTCGGTCGTGATGCATATCTTACCATAGGCTTGAACAAGGATCATAGCTTCACCGACATGGCGTGAGCACCAAGTACATCATCAAAATATGGCATATAAATCGGTTGTAATGTTAGGCTAAGGGTATTTACAATGGGATTTGGGAAATTTAGGTTAGTGTTAACAGGAAATAACAAAAGTATAAGTTATGTACAAAATAGTCTAATCAAACCCTTACCATTGATTGCCACCAACCCATAAGATGCTATCCCACGAACACACCTCAAAAAGTAACAAGCAAAACCCGACACCATTGTGGTGTATCAACTTCAAACAACTTAGTAACAACCAAATCTTCCATTCTATTCACGAACCAAATGATACAACAATTCTTTTGACATATAAAAATGAGAAGTACCCACTAGTAGCCCAAGTTCTTTTCTTTCTTTTTTTTTTTTTTTTTTTTTTTTTTTTTTTTTTTTTTTTTTTTTTTTTTTATTTTTTTTTTTTTTTTTTTTTTTTTTTTTTTTTTTTTTTTTTTTTTTTTTTTTTTTTTTTTTTTTTTTTTTTTTTTTTTTTTTTTTTTTTTTTTTTTTTTTTTTTTTTTTTTTTTTTTTTTTTTTTTTTTTTTTTTTTTTTTTTTTTTTTTTTTTTTTTTTTTTTTTTTTTTTTTTTTTTTTTTTTTTTTTTTTTTTTTTTTTTTTTTTTTTTTTTTTTTTTTTTTTTTTTTTTTTTTTTTTTTTTTTTTTTTTTTTTTTTTTTTTTTTTTTTTTTTTTTTTTTTTTTTTTTTTTTTTTTTTTTTTTTTTTTTTTTTTTTTTTTTTTTTTTTTTTTTTTTTTTTTTTTTTTTTTTTTTTTTTTTTTTTTTTTTTTTTTTTTTTTTTTTTTTTTTTTTTTTTTTTTTTTTTTTTTTTTTTTTTTTTTTTTTTTTTTTTTTTTTTTTTTTTTTTTTTTTTTTTTTTTTTTTTTTTTTTTTTTTTTTTTTTTTTTTTTTTTTTTTTTTTTTTTTTTTTTTTTTTTTTTTTTTTTTTTTTTTTTTTTTTTTTTTTTTTTTTTTTTTTTTTTTTTTTTTTTTTTTTTTTTTTTTTTTTTTTTTTTTTTTTTTTTTTTTTTTTTTTTTTTTTTTTTTTTTTTTTTTTTTTTTTTTTTTTTTTTTTTTTTTTTTTTTTTTTTTTTTTTTTTTTTTTTTTTTTTTTTTTTTTTTTTTTTTTTTTTTTTTTTTTTTTTTTTTTTTTTTTTTTTTTTTTTTTTTTTTTTTTTTTTTTTTTTTTTTTTTTTTTTTTTTTTTTTTTTTTTTTTTTTTTTTTTTTTTTTTTTTTTTTTTTTTTTTTTTTTTTTTTTTTTTTTTTTTTTTTTTTTTTTTTTTTTTTTTTTTTTTTTTTTTTTTTTTTTTTTTTTTTTTTTTTTTTTTTTTTTTTTTTTTTTTTTTTTTTTTTTTTTTTTTTTTTTTTTTTTTTTTTTTTTTTTTTTTTTTTTTTTTTTTTTTTTTTTTTTTTTTTTTTTTTTTTTTTTTTTTTTTTTTTTTTTTTTTTTTTTTTTTTTTTTTTTTTTTTTTTTTTTTTTTTTTTTTTTTTTTTTTTTTTTTTTTTTTTTTTTTTTTTTTTTTTTTTTTTTTTTTTTTTTTTTTTTTTTTTTTTTTTTTTTTTTTTTTTTTTTTTTTTTTTTTTTTTTTTTTTTTTTTTTTTTTTTTTTTTTTTTTTTTTTTTTTTTTTTTTTTTTTTTTTTTTTTTTTTTTTTTTTTTTTTTTTTTTTTTTTACATATTTAAGTGGATTTATACAAAGGAAAAGGCTAAGTTCAAAAAGGGTGTCTAAATGTATCTTGCACTAAAGATGAGTGCAACAAAGGTTTACAAAGAAAGGAAAATCACTGACCAGAGTAGCCAGCTACACAAAACATGTATGTACATGTATAAAAGTATGTATACTAAAGGTAAAAATATACATAAGCAAGGGGTGAATAGAAAGAAAATACGGGTCAAACCTAGTATGCCAATTCGTCATCCAATGTACTTATATCACAAAAGTGATCTCACTGCGGTCTCGTAACGATCACCAGGCCAAGTTCTAGCTCAACACATCACCGGCACACTCATATCAAAGAAAGTAACCCGGAAATGGAATAAATTAACCTCAAATTTGCACATCTTAGTGCAGAGTTCGAAATGGAACCCTTACTCCCGAATAAATCCAAGAGCCTAAGAGAGGGACATAATTACAAGGCAATCAAACCAAAACCGTAAACACCTAGCACATCTATAAATGAATGATGAATCTCACAACTTTTGGGTGTTTGGGATATTTGAGTATGCAAGTAATGTTATCAATCCACAAGGATTAGCCCAATAACCGTTCAGAACACATTTCGCCGATTAAATTTGTACCAAGGAAAAAATTTTGTAGTAAAATTGCTCATTAAGTTATTATGAATTAAGTGACAAAAGCAATTTACCACAAGGACAAGCTCAACACAAGTTTCAAATCATATCATCTTCCGTCATCCTACCAAATCGAAACAACCATTCTCAAACATGCACATCATAGTTCAGAGTTCAAGATAGAACCCTTACTCTTGGATAAATCCAAAAGTCTATGAGAGGGACACATTCACAAGAACGGTTAAATCTCAATGGCAAAACAACAAAAGAGATATATCCGGTTGCTTAAACCTATTTGCCACCCCCCACACTTAAGATGGACAATGCCCTCAATGTCCAACATTCGGTCAAAACTAAGGTAAATAGGGGTAAGCAAAATAGACAGAAAGAATGAGAACACATACCGGATTAAGGACACATTCCGTTTCAAAACAAGTAAGTCGACCCCGCACCACAAATTGCTCTTCCTAAAAAGGAAGTCCAATTTGCTTGACGGGAGAAACAAACTAGTCCAAAACGGAATGTGCGAGAGCTGTGTGCGAAACAATGTCAGTAAAGATGCCAATTAAAAATGTTGCGCTGAACTTACTGCCAGCATATGCATGTGACATCATAGTGAGCTACTAACACGATCACACAATCAAACAAATCAATGCCACAGAATGTAGGTGAGAATGAGAATCCAACGGGTCCTCCCCCACACTTGGGTTCCACTAAGTATTTCCATCAATTCGGATCAAACCTGCTCAATTACACATCACAAGAACACATTCCCAAATATCCATACAAAATGCAAACTAAAAGAGTATCATGCAGAAAATAAAAGAAACAAAGGAAAGTACAAGTGTTTCATCACCCCGTAGGGTGGATACCAGACAATGATAACTAAAGTAATGACATGAGAATACCAACATAACCAAACATCATGTGATTCCATCCCACGGTACCGGATGGGAATCATCTCCACTACTGCTGCTGTCCATGGTAGCCATAAGGTAGTCCAGGTGTTCCAAAAATACTCGACACCCAATCGGACGCCTCCTCCTGAGCTGCACCCGAACCACCTGCATCTCCTCCCGAATGACCAGCATCAAATCCTGAATGAGCACCTGCATCAAAACCTGCAAAAGATGAAGAAGCGCCGCCATCATGGCCACCCTGAAAGACCCCAAACTGCACTGGACCTCGAGGAGAACCTCCTAAATCATGGGGTGGTGGTGACATGTTCCCCGGGGCAGTCGTATGAGAGAAAAAGGACTGACCCCCCTGACGATAATCGGGGACATAAATAGGCGGTGGGGAGAACTGAGGAATCGGGTCAGGTCGAACAAACTCCCGGCCGTGATACTGAGCATCCCACATCGGCTGATAATAATCAAGGCTATAGTTAGTGTGGGCCTGCTGTGATCCAACCCAGGTGAAATCCTGGTCCACCCTCCGCTGGTAAGCATCAAACTCTCGCTGACTGTTCTGCTGAGACTCATAAATATTCTGAATAGTGTTCCCCAAGAGTGTAAGGTCAAACGAGCGAGGGACGGGAATGCTACGACCAGTCCTCCTCGGTGGCTCCTGTGGAGCATCAGCCATCTCAACATCAGCCTCCTCCAGATCCGGAGGTGGTCCCTCAACCTCTCCCTCATCATCTAACAACCTTTCCGGCTCATTCCCCTTCTTCTTCTTCACTATCTTCGCCCTCATCAACTCATTATAAGAGAAAGTCTCTTGATATACGGGCAAGGAAAGATAAGTTTGGCACTCATCCGAATCAAACACTCCCATTCTCTTGTAAATAGTAGTAATGAAATGACCAAAAACCAATTGTGCATCAGAATGGTTGCACATACGGTCCAAAAGCACAAGAGGCGGCAAAGCAAACTTTCTAGGAGAGCCCTCAGAAAATAACTTAAGTAACCATAGATCATTCTGGTACGCCTTCTCCCAATGAGTAGACCGCTGAACCAAGAAAGTCACGAGCATACGGTGGAGTAACCTCAATCTGACATTCTTAATCTTCGACACACTAACTGAACCAGAGGAGCTCCACGTCTCTCCTCCCGTGACCCTTGTGTAATAGGCTTCAATCGACTCTCCATCCCCCAGGTCAGCTTTTGTAAAATACCCCTTTTTTAGAATAGCCCTCAGAGCCGGGCTCTGCAATTCTTCCCTCGAATACATCCCAACATAATGACCAAACTCAGCAATTGACAGCTTCCTCTGCTGTCCCCCACAATAAAACCAGACAATTCTTTCCTCAAAAATGTCTTTAACCTTCCCCAGTTCCTTCTTCAGTTTCAAAGTCGAGTAAAATTCCAAACATAACTCACGATAAGCTGGCTCACGGTTAAGAAATACCCGATTCCAAATATCACAGTTCACATCCCTAGCTCCAACTCGCATACTCATGGAAAACCATTTACGAATGTCCTCCTGGACCCCATATAATTGAGCTTGTACAGGAGGTAAATACCTTGCTGGACAAATGACATGCTTAGCAAGCTTAAACAACTGATTTCTGTAAATGTTCTTATGGGGCTGCCTAATTCCCTCAAATGATAGCCAAGCATGTCTCTCATTCAGTTGACCTTCAAAAAAGATAAGCGGCACGTCCGCCTGTTGCCTAGGGGTTTTAGTAGGAACATCAGCGGCTTCACTAGATTGCCCCTCGCCCTCCTTTCGCTTAGAAGATGGATTCTGCATTCACAAACATTAAAGCGAATAAACGTGAGTAATAGGAATGCAAAGTTGGAACCATATTTAAACAAACGAAAAGCTTGGCAGGAAAGTCCTCCCACTGCGGCGCAGTGGGCATGAATAACCCACTGCGGCGCAGTGGGCATGAATAACCCTCACTACGGCGCAGTGGGATTAAAAACAAGTTGGGCAGAGGATCCTCACTGCGGCGCAGTGAGGTAAAAATCTGGGCAACAAGTTAGGGTTCTTAACGACTTGGCACAAAAAAGGGGGTAAATCAAACAAACAAATTCAGGGAATAATGAAACAATAATCTCCACCCGGTATTCAAAACTACAATAACCAACATATACATCCCCCACACTTGTTCATAACAAATCCCCAATTTTTCCAAAACCCTAATTTCAAAATTAAAATCAATAATGGGTGAACAAGATGAAAGATTTAACACCCAATTAGCTTCTATTGCCCACAAACATCAAAACCCCTAAATTAATTCAAACATATAAACCCTAGAAATTCAAAATAAAAGAAAAATACAAAGAAACAAAAGAGAAAAACTTACTCCTCTTCCCATAATGCAATGTATGAAGATAAAAATCTGGAGAAAGGATTAAAGATGGAAGAGAATGGAGGATGTTGATGGGAAATAATGGATGTATTGGTTTTTTTTTATGATTTTCGGTATTCAGAGAAGAGAGAAAAGAGAGAAAGTAAATTAAAGGTAAAAAGAGACTTACCCACTGGTAACCTATCTTGACCAACTTACCCGGTCCTTCACTGCGGCGCAGTGAGGACGCACCACTCTCACTGCGGCGCAGTGGGATGAATAACCCTCACTGCGGCGCAGTGGGCATAACAACCCTCACTGCGGCGCAGTGGGCATGAACACCCTCACTGCGGCGCAGTGGGCATAACAACCCTCACTGCGGCGCAGTGGGCATGAACAACCCTCACTGCGGCGCAGTGGGCATAACAACCCTCACTGCGGCGCAGTGGGCATGAACAACCCTCACTGCGGCGCAGTGGGCATGAATAACCCTCACTGCGGCGCAGTGGGCATGAACAACCCTCACTGCGGCGCAGTGGGCATGAACAACCCTCACTGCGGCGCAGTGGGCATGAACAACCCTCACTGCGGCGCAGTGGGCATGAACAACCCTCACTGCGGCGCAGTGGGCATGAACAACCCTCACTGCGGCGCAGTGGGCATGCACCCTCACTGCGGCGCAGTGAGGCACTGAACCCCCTCACTGCGGCGCAGTGGGCATGAACAACCCTCACTGCGGCGCAGTGGGCATGAACAACCCTCACTGCGGCGCAGTGGGCATGAAAACCCTCACTGCGGCGCAGTGGGCATGACACCCTCACTGCGGCGCAGTGAGGCACTGAACCCCCTCACTGCGGCGCAGTGGGCATGAACAACCCTCACTGCGGCGCAGTGGGCATGCTTCACCCTCACTGCGGCGCAGTGAGGCACTGAACCCCCTCACTGCGGCGCAGTGAGGCAAAAAACCCCCTCACTGCGGCGCAGTGGGCATGAACAACCCTCACTGCGGCGCAGTGGGCATGAACAACCCTCACTGCGGCGCAGTGGGCATGAACAACCCTCACTGCGGCGCAGTGGGCATAACAAACCCTCACTGCGGCGCAGTGGGCATAACACCCTCACTGCGGCGCGGTGGGGAGTTTCTGAAAATTTTCCTTCGAAAATATTATGTCAAATCTCAAAACATACTTATCCGGAACCGTATCAAATCGAAACCACACCTGCACTTACTAATAAAACAAGATGAAAACTAACTAATTAAAGGAAAGTAAAATGCGATAAAAGAAACACGGGTTGCCTCCCGAGAAGCGCTTAAGTTATTAACGAGTCTTTAGCTTGACTCGACCAACTTTCAAGTATTCAACTCAAACACGGGGATCTCATCAAATATCCCCTCGACCTTCTCTTCTTCCAAATATAGCTTAAGTCGATGACCATTGACAATGAACGATCCTTCACCATTTTGCTTAAACAACTCAACATAACCCGATGGGTATACGTGCTTAATCTCAAACGGTCCAATCCACCTAGAAGTTAGTTTAGGTTGCTTAATCTTAAATTTTGACAAAAACAACAACACTTTAGCCCCAACCTTAAACTCTTTCCTACGAATCCTCTTATCATGCCAAATCTTGGTCCTCTCCTTATATAGCCTCGAATTCTCATAAGCACCTAACCTAAGCTCATCAAGCTCGTGAAGTTGCAACATCCTAAGTTCACTTGCCTCCATCAAGTCCAAATTCAAATTCCTCAAGGCCCAATACGCCTTATGCTCTATCTCAATAGGAAGATGGCAAGTTTTGCCATAGAGCAACCGGTATGGCGTGGTGCCAATCGGCGTCTTATAAGCCGTCCTAAACGCCCACAAGGCGTCATCTAACTTCTTTGACCACACCTTGGGGTTATCTCCAACAGTTTTCTCCAAAATCCTCTTCAAGGCCCTATTTGTGTTTTCCACTTGACCACTGGTCTGTGGATGGTACGAGGTAGAAAAATAGTGGACAACACCGTACCTCTTCATCACTTTGGCTAACTGATGGTTTGCAAAATGGGTTCCACGGTCACTAATCAAAGCTCTAGGGCAACCAAAACGACAGAACAACTGTTTCAAGAAATCAATGACTACACGCGCGTCATTCGTGGGCAAAGCCTTGGCTTCGGCCCATTTAGACACGTAGTCAACGGCGACAAGAATGTACTGAAACTTATTAGACGGTGGGAATGGTCCCATAAAGTCTATACCCCAGACATCAAAAACCTCACATACCTGAATACTCTGTTGAGGCATCTCATCCCGTTTAGTGATGTTCCCCTGTCGCTGACAGATGTCACAAGTCTCAACCAAAGTCTGGGCCTCCTTGAAAATTGTTGGCCAATAGAAACCTGCATCAAAAACTTTCTTACCCGTCACTGAAGGACCATAATGACCCCCAGTTGGCCCGTAGTGACATGCATCCAAAATCTCTCTTGTCTCAGCTCCAGCAACACATCTCCTAACCATACCATCTGCACAAACACGAAACAAGTATGGATTGTCCCAAAAGTAATACTTAACATCCGATATGAGCTTCTTCTTCTGCTAGGACGTGAAATCATTAGGTATCTCACCTGCAACCAAATAATTAGCCATATCTGCAAACCAGGGAGTTTCATCAGAGTTAGAGATAAACATTAAAGACTCATCGGGGAAGTGATCATTGATCTCCCCATCACGAAGTTCCTCCCGGTGAGGATCTTCCAAACGACTCAAATGGTCGGCAGCCAAATTTTCAGCCCCTTTCTTATCCTTTATCTCAATGTCAAATTCTTGCAACAAAAGAATCCAACGGATAAGCCAGTTCACCTGGACCAGTCACCAGTTGCATCTGGTGACCAGTAAACTGGTGACCAAGAAGATTTGTCGAGAAATATATTGAAGTCCAGTTGCACCGTACAGTTAACGCAACTGAAGACTTCCTCCAGTTGAGAACTGACCAAGTTGAAGAAACATTCCAGTTGAAGTCGAAGACAACAAATGGAAGAAAGAGAATGACAATGGCAGCGAAGCCCAGTTGACATTCTAGTCAGTTACAAACTGGAGACCATCAGTGGAAAGCCCTTACAAAGCTTTACACTGATTACGAGGAATTGACTTGTATACTTTATGTACCTTTACCCGGATAAAAAGCCTTGTCTTATTATTTAAGTATTAAAAGGTACATAAAGGTGGTTGTGTAAAGTCACTTTAACATGCGACTTTACAACACTTTTTAAGGAATTAAATGCTATTCCTTAAATGTTTCCAACCACATTTGTACGGCTAAAGTTAACATCCCAATGTTAACTTTGCCTATAAATACAAGTCATTGCACAACCAAGAATTAAGTTACTTCACACACAAACGAATAACTTCATACTTTGCAAACCTGCAATATTCTTGGTGAACTTGTGCAATATTCTCTCAATCGCTAAAAGGAACATTTCACTACTTTAAGTGTTTCGATTGTTGAAGAGAAATTCCGAGTATAGATCAATTGTATTTCATAGGTTGTTAGGATATTTACATTCGTGTATTATCTTGGTTCCCCATCAACCTTGTAATTTGTTTAATATCAATAAATAAATTACACTTTGAAACTACATATTGTCTCATCAAGATTGTTTACAAGTTATTTGTATTATTGCATTGTTCTTTACTTATTGTCTTTTATATAAGTAATCTATCTAGAACTTGGTATATACCACTGCAACTGGTCGTCTCCAGTTCAGTAAGTATATTGCAAAGTAACTCCACCATCGACATAAAGGTGTCTTCAGTAGTACCATCTAACAAGTTGGGACTTACAAGTGGTATCAGAGCAGAAGGCTAATAAACTTGCCTAGATCTGCAAAGATGAACACTACTGAAGGTGGAGATGGTTCTGGTTCAGGTGAAAACCCGTCGAACACTAATGCACCACCTTTTCAAAACGTTAACACCAACCCTCCTCCTCCTTCTGCCCCAAACCACGTCCATGTACATTAATCCAATACTCCTGTTCCAAAATTTGATGGAAACAGTGAGACTTTTGGTACATGGAAAGCTAGAATGCTGTTGCATTTTGGTGGTATTGAGAGGTATATGTTGAAAATCCTTAAGGATGGACCATATATACCTATGTCCATTGGGGTGAGTCCTCTTCTTGATCCAACTGGAAGAAGAGGCTCAAGGGAAAAGCCAGAAGACCATTGGTCTGATGAGGATCGCAGACTGGTGGACTTGGACACCAGACTGAAAACATGATCCTTGGGGCTGTCCCTGAAGACCTAATTCCAACACTTGTGTTGTTTCCCAGTGCCAAGTCTATGTGGGATGAATTAATGATTCAATTTGAAGGAGGTGATGACACAATTGTCACCAGAAAAGTTGCCTTGAACAAGAAGTATGAATCCTTCTTTGCCTTGCCCAATGAAAGTTTAACTGGTACATATACCAGATTTTCTAGCCTCATCAATCAATTGAGAGGTTTGGGTGTAGAGAAGGATAAGGATATTCTTCTTGAGAAGTTTTGTGATATTCTTCCTTCCAAATGGGAAAACATGGTTCTTGTCTTGAGACAAGGTAAAACCTTGCACACTCACACTCTTGCATCGCTCTATGGAGCCTTCAGATTCACTGAAGATAATAATGCTGCAAGACTTGTGGCTGAGCAAGATGCCATGAACCATGCTCAGAGTCCCAAGGTTGCTAATGCAATTGAGCGACCTTGTGCTGCTTTGATGTCTGCTGAGAGTGTCCAGGCACACTCGATGAAGGAGATGTTGAACAGCTTCTTAAACTCTGGGCTGACCACTGAAAACAGTGAAGGTTATGATGAAACTGACGATGATGATCTGGTCGCCATGATTGCTAAAACCTTTAATAGGTTTAAAGTAAATGGGCTTGAAATGTTTCTCAACCCTTTGCCCTAGCAAAGCTCCAACAGCATAGTCACTGGCATCACACATCAACTCGAAAGGCAATTCCCAAATTGGAGCTACCATGATAGGAGAATCAGTCAACTTCTCCTTCAATACCTGAAAAGCACTCAAACAAGCATCATTAAAAACAAAAGGAATGTCCTTCTCCAACAAGTGGGTCATAGGACGAGTAATCTTAGAGAATTCCTTAATAAATCGACGATAAAAACCTGCATGTCCAAGAAAACTCCTTACCCCTTTCACATTGGAAGGCGGGGGTAATTTGATAATTACATCTATATTAGCCCGATCAACCTCAATCCCGGCCTTGGACACTTTATGCCCTAACACAATTCCCTCAGTGACCATAAAATGGCACTTTTCCCAATTCAAAACAAGGTGTGCCCTCTCACACCGTTCCAACATCTTATCCAAATTACTCAAGCAAGAATGAAAAGAATCCCCAAAAACTGAAAAATCATCCATGAAAACTTCCATGGAAGTTTCAAACATGTCCTGGAAAATAGCAATCATGCACCTTTGAAAGGTGCCAGTGGCATTACACAAACCAAACGGCATTCGCCAATAAGCAAAAGTGCCAAATGGACAAGTGAAAGTAGTTTTCTCTTGGTCCTTGGGATCAATGGGTATTTGAAAGTACCCGAAAAACCCATCCAAGAAACAAAAATATTCATTACCTGCAAGACGTTCCAACATTTGATCAATAAAAGGAAGGGGAAAGTGATCCTTACGGGTGGCATCATTAAGCTTACGGTAATCTATACAAACCCGCCAACCCGTAATAGTCCTAGTGGCCAAAAGCTCCTTATTATCATTTTCAATGACTGTCATGCCCCCCTTTTTGGGCACACAGTGGACAGGGCTTACCCAAGAACTATCAGCAATAGGAAAAATGATTCCAGCATCAAGAAGCTTAATTACCTCTTTCTTAACTACCTCCTTCATATTAGGATTCAGCCGCCTTTGTCTTTGGACAACGGGCTTAACATCATCAAGAAAATCAATTTTATGCTGGCAAAAATTAGGACTAATACCTGGAATATCTGTGGTCTTCCAAGCAAAAGCCTGCTTATGGGCTTTAAGCACAGACAAGGGACGGTCTTTCTCGTCACTCGAGAGTGAGGATGAGATAACCATTGGAAGAGAAGACTCACCTAACAGATATGCATACTCTAGATGGTCTGGAAGCGGCTTAAGCTCCAAGTCAGTAGGTGGTACATCAACAGAGTTAGGTACCCTTAAACTCCCGTCAGCAACTACCTCCTCAAAAGTCTCGTCCTCGGGAGGTGATTCATCCAAGCTCAGTGCCATGACCTCTGCAAACAAAGCTTCATCAGTAATTTCTCCAGATCCTAAATTAGCGATCTCTTCCTCTCCAATATCTGTCTCCATGAATTCCTGAAATTCTTGATCTAATGCATCATCAATGACATCAATCCTGAAACAAGTCTCATCATTAGAATATGAATGCTTGATAGACTTTTCAACATTAAACACAATCCTATCAGTGCCTACGCCTAAGGAAATCCTCTTATCCTTCACACGGATGATAGCATCCGCGATATTAAGGAATGAGCGTCCTAGAATAAGAGGGACCTTCGTATCTTCCTCCATCTCGAGGATAACGAAGTCAACTAGAAAAACAATGTGGCCAACTCTGACGCTAATGTTTTCAGCAATCCCGATGGGATACTGAAATGAATGGTCAGCAAGTCTTATACTCATGCGAGTAGGGCGAAGGACTCCTAAGGACAACTTGGTATAAACCGAGTAAGGCATCAAATTGATGCTAGCCCCTAAATCAGCCAAAGCTTTACAAATAATAGTTCTAATAGAGCAAGTGATAAGAAAACTCCCTGGGTCTTCAAGCTTTGGTGGAATGTGGTTCTGCAAGATAGCAGAACACTCGGCATTAAGAAAAGTAGCCTTTGCCTCTTCAAACTTCCCTTTGTCTGTCACAAGCTCCTTAATGAACTTGGCATAATTAGGCATCCCCTGAATAAGATCAACTAAAGGAACATTAATATGAACATTTTTGACCATGTCCACAAACTTGTTATAAAGCTCCTTCAACTTTGCTTTCTTGAACCTCTGTGGAAATGGTATCTTTGGCTTGTATGGTTTAACCTCTGGAACCACAGCCGGTTTTGGTGGAGTGACCGGAGTCTTCACGATCGGATCTTCCTCCATCTCTATCTCTTCATCAACATCATCATCATCGCTCCCTTTATCCTGCACATCTAAAACAACATCATTAGGATCAGGAGGTGGGTCATAAGACTTACCAGTACGAGTGGTGATGGCTTTGGCTTGCTCATTACGGACTGGAGGTGGAGTGTATTTCTGTCCCGAAATAAACTGTCCCGAATTAAACTGAGGTCTAAGATTCTGCTGTGTGTTGCTAGGAAGAGTCCCCGTGGGCCTAGCAAAAGCTGCCATCCTACTTTCGAGATCCTTGAAATTAGCACCCTGATTTTTCATGTTGATCTCCACCTTCCCGCTTATCTGATCCAACCTCGCACTCAAAGCCTTAGTATCATCCCTGATCATTTGAATGCTAGTGTTTGTTTCAACTTGATTACTATCTAACTGCTTCATCATCTCCCTCAACTCGGCATTAGGATCGGCATTAGAAGAAGAAGAACCTGATCCTTGCCCTTGCTGAGTCTGCTGTTGTGGCTGATTCTGATAATTATCTCTTTGCCACCTGTTACCTGAAAAACGAGGAGCATTAGCCTGAAAAGAAGAGTTATAAGAAGGATTACCTGAAGGCCGGTTCTGGAAACCGGTGTTGCGGTGGAAATTCCCTTGGGGTTGATTTTGAACATAGTTCACATCTTCGGGTGCCCGATTTGGACACTCATCAGAATAGTGTATATCACCACAATGATCACACCCATCGGCTACGACCTTAACATCCCTCTCAAGTGCACTTAATCTAGTCTCTTGAGCATTAAAGCTCCTATCCATGCGCTAAGATAGCGCCTTAATCTCTCCAATAACCCCTGAGTCGTTACTAGCTTCAGCCTTAGCAACTCTCCCTTGGTTAGTGCCCTTCTTCATCTTTCTTTCATTCTTCAAGAACCTTTCATCATCCATAGTTGAGTTATCCTTTGCCATGTCTTCCAAGATTTGATAACCTTCATTGGGTGTAATGTTATTGAAACTACCCCCAAAAGTATATCCCAATTCTCGTTTAGACTTCTTATCTAACCCATCAAAGAATAGCTCCACATATTGTTCCCTAGTCAAATTGTGACCTGGACAATTTCTCAACATTTCCTTGAAACGAACCCAAGCATCAACAACATCTTCTCTATCATCTTGTTCAAAAGACCTAATCATATTCTCTAACCTTCTTTGAGTTCTGAGTGAATAAAACTCACCAATGAAAGCCTCCTTAAGTTGGTTCCAAGTAGTGATTGAATTCTCTGGAAGATCATTGAACCAATCAAGTGCTTCTCCGGTGATTGAGATGGGAAATGTCTCAAGTTTCACGACATTCATTTGATTTTGACCATATTGATAAAGCCGAGCCAACTTTTCAAACCTATCCAAGTGTTGGTAAGGATCCCATTTCCGTTTTCCATCAAATTGTTGCTCTTCTATACTCTTGAGATGGTTTCCTTTCAAATTGAAAGTGTGATCAATGGCCGGAGGTCTAATGGCGGAGCCACGGCTGGTTGGAATAGTTCGAACCCTCTCGCCATAGCGAGTGTCATTTGGATCCCTTGGTTGTTCGTCACCCATCTCTTCTTGCTTAATTTCTAAATTGAAGAATTCGTCTAAATAAAACCCTTCCTCGTCCGAATCAGGAGTGGGTTTAGCTATAGGTGAAAATGGTGTTGGTATTGGTGTTGTGGGTTCAGTGAAATTAAACCGACGCCCTCTTGGTCTTCTCAGAGTAGACAAAGGACTATTCAAAGGGAGACCCGAAGAACGCAAGTTCATCAACTAAAGAAATACCTGCAAACACACAACTAACACAAACACGTCAAATGCACCGGTGGTAAGAAAAGAAAACTAAACTAATAAAACAAGTAACTTCCTCACGCGTGAGAAAGGATCAAACCACTAAATTAACAACTAAATCGGCACACAATCCCCGGCAGCGGCGCCAAAAACTTGATGTGCAAAATCGAGTTTGTAAAATTTATAAATAAGTTCCCACTAAAAACCGACTACTACACACTTTCAGGCAGTGAACCTGATCGCATATAGTATAGTAAGTAGTAAGTCCGAGATCGTTCGCGGGGATTGGTTGTGAAATAATTGTTTGCTAAAGTAGTTTTAGAATAAGGATAGAACCGTAGCCGAATTGCTACCTCACTCTGACAATTTGAAATCAAAGAAATTGAAATAACAAGACAATTGAAAGTAAAGAAAGTTCAGACAATATAAATAAAGATCATCCACTTCGAATCCACTTGACTTAAGCTATGATTGCACACGTTAAAGAACAAATTCAATAGAGTTGACAAGATAATCGTGAAAGGATAAAAATGCTCGCGTGGTACTACCAACCGCTCGCAAATCACCCAAACACCTAAGTTGCTAGTTTAATTACCCAAGCCGGTACCATCAATGCCTAGAAAATCTCCCCAACAATTAGTTTGCTTGATTATCCAATTACCAATTATGCCTATGTGAATGAAAATGTGGTACCACCAACCGTTTCAAAACACGTTTACCGATTAATTCCTATTATAGATTTGACATTCACCGTCATACCATGAACCGGTGACAATCGACCATAGACAATCGAATTGAAACGATAAACATATTCACCTAGTACCACTAACGATGAACACATAAACCATCAACATCAAAAGAATAAATCACAAGGAATTAATTGATAAAGATCACGACACAACGATAATTGAATCAACACTTGAATTAAAATATTGCAATCATATCATTCGTCAAGTTTCATCAAAGTGGATGATTATAAATCTAGCCACTCATGCTAAATTGAAAATAACAAACGAAATAGAAAGAGAACATATTGTACCAATATTTGTTGAATGTAAATTGCAAGACAGAAAATTAGATACGATCTAGATTGGTGTTCTTGAATCTTTAATGAATCCAATGATGAAATCTGAGATGATCCTTCGAAGAATTCGCGGTAATACAGCTCCTAGAAAGAAAATTTGATTCCATGGGAAATAGGGTTTATTTTTCTATTTATACCTCCCCAAAATCTGATGCAAAAAGGCTGAACCATTAGGTTCCCCGTACGGCTGACTGCGCCGCAGTGAGGTTAGCGCACTCCCACTGCGGCGCAGTGGGATATCCCTGGAAAATGTTTTGTCCTTAATCAACATGCGACTGCGGCGCAGTGGGGCAACATCCCTCCCACTGCGGCGCAGTGAAAATCCACTGGAAATTATTTCTTTTTGGCACCCGATGACTGCGGCGCAGTGGGGTGTGAATACTCCCACTGCGGCGCAGCTCAAACTTGCTGAAATTTTTGGTTCTTCTTTATTAACAGCTCTCGAACACTCGGATCAACATCTTGGCCTAAAATCGTCAGAAAATGCACCAAATGGACGCACAACCTGCTAAGAACCTGAAAGCACTAACAAACACCATAAACGCGCCAAATGCATACAAAATTGACTCAAAACACATACGAAAAAGGCCAATAATGATGTGGGCGATCTATACAAATTGGTCACATCACCTATACACAATCAAAGTTGATTGTATACATACAGCTTCAAAAAACTATACAAAATCAAATTTGATTTTATTCATACCTTTACACAAACAAACGGTGTTTATATCAACAAACACATACACAGTCAAATTTGATTGTATACGTTACAGTTTGAAAAAGCTATAAAAATCAAATTTGATTTTATTCATATATTTACACAAACAAATGAAATTCCATCAAATTTGAAAAAGCTATACACAATCAAATTTGATTCAGAATCATAAAGATGATTAAATCATATTATCAAACTTTGGTTTAGACATTCCATCAAACACCTTGTATGCAATAGTCAATCAAATGTGATTTAATATTAAATCATATATAAGAAACTTTGGTTTAGACATTTCATCAAACACCTTGTAGGCAATATTGTACCAAACAACAAAGTCAATTAAATAACCAATAAAAATTTACAAATTCAAATGTTAAAATAGATCTAATCACATGTTATCTAATTACATTTGATTATCACATGACAATTTCAAATTTACACAACAAAAAGCCATATATTCGTATTCAATAGATCCTCCATTGTTATTAACATCTTCAAGATCAATTAATGATGAATGATGGAGATGATGACGACGACGGAGGCAACGTGGCTGTACCATCTTGGAACGCGATGGTGACCTGAACACGGTTGTGGTAGTGGTGGTGGTGGTGGTAATGGTGTTGCTTCCGGTGGTGATTTTTCATGAGGAGATAGTGAGAAAGAGAAAGAGAAAGATAGGGATAGGGACAGGGAGAGGGTTATCTGTGTGTGTGTTTTTTTGCAACTAGGAAGAAATATGAGGGGAGTGAGATAATGTGCAAAATTACAATACTACCCCTCCGTGTTTTTTTTTTCTTTTTAACATATATCGTTGATTGCTTTTGATCCAAGGGCTGAGATTTAGCCCTTGGGTTTCACCAAATTATTAAGTTTCCCCTGATCACAACTCTTATGTTACATAGTACATATACGGTCAATAATGTATTTTCTTTTACGAATCGAAATATATATATATATAGTAAAAAGTTATTATGAGAACTCTATTTTTGTCGAGAACTGTGAGAACTCTAATCACATTAATATATGAAATGATAATAAAGTAAATTTATAAAATGAATATAAATTTAATAATATAAATAGAAAAATCCCGTGATAAACTCATACGGTTGCAACTCTAATTGAATTGTTATGAATTTAATTAAGGAAATCATTTTTATGTTCATTTTTATTCTAGTCAGCTTTGTATCACTCAAAGGTTTGACTTAACCACTATTTACGAAACAACTCAAATTGTTTTACTCTCTTTTACGAGCTTTTTTTACATTCTTAATAATTGTTATTCTTTTTAACAAACTTATTTTTTAAAATACACGATACTTAAGTTTAGATAAAATAACTAGGGTAAATTCTTTTTACTCAAAAAATAAGTCTAGATAATCTTAAATGTTACTTGTGAGGCTGTGATTAACTAAAATATAAAAATGTTAACAATTTCTTGAGGTAAAATATTATTGGTTCACATCATCACATGTGTACTATTCAATATATAAAACTTATAAATACACTTGTGAACTTTGTTAAAAAATATATTTATACAATTGTGGATATTGGTATACACATGTGATCGCACTTTGTATATACGATTGTTTTTATATACACATGTGAACTTTGATTAAAAAAAATTATGTACACACGTGAATAGGGATATTCACATGTGTGCCACCAATAAGATATACGACTTTTAAGAAATTTATAATTCTATTTAATTCATATGTACACATGTTTTTTGATTACGTGAATAACATTATTCAATCAATTCAAAAAATAAAAAAAAAAAAAAATTCATGGGATAATAAATAAAATATAAAAAGTAATTATAATTAGTTGATTTAGTAATAACTAGAAGAAACTTGAGATGCACAAAAAAAGGAACAGCCGAGTTTGCCGTTTCATTTTTCTAATTTTCCTATCATGCCCTTTTTGATTTTTTATTTATTTGTAAATTAATTTGTATGTATAATAATTGCAAAAATGCCATCATCTATTAATAACCATTGATTAATTTAATCTAACGATCTTAAATGGTTCTCGCAGTTCTCGACAAAAACTGAGTTCTCACAATAACTCAACTTTATATATATATAAAAATATATATATAATATTTATATATAATATATATATATAATATATATATATATATAATATATATATATAATATATATATATATATATAATATATATATATATAATATATTCATATACTGACATTATTCTGTATTTTCTTTTACCAATCGAAATATTATATATTTGTCTCTTTATCAAAGAATAAAAGTGTATAAGAAAAATCCTTTTACAATTTCTTAGGTAAACTGAACTTTTGAATGTGTTACGACAATTCATATATACATGTGAAATTAAAGTTAATCAAGTTGTTTTAGATATAGAAAAGTTAACGACTTAAGGGATTTCTTTTAGCAAAACAAATTTCGGATTAAAAGTTATTATTCAATATGTATAGTATCTAGATGCCATACAACTTTTTAGTGGATCTATCAGATGGATATATAAAAGAGAAAGAAAACAATGGGAAAAAGGAGTATCCGGAAAGATAATGGACTTCTGTTGTTTGATACCAATAAAAGAAAATATAAAAAAAATACAAATATTTAAATAATAATAGTAATATTAATACATATAACATCAAAAAAAAATAAAAAAAATTATTCATACCCATTCTCTACACTTTAAAGAAAATGGAGAGAATGGAAATGATTTTAACTTCTCCATTTTATTTTTTTTTGAAAGGTGTGGATCATTTGCTCACAACAGAGGATCTAGCTTACGTTGTCTTAACCGGGTCCGCGCTAGAGAGCCCTATCACCCTCAATACCTAGTAGGAGGAGAAACTCCAAACTAAACCGCCCGAAGGCACGACATTTAATTGGGATAAAACCTTGCCCCCTCTGCAGGACTCAAACCTGCTTTACTGGAGGACTTTATTGTGAAATTCCTTCAAATGTCCTTCCCATGTCTCGAACTCGAGACCTACAGCATGAAAATTTGGTGCTCAACCACTGAGCTATAATGATAAGTACTTAACTTCTCCATTCTCATTCTCTATTACAAAAAGACAAACATATAAATAAAGTTTTTCTCATTCTCTTTCTCCCCTTTCCATTACATCATATTAAACACCCCTTAGAAACAATGCAATTAGATAATCGTGCTCATTAATCCATATATACACCCTCCTAATGGTATCTACTTTGATCCATATATATCCCTCTTTTAACATTTGTTGGTTATACATGCAGCCATGCAATGAGCAAAAAACGAACTTTTTTTTTTTTTGCCTTTTACTAAAAAAAATATTTGTTGGTGTTTCATTTTATTTATTCTTTATATATAAGGGCTAGTGCTTCATTTACTGTACAAATAATTTAAACTTTAACAAATTAAGCATCATTTAGATTATATATACAAATTCATGTGACAGTCCACAATTTGCACACTTATGTTTGTTTTATCTAGACAAGAAAGTTAAGAACAGAAAGTAAAGAACATGAACAAGAATAAGTTCAAATGCAAATATCTAAGCAAGTCTAATCATATGTTTCATTGATTAAACGATGAATACATGGTCGATATTACAACTTGTCTTACAAGAATACAAATGAACTAAATAATTGCTAAGTCTAGACACACAATGAACTTAAGCAATTATAAGAGAGAAAATAAAGTGACACACACTTTGTGGTGACAAACACAAAGTATAAAAGATGCGGCTGTGTTGCTTTATATAGGGGAGGAATTAGGGCAACACAGCCTTACAATGATAGTGATAGAATGGTGGTTGTCGACTGCTCATAGGCTCATTGTACTTGGATCCAGGAGCCTTTGTCTTCTTTACCAAAACGGGTATGAAAGAGAGAAACCCTTGTTTTGGTCCCAACTGTACCTTTGCCATATAAGGTAATCTTCAGTTGGAAGAACCACCATGTGACTTTTTGTCTTTTTATGATTTGAAAAACTTCCCGCCTTGACACACTTGGAAAGTAAACTAGACTTGAAAAGAGTAAGGAATGATGAAAAGATGTCTTATATATATCATCTTTAAATATTACAAGCTGACATATTCAGCATTTATATTTTAAGACATCTATAAGTTGGCAGCTTCAAATTCCCAAGCTTCCTCTTGCTTGGCCATTCTGATCGCTGGGTCATCCTTTCTATGAGGCTTTATCAATTCTTCATCCAACTTGCTGATGAACCATCTGTTGTTGGATGTTTCAGCACACCTTCTTCTTATGCTTAAGATGAACCCAGTGGAAGCTTTTTCAAGTTCATCCAAGCGAAAGAACAATTGATTGTTCTGGAAGTTTGTGAAGAAGATGCCAGCAGGACTTTCTATCACTATCCCTTCCTCAAATAAGCTTCTAGGAGGAAGTCTGGTGTTCAGCGAGGCATCACCAGTGATAGGAGGAAGTTCAACACCCACTGTTCGATGCTCTATCTTTCTTTTCCTTTGAACTTTTCTTCCTGCTGAGGTGGAGATAGCTGCTGGAGTACCAAGCACTTGCCTCAACATGGGCAAATCTACTTTGAACTTGGTTTCAAACTCCCTGGCCTTTTCAAAATAATCTTTGAGCATATTTTGGAGTTGTTCATAACTGGTAGCTTTTTTGTCCTTCACCAGCATGTAAACTTCCGCCCATTCAGAGGCACCCAAGGAGGTTGGCTTGACAACTTCCAGTTTGATGGGACTATCAGCACCCTGTCTTAAGATTTTCAAGTTTGTCTTGAGACCCATTTCAGCACGAAAGGCTTCAGCAGCAATAATCTTTTGGGGCCTCTTTCTATCATTCATAAGTTTCAACCACTTAGCCTTTTCTTCCTCAAACTTGCTCTCTTCTCGCTGACTTGCTTCTCAACTTCTTTATGCTTTTGCCTGTATAGTGCTTCAGCGCCACCAGCTATCAGCAACATCCTTTGCTCACCATCTAGCTGATCTTTTTCAATGATAGGTAGCTGCTTGATATACTCAAGATTTTTTCTTTCATTTTCTTGATTCGCCTTGATCCTATCCAACTCCTTGATAGCTTCTTCTTGAGTTTTTCCATCAGCATTCAAGGCAAGTATATCTATTACTTGATGTTGATGGCCTGCTGATGATTGAACAGAGAGTTGAGCAGCAGGAAGAGAGGATGGAGTAGCAATTGTTGGAAGAGCAGTAGATCTCTTGAAGAATCCAGACTCAGTGAGCTGTCTTCGACGATCATCAGAGAGATGAGTGATTTCAGCATTTCCCATGAAGCGGTTGTGAAAAATAGGAAGTATTTCCTTGGATCTATCAGTGGCCATTTCAGCATCAAATCCGACCTTCCATGCTGTTTCAAGTTCTTTAGGGTCAAACTCCTCCCTATCAGCAGCAGGAGGTGCATTAAATATAACCATTTGTTGCTCCCCCTCAATACCAGCTGGGGGAGCTTCATCATTTCCATCTTTCTCAATCTCCCCCTCAACACCAGCAGGGGGAATTACAACATTCGCCTCTTTTTCAGTCTCCCCCTCAACACCAGCAGGGGGAACATCATCAGCTTTTGTTATGTCATCCATTTCTAGTACCCCTTCAGCAGAGTCTTCATAGATTTGTGCAACGGCCTTGTTAACTGCTTCAGTTACCAGATCTATAACAGCAGCATCAACTTTCTCCCCCTTGGAAGATGTAGTGTTAATAACAACTTCCACAGTCGCTGGCTGTTTAGGTTGGTTCACAAGCTGTGCCAACAATCTCTTAATCTCATCAACTTCAGTCTCTAGTCTAATTTGCCTCTGGCGATCTTCCTCAGTGAAGGATGGGGAAGGGATTGGAAGATCAGCCATTTGTTTTTCTAAAGCATGAATTGCCTTAGTGTTGTTGTTGACTTGAGTGGTCAGCTTCTTGACACTAGCAGCAGCAGACTTGCTGGTAGAGGCTGCCTACTTTGCTGTGTAGCTGGTGGAGTTGGCACATTTCAGCAGCGATAAGGCACTAGAGGCTGCCTACAGCAGCTGGTGGAGTTGGCTGGTAGAGGCTGCCTACTTTGCTGCCTACTTTGGTGGCTTCATTGATTTTGTGTTGATCAGCAGCCATGGAGATGAATTTGTCTTTAATCATCTCTACTTCTGAGCAATTTTCAATTTGCTTATTGTACCAGCTGGTCAGGGTAGAGATTAGTCTTTCAGATTCATTTTCCTTCACATCTACAGCAATTTCTGCATATTTGGTGAGATCATTCAATTGATGCTCCACCCTTTCCAACCTATCAGCAGAGTAGGTGGAGTAAGAAATGCCCAAATCTTTAGCAGTTTGTGGTTCGATTTCAGAGGGAATTGAGGATGAGCAGCCAGGAACATTTGAGAAGGAAGAAGGCATGCCAAGAGACAGCATGGTGTTCACTGGTCGCATTGGAGGAGTTTTAGGTCTTACAGTACTTTCACCAGTCGCTGCTGCATTTTTACCAGCAGCAGCATCATTGTTTTCATCAGCCTCCATATCACTTGCTTCTTTCTCATCAGCTTGACCGTAAGAATCAAGCTGAAAGTCGTCGGCAACAAAATCATCTAGGTCAAAATCACTTTCATCATCAATAGTTACAACATCGTCAACTTCGTCATCCCCATCACTAGCACCCTCAGCATCACCCAAATCAACTCTTTCAATTTCACCAACTTGCACCTGCCTTTCATCCAGAGAAAAATTTAAAGGGATTGGGGAATTTGGTGCCTCTGTTTCAGTGTGTTGTACCACTGGAACATCATCGGCCGTAGAATGTGTTGTCTCTAGCATCACCTGTGATATGGCTGCTGACAACGACTCAGAGGGTTGAGAAGAGGAAGGAATTATCTGAGTGGTAGACTCAACTCTAGTGGGCTGGGGTGACCCTTGTACTTCACCAACCCCTCCTACAGAAGATTGGGGTGGCTGCTTGCGGTTACCCTTTTTCTTGTCAGCAGCCTTTTTTGAGGCTGCTGATGGGCTGGCTGGGTTTCTAATGTCCTTGGGCTGTGAGGACGTCTTAGCCTTTGTGGTTAAGCCCTTTGGTAATCGCTGCTTCTGTTTTGGGACATCAGCAGGAGATGAAGTGAAAGTAGATGTAGTTTGTGTTTTGTTAGTCTTTTTGGGAGCTTTGGAGGCTGCTGGGGGGTTTTCTAGCGAGCCAGCTCCAGAGGATCGCTTTTTATATACATCAGGATAGGTGGAGTAAAGTACCTGTTTCATTGCCGGAGGAAGCACAACATATTTAGCATCAAACACCTCAGTGTCACAAGCAGGTACCTTGTACACTGTGCTGGCAATCCGTGGTGCGAAAAGTACATTAGCACCATTTGGAAGATATTCTTCCTTCAATTCACGCTTAAAAATTAGTGAGAGAAACCGAGTGAAGGGTACTGAGCTTGATCTATTCTTGAGAAGAACTTTTGCCTTTAGATCTTCAAAGATGACACTGGCAAAGTCAATAAAACGACCATTTGCCAGTGCATATATCATTTGCATCTGTGCAGCAGTGGCTTGATCAAATGATCCACTGTTCCCACCAAGGCATTGAATGACATGAGAAAAAAGTAACCTCCATACTCCAGGTAGGAACTTTTTCTGAGGGTTGCTATGAACAGGTTGAGCTGGTTCCATGTTCGTTCCATATCCTATGGAAAGCAACCAATCTTTCCATACATTAGAAGATACCAGGTCATCAAATTTTCTTTCTTCAGTTTGAGAAGGAAGACGAAGAACGTCTCTTAACAAATCAACAGAGATGGAGATGGTGTGTTTTCCTTTCATGACAGTACCAGAAATAGTACTGCTCGCGAGGTTATAGTCACATGTCCACCAGAATTCCCTCAAGAGATGGACACACATCTCTTTTGGATCTTTATAGATGGCCCTTCTAGCCGGACAGGCTCTTATAAAATCAAGCATCTGGTAGTAACCTTTTACTTGGGAAGGAATTTCAAGAGATCCAAGATAGTTGTTTGGTTTAATGACCAACTTATGGGCTTGAAAGGCTACATGTTTTGATGGAACAATGCCTTCAGGATCGAACTCCTTGGATGTGAGATAAAGAGGAACAATTTCCAAGGTTTCTTGATGTTGAGATGAAGTCATTCTGATATTCAGATAATGAGGAAGAAGATGAAGGATTGAGAGAAAATAGAAAAGATATATAGGGATTTGAAGATTTTGTGAATAGGAGAGAAAAATTGAGAGGATGAATTTTTAGAGTATGAAGAATGGTGATTAAAATTTTTTTGATATATATATATAGCATGGATATGGGCCCCATAACTATGATAGTGAACCGTCACCAATACTCTCTTTCATACGTAATATGTACATCTACATATACGTATTTGTGTAACGTATAAAAGTGGGTTGATGTGACAACTTGTACCCTTATTTCAAAAGTACTCGAGTTTTACGGCTGGTACAGTGTACAAGTTGTCCATTAGGGAGAAAATCGAGGTAACCGTTTTCAGATAAAATATTGATAAAAAATACTTGGTGGATATATTCACACGATAAAGTAGTTGTGATTGAAATATATTTCTCTGACCAAGTTAGAAATTTGATTACCTCATTTAGAAAACATGTATTAGTCAGCGACTTTATAATAGTCATTTGCTGCTGACCAACTTTATACAATTTTTGGCAAATTGTCAGCCTTCAACGGATTTTGTTTGTCTTTACCAGCAGCCGTTTGCTGCTGGACTAGATAGAGACTTTTAGCTCTCTATTGCTTTTGTTTTGCTTTTTCCCAAAGCAACAGGGATCAATGGTTTTGATAAGTCTTTACCAGCAGCCGTTTGCTGCTGGACTAGATAGAGACTTTTAGCTCTCTATTGCTTTTGTTTTGCTTTTTCCCAAAGCAACAGGGATCAATGGTTTTGATAAGTCTTTACCAGCAGCCGTTTGCTGCTGGACTAGATAGGGACTTTTAGCTCTCTATTGCTTTTATTTGCTTTTTCCCAAAGCAACAGGGATCAATGGTTTTGATAAGTCTTTACCAGCAGCCGTTTGCTGCTGGACTAGATAGAGACTTTTAGCTCTCTATTGCTTTTATTTTATTTGTTCAGCAAGTAAGATACTCTTGAGCTTGCTGATAGATATTTTTGACCATAAGGTCACTTTTCAACATATAAGAGAGATGTATGTTGAAGCATCAGCAGACATGACAAGTCAGCAAGTTGGTCATCAGTGGGGATGAAGTAGATTTCAACATCCCCTTTCATGACATGGTCACGAATGAAATGGTACCTAATGTCTATGTGTTTGGTCTTAGAGTGCTGAACAGGATTATGTGTGATTGCAATAGCACTTGTATTGTCACAAATAATGGGAATCTTAGAGAATTCTAAGTCATAGTCAGCGAGTTGGTTTTTCATCCATAGGACTTGTGCACAGCAACTCGCTGCTGATACATATTCTGCTTCAGCAGTGGAGATGGATACTGTATGCTATTTCTTACTAGACCAACTAGTCAGCTTCCCCCCAACAGTTGACATCCACCACTGGTACTTTTCCTATCTAACATGCAGCCAGCATAGTCAGAGTCAGAATATGCAACTAGGTCAAAATTGGAGTCTTTGGGATACCAGAGACCCAATGCTGAAGTACCTTTTAGATACTTGAAAATTCTCTAAACAGCGAGAAGGTGGGATTCCCTAGGAGAGGCTTGATATCTTGCACATAAGCAAGTAGCAAACATGATATCAAGACGACTCGCTGTGAGATACATCAGCGAGCCAATCATTCCCCGATAGAGAGTGGGGTTGACATGCTTGCCATCAGGATCAGCATGAAGATTATTGGGAGGAGACATGGGAGTGGCCTTAGTAGTGACATTAGACATGTCAAATTTGGCCAGCATGTCTCGAATGTACTTTTCCTGATTAAGGAAAATCCCATTTGGAAGTTGACGAATTTGAAGACCAAGAAAGAAGGTCAGCTCACCCATCATGCTCATCTCAAAATGAGAGGACATCAGTGAGCTGAACTTGGTACAAAGTTTCTTGCTGGAGGACCCAAAAATGATGTCATCTACATATATCTGAACATATAGGACATCAGCACCCTTTCTATAAATGAAGAGGGTGCTGTCAATGGATCCTCGCTGAAACTTATTAGAGAGAAGAAATTCAGAGAGAGTGTCATACCAAGCTCTGGGAGCTTGTTTAAGACCATAAAGTGCCTTATAGAGGCGATAGACATGGTGTGGCTTGGCTGGATCTTCAAAACCAGGTGGCTGCTCAACATAAACTTCCTCATCGAGTTTTCCATTTAGGAAAGCACTCTTTACATCCATTTGATATATTGTGAAGTTTCTGTAAGCAGCATGTGCCAAGAATAAGCGAATTGCTTCTAATCGGGCCACTGGTGCAAAGGTTTCATCGTAATCAACACCTTCTTCTTGAAGGTATCCTTGTGCAACCAGCCTAGCCTTGTTACGAGTAACAACACCATCTTCGTCCATTTTATTCCTATAAACTCATTTAGTTCCAATGGGTTCTTTTCCAGGAGGTAGAGGAACCAAAAACCAGACATTCTGTCTTTTGAATTGGGTGAGTTCCTCTTGCATGGCAGCAACCCATGAGGGATCAACCATTGCTTCTCCTATATTTTTGGGAGTGATCATAGATAAGAAGTTTACATACAGACATGTATTTCTTGTCGCTGATCGAGTAATAATCCCCTGCTGAGGATCACCGATGATTTGGTGAGCTGGATGACTAGACGTCCACTTAAGTGTAGGAGCACTTGAGACACCAAGTTGAGTAGCAGCGGAAATTGGAGCGATGGGATCAGCAGGAGTATTATAAGTAGAGAGATCAATGGTAAGAATGGGTTCATGAGAATGATCAGCAGAGCCATTCGACTGATTTGAGTTATCATAGATGGTGGAGTCTTCAGCAGACTCCATTTCTTCAGTATTTGCTGAAACGTCATGAAACTCCTCCTCAGTAGAGTCATCAGCATGCACGTCATCAGCCAGTGATCTAGGTTTGGCTGATGCTGCATGGATTGATCTTAAGATAGGCTCAACTGGCTCAATCGAGTAGATATGAGCAGCAACTTGCTCTAGTTCAACATCAGCTGAACTATCCTTTGTGATATGCTGAATAGTATCAGGCAGCGAGCAAGAAGCATCAACAAATAAGTCAGCTTCCTCAGTGAGAGGGTCAGCTAACTCATTAAAAATGACCTCAGAAGAAGAAGATTGAATATCCTTTAGTGCTGATGAACTTTCATCAAAAGTAACATGAATGGATTCATCAACCTTCTGAAGGCGAGTATTGAATACTCTAAATGCCTTGCTGATGGATGAATACCCAAGAAAGTATCCATCATCAGCTTTAGGATCAAATTTACCTAGGTGATCCTTGTTGTTTAAAATGAAGACAGGACATCCAAATACATGGAAGTATTTGATTTGAGGTTTCTTACCTTTCAACACCTCATATGCTGTCTTGTCATGTCTTTTGACTATTAGACATCTATTTTGAGTATGACAGGCAGTGTTGACAGCTTCAGCCCAGAATTTACTAGGCAAAGAAGACTCACTGAGCATGGTGCGTGCTGCTTCGATGAGAGTTCTATTTCTCCTTTCAGCGACACCATTTTGCTCAGGAGTTCTGGTGGAAGAGAAATTTTGTGAGATCCTTTGATCAGCACAAAAGGTTTCAAGAGTGTGGTTTCTGAACTCAGTACCATGATCGCTCCTGAGTTCTTTCACCCTTATGCTATTGAGATTTTCCATTTTCTTGATGAAATTGATGATCTCTTCAGCAGCATCACTCTTAGAATGAAGAAAGATAGTCCAAGTGTATCGTGAGTATTCATCCATGATTACTAAAGTGTATTTGCTACCCTTTAGACTTTGGACATTCACTGGACCAAAAAGGTCCATGTGAAGAAGATGAAAGCAGCCAGAGATATAATTGGCCTGCTTGGTTTTGAAGGTTGCTCTGTGGCTTTTACCTTTTTCACAAGCACCACAGAGTCTATCCTTTTCAAATGAAAGATGAGGGAGGCCACGAACAAGGTTCTTTTTGGCTAGAGAGTTAATGGTTTTGAAATTTACATGCGACATACGCTTGTGCCATAACCAATTTAGTTCAACAGCCGACTTAGCAAAGAAACAAGTCTCACTATCAGTCTTGATAGGAGTGAAGTCAACCAGATATACATCTCGTTTTCTTGGAGCAACCAAGACTACTTCCTTGTTTACATTTACCACAGTGCCTTGATGTTTATCAAGAATCACTTTGTAGTCAGCATCACAAAGTTGACTTATGCTGATGAGATTATGTTTAATCCATTGACATAAGCGACCTTGTTGAACTTAATGAGTCCATTGGAGAGAAGACCATAACCTTCAGTTTGTCCAGTGGAGTTATCACCAAACACTACAGTAGGGCCAGCAGCCTCTATGTAGTTATCCAGCAGGGTCTTTGAGCCAGTCATGTGTTTTGAACAGCCACTGTCCAAGTACCACACACCTTTTCCCAGCGAGCCCTGCATGGATTTAACAGAAGGATTTAGATGGGTTCACTGTTGAACTCACTGACGGACATGTCAGCAGGATTAAAGATGGGAGACTCAGAGGATTCTCCTCTGCTGACGGTGTCATCAGTAGAGAGAGGAAGAGGAGCACTAGGGTCAGTATTCTCATTACTTGGAGTGTTATCAACAAGTTGATGAGCAGGAGGCATGTCACGATCAATCACATAGGTGTTATATTGATCAGCAGAGGTGACAGTGGCTCCAGTATCTAGAACAGTCAAGTTGTTGACTTGATTGTTGTTCCCATACTCAACCAGAATGCTGCCACGACCATTTGTAATGATCTCTTGAGAGAGGGGAAAGGAGATTCGCTGAGCAGCAATGAAGTCAGCAATATTCTCCTCAGTGAGATCGGTTGACTCTCCTACACTATTTATATGATCAGCAGAAGCAGAACTTTCGCTGACCATAGTGGAAGAGAAGGCAGTCGCTGAAGAAGAAGGATTAGGTTGAATGTCAACTTCAGGAGCATCCCTGGAGTTGTCACAATTAGAAGCAACATGACCTCTGCTGCCACATATGTAGCATTTTTTAACAGAGGTCCTGCCTTTTTGATTTTGAAGGAAAAATTCCTTCAGCTGAGAGGTAAGATCATTAACTTGCTGAGTTAGCTTGTTAATTTTAGGGTCAACGGAGGAAGATGCCTTTTTCTTTTGCTTAGACTTTTGCTTATGCTTAAGTGTAAGCTGGGGCATCTTAGGAGCAGGACCCAAAATGGATTTTCCTTTTGGCTCCTCAGATTGAGTGGTAGAGGGGATTTTTGATCCCTTGATTACACTCCATGCTAGATTAACAGCAGGGTGAGAAAAAGAAGAAGGACCCTGCTAAGATGGATGCACTCTTTTGGGAGTGATCGATCTAGGTTGCTGATTAGGTGTTACATACCTCATTTTCCTATGAGGTAAGTATTGCCTATTAGGGGAAGTAGATCTCACTTGCTGATGAGGCAAGTGTCCTCTTTGAGGAGTGATAGGCCTAACTTGCTGATGAGGCAAGTGTCCTCTTTGAGGAGTGATAGGCCTATTTTGGGTGTGAGACATTCTCTCCTTTTGGGGAGTTTTATGTCTCAAAATAGGAGTAAGCATCGATTGGGGTACATGCTGGTGGACTTGTCTATCAGCAGGTCGGACCTTAGATGGTCCAACTTGCTGATATCTAGTGTCACCAAACCTTACGCGTCTCTGTATGACGCGATCATTCTGCTCAGTTTTGCAGTCAGCAAGGGTAGGAGCTTGCTGAGAAGATGAAGAAGAAGTGGGTTGAGCAACTGGTTGAGGTTGCTGACTGATATGATTAGCTCACTGAGGCGTGCTATAATCATAGGGAACAGCAACCTTACTTCTTCTGAAGGGTTCAGAAGGTCTGATGGTTAGCTGCTGAGGAGCGATGGGTTTAAAACCTTCACTACCAATATCCCCTTCAAAGGATTCCCCAGAAGAGTATTGAACTCTTCCTTCGTTTGGCATCATGCCAATAATGGGAAGATGAGGATAGGGGTTGCTGGTGCTTGCTGAGGAGCCAGCACCATTTTCCTCAGCAGGATTAGATGGGTCGTTGGTAGTAGAAGTGGTAGTACCGGCTTCCATTTCATTGTGGTAATCGTTAAGACCCCTAACAAAATACCATTTCTTCATCTCTTCAGGAGAGATGACAGCAGATGGAGGAATAGAAATTTCAGGCTTCACCTCATCATTGAACAAGTCAGAAAGCGAGGCAGCGGCATTAAAGTCACCACCTATTACTGCCTGAACCTGGGCAGGGACTTGTTCGTTTAAACACTGATGGTGAAACCTGGAAGCTTTTGACCAGGAGGTCACAATCTTCTTAAGGTTGGCAACTTCAAGCTTGAGTCTTTCATTCTCAAGTTGAACCTTTTATGCCAACAACTCATGAGATTGAAGTTCAACGTGAACATTTCTCAACTCATTGAGTTTTTCAGATTTTTCACTCAACTCTGAACAGACAGAGTCGAGTTTGGTTTGGATATCAGCTCGTATAGATTCAACGAACTGGATATCACAAAGAAGAGATTCGAAGATTTTAGGTTTATCTTCGTCAGAGGCAGAAGAATGAGCACATACCTTTTTAATGGTGACGTTTACCCACTGACTGGAAGAAACTTGGTCTTTAGTCAGAGCATCACCATCAGCGAGTGCCATAAGACACATGGCATCGATGTATTCTTCACTGTCTGAATCATCTGATTCAGCCCAGTCGTGCTCTTCAGCTACCAGCCCTTTGCTGGAGTTTTTGCATCTTCCATTTCAGCAACCTTGGCTTTTAGCTGATAGTATTTGTTCCTGTACTCATCAGCAGGTTTGGAAGGGTTAGTTTTAGGAGCAGCTGGAGTTGGTAAAGCAACTCTGCACTCCTTTTGGTAGTGCCCCTTTCTACCACATCTCCAGCACTCCTCTTGAGATTTGTCAACAGGAGGCTTGTATGGAGCAACCGACTTACGGTTGTTCCATTTTCGAGAGTACCTCTTACCAGCGACTAAGGCAAAGTCCATAAAGTCGCTAAACATCTCTTGTTTCTCATCAGCGTCTAGATCATTAACAAGAGACTGAATAGGAGGTGGGAGATGAGAAGAGCTGGCACCACTATTAAAATTAATGTGCTCAGCAGAGACAAGGGCAAGAGGGTCAGTAGCGGTGTAAGCAGAAGAGGTTGAAGAAGAGGAAGAGGAGGGACCAGCACGATGTTGTGCGTCAGCAGCGGCTCTTAAAGTTTGAGCAAGAGCTCTTTCTTCAAATTGAAGAATGCCAAAGAGAGACTCAAGATCAAGCCCATTAAGACGCTCTGTGGTCCTAAGGATTTGTCTTAGACCTTGCCACTTGATAGGTAAACTATCAAGAAATTTGTGGTATACCTCAAAGTTGTCATGAGTGATGCCAACAGTGGTCATGTCGTTCAGCAACCCTTTAAATCGGGTATAAGTGCCGTTAAGACCTTCGTTGGGGAGTGAAAAGAATTTTTCATAGGCTCTTTTAAGGTCTATTCTTTTAGTGGCAATGGTAGCAGCAGAGCCTTCATACATGCTACATAGCCTATCCCACACTTCTTTAGAAGAAGGATATCTGATGACGACTTTCATGATATCAGAAGGAAGAGTGCTGATGATCATGTTCTTGAGCCTTGCATCAAGATTAACAAGTCTCCTCCCATCGTCAGTCCATTGAACCTCTGGTTTGACAATGTCAATCACAATCTCAGGAGCATCAACTGTTGCTCCTGGTGTTCTTTGCACCAGAGTAGGAATATATGGACCAACGGTCAGAATTGACATAAGGTAGGGTTCCACACCCACAATGTGAAGTAACATCCTTTCCTTCCAAGACCCAAAGTCATTGGGTTCGAATCTTGGAGGGACAGATACGTAACCGAAGTCACGTGTGTTAACTAGGGTGGGAACATCAGTCATGTTCTAGTTTTAAGAAGAGATAAGAAAGAGATTTAAGAAAATAAGTATGCAAACGGATCTTTGTTTCAATAGTTTAGAAACGTTGTCTCTGATACCACTTGACAGTCCACAATTTGCACACTTATGTTTGTTTTATCTAGACAAGAAAGTTAAGAACAGAAAGTAAAGAACATGAACAAGAATAAGTTCAAATGCAAATATCTAAGCAAGCCTAATCATATGTTTCATTGATTAAACGATGAATACATGGTCGATATTACAACTTGTCTTACAAGAATACAAATGAACTAAATAATTGCTAAGTCTAGACACACAATGAACTTAAGCAATTATAAGAGAGAAAATAAAGTGACACACACTTTGTGGTGACAAACACAAAGTATAAAGGATGCAGCTGTGTTGCTTTATATAGGGGAGGAATTAGGGCAACACAGCCTTACAATGATATTGATAGAATGGTGGTTGTCGACTGCTCATAGGCTCATTGTACTTGGATCCAGGAGCCTTTGTCTTCTTTACCAAAACGGGTATGAAAGAGAGAAACCCTTATTTTGGTCCCAACTGTACCTTTGACATATAAGGTAATCTTCAGTTGGAAGAACCACCATGTGACTTCTTGTCTTCTTATGATTTGAAAAACTTCCCGCCTTGACACACTTGGAAAGTAAACCACCCGCTGACAAGAGTCATTGACTCGCTGATCACTTGCTGGCGACTCACGCCAGCGACCAAGTCTGGTCAGCGAATCCTTGACTCAACATCATGTTTATATCGTATTCAAGAAAATAGCAAACTGAAACAGTTCGCCTCAAGCTGTTGTCTTTATGGTTCAAAAAGAATGCAAGGGTCGAGAGAACTATGGGTGTTTGGAGACTACCAAGATCGCTTCTTAAGAGTAGCTGATTTATAACCCCTTTCGTGTGTATATTGGTCGTTAGTTGTGTTCATACCCGCGGCTAGTTAGGGCTCTAGTTTTGGGGTGGCATATCACCTCTTGGATTGATTGGCTAGTGTTTCTTTGATACTAGTTATGGCTTGCAATGTCCCCCATTGAACCCATTGTTGACTCAATGGCTCTAGTTTTGTATAACTATATTATCGTTGTGCCTTTCTTTGATACTAGACAATAACATAGTTATACAACATTACAACGACGACGTTGCTTGTCGTCGTTCGTGATGTATGAGGTAAATTTTAGAATTTTGGATAATCAGGATACCCGAGCATTCATTTATCAAACCCAATAATATCTAGAATAATACTAGTTCCACATGATTATAAGAATCTCAAAACTTAATTACTTAAGTCATACAGTAAAAAAAAGCGGATCGAAGTCTTAAAACTTTTTAAGACAATTTGAATACAACCATGATTTATCACACATGGCTAAATATAATCCTAGTTTCTCCGGGAACCATTACACATTCTCTTTTCCTTTTGATGTACCTGCATGCCTTATCAAATCCTGAGATACATATTTAATCATAGTAATAAGTCAAAGACCTAGTGAGCCTAGTGAGTTCTAGTTATTTATAAACTGGGATACATGTTATTATAGTTTTTTCATGCAATTATATTATTTCAGTTATATTTTGTTTACGCATGACTAGATTTATAAAGTTGCTTTTGTGATACATTATGTCGGGACGCCGAAACTAGGAGTAATCAACATTGTTCCGCAAGCAGTAAATTGCGTTTACACTACAAATAATATTGCATTTGTCCACACTTTTAGTTAGCGTGAACAAATTTAAAAATTTGTCACGCTTTTATGTGTGTAAAAATATGGAGAATTAAAAGTGTGTAGAAATTAATCCACACTTAAAATTGTGGTATTCTAAAAGTTCACACTTTTTAGTGTGGACTTTCATATTTAATTTGTAACACCACATTTGTCCACACCACATATTTAGTTAGTGTGGACAAATGTGGTGTGACAAATTAAATATGAAAGTTCACACTAAAAAGTGTGAACTTTTAGAATATCACAATTTTAAGTGTGAATTAACTTCTAAACACTTTTAGTTCTCTATATTTTTACACATTTAAAAGCGTGACAAATTTTTTAATTTGTTCACGCTAGTTAAAAGTGTGAACAAATGCCACATTATTTGTAATTAGCGGCCCTCGGATATATTGTTACTAATCGCCCCTACGAAACCCATCAAGTGAGAAAAGCGAAAGACATTTTTTCTTCTTTTTTTTTTTTAATTATTGGCCACTTGTAGAATTTGGTTTTTCTTCCTGTCTGGTGTTCTAATAGTGCAGAACGAAGTAAGAGACCGTACGGTTAAAACAACCTTATCTTTAGTTTACTAGATAATATTCAAAAAAAAAATTCCAGTCTCAGTACTGTATGCACATACCCAAATTCTTTTCTTAGGCCTTTCTCAACCCTTGGACTCATCCTCACTTCATCCACATTGTCACATTAATTTTTCTCTCTCCCAAGCAGTGTTGTGAAATTCGGCCAATACAGCCAAGTCGGATCGTGTATCGACCGACTAACGATACGAGTTTGCCATACTCGGTCTGAAAATCGGCCAGGGTTCCAGACTCGGGTCAACTTGGTCAAGACTCGGTTGTATCGGTCAAAACTCGGTTGTATCGGTCAAAACTCAATTGTATCGGATCGGGTCAACCAAAGTCAAACTTTTTTTTCTTTTTTTTTAAAGCTTTTATCAATTATGTTAGTGTTTCTAGACAATTATGTTTAAGTTGAAAAATTATGTTATGTTTAAGTTTGAAGTTTTATATATATTTTTAATTTTTTCTTAAAAACCAACTGGGTTGGATCAGTGGTTGGAGCTCTTGCCTCTGTAGACAGAGGTTATGGGTTTGATCCTCATGCCCAGCAAGGCTGGAGGTCCTTTTCTATCTTTGATAGAACCTGAAAGCAGCCTCTCTACCTTGATAGGGGTAAGGCTGTCTACATTTTAACCTCCCCCATACACCATCGAAGACGGTATTGGGACCCAAAACCCGTGGAAGACGGCATTGGAAGTTACTTTACTTTTACTTACTTTTAATTTTTTTCTTACATATAATTTCAAAAACTATTATTTTATACATAAAAAACTCACTATTCACCGATCCGATTCCGATCCGATTTTTAAAAAATCCTGACTCCCCCCTCGCCGATCCGATCCCGATTCCCGAGTTCCGCAACCTTGATTAAAATCACTCTTCCTACTCACTACCAACCTTACCCCTTTCTCATCTCTTCCTTAACTTTTATTTATTTGTATTTTATATTTATCTTAAAATAAAATAAACTTACTTTTATTATAAAAAAAATTACATTAATAAAATTAAAACACATTACAACTAAAATTGAAACAAACTAAAAAAAATAAAAACATTACAATTAAAACTAAATAACATTCAAACTACATTATTAAAACTAAATAAAACTACCGTCGTTGTCCTCGTCGACATCCTCGTTCTAGACCTCGTCAACATCGGCATAAAACATGCTCCCGTACTCTTTTTGCAAGTATTTTCGATACGCCATGGGAGCCTTCAAATCTTTCCTCGTCAAACCCGTTGGAATCGGTTTTGCCAAAAACTTCATGGCATCCCTAACCTCGGCCCGTTGCAAAACATCTTGTTGCATTCGAACATACGTAGTAATACTTTGGGCCGCTTCCAAACCCGATGATCAGTTGGATGTTGCATTGGACGAACTAGACAACCTACGACTTACGTTGCGACCAGGTGGTCGCCTAATCGGGTCGTCGCCAAATAACCCTTCAAATGAGGGACACGTTTCATTTGGAGTCGGGGTCGCACCACGTGGCATATCATCGACAGTCAAATCTACCACCGCAGCCGCTCGTCGAGGCGTTGTCGTTCCAAAAGTTTGCCACGTTTTGAAGATGCTCATAGCACTTCTGTTAATGCCATTGTTTCTCCGCTGTTTGTTTCTTGTACAAGTTTATGGTCGCTTCGGCCACCTGTCGATCATCCGCCCGCATTGTCGACCGTGCTCACTAACCTTCTTCAACGCCGCGCCAAAATCCTTAACACCCTTTTTAATCTTGTTCCATTTGCCATGTATTTGGCTTTTGGTACGCTTTGGATATTTCGTTTCCTTGTTGAACATCTCCACCACTTTACCCCAAAACATAGCATTTGATTGATTCTTACCCACGACAGGGTCCTGCGAATAATGCACCCAACATCTTGCCAATACCTCCGTATCGTCATCCTCCCAATTCCTTTTCTCTTACGGTTTTTTGTGCCGCCTTCTCCCCCCGCACGACACACCGTTTCAATTTCTTCTTCTTCATCAGCGGACACGACGCTATCTGCCTCGGGTGCATTTTTCGGGTTCTTTTGTTGTTGTTGCAAGTCGAACGCCATTTGATGTTGCATTTGAGCTTGAGCTAACGCCATTCGTTGAGCCTCGTTCCAATTGTGACCCATAATTGGATTGTAGTTCATGGCGTTATAATATGGCTGTGAAAATGGGTTAACCATAAAACTTGTCAGAAGACCCATAGGGGGCGGGTTGGAGGAGCTCGACGGGTGCTTGTTTGGCTTTGACTGGTTGATGACATAGCCGGGAGCGGGTTTCGAGAAAGTGTTGCCACAAATCGGTAGCGGCTTGATTTTTTGTTTTCATTGTTTCGAGACATGATCTTAGGTGAAGATAGAGAAAAGATTTGAAAGAGTTTTTGTTTATGTGAAAGGAATTGATAAAGAGTTTATGTGTGTGTTGTTTGAAAGAGTATATGGGTTAAAATAAAGATGGAAAAGAAAAAAAGTATATTAAAAATCAACACTAGCCGTTACTTTTATAAGAAAAAAAATGTTTTTTCTTTTTGTTTGGAATGCTGCATGCGGACCCCACACACGCTCCACCCCACTCGTCTACACCCATCGATGCATCGACGGCATTTAATGACACGCCGGCCGACGAGTTCCGTGCCATCCTTGTCTTCATTGACGAGTTTGTCGACGGTTGCATCGACGAGGTGTTGGGACCTGCCTCATAAACCCAAAATGTAAATGCGTGGTAGCCCACGATTTAAATGAATGGTAGCTCAATGGAACAAATACAAAACTTATGATGTTACATAGATTCATCAAAAACTGCTAAAATGGATGGGGCCATCATACGTATGCACATAAATCATTAATCAATTGTCGGTTCAAGTCTCGTCCATATATATCGTTTGCATGCGTTATACTTAAGAATGTCTTGTAAGAATCATGCTAACTAGTAAATTTTTGCAATCATCTTATTTAAACGGTTACGTTATTTTTAGTGTAATTGTGTTGAACATTCAACCGCTTCATAAAAATCATTTTGTCATAGATATGTTTGTTTAAAAATGTGCAAAATTCAAGAAGTAACCCGTAGTAGAAAACCCGAACAAATCCAATATGGCAAATTCTTCGATTTATTAGTTGAGAATTAAGTGGGATGCGATTTGATAAAATCAGAATAGTGATACGCGATGTGGTCACAAAAGGTTCAATGATGTGGACGAATTTTAACTCGGCCAAGTTTTATAAAATTGTGCAAGAAACCAAGAAGTAACACATAGTTAGAAAACCCGAATGCGTTGTGATTTGACAAATCCTCAATATATATCAATTGAGAATTCAAGCGGGATGCGATGTAGCAAAATGCGAGTAGTGGTATAGGGTGTGCCACAAAAAGATTGGATGAACCAAAAGAAAAAAATATGTAAAAAACCAAAAACCCGTAATAGAAAACACTCGAACGGAATACAATGTGGTAAAATCCGAATAGTGATACGGGTTATAACGTGAGCCAATAGTAACGCGCCACACGGGTGGTTACTATTCACATTCCTTTGTTTTAATAAAGTATATAATATTAGATTATCTATATATATAATAAAGAAAAGCTCAAGTTGAGTTTTTGGCGCTGTATTGATTGCTCAAATTTATTGTATTGAGGTTAATTTCTTTGTTAATGAGGTTAATTTCGTTGTTAATGAGGTTAATTTCTTTTCGTTAATTCCATTCGTTTTTACCTTCTATCCCCTTTTCCCTATTACAGAATTTAATTGCGTCGATATATATGTGTCTAATGATTTAATTGTATCAGGTTGTTACAATGATATATTCCATGCGAGTAAATGTGAGTTGTTATGTATAGCTGAAAGGTTTGTTTCATTGATTATTATAGTTTAATATGAGGGTTTAATGTTCTTATTTATGAGATGTTAATTGTAACGGATGGTATAGGTGAAGCAAGAGCCATATCCTATGTCTTTATATACGAAGCTTTGTTTTCATAGTATACCATACATATCTGTTTTCTAAGATTTGTAAGTAGATTTCATAATTGTAATATGGCACATAAAATGGAGCTTGGCAAAAAGGCAATTGATCAGTCTGGTGTATTCTATCTGGACGAACTTAAAGAAGGCTCTGTTGGGCCAGTGATCGCAATGGTGTCAAGAAAGTGGGACGTCCACAAGCCTAATGGGGACTACCTTGGTACTGATTTTATCATATCTGATGAGAAGGTATAGTTATTTTCCATTGGATATAATCATCTTCAATTCAATTGTATGTACTAATAGTCGTAATGATGCAGGGTAATCTGATGCATTGTTTCGCAAGGCATAATAAAGCTTACTAATTTGTGGATCGCCTGCATGAAGGTGGGTTATTCACTTTGAAAGGGTTCAAGGTTCATACTAACAGGAAGGATTTTCGTATATTCGAGGATGCTAAGTACATGGTTGAGTTCAATTTTAGCACTTCTGTTGGAAAGGCTCATGGTGATGTTACCCGTTTTAGACGACATGTGTTCCAACTTATTCCATTTGAATCGTTGGTTCCTACTGATAATAAATATGTTGTTGGTATGTTCCCTGTATTTGCTAACTCTATGAACTTCAAATAATAGATGGATTTTGTTTATATATTATAGATTTGCCTACAATCTGCATAGATAACAGATTAATATATGAGTCATATAACATTAGTAATCACTTTTTGGTAACTTAGATTTGTGTATGGTTATTATGTCCTTATTGACGATATTAGAAAATATATATATTATTGTAGTTTTTGACATAGATTCTCCTTCCCACTATGGCTGCAGATGTAATGGGGTATGTTACCTCCGTTGGGGAACCGCTGCTGAAATCGAATGGAGCGCATACAGTGGAATTCAACCTTGGAAATGAAAGGTTTGGATTTAATTGTTTGGACTATTTGTATCTAGTCATCCGACCTATTATATGACTGTATTTGATTTATTTGTGTAGTGGGATGGTGATTCGGATAACATTGTGGGGTAAACTGGGGGATCAAATGATCAAGAGAAAGCTACAAAATCCGGGCCCGTATTGCGTGATTCTGACCTGCATGACTGCAAAGTTTTATCTGGGTAGGTTGTTTTTGTAAAGGTTTTCTTCTGACTAATGTATGGAGGCTATAAAGGTAATAACGTTGTGTGTTTTACAGGGTTCCTGGGTGTATCAAGTACATCGTCAAGTCAGATAATTGATAGTGATGATGTGCCTGCATTGCAGAGTTTCAAGTCGGAAATTAGGTTGTATCGATACTACTTTTCATATAGTGTTTCTGATGGTATATGGTTCATATAACTTATGCTGTGTGAATTCCCTTTCCAGCCTCAGGAACCTGGATCAGCTTAATCAGGACATGGTTCATGCAGTGCCAACAATCAACAATCTTGCTGAACTCTTGGCATGGGGCCGTAACTGGAAAGGCGCTTCATCACCTGATGTAAAGGTATGAATATCTTTATGTCTATTGTCAATATTTCCAAATAAGTAAATGCATGATTTGATATCCGTTTCGATACATATCCTGGTGTAGGGAGTTCTGTTCCATAGTACAATTGAAATTGTCGATGTTCGAACAAAGAATGGGTGGTACTTGATAACATGCAGCAGTGGTCGATGCAGAAAGGGCCTCACAATGGATGACGGTGGTTTCAAGTGTAATGGATGTGATACACGCGTGGAGTATCCCCAAATAAGGTATATTTCGTATGCATATTTTGTACTTGGGTTGAAGAAACATATACAATGATGTGAATGTTGTTTCATGTTTGGATGCAATGGTAAGCAGGTTCAAAATTGAGCTAGATATCAGGGATGAAAGTGCAAGTACAATCGTTGTTTTGTTTGATGAGCCCAGCCAGACATTGCTTAATCGATCAGCAAAGTCATTAATGGATGAAGAATTGAAGGTAGGGATATACCATTTAGTGCAATGTCTTCATTGGCTGTTTTTAATGATAATAGTGGCTTTAAAAATGTGATTTCAAATGATTGATTAACAGGAGGAGTCAGTAGATGATATTATGCCGGCTGTTTTGCGAAATCTTATTGGTACGAAACATGTTTTCGAGATCAAAGGACACAGCTACTATAATGTCGGGGAGTATGAGGCTTTCAATTGTAGCAAGGTTATAATGCCTGTTGTTGTGAGCAATACTGAAGGCCCGTCCTACCCGGCCAGCAACGCTGGTTTCGCAACATCTTCGAGTCCGTTGCCAAAGAATGCAGTCATTGTGACACCAGCGAAGGACACTGAATTAAAAAAACGCAAATCGTAAGTATGCTTTTCAACAATCACATACTTACATACATAGTGGTCTGGGTAACATGTTTCTAAGTTGATCACTGCTTGCAGAAGTACGAAGGGAGTGGTTGCATCTGCTGTTGAAAGTGGGAAGAAGAAGGGAAAAGCTGATCCAGCTAGCAAAGGTACAAAGCGAAGGTAAGACAAAACCAGATTCTGTGTTTTAAATACATTAAAGTCCCTTCCTACCATGTTAATCAGTTGTCCAAAATAGGTTGAACGTTGCCACTGATCCAGTTAGGAAAGATATGACTGAAAATGCTTCATAATTGTTGGATGATGTTGGGATTGAAGAAAACACGATATCAAATAGTGATTCAAGAAAAGGAAGGTAAAATGAAAATGACTCTTATGGAACACTCGGTAAAATCAATTATAGTTACTAATGTGTATTTTTCTTTTTGTACATAGGCATGTGATTGATTCTGAGTCTGATGAAGGAGATGAAACTTTGGATCCTGTTGAGTAGAATAGTTGATATTTGAAGAATTAGAAACTCCATAGTTGTTATGTGATTGGAGTATTTGCACGTTCAGTTTTCTTTCCCAAATAATGATGTTGATTTTCTATTTTGGTATCCCATTGTGTCGGGGTTTCTTAGTTTCTGTGTTTCAGTATGAAAACATCTTTTGATGCTTTTATTTATGGTATGAACGTGTGTTTTGCTCTTCTTGGTTTACTTATGCTTTTCGTCATTGTTGTTTCTGGTTTACACAATTTTGTTTGAATCAATTAATATTTTATAACTATGTTCTGAGACTGGTTTAATAAATTCTTTTATAACACTTCTCTCGATCCTGAACATGGGTAATAAGCATACAATGAATATACGAACCTCCTAACCAAATACAAGGTTCATGTTGGTGCAACAATGCTGATTATTTATATATTTAAATGATTATTTAGATAGTTAAATTAGGCATCCTTACACATTTTTCATATATGAGATGGTTACAGGCAATGAAAAACAACTACTCCATTTCTAATTGAAGACACTTTCTGATATAATCGTACCTGGATAATCATACATAGTCATAGTAGATGGTTTTTGAGACTCCAAAATGAGATTCGTTCTTCCTTTAAATAAGACAGCAATAAATTTAATTCTTTTCATGCATATGTAGTTTCTTCAAGATGACATTTGTTTCAGCAAATATCAAAACTCAACTCCAGTTATGTTTGGCCTCGAACATTTGATTAAAACGGATGAAATTTATGTCTAACTAATTTGAATGGTCCTTATTAATGGATATGCAGAAAGACTAAATGATATCATATACTAATTATTACATTTGGTCGATCCGACTGGTTAGTTGAAGGTGGCTTTTCAGAAACCTTAATGGAGTTATGAAGTTACAATTAATCGGTTACTTACTTGCAGGTGACTTCTCACAAACCTTCATGGAGTTATGAAGTTAAAGTTAATCCTTTTTAAATAACACAACATTCTTTTATTATCATTAACAACTCTCAAAACTATCCAAACATAATCCAACCAGGTCAGCAATATTAATATACAGCATTCCAATCATGCAAAAAAATAGCCAGATTACGTCTGAAAGAACAAGCTTGGGATTCCCAGCTTTCATAGGGCATACAATCAAACCACATTTTGGAACAAATACAACAAGTTGTGGCCAGTTACAGCAATATTATGCCCTGACACTGATTAATAATAATTCCAACAATTGTGGTATGTATCATAGTTTCCTATGCAATTATGTTTCACATACAACTAATGATATGAAAAATATGTCTATGTATTATTAGATACATTATCTAATACACATACTTTGTATGCAGAAGATGGAGAGGCTAATAATGGATCTATTAGTATGGAAACATGTAGAACTACAAGGAATGACGGAAAGGTGCAAACATTTTGTAGCCTGAAATTACAGAATACTCAAACACAACCTTCAACCAACACTGGACCCATTTCTATAAATGCACAATCTGCTAATTTTATTGCAAGGGATGGAACAATACAAACTTATTGGGCTCTAAAGTTGACAGACACTATGATACTACAAGGTAATGCATTTGTATCATATTTATGTTGCTTTATAATAAATAAAGTTAATATGAATATACATTGAGTTATTCAAATTAATACCTGTATCCACCTTCATCATGGCTCATAGAAAACACTATGCATCATGTGGCAGACCAAGCAGGCCCCAGCCGCATTCCTTCGCATTTGCCTGAAACTGGTATCACAACACGAAAGAGGGGGAAAAAATGAAGGTGTGAGGAAACGGAAAAAAGAACAATCAGGTTACGTTAAACAATCAATGATGTGTGTTTTTACCCATGAAATATTGTACAATTATATAATATGTAAACCTATATATATATATGCAAAAGGATTTATAATCAAAGAGAACGATATAAGTTATTTTTTTAACACACCTTTCCATGTAGATTTACTCATGTTCAATTTAATATTTAGGTCCACAAAAAAGTCGTGCTGGTATTTCTGGTGCAAATGTCAATGTGCAAAAAAAGAAGAAACCAGGTACTATCTCTTATCAATAAATGGGGAGTTTCTCAAAGTACAACTAATAATTACGTGTTCAATGGAACAATTTATTTAACCAGCATCAATATAAATTCATATACTGTAGGTGAAAATAAGAGAACCCGTAAAATGGCAGCCTACACTTCAACAGGTGAGTTTGTATATCTTGATGCAATTATGTAGTTACTGTACACAGTTAAACATGAATCATGGTAAATGTATCTATATTGACAATACTTACCTCTATACAAGTTTATTGGTTTCTAAATAATTGATATTGCATATGAAGGTGTACTTGTAACATATCTTGATCTCGAAGAACCGTCACATGTATGTAAGAATTGTAACGCGTTGATGTGGTATGAGGAAAGATGTAAAAATACAAAACTGACTGGGGGTCCTACATTTAAAACATGTTGTCAATGAGGGAAGGTTTTGTTACCTCGCTTGGATGATGCCCCTGAACCCCTAAAGAGTCTATTGGATTATAACAATCCAATTTCACAGAAATTCAAAGACGATATTAGGACATATAATAGCATGTTCTCTTTCACATCGTTTGGTGCAAAAATAGATCATGAAATTAATCAAGGAAGGGGTTTATATACATTTCGAATCAGTGGGCAAAACTACCATCGTATTGGTTCCTTGCTGCCAGTTGAAGGAGAACAACCAAGATATGCCCAGCTTTACTTCTACGATACTGAAAACGAAACAAGGAACAGAATGTCAGCTTTCATTCGTGATAGTACCACAAGTGAAAGACTAAATGCTGAAATTGTTTCACAGCTCATTGACATGCTGAATGAGCACAGTTTAGTGGCAAAAGCATTTCGCATGGCACGAAATTGGACTGTGCAAAATCATGAGAACAACTGTCGAATCCGCTTCATAGGTCAAGGAACACAAGCGAGACAATATAATAGGCCTACTGTCTCTGAGATTGCTGTATTGGTGACAAATGATTTTGGTGAAAACACAGAACCAAGGGATATCATAGTTAGAGCAAGACATGGTGGGCTGCAACGAATCTCAGAATTGCATCAGCTGTATATGGCATTACAATATCCTCTACTATTTCCCTATGGAGAAACAGGGTATCATGAACAGATACTATACCATAATAACACTGGGCCGACAAAAACAAAGCGGGAAACTGTTACAATGAGGGAATTCTATTCTTATCGAATTCACTACAGGCATGGTGAGGGAACAACAATACTAAGAGGTGGTAGGCTTTATCAACAATACTTGGTTGACTCATATACTGCAGTTGAAGAAGAACGACTGAGATATACACGGACTCACCAAAAAGAATTGCGTGCAGATGTCTATAATAATGTATGTGACGCTGTGACAAAAGGATATACTCGAGCTGAAGCAATTGGGAAGAGAATTGTCTTACCTGCTACCTTCACATGAAGTCCAAGGTACATGATTCAGAATTACCAAGATGCTATGGCCCTTTGTCGGGCATTTGGGAATCCAGATCTTTTCATTACCTTTACAGCAAACCCAAAATGGTCCGAGGTTGATACATTGGTATCACTAATCAGTGGGCAACCAACACATGATCGGTCTGAAAGTGTTACCCGTGTTTTCAAAATGAAATTGGATATCTTGATGGAGGATATTATGAAGAAGAAAATATTTGGTACATGTAAAGCAGGTAAATAACTACAAAACTTAAGTTCCATACAGCCATTGCATTTTATAAAATGGTCTGACATGTATATTCAATATTTGATATTATGACAGGCATTTATACAATTGAATTCCAAAAGCGAGGACTCCCACATGCACATATTCTAATCTGGCTTGATGCTGAAGCAAAATGCAAAACTCCAGAAGAAATAGATGACCTGATATCAGCAGAAATACCGTTGCAGAGTGAAGACCCAGAGGGTCATGAAGCTGTTGTAGAGTTCATGTTACACGGTCCATGTGGTGTTGATTCACCAAATGCATCATGCACAGTTAACAATACATGTTTAAAACACTTTCCAAAACCTTTTTACCAGACTACGACCATTGATGATGATGGATACCCTGTATATCGCCGGAGAAAGAATAATGTGTCTGTGATTAAAGGTAAAGCAGTCTTCCACAATGGTTTTGTAGTTCCTTACAATCGCTTCCTGTTACTAAAGTACCGGGCACACATTAATGTGGAGTGGTGTAATCGATCTCGGGCAATCAAATATTTGTTCAAGTACCTTAACAAAGGACCAGACAGAGTAACAATGGTTATAGCGGAAAATGTTATAAGCACTGGTCCATCTTCAAGGGAACAAATTCTGCACATTGATGAAATTAAAAATTACCAGGACTGCCGGTATTTAGCACCCTGCGAAGCAGTATGGCGAATGTTTGCATTTCATATCCACTACTCTTATCCGGCAGTTATTAGATTGACCTTTCACCTAAAAGACCAACATATGATCACTCTCCGTGACTCGGAGAGCTTACCCGGCGTTCTGAATCGGGAAGGAGTCAATGAGACAATGTTTACCAAGTGACTGGAGTTAAACAGTCAGGACGAAAGAGCGTGGAAATATACATATGCTGAGATACCGACCAAGTATGTATGGAATGGCAAGGATAAAATCTGGTCCTGGCGAAAGGAAAAGACAAATTGTATTGGACGAATTTTGTACTGCAATCCAGCTGCAGGACCCCGATACTATTTGAGGATTTTGTTGGGTATTGTCCGAGGACCCACATCCTATGAGGCAATCAAAACAGTTAATGGTTGTTATTACGAGACGTATAAAGAAGCTTGCTATGTACATGGTCTCCTAAATGATGACAAAGAATGGACACATGCTATAACTGAAGCTAAATTTTGGGCTACTGGTTCTCAGTTACGAGATTTATTTGTTACCATTCTGTTGTTTTGTGAAGTTGCAAGCCCCCGACAGCTTTGGGAAGAAACTTGGGAAATATTGGCTGAGGATATTTTGTACAAGAAAAGAAAACAATTCATGTATCCTGGATTGCATCTCTCGGAAGAACAGACAAGGAATTATTGTTTGGTTGAAATAGAAGAAACATTACAGCGGAATGGAAAGTCATTGGAAGATTTTAGTGATCTCCCAAAACCAGATGAAAGATTACTAAATGCTATGGATAACGGCTTGATAAGAGAAGAACTTAGTTATAACCGGGCACTAGAAAGATCTGAACATGAACGTCTCTATCAGCAGTTGAACCCAGACCAACTGTCAATATATCAGAGCGTCATCTCATTAGTGCAGAAAGAAAACGGAGGTTTCTATTTTGTCTATGGACCTGGTGGCACCGGTAAAACATTCCTATATAAAACTATACTGTCTCGACTACATTCAGAAGGAATAATTGCTCTTGCTGTTGCATCCTCAGGTAATAAACATCAACGGATTAAAAACTTAAAATATTAATAGTTGAAAAACATGCAAAACCAATAAATACATATATCTTCCCCAGATATTTCCAATTCCTGAAATCGATTCTCATATTTAAAGATGTTTTAACTTGAAACAAAGTCTAATTTTATATAGGTATCGCATCCTTATTGCTGCCTGGTGGACGAACAGCTCATAGTCGATTTGTAATACCATTGGAGCTCATGGACAGTAGTACATGTGGTATTAAGCAGAAGACACAATTGGCAGCTCTAATGCAGGAAGCAAAGCTAATTATATGGGATGAGGCACCGATGACCCAGAAGTATGCGTTTGAGGCTCTGGATAAGACTCTTAAAGACATATTGGGTTTGAATAACCCAGAAAACAGAGATCGGGTTTTTGGAGGCATGACTGTTTTGCTTGGAAGAGATTTCAGACAGATTCTGCCAGTTATTCTCAAAGGAAAACGACAGGAAATTGTCCAGTCATGTATTAACAAGTCTCTCTTATGGAATTGTTGTCAGGTTTTCACATTGTCCCGTAGTATGCGTGTCAATGAGTATTCTTCATCCGGGATCATAGATAGAGAAAAACAAAAGTTTAACAGATGGATTCTGGATATTGGAGATGGTATTGTAGAAGCGAAGATGAAAGAAGGTGAAGATGAACCTACCTGGATTCAAATTCCAGAAAAATTTATTGTTCCATATACCACTTCTCCGATTCAAGAAATCATCAATGTGACATTTCCCAATTTTGATGATAACAAAGATGATGACAACTACCTTCCAGAAAGAGCTATATTGACACCAAAAAATACAGATGCAGATGAGATAAACGAGCAGATGTTTAACAAGTTAAACCATCCTGCACGAGTGTATAAAAGTTCAGATGAAATCTGTAAAGCTTCTACAGAAACACCAGGGGGGGGGGGGGGGGGGGGGGGGGGGGGGGGGGGGGGGGGGGGGGGGGGGGGGGGGGGGGGGGGGGGGGGGGGGGGGGGGGGGGGGGGGGGGGGGGGGGGGGGGGGGGGGGGGGGGGGGGGGGGGGGGGGGGGGGGGGGGGGGGGGGGGGGGGGGGGGGGGGGGGGGGGGGGGGGGGGGGGGGGGGGGGGGGGGGGGGGGGGGGGGGGGGGGGGGGGGGGGGGGGGGGGGGGGGGGGGGGGGGGGGGGGGGGGGGGGGGGGGGGGGGGGGGGGGGGGGGGGGGGGGGGGGGGGGGGGGTTGGGGTGGTGGTGGGGAGGACAGGAAGATTTATATCCGATTGAGTTTTTAAACTCATTGAATTTCCCGGGTATGCCGCCCCATGAACTGAAACTTAAGGTAGGCCTTCCTGTTATGCTTCTAAGGAATGTAAACCCAAGCAAAGGCTTATGCAATGGGACTCGATTGATTATCACAGATCTTGGCAGATTTGTCATTAAGGCAAGAATAATAACAGGGTCAAGATTGGGAGAAACAGCATTGATTCCAAGGATAACCCTAACGTCAATTGTAACAACCCTCAAAATCCGACTAGGATAATTTATTTGGATTTATCTAGATAACTATCCTTAGAGGTTTCTCAAGAGAATTTGCCTTCTAGACATTTAAGGCATAGTGACAATTGCCCTCTAGTTCAATAAAATACTTTAGGCGACTAGCTATCTTAGAAATGCCATAAATAATAACTATAGACAATCTCAAACTATAAACTAGTTCTAATTGAACTTGACGAAATGTCAATGAACCAAAAACTTTGTTTCGAGAAGTTAAGTTATAAAAATATTTGTACAAGGCTCACAAGTTGAGATAACAATCAAGAATCCTTACAAAATGTCCAACAATTTAATCAAAAGCCAATTAAAGTGTAGATGGTCATGAAAATGAAATGACTATCTCAAAAATGTGTTTATAAAATCTGGTACATAATGATAAGCTTGAATAATAATAATAATAATATATATAATATATATATAAGTGTAACTAAAGAGTTATAAAATACATAATGATAAGAATAATAATAATAATAACAATATATATATATATAAGTGTAATATAAATACAAGATTATAACTAAAGAGTTAAGTAACAAATTTAAGACATAAAAATGTATATACACATACACATATACACGGATATATATATATACATATGAACACAAATATATATATATATATATATATATATATATACATATGAACACAAAATATATCTTAGAAGTCTACTAACTAGTTGATTTAAATGTCCATGCATGCATCCATACTTACATACATTTTATACCAATACACATACACTTACAATATACCTTTAAAATTCAAAAATCCCCTCCTTTTCCCAACCCAAAAACCGGCCCCATACCCCCAAACCCTACACCCAATCAAAAATTCAACTAAAAACTACACCCTTACACTTCCAAGGCAACTTGAATACACCTACACCCCAACACCACTTCTTACACTTCCCATACACACACACAAGTATTTTTCTCTCAAAAACTCCTTCACTTCTCCTCCTTCTTCATCATTTTCGGCCAAGACAAAAAGGGCAAGAAAACACAACCTAAAATCATATCTAAACTATAATAATAATAAGGGTTTAGGCTAGATTAATCAAGGGTTATTTCAAGATGAGATTAAGGGTTGTTTCAAGCTTGGAATAAGGGTTTTTAAGGGCATAAAGGCCACGAAATTTTCTGCATAAAATCATCTTCAAAACCGAGTTCAAGAAGGGTATAAATCTCCATCTCTTTGTTTAATCTATCTTGTTTTTGTATATATTAAAAGATCTTTATCAAAAATCATGTTTTTCTTTGATTTTCTTCTTGATTTAAACTCAATGAGGGCAAGGTTGATAGATCCTTATCTCACATGTTCATGCATGTAAAGATCTAGAGAAAGGATTCAAGGATTCAACACAAACAAGACCCAAGAGTTAGTAGTTGTAAGATTTGTTGCTAAATGGGTTTAAGGATTTGATTAAATCTGATTTTTAATGAATATTATGAGATTATAATCTGTGATTTTTCAATAAAAAGGAGTTTTCAAAAAGGATATAAAAGATTATAGCTTGTTTGTATGTGTAATGGTTAGATCTAAACATGCATGCTTAGATTTGCACTAGTTTTGATTGATTTTGATTTTGGAAGTTGAGATGGATTATTGATGATTTTGAATCTGCTATAATCAGTATATTTGATGTTAAAGTCATACAAAAATAACCAACAAATATGTTAGTGGTAATTTAGAGTGCAAAGTAAGCAAACCAAGCCATTGGTTGGTTGTTTGGACCAAAATACAATCTGACAAAATCACAGTTTTCACTTCGGACGGATAAACTGAGCATGTGACGACCGATTCAAGGAAAGTTGTAAAAACAAAAGTTGTAGATAAACGAGTTAAAGTTAACCTCCAACTGGAATCACCCTAAAATACTGAACAAAACAAAAGATATGATTTTTCTACTAAAACGGGTCAAAACTGCATTTTTGTGTAATATCTATATCAACTTTGAGAAATTTTATCTTCAAAATTAAGAGATTCCAGAAGCTTAAACTTGGTAGGAATTAACTTTGATGTGTTCTATGCTTAAAATAAAATCATGGTGTTTTTATAGCAATCAAAACTTTTATAAAACTTCTTATGTCGCAAACAGTTCCCATTCGGGACAGTTTATGTTTGAGTAATTTTTAGAGGTAGTAAACATTACTTAAAAATTCACCCAAAATTCACAAAATAAGTGGACACATATAAGTTATTGTATAAAAATCAGGAGGGTCCAAATAATTAGATTTAACCCCGAATTAGTGGCCAACATTTCATAAACCTGATGAACAAAAACAGAAAATTTGAAAGGAAACTAACCATGTGTATAATGGGCTAAAAGATGCACTAAAGACCATAATGGGCTAGCCCGGCCCAATTAGTGTACCCAATGGACCATAAATCAGTAGGCCCACTTAGCCCAATAAACCATTTGGCCCAATAACCACTATGACCCATTAAACACATAACCCAAATAAGGTTAAGCCCAATAACTAAATTGAGCCCAAGTCACTTAAAACCCATCACATTTAGGCCCAATTGATAATGGCCCATAACACTTAAACAAATTTCATGAACCAAGTAATCATAAGACAAACCGAGAAATATGCAAGTTGAAGATAAGTGTAATCAAAATAAAACAAAGATAATTAAGTGAGATAGACATACGTAATTATGTTAACCAAACTATATATTGATATCACAAATTCTAATTCGCGCTAAAATCGGTTACACATCAAATGATGAATAAGGATAACATAACTTAATATAGCATTTCTATATGATAACCTAAGATGCCAAGTGAAACCACAAATGAAGCCGAGTTACCGGAAATTTAACAACTTATAACTACGCATGAAATTAAAGTAACCTTTTACACCATCAATCTTTACAACCAAAAAGATGCAAATACTAACAATACACTTGGATCCCATAATTGATGACAACATAATGAAGGTGGCATTTCTAAGTGATGGCATAAGATAGGAACTTACGTATATTAGTCCTATCGTAGGGATAGTCTTGGCATTGAAAGGTGATTGAGGACCATAAGGAATAAATGATCAAGGAAGCGATAGATGGGAAGTACCCATTTTGGATAAGTATATATAATGATCGGCATATCAAGGTGAGTCATAGCCCCTTTCAAACTCTTTATGTGTTTTACTTTCGGGGTGAAAAGCATGATAAATAAAATTGCTTTATATATATGAATGATTCTTGAAAGAATGATTATGAAATGGGATATATTGTATGTTCAATGTGTTATAAGTTATATGATGAGCTTGAGTTCTGTCAAACTGTATCACTTCGGTACACTACTATTAACTCCGAAAGGGGAGGCCTGTAGTTAGAGGGTTGCGCAACTAGGAGTCGTCCACTCACCCACTAAAATAGGTAACGGTGGAATGTTGGTTGCCTTTGTGGCCACTTTCATTGCCAGTCCGACCCGAGCGGTGCTCTAATCTACTTTATATTAGGCGGTCGTCTCCATGGCACGATCCCCTTCTTTATTAATTGCACTTGATTGACAGCTTGTGCTATGAAATGAAATATTATGTTGGTTGGGACAGGAAATGGTCTTAGTAGTGGCTCAAGCATTTATTAATCAAATTATGCCTTTGGCTAAATATTATCGATATCATTTATGGTTGGATATTATGGATTGAACATACGGTTTGGGTATTGGACCTTATATGGAATCTTGAAAGTTGTTGAAATTGGCGATATTGAAATATTGATGACCGAATGGTTTTGTATGATGTATGACTAATCGATATATATACTTTTCTCTCATGATGATTTTAATAAATGAGAACTTATGATTTACCATGGATTTTCAAAGTCTTGAAATGATATTACGGTATTTGGAAAAATTTAATGGTTTGAGATGAGAATTTTGTCGGTCATGTGGTTTGGGCGAATTGATATGAAATAATATATTTTTCTAAGTTTGTTTTGAAATGGATATGTAACGAGATCTACTTAAAAACCTATGCACTCACCAACTACGTTTTCGTAGTTGACACTTTTTCTTCATGCTTTTCAGGAATTAGCGTAAGCTTTGAGGAATTATATGCATCATGATTATTTGCATTGCACTTTGGAGTCAAAGATCAAACCTTGTGATGGCAATGGAATCCGCCTTGATCATTGTAGAATATCGTTTCATGTATTTGTTAATTGTCTCGTGGACTTAATATCCAAGTGCGGTGGACGCATTGTACTTGGGGATTGGTTCACATGCTTGTGCATTTGTAAAATTCTTTTATTAAATAAAGCTATGGTGAATGTTATTTATAATCCCTCGTTTTGAATACTCGACTTTCTGTACATCTCATTGTTCCGCCTTAGTTGGGGTGTTACATCAATGGCATCAAAATGGCCATTCATAATCAAACGTAGGCAATTCCCTGTTAAACCATGCTATGCAATGACCATAAACAAGAGCCAGGGCCAATCACTAAATCATGTAGGGTTGTATCTACCTAATCCTGTTTTCAGTCATGGGCAACTATATGTTGCACTTTCTCGAGTTACCCGCCCTGAAGGCCTGAAGATACTAATAGTAGAAGATCGGGATTTGAAGTTCAAAAATCATACAACCTTCATTGATTTTAATAGAGCAATTATTGATAATGGCATCCCCCGCCATGTCTTATTTTTGTTAAATAATTACGTCTCAACTAACAACAACACTTTCTTTGAATAACAAAGATATCTATATGTCTATATGTAGATATATACATATATATATTTGACATAAAACTAACTACAAGTACATACCTTTATCCATATTTAGCTATTCCAAATTGTAGCCTCCTTTTATAGCATTAACATAATGTTGCTCACTTTTCTTTAATTCATAACAGTCTTCTGCTGCATAAATAACAGAAATGACTATTTACCTTAACAGACAATATAACATCGTAAAATTCTTGAAACAATGAACCTTACCCTGTTTACCTTGCAGCCTACCATCTATAATGTGACACTGAATAAATCCAGTAAATAATGCAATTGGAAATTGATACAGACTCATCAATGGCTGCATAATCATGGCTTTACGGACATAAACAATATACACGCATCTGTTTCTTTAACAATTTGACAAAACAAACTCCACTATTTGATTTACATAAATCTAAGTTCAAACATCCAAATGAAACAACAACAAACAAATAACAGTAATAATATTACTAACAAACACAATGCACACTTGCATCATTATTTCAATCTGAACAACACTTATCAAAACAGATTTCAAGAATAATATGTCTCACATGTTATTCAAAGCTGTCCTCAAAAGAAAACAAGAAACAACAGAGAACAAGCAGCCTCAACTCCATTTAATCACTGATTGGAAGACATTCACTGAACAAACAGGGATTGTGTCCGGGAAGAACCTACGTTTTGAATTACTCCAGGAATTCTGCATACATAATGAAAGACTCTGTTTTCAATTATGCTGAAATTCTCCCTAGGTATCTTAAATATATCAGTGTTCTTTGTTTGCTCTGAAGTTTGTGTATGAAAAATAACAAAACCCATCTTTTGATACATTAACCAGTGTGAAACTCATTCATGTAGTACTAAAACTGAAGATGTCTGCATTTTTTGAATGAACCATATAATCGTTTATAATAACTCTACAACTCATGGCCTTATGCATATAACTCATGGCCTTATGCATTCTGATGTAAAACTAGCATGCTGTGTAGTATGTATGCATCATATTCTAACATGTATCATTCACCATTCCTTCATATATTATCAATATATATCATAGGATTTGGAAACCATATAAACAAATTCAGTAATAAAGAACCAAAAACATAAACTTTGCAATACTTGCGAACAAAACTCATTAAGGGTTATACATGCATTTTTTTATTTGGCTTTTTAGGACTAAACAAAACAACCTTTCATAACCAGACTTATCCAATTACTATTCAAAACCAGTTATCACTTCCAGCATCTAACCATCTTCCACAATCACACCATTTTCATCCTCCAATTCATCGTTACCTTCATCAAGAACATCTTGATCATCAATAACAGTCCAGTATCTTAATAACTCCACTCTGTCCCTAATATGTTGCCGAAACTGAGCTAATAACAGATTTGACATTGTACCTACAGGCCTCAATAATAAAAACTGTCGCAACCATTCAATGTTACGAGAGCTGAGTATGTCAAGAGCTTCATGAAAACTGGAAGAACCATTGCCCCAAACAACTTCAATTGAATGCATTAAGCCAGTAAATATCCATCCAATCATGATATTTCTTCCATCCTCAATTCCATCAACCATACGATTATAGTCAATAATACCATCTTATGCAACTTGCAGCCTAATCCTATGATTGTAAGTGTCCATGGATTTGTTTTTAAACGTTACAATCAGCTAACTGTAACGTTTAAATGTGGTCATGCATAATACACTACAAATACAGGATTCAATTTAGAACTATATATCACTGAAATTTCTCTACATCCTTAATTGAAACTGATATTAATTGATCATTACACTGAATATCAATTTGCATACATGGCCAGGTGCTATGCAGATGCATGATATTAGCACTCATGGACAAGATTCTGATGATGAACAAGACAAGATGATAAGACGCTTCGTCCTCATGAAACAGGAAAACAAGATAAGTAAGTATTCTAAATGCATTCCCACAATCTAAATTATATATATATTCCCACATCTGAATAAGTATCAGCAACGCACTGAATTCGAAATTACTTAATGGAATTGACTGTTTTATATACGCCTTAAATGATAATACTTAAGCTCCTTTGCACATATATTGGTATATTGTACAGAAACTGAAGATCAGCCTAACAACAAATCCAGTAACAGCCCCCAAATCAATGAAGATGAAGATCTAAATACCGATGTTGAAGAAGTTGAGCAACCAGAGAATGAGATGGAAGAAGAGAACAATGATAATGATCAGCAAACCAGTACTTCAACTGCTCAATCCCATGAGAGTGACGATGGAAAAACCTCCGTGCGCAGGCAATACCTTTTGAGGCCACGAAAATTCAAAGCTCGAAAGATGGAACCAGGTGAAGAAGGAGAATCGGAATTCAACCCGATTGTTGTCATTTAGTATGTTTTGAATGATATGACCCAAGAATGCAGTAGGCATCTTTTGATTTTCTGAAGCTGTTTTACTAAGACATTTTTACCAACATTCAGTTTTGTATGCATTTAATATGGGTTTGAATGGTGGTATATTATAATTTCTTTTGCTATGACGAAATTTTATCCTAAATCTACACAAAGTTTATATATATAACCAAATTAACAGAACAAAAACTTCTTATTATTAAACATATATTGACACATATAACCAATCACAACCAACATCGTTTAATCACATTGACAATCATTGTCAACTGCAACACCTCTCCTTACACAACCCTATTCAATAGAAATGTCACCCTATTCAAAATATCTTGCTGCAATTGTGTAAACAGGGGAGTTTGATCTTCGAAATTTGCCCTCACCTGTGTTAATTGCCTTAAGAATTCCAAATCATAAGAACTTAATAGATCAGGAACTTCGTAAGTATCAGAATCTCCATCTCCCCAAAAGATTTGAACACTATTAATTTCCTCTATGAACATCCATCCTCTCACAATATTATATAAGTGTTCATTCCCATATACCATCTCATAATAGAGTTCATCATTATCTTCTAACAAAAACATGTTTCTCAATGTACTAAGCAACCTTACAGATTCTGGACATCTATTCCGCGCAAGTAATCCAATACTTTCAACATCTCTCAAAATATTCTCATCTAACCCCAAGACCCTATCAATTGTTCTAACAAAAATACGTCTTCTATTTCTCAAAATAAACACATAACAACGCCACCTGCTACTATAATTCCACGCTAATACGAATTCAGCCATAACACTTTATTATTTGCAAACAAATGAGATATCTTATATATAGTACCTGTACATCTAAAAAATACATAATTTATTTACATATTTATTTATGAAATAAAAACCAAATACTTAATGAAAGAATAAATACTTATGTACATATTTATTGGTGGAATAGAAACCGAATACTCAATGAATGCATTACCAGGAAGAACACCCATACGTAAAACCTCCCTAAGAATACATTCGTCTAATCCCAAAACTCCATCAATTGAAGACACAACCTTCCTTCTTCAATTATCCATGTTCATATCTGATGTTAAATTTACATAAGATACTTATGTTTTACAACCCTTTAATAATAATTCACAATGCCTTCTCAATTGTGATAAAACAAATTTCATAACTTCTTATACACAATACCATAATTACTACGTAATTATTAACACAACTAAGTAATACTATCTTTTCAGTTCCTTCATTAACATAACATCTTTCTTTTCATTTACCTCAATAATATTGCACCATTCAACTTCTGAATAATCATTCTTATATTCAATATAATTGACTTACTCTAATAAACATAAGTTAATAACAAATTTTTAACTGAAGTTTACAAACATGCAATACAAACACGTACAAAAAAAATAAAAATACATGTACCATGAACCACTATGCTCAACGAACACAAAACATGAGATACGAAAATTTACCGGCAAAGCCGTGCAACGCACGGGCTCTGCACTCTAGTAATATAATATGATAATGTAAGTCATCCAATGAATCAGGCTAATGAATCCGTTGCGTGTCAACTTTTTGTAACAAAATACAGGGAAAAAAAATATATAAATGTGAAACTAGTACATCAAGGGAAGGTGTAATGGTTCGTTCCTGAAGAAACTAGGATTATATTTAGCCATGTATAATATAAATTAAGGTTGTATTTAATATTTTTAGAAAAAATTGAAGACTTCCGTTTCTACTTTATGACTATAGTTTTGACTCTTATGCGTATCAATGTGAAACTAGTATTGTTCTAGATTATTGGCTATTGGGTGTGATATCATATACTCGTATTCTTGTTAGCTTTTTTATAAATAAGAAACTTCTAAAAAGCCGACATCAGGACCAAGTGCTTTACAAAGACAAATGATCAACAAGGACACTTTATACTCGGAGTTTGGCTATAAAAAGTTCTATAGAGCCAACTAACCAATTATCATTCTATTTCTAACATCCACTTTATATTTTCCACTTTTTTCAACATATGGCTGATTCATCATCAGATCAGATCATCAAAGAAATTCCGGGCTTCATTAAAGTATACAAAGATGGCCGGTTCCTAAAACTTACCGGCACTGAGGTCGTTCCACCCGGCCTTGATCTTTCTACTAACGTTCAATCTAAAGACGTTGTTATCTCACATGATACACCTCTTTCCGTTAGGCTTTACGTTCCTATGAACCTAAATTCTAACGGAAAGAAACTACCCCTTTTAATATACTATCATGGAGGTGGTTTCGTTGTAGAAACCGCCTCCTCACCAACATACCAAAATTTCCTAAACCTAGTAGCATCCGAATCCAACGTTGTCATAGTTTCTGTAGACTACAGAACAGCACCACAGTATCCTGTCCCTGCATGTTACCAAGATTCTTGGGACACAATCATGTGGGCCATGCAACATGTTGATGGAAATGGACCCGAGTCATGGCTTAACGAGTACGCGGATTTTGAGAATGTATTTATGGCGGGCGATAGCGCGGGTGCAAATATCATCCACCACATGGCAATTCGGATCGGGTCAGAGAATCCGGGTCAGGTCATAAATCTTCGAGGTATTATGTTGCTTAATCCTTTTTTCTGGGGAAAAGATCGGATGAAATCAGAGGAAGAGCACCCATGGAAGAGTGTACTTGGTGATCTATGGATGCTTGCCCACCCGGAAACAAGCGGATTCGATGACCCGCTTATTAACCCGGACAAGGATCCGAAAGTTTCGGATCTTAGATGCCCGAGGGTATTAGTTTGTGTGGCAGGAATAGATATATTGAAAGATAGGGGATTGTATTATAAGGATATTTTGGCTAAGAATGGATGGATTGGAGAAATTGAGGTTGTTGAGCACAAAGGTGAGGACCATTTGTTTTTCTTGTTTAAACCAACTAGTGAAAATGCTATTGATTTGCGCAAGAGGATTTGTACCTTCATCAATCATGCAAATGGTAATTAGGCCTCAATAATCTTCACGTAGGGCCATAAATCTTCATCTCCTTTTGCTTTAATTAAAGTATATATAGTACAATAATGTGATAGTATTTGGACTTTGAGAGTTGAGAGAGTGTTGTTATTCATTACTTTTCATTTGTGTGGAAATTATATTATAATGTTTGTTGTTAGGAATCTGTCGTGTAATATGGGCCGGCCATTATCGTGTGAGTGCCTGATTTTATAGTCAATAAAACAAAAATTCTAAGCATCATAAGACTATGAAATTATGTCCACATATATGTACCTATCAAGTGTAAACCACACGATCCAACATATGTGTACCTATCAAGTGTAACCCACACGATACAACTAATTTTTAATAAAATATTTAATTTAATTTACTAGGTTTTCCATATAAATAAATGGAAACATTTTATGATATCTAAAAATCTTCACTTACCAACTTACCATTACAATTACAATCATCATATTACCGCATCTTTATAACCTATATCGAATTAATTTGTGATATACTGATCTCATCTTCATTCTCAATGGGAAAATCTCTATTCCTGATATATCATTCCTGATATTCCTGATATATCATTCCTGATGTTAGTTTTTTAAGTTTTATATTCCATTTTATTTTTTTGAACGTCAATCTATTAAACTTTTAAATTACGCATATGTTTGCGAGACTGCGACAAAACCTATGACTCTCGAAAACTACCCCTACCAAATAACTCACCTCTAAAAATGTAGAAAGTGTGACTCGAACTCTGATGGACTTCTCCAAGTTTTTTTATTTTTTGGAACGGCAAACTCTTATTGATATAAAAATAACATCTCCGGCAAGACACCGAAGATGGAAAGTAATAACAATTACAACAATAAAGACGGGCTCATAGCCCATAAGTGCCAAGGAATAGACACTTTACGAGAGCGAATGAAAATCCAAGAAAAAGAAGTCGCTACAATCGAATGAAAGATCTCTCTGATAGAAACCGAGCCCCCCTTAAAGACGAGATGGTTCCTTTTTTTCCACAATGACCACCACCAAACAAACGAAATTGCTTCAATAATGTCTTTGTATCTTCTTTGGTAGCTGGACTGATGAATCCACTCGACCACCACGTTAGGACTATCACATGGAATTTCCACACAAATCCAGTTTTTAATGAGCAAGTGGAGTTTAGTATACACGCTGCAACTCTCGAATAAATGGTCAGAAGCTTCTGCTCCAGTTAAGCATAAAGGGCACGTAATAGATTGTATTTCAAGGCTGCGTTGACTAAGATTGAAACGTGTCGGTAATCTGTCTTTCATTAGGCGCCAAATGAAGATATTTACTTTCTTAGGCACTAACGAATTCCCAGGTGTGGTATTATGAGAGGTCGGGAGAATAGATTTATCAATGAAGCATCGTAGATTCTTTACTAGAAAAACGGGATTACCTTGTAGGCACCAGGTCCATTCGTCATCAACTTCAATTAAGCGCACATGTTGTAATATCATCATGGACTTCTCCAAGGTATACCTTACGAATAGGTCACCAACCCCATTAAGGTTCGTTTTTAAAGTTACAGAAATCAATCATGTTGAGAGGAATCTGTGAAATGGAAATAAAATTTAAAATGATATGTATAAGCCTATAAATCAAAACACAATTATACTTAAAAATCCAAGATGTAAAATGAAAAAAAAAGTGGAATTCATCCATTAAATTAATTAGTCATTTTTAAACTTGTGATGTTAGGTCTTTATATAACTGTCACTTTATTTTGATTAGTTGTAACCTGGATTATCATACACATTATGTTTTTAAGCTTTTTTTTAAGAAAAGAATATAAAGGAATACAATAGATTATAAAACGAGTTGTGTTCTTAAGTATATTTTTCAGATAGAAAATAAATGAAATGATATGATTTGAAGGGATAATTTAGTTGTTTTGTCTTAAAAAAATTTCCTCATAATTGGGATGATTTGAAAGGAGCAAAGTTAACTTCCAATCTTTTCTTTTCTTTTATAAATCAATTTTAAAAACATAGTGTTATTTGTTACTTTTTTATAAAAAGTTATTAAAAATATATATATGGATGTTTTCCCTTTTTGGTCCCGTCCAACGATTTGCACCATCACTGGCGGATCCAGAAATTAAAATGAGGGTATGCATTGTTTAAATTGGATGTCTGTGATATTCAAAAGTTGATAAATATTCGGTTATTTGTCTGGCTTTATAATTTTTATTTTTTTTTAAACATTTTAAGCAAGGTTTTGGGGACATTATTTTTACCTTGTTCCAATTCTGGAAAAAAAAATTACACATTTAAGCAAGGCTAACAAAATTTATATGATTAAACAAAAATTTACTTTACAAATGTTGAAGCCAAATCATCTATCTAAAGTTGATAATTACCAAATGTGTATAATTGTAATAATTTATTAAACATTAAGATCGTTAAATATAACAGATTAATCCTAATTCAAAATAATCATGCACATAAAGATACCGCTATACTTAAGTTCTGATTCTTGACCATATTATTTAAGGTTCCAAAAGAAATTATAGTTGCGTATTATATTTATCCTTTGTTTTCTTAAAGGAAAAGTAAGATACATTGGTTTTAAAATGCAATGAAAGATTCACACATATACAAAAATTAAATTAATACTTACTTTACATATTACTAAATTTATGAAAATTAATTGATAACTACTTTAACAATTAGCTTTCGGTATTAATTATATGAAACATACTACAAAATTAACTAGATTTGAGAAAAGGTTGTTTGACTATCAGCAAAAAGCCAAAAGGGTATGCACCTTTTTTGTGGAGGATATGCACCCACGGTTAGATTTACACAAAATTTGGAAATCAAATTTTTAACTATTGGTTGAAGCTTCCACAGGGTATGCAATTGCATACCCTCCCATGTACGTGCGTCCGCCACTAATCACCACTATATATCACGCCCCACCTGCACCACCGCCATACTAATAATAGATTTTTCCATCACGTATCCTGCACCCATATAACACATGTACTCTTCTAGTTAATTTTTTATATGTAGTGAAATCAACTTACATGTAGTTTGCCGATATTCAGTGTGCCTATTGATATGTAATGTAATCAACGAAAGGGTTAAATACAAACTAACTTCAGACAAAAACATAAATGAAGTGTTACCATCCTAAAAATATAATGGTTGAGATTTGTGAAACCAAGGTGTGTTTGTTTTTAAGAGTTGGGAATAAAGGAATGGAAATGAAAGTGTTAATGATGGTATCTAGTTTGTGGAAATGAAGATCTTAAACGAGTATCAAACCCATAATATTTAACTAGTAAGATTCGTCCCCGCGTTTAAGTTTGTCTCAAAATGGATACATTTATTTAAAGGCAAAACCACATTAAGTTACTTTAGCGTATTGCGTGGTTTCAATTATTGTGATTACGTTTTGCTATTGATGATGTGTCGCTATATATGTTAGCTAAAAGCTTTGGCATATGAAATACATGTTTGTCTAAAGTCAATACCACAAACGTTTTTAAAAGTTTATAGTAACGAATACATATATTTTTTATGTGTAATAAACCAAAAATAAATTTAATGTAAGTTTTCTATATATTATTTAAAACCACAAAGGAGAAAAGTCGTGATAAAAAAAAAATTTGAATGTAAATTTTCAATATGTTAGCTAAAACCACAAAGGTTAAAAGTGCGATTAAAAACAAAATAGTGATACATAATGGTGTGTGGTACATAATTGTACGTGATATGACAACGAAAAAGTTGCAATATATTGGTTGGAAACCCAAAATGGTAAAAATATGTAAAAAACCAATAAGTAACCTGTGTTTGAAACCCGAACGGGATACGATATGACAAAATCGGAATAGTGGTTCAGGATGTGCGGTGGACGAATAGTAACTCGCCACGTAAGCGAGTTACTATTCATCATGTCATTTGCCTTAATATTATATATATATAATATAATGACTACATAAAAATGCAATCGTTAAGTTGAACAAGTTTGGTTCTAAAACAAAAATTCTTTTTAAGTTAAGCTACAAAGGTATTTATGTGATGTCACAGTGCAATGACTGCGGTGGTGGTGGCGGCATGCGGCGGTAGCGGTGGTGGTGTAGGTGGCGGCGATATAATGGCGGTGGCGGTGACGAGTGGTGATGGCGTGCGCGGTAGCGGCGGCGAATAGTGTAGTTTGTTGATGTTATGTGGTTTTGATGAATTGTTGAAACTTATTCAATGTTAAAACTTAAAACTCAACAAAATGAAATATGCTTTTATGATAGTAGACAAATACCCGCGCGATATGGCGACGGTGGCAACGGGTGGTGGTGGTGGTGGTGACGATGTGGGTATTAATGTAAAAGGGAATGATATAGTTAATTTAAAAGTTGAGGAATGTGTGTTGTAAATAATTTTATTAAGGATATTATAGGCATCATAGGTGAAAATGTTTAAATTAATGAACAAAAGAAAGAGGTATTTTGGGGTTAGCAACTACTACTTAGTTGAAAAAAATTAAAAAGAACAAATAGAGATACTAGAAATAAAGATAAATAAGAATATAGATAAACTCATAAGGATACTCTGGGTTGTACAGTGAGTTGGAATAGATCTCAGAGTAAAAAATTTGTACATTTTAGTAATGCAAACAATCCTTTTTTTGGAGCTGACGCTCTTTTTTTGTTGGTTCATAGTCCACACGGGGTTCTGGTCTTGTTACTTACGTATGTTTGCCACACCACACTAGCCCAATCCAAAATTGAATAACGGCCGATTTCCGTTTTCCAAAATAGCCCAGCTTATAACTGAAGACATATATCTCCAACAAATAAAGTACTGTAATAAACTACTTCAGAAATGAGATCACTACGAAAAAGAAAGGAAAAAAAAAAAAAAACCTTTTGATCCGCTTTTACCAAAAACTTTGTTCATGTTCCCTTAATAATACCTTTCAACATTCGAACACAATTTTCAATTCTTGCATGATTCCATATAGATTCCATCATCTAATTATCTTCTTTTTAGATTGACAATTGCACAATAGCTAGCTTTATATTTAGATATACATGTCAAAAAGAAATGGTATTGGTTTTATAGCACAAAAAGGAAAAAAAATACTTTAGCAGTTTCGAATCCAACAAGTATCAACATCAGTCCTTTCTTTGCTTATCTTATATCAAAAAGGAAAAAAAAAAAGAAAAAGAAAGGGAATGGTATTAGTATTTGTGAGATGTGACGGTGTTAAATACTTATCATTTGCATGTAACCCAATTTTTAAAAAAATAGTTTATTAACAGTGTTTTGAAAGTTTGGTTTATTACCATTTCTACTTGGTGGGGATCAACATTAATTATATAATTTAAACTAAAGGATATTAAACGAAACTTAAGAGAATATTAACTAACGACTACAAAAATTATTAACAGAGCTAAAGGATAGTATCAACAATCGTTTATTTCTTCAAAACTACTTATACTTCATCTACACTGTCACTACAATTTTATGAATTTTTGAGGAATTAATACTTATCAAAGATATATTATAGAATTAGAAAAGTTGAGAACTAGTACCACTACTACTGAATTGAAAGGCCGGGGTGTACTAAAAAGATAATGTGAAAGTTACATTACCGATCTGACCAAAGCCCAAGTCATTATCAGTCTCATTCGTCAACTAATTTGGAATCCAATGATATATGGATTTCATGCATTGGCACATGCAAGATTCCATTCTTCAAACTCTGCCCACTTATCTTTCTTTTGGCTCACTCTTCATTTTCCAAAATTTGTGGGGTATGATTATATGGAATGTATATCATACGCATAATCATGTGTAGATCATTTATAGTGTCAATAAGTCAACTGATGGTCAATAAGGCCATGCTTCACTTGCCATCAATTTATATACGGTTAATTATAACGACATAATATATAAGCGATCGAAAGAAGTTTTGATTTAAATCAACTAGCATTCTAGACGTTGGATAAGGTTCATTAACGATAAGGTCATGAGTTCGAATTTCACAAGAAGGTTTTTTTTTAAAATGAGGTTTTCTCTTGTATTGGTGATTTGGTATTGACATATGATCGGGTGGTACCACTAATGACACGATAATACTCGATCTAATGGTCTATCAGTAGTCCAAAAAATTTCCGTTTAGAAACATGTAGCCAATCGAAAAATCCAAAAAGTATTTTATTGTGGAACATATTTGATTAAAAGTTCACAAAGTCTACCTTTTTCTTTAGAACCAACAAAGTTTAAGAAAGAAAAAGTATATCTTGATCATTGTTTGTAAGTTTTAGTGTGTTTTGCCGTTAAAAAATAAAATAAAATAAAATAATAAGTTTTAGTGTGTAATTAATGATTAACTCTTACAAAGCTACAATGAAAAACCTATTTCTATAATGTATTTATAATATAATCTAAATTTAAATTTAAACTACCTTATAAAGCATTTACTCCCTCTCATTTTTTCAAAAAAGAACTTGATCTAACCAAATTACCCATCTCTTTTATCCATTAGTTTGAATATCATTACCTAATATACCTATCATACCATTAAATCTCAACCACTCATTTTCCCCTCTCTTCTCAAATCTCAACCACTCATTTTTTCTCTCTCCTCCATAAATTATTTTATTCCTCTAATTCATTCAAAATCTTTTATCTCAAAAACCGTACATAGATAAATTATAAAAATTATATGGGTGTTTTAAAATTTCATGCTCTTTCATTAGAGATGTCATTCGATATACTTTCGACGAATTTTTAAATCCAAGGCGGAGCCCGTCCAGATAGATCACCCCATCACCGATAACCCCTATGACCTATCACCCCTTATAATCGATCACCTCTTATGACCTATCACCACCACCATCTCACCGTCGCACCGCGCGGGCATTTGGCTAGTATCTTATAAAAAAATAACCCACCCCCAAAAATCTCAAATAAGGAATTGATTTACCTAAAATATCCCTCTCTTTTATTCATTAATTTAAACATTTCTACCTAATATACCTATAATACCGTTAATGAAATAATTTACACCATAAATCCATCAATCCGTAAAATAACTACACTACCTCCTTTAACATCAATTACCTTACATTCACCATCATTGCCGCCCCCACCACCCGTCACTGCCAGCATCTGTCGCCACTGCCACCGCCGCCACCACCACCCAGCGCCACTACCACCATCGTCGTCGCATTGCGCGGGCATATTACTCGTCATTTATAAGGTGGTTAACTTTGGAAGAAAATTACGTCAACAGCTTAGTAGTAAAGGTCATTATTAATTCTATATATTCAAGTTATGGTCCATTTGACTAACTATGCCATTAATCCATTATATGATTGCTTTAACATCTTTTTCATTTAGTTGGCAATAAAGCTAGCTTCATGCCAGTGTTTTTATACTCTACTCACTCGAAACACAGGCAATGAAATAAATATGTATTTACGCTTATAAGTCTTTTGCATTTTAGTTGCAGCCACTGACAATAATGGAAATTTGCATGTACATAGAGATGCACACAAAAACCGGGTCAAAATAATCGAAAACGAACCTGGTCAAACCCGAGTTTGACCAAAACCGGTTCATGTTTTGGAAAACCCGACAGTTTGAAACCGCTTTCGTTTTCGGGTTTCGAAACCGAGTAGACACCGGGTTCAAAATCAGGTCAGTTTCGGTTTTGGAAAAAAAAACGGTAAAAAACAGTTCACCTTTGACCAAAAACCGGGTTCAATCCGGTTCGGGTTTGGTCAAACCCGATTTCTAGCTCCGTTGACCAAACCAGCGGTTCGGGTTCGGGTCAGGTGGGGGGAAAACACGACTTTTGTGCATGGCTACGTGTACATAATTGTTAGTATATCAAATTATTCTACTTGCATGATTATAAAAAAGACAATACCAAAACACGGACAATAGAGGTCAATGTTTCTATATTTATAGATTTTTAAATTTTGCCTCTGGATTATTTTCTATGGACTTTTTAGATTTACTACGACAAATATTTCATTTGTTTACACTCATTTCTTCAAATTTTAAGAAGATATGAAAACAATTGTTAATTTGTTCACACTTATAAATGTGTGAAAGACATTTAAAAGTGTGAATAAAGTTAAAAATCAAAATCTTTTTACACTTATTTATGTAGAAACAAAAAGTTCGCATTCTCAAGTGTGTAAAAATATATAATTTTTCACACTTTTAAGTGTGAATATTTTGTTTATACATTTTTAATTGTGAAAAAAGAATGACTTAATTCCACACTTTTAAATGTGAGTTTTTTAACACAATTTTAAGTGTTTTTTTAATTTAATTGCGGATGATGTGGCATGGGGATATTGATCTATCAGTATATTGGGTTAGGACAAAATAATTTCGGTGTGTTCGTTTAGTTGCTGAAACAATTGATTGATGTGTTGATGAGATAACATGTATACTTAGAGATATTGATGTTGTCATTTGAGACGGCCTAAATTAATCCCCTATAGCATCCAAAGGTACCCTTATAAATAATTTAATACTTATATTTTTCATATTCATTTACCTAAATTTTTCTTCTTATGTAGTTATTCAGTTACCAATTTTCTAAAATTCACTGGAACATTATTTTCTATACTACTACACCCTCGAAGTTGGGATGAACCACTATAAAATTTATTAAATGGCGTCTAAAAACTATTTAGTTCCGATATATTGGGGCGGGAAGTATGCAACTATGCTAGTAATAAGAAATATTTTCATCAAGGTTCAAATCATGATTAATTACATAGAACAACTAACTAATTAATCCATGAACAGAGGAGGCCTAGAGGGGGGCAAACCTGATTCCCGGCCGAGGCATATATTCGCAGGTGGCATAAAATTTTGAAAATTCTATATTATGTATTATAAACTGGGAAATATAGATCAACCAAATTGCTATGAAGAATGTTGTGAAAGCTTCATGAATCATAAGTTAACTAACAACTAATATATATATATTTCTAATATTATGATTTGTTAAGTACAGAGAATATATAGTTTTATTTTATAACGTTAGTTACTATTTAAAAAAAAATTAGTTTATACGTACGTTTAAATTTGCTAGGAGTCGAGGACATTTTTGTCACTGTTCAGCAGGGGCATTTAAATCTTCAGGGCCGCCGCTGTCCATGAATAAATGGAACTAATATTTCACTATATATATTAGAAAACAATATATCTATTAAAAATAAGAGAATAAAACACTATATGAATTAAACAAATTATGATGACAAGAAAAAAAAATCAGAAAAGAATATTTAGAAAAGAAAATAAACTATCAAGCAGCTGGTTAGCAAACAACCAAACAGTCTGAAAATGATAAACTCCGCATGTTATGGATTAAAGATTTCATTTGTACAAACTGAAGAAGTGTATAATTGCTTTTCTGTTGAAAATGGGAATGTAAAATTTACAGTTATTAATTTAAACAAACAAATTTATCATTCACAACAGTTTTAATAAATGGCATTGGGCACTGAGTTAATTCCATGTAAGTGGTAGGGGAATTCCAAGCCTAGTGCAGTAACAACTTTTAAAGTGTGTCAACAACAATTTCAACACCATAAATAAATAATGAATATGGGTGGTCCAATAGTAACACACGGTTGATGTGTCCAATCTATTTTTCAAGATTAAAATTGGTAATTTTGGGGAAGTGTTTTTTGAAAACAAATGAAAAGTCTATCATCATCATAATAAACAAAGCTAAAGTTTGTTTAGTTTTGTAACTTATTAATGAAATATCTTATAAAAATTACGAGAACATCAGTAGTTTTGGTTATAGAAAAAACATTCTAGCTAAAACATGCTAGTCGGTACAATAAATATGACAAAATCTTAATTATAGAGAAAACAATATGTGAAAATAAAACTCATTAAAAATGGTGTGTTTTTAAATATTTCTTTTTCTTAAAACATATGGAGGACCAGGGCTACTCTCACATAACTACAATTTTGAGACTATTTGAAATTGTGTTGTCTCCTTTTCTTTTAACACTAATTGAAATTACAAGGGGACCAATTGATAAGGAGAGGCTAGGTTCATTTAACTTTCGAGTTTGCTTGTCAATGTAGGATCAACCTTTTTGTAGAGATTTTTGTTGTTTGTAGTAAAAAACTACAAACAATTCCAAACTAATATAACCATAACGATTTCTTCACTTACTTTATCACTTTATCTTCATATATAAACCCCAACCCTTTCTTCTTTTTAATCGTCACCTAAACGACGAAGACCAAATGGATGAACGAATGTATAACTGACAACTGGTGCCAACATTTTATTTAAGGGACAAACTCTTCACTAAAGTGATGGTCGGCTCCAATTGATAACAATCTTAAGATATAATGCAATTAATTCAGTGTTTTATCATGTGAAATGGATATTTTAACATTTACTCTCATGTTTAACAATTTACCCGGAATATATATCAATGCAAGAGAATTGTATCATAAAAATTAAAAACCCTTCAAAAGGGTTTTGTTAAACGAAGTCTTTAAGGGCTTTCGTTAAGGTGTATTAAATAGTTGTACACTTACCATAAAATTCAGGGAGTGAACTTTTGATATGAAAACGTATAACTTCAAAAAAGTTGTATGTTTCTATATCAAAAGTCCACCCTTAAATTTTATAGTAAGTAACTATTTAATGCAACCTTAACGAAAAGCCCTTAGGGCTTCGTTTAGCAAAACCCTTAAATATAATTAAAAAATATATAATTTCTTATATTTTCAAAGTATCTATTCAAAATTTAATCATTAAGCATAATCTTGTAATTCTACCAATATACTAAAACAGGATTGTGTATTTTTTTAATCGACACTTGACGTATTCTTTGCACGACATGTGTCACTTTTGGTGTAATTTAAAAAAAGATTCCTAATTGATAATTACCTAATTGTAATCAAATACTAATTTTTAGATTTAGTATAAAAAATGTTTTTGATCGACATTTGGCGCATTCTTTGCACGACATGTGTCACTTTGGTGTAACTAAAAAAAGATTCCTAATTCATAATTACCTAATTGTAATCAAATACTAATCTTTAGATTTTATATATAATCTATTATATATTTTATTATTATTATACTAAGTTTCCATATATATGATTTATAAAAAAATTAATAATGTTAACAACTAATATATCAATACGGAATACAACTATCTTAAAAGATAAGATATATGTTAAGTTTTAAACATCCAATTAAACAAATATATTATACAATTCATGAGGTTTCATATAATATGTGAAGGTGTCTATATCCAAACTTAAGAATCTAACAGCCATATATTCTTTATTCGCTATATAAATATAATTGTATCATCATATATTATATAATCCGTACATCGTACGGGTATTAAGACTAATAATAGTATATATAAACAAAATTTGAACCTTTTTTTCTTTTTAAATTGTATTACATTTTCGAAAAAGAATTACTCCATTACTGATATTCTACCAAGAGTAAAATGTTATTGTTACGTCAATTTAATTACACGTACAATGAACATATATGCATCTTTTCTAATTTTTAATTAAATTTGTAAGAAAATACACATTTAATATATTGATTTTCTATGAAAGATTGTTGTTACATGTATGTATGTACAATGAATGCAATACATTATGATATATTGGTAATTGGTTTCATGACACTCATAGCGTAAATGCGTTAGTTGTGTTTGATAAAATTGTATCTACCATATATTATTCTATTCATCGTCACAAGTCACAACTCCTCTTCATTGCCATTCTACCTGAAAAATTCATTTACCTAATTCTTTCAAAAATTTAAGCTTCTTTTAAACTACACAAACCTATCGTTTGTAACACATTGTTTTTATTTTATATCAATATACTAGCGTTAATGACCAGTTGTTTTAATTTATTTTAAAAGGATTGAATGAACATATATTAAAATTGGAATTGAAGCTCGATCAAGACTATATATAATGCATCCCGATTATATGTTTCGTGAGTTCCATAACAACTTTAATTATGCTTTTAAGTTTGAAGTTCATTGTATATAATATATATAAATATATATATATTAGATATACTATTATATATTATATATATATATATATATAGGGGTGGGATAAATTGAGTCCAGCTTAATTTGAGTCCAAAAATGGTCCATGTAACTTACACATGTGTAAGTCGTGGTGGCGGTGGTCGCCGTCGCCGGAAAATCATGGTGGTGGTCGGAGATGATGGTGGTGGTGGTAGGAGGTGGTTGTAATTTGAGGAGATGGAAGAAAATCAATGGACTCAAATTAGACTCAAAATAAGCTGGACTCATTTTATCTTTTCCCTATATATATATATATTATATATAATGTATATATATATATTAATAATTATATATATATATATATATATATATATATATAGGGGTGGGATAAATTGAGTCCAGCTTAATTTGAGTCCAAAAATGGTCCATGTAACTTACACATGTGTAAGTCGTGGTGGCGGTGGTCGCCGTCGCCGGAAAATCATGGTGGTGGTCGGAGATGATGGTGGTGGTGGTAGGAGGTGGTTGTAATTTGAGGAGATGGAAGAAAATCAATGGACTC
>CM067172.1:64995960-64998460 GCA_034093135.1 Erigeron breviscapus | reverse complement strand
GTAAACGTTCGATTAGATATTATATATTTGTTTGTTTTAATTTGAAAATGAATGAACATGAATATCATTTTTTTCTCTTTTGACTAACCGAATGGACAAGAATATTCGTCACGTTTGTTAATATTTATGTTTATTCGTTATTTCATTATTATATATCATATACAAACACTAACATAAAACAAAAATGTAACCTTTCATAAAATGACCAATTTTTTTTCATTGATGGATAACAAATGAACTTTCTTTTAATTCAAAACAACCGGCTCATTAAATATGCACCGTCCGATCATATCCCACCCGCTTACCTTTATTATCACTCTCCCTTCATTTGTCTACATTCTCAATTCTCTCACAAACTCATTTTCCTTAATTAATAAGACAACAGATATATAAAGCTCCATTTTCTCCATTTATCAACACATACAGTCACATTCCCATAAAATATATATGGCTGAAGAAACAGGCACCAGCGGATGCGAAAGCGCGACGATATCGGTTTCAAATACACACGACAAATGCACACACTGCACTAAAGATAATGCTGATCATTTTACTTCAAGTTATAAAAGAAGAAGAGTTGTTGTTTCTGAAGATGATGATCATCATGAGAATACTTTAAAGGTTTCCAAACATAAATTTGAAATGAATTTCGACGAAAATAATATTGTTTCGACCGGTGTAACAAGTACTTCTCATGATCATGTAATTTCGTCGTGTTTATGCTCGGTTAATAAACATGATTCCATTCCAGATCATATAATTAAGGTATATATATATGTGTAACTCGCGGTTATAAAAAAAAATTTATAGTAAATATATTTATTTTCATTTACTTCTTTATTTAATTTGTACATATTAAGCATTAAATATATGTTAAGTTTTTTGATGAATGTATAATAATTGCAGGCTAAGTGTATTCCCAAAACCGGAATTTTCATTTCACTTAACAAAAGTTTCAGGTAAACTTTGACTATATAATATTCTAGTATTATTTTTGTATAATTTCACATTCTTAAATTTTGTGTTTTGAGGTTGTTTTTAATGTTGATGTAATTCAGAGATGTGTCTAGAACAAGTACTATGAGATGTTTGGAATCAGAAGAAATGGCGGACGCAACGAATGAGGCGGCTACTTCATGCCGGAAACCTTCACCAGTTGTTGTAGCAAAAATGCCGTCTGCCGAAGAGCTTGAGGAGTTTTTTGCCAAAGCGGAAAAATATGAGCAAAAACGTTTTGCAGAAACGTAAGTACAATATAATAATTTATGATTAGCGACTAACTAATAGATTGTGAATTCTAGTCGTTCTTATAAAAAAATAATTATGAGTGCACCATGAGATCATGTGAATATTTGCAAATAAAATGAAAAAAGAGAACGTAGTTAAATTTCTTTTGACGACGGCCGATTCTAAATCTACTTTTAAACTACACGAATGCCTAGGATGCTGTTTAGAATTTCTAAGAAACCCCTTTGATTCTCATAAATGTGAAAAGTGAGATTCAAACCCAGATGATTTCCCTAAGTTCAAACAATTTTAGATTAAATTTTTGAACAAGATTCGAAGTTCTCTAAAATTCGTATGATCTCCAGAATAACAAAAACCAATCGAATGATAAAACAAGTGGTATTTAAAGGCAAATAGGGAATGTGTAATTCGGCCCCTATATGAAATTCGACCCTATGGTCGAATTTTGTCACCAAAGTCGACTTGATCACCTCCGAGGACGACTTGTTCACTTCCAAATCTTCCAATTAAATCAAACAAACCTCTTTTCACGAACACACTCTCTTCCAAGCAAGACACTGCCAAGATTAATTTGTCAATTGTTGAAATCACTAACCCCAAACACGATCAATGGCTCTGATACCACTTGTTAGTCCCTTATTAGCCAAACGGATCTATGAGATTAGTTAACCAATTATAGAGTGCGGAAATTCTCTATAACCAGCAAACAACAATATTGAAGACACAAACAATATATAATGAACAATGTATTGTTTGGAATAATAAGCTTTGTATTATTAATAATAATCACTATTAGAAATAACACACACAAGCTCTCAAAAGTAAAACAAAAGACTTGGAAGATTAACCTTAAACATAAAGGTTTCATCTCCTTTATATAGGCAATGGATGGTATGATTCGACCACCATGTCAAATTCGACCTTAAGGTCAAATTCGACCATATGGTGGATTTCGACCACCATGCCATTTGTTGGTCAATCTTGACTTTCGACCTTATTTGACGCTAAAACATATCGTTCAATACACAATTAACTTAAAACTATATTTCTATAATCTGTTGTCACTAGAATATGTACCAACAAGGTTCGTCCCTTTGGTCCTTTGTTTGACTTGTACATAACGTCCAACCATCGTTTAAGTGTTCTATGAAACTTATAAACCTTGGCTCTACATTCTTGTACCTGCAAAACAATTATATAACACACAAACATAACAATAAACATAAACAGATTTCACATTGAAGTTCAAACG
>CM067172.1:64945545-64984149 GCA_034093135.1 Erigeron breviscapus | reverse complement strand
CCCCGACGGATGAGAGTTTTGAGGAGGTTGTTGCTGATGGAAGTTCGAGGGTACCGAATTCTGTTGATGTACCACCCACGGATTTAGAGCTTAAGCCATTACCTTCCCATTTGGAGTATGCTTATTTGTCAGGTGAATCTTCTTTACCCGTGGTTATCTCGTCCTCACTCTCGAGTGACGAGAAGGATTGTCTTTTGTCTGTGCTTCGAGCCCATAAGCGCGCTTTTGCTTGGAAGACCACCGATATTCCAGGTATTAGTCCTAACTTTTGTCAGCATAAAATAGATTTTGTTGATGATGTTAAGCCCGTTGTCCAGAGACAAAGGAGGCTTAATCCGAACATGAAAGAAATTGTTAAGAAAGAGGTCATTAAGTTGTTAGATGCTGGGATCATTTTTCCTATTGCTGATAGTCCTTGGGTTAGTCCTGTTCATTGTGTGGCCAAAAAGGGGGGCATGACAGTTATTGAGAATGAGAATAAGGAACTCTTGGCCACTAGGACTATAACGGGTTGGCGGGTTTGTATTGATTACCGTAAGCTTAATGATGCCACCCGTAAGGATCACTTTCCCTTCCTTTCATTGATCAGATGTTAGAAAGACTTGCAGGTAATGAATATTTTTGTTTCTTAGATGGGTTTTTCGGGTACTTCCAAATACCCATTGATCCCAAGGACCAAGAAAAGACCACCTTCACATGCCCATTTGGTACTTTTGCTTATCGGCGAATGCCGTTTGGTTTGTGTAATGCCCCAGGCATCTTTCAAAGGTGCATGATAGCTATTTTCCAGGACATGCTTGAAACCTCCATGGAGGTTTTCATGGATGATTTCTCGGTTTTTGGGGACTCTTTTCATACTTGCTTGCATAATTTGGAAATGATGTTAGAACGGTGTGAGAGGGCACACCTTGTTTTGAATTGGGAAAAGTGCCATGTTATGGTGACCGAGGGAATTGTTTTAGGGCATAAAGTGTCTAAGGCCGGGATTGAAGTTGATAGGGCTAAGATTGATGTTATAGCCAAACTACCCGCCTTCCAATGTGAAAGGGGTAAGGAGTTTTCTTGGACATGCCGGTTTTTACCGCCGTTTTATTAAGGATTTTTCTAAGATACTCGTCCTATGACCCACTTGTTGGAGAAGGACGTCCCTTTTGTGTTTGATGATGCTTGTTTGAGTGCATTTCAGGTTTTAAAGGAGAAGTTGACTAATTCTCCTATCATGGTTGGACCGGATTGGGAATTGCCATTTGAGTTGATGTGTGATGCAAGTGACTATGCTGTGGGAGCCGTGCTTGGGCAAAGGGTTGATAAGCATTTCAAGCCAATTTATTTTGCTAGTAAGACCTTGAACCCCGCTCAGCATAATTACACCACTACTGAGAAGGAGTTGCTTGCCGTGGTCTTTGCCTTTGATAAGTTTATATCTTATTTGGTGTTGAGTAAGACCATTGTTTTCACCGACCATTCAGCCCTTAAGTACTTGTTCTCGAAGCAAGATGCTAAACCTAGGCTTATCCGATGGATTTTGTTGTTACAAGAGTTTGATATAGAGATTAGGATAAGAAAGGTGCTGAAAACTTGGCGGTCGACCATTTGAGTCGTTTGGAAGATCCTCACCGGGAGGAACTTCGAGATGGGGAGATTAATGATCACTTCCCCGATGAGTCTTTAATGTTTATTTCTAACTCTGATGATGCTCCTTGGTTTGCAGATATTGCTAATTATTTGGTTGCAGGTGAGATACCGAATGATTTCACGTCCCAACAAAAGAAGAAGCTCATATCGGATGCTAAGCACTATTTTTGGGATAGTCCATACTTGTTTCGTGTTTGTGCAGATGGTATGGTAAGGAGATGTGTAGCTGGAGCTGAGACGAGGGAGATTCTTGATGCTTGTCACTATGGTCCAACTGGAGGTCATTACGGTCCTTCAGTTACTGGTAAGAAAGTTTTTGATGCAGGTTTCTAATGGCCTACAATTTTCAAGGAGGCCCAGACTTTGGTAGAGACTTGTGACATTTGTCAAAGACAAGGGAGCATTACTAAGCGGATGAGATGCCTCAACAAAGCATTCAGGTATGCGAGGTATTTGATATTTGGGGTATAGACTTCATGGGACCATTCCCACCGTCTAATAAGTTTCAATATATTCTTGTCGCCGTTGACTACGTGTCTAAATGGGCCAAGCCAAGGCTTTGCCCACGAATGACGCGAGGGTAGTCATTGATTTCTTGAAACAATTATTCTGTCGATTTGGTTGCCCTAGAGCTTTGATTAGTGACCGAGGCACCCATTTTGCAAATCATCAATTAGCTAAGGTCATGAAGAAATATGGTGTTGTGCATTATTTTTCTACTTCTTATCATCCACAAACTAGTGGACAAGTAGAAAACACCAATAGGGCTTTGAAAAGGATTTTAGAGAAAACTGTTGGAGATAACCCCAAGGTTTGGTCGAAGAAGTTGGATGACGCCTTGTGGGCGTTTAGGACGGCTTTTAAGACACCGATTGGCACCACGCCATACCGGTTGCTCTATGGCAAAACTTGCCATCTTCCTATTGAGATAGAGCATAAGGCGTATTGGGCGTTGAAGAATCTGAATTTGGATATGATGGAAGCTAGTGTACTTAGAATGTTGCAACTTCATGAGCTTGATGAGCTTAGGCTAAGTGCTTATGAGAATTCTAGGCTTTACAAGGAAAGGACCAAAGTTTGGCATGATAAGAGGATCCGTAGGAAGGAGTTTAAGGTTGGAGCTAAGGTTTTGTTATTCCTGTCTAAATTTAAGATTAAGCAACCTAAACTCACTTCTAGATGGATTGGACCATTTGTGATTAAGCATGTGTATCCGTCGGGTTATGTGGAGTTGTTTAAGCGTAATGGTGACGGGTCATTCATTGTCAATGGTCATAGGCTTAAGTTGTATTTGGAAGAAGAGCAAGTTGAGGGGATAATCGAGGAGATCACCATTTTTGAATTGGAAACTTGATGGTTGGTCGAGTCTAGCTAAAGACTCGTTAATAACTTGAGCGCTTCTCGGGAGGCAACCCGTGTTATTTTATCGCATTTTATTTTCTTTTTATTAGTTAGATTTGATTTTGATTTGTCAAAAAAGTGCAGGTGCAGATTTGGTGTGAAGCGGATTGAGGTAAGTTGTTTTTAGTTTGTCATACAAAAAAAAATTTCTAAGGCAAAATGAGGGAATTCGGAACAGTGAATCCCCACTGCGCCGCAGTGGGGAAGACCGAAGCCCACTGCGCCGCAGTGGGCACGTTGGCTGGCCATTTGGGGGCGGGGTAATAAGTTAGTCAAGGGAGATTTAATTCTTTTTCACCTCAAAATTCTTATCTTCTTTCTCTCTTGTCTCTTGAAACCGAAAAAGCTTCACAAAACCCCCCAAGCACCCGAATTTACCCATAAACTCACATCAATCTTGCATTTTCTTCCTCTTTTCTCCTAGATTATCATCTATCTATCATCATCATGGGAAGAGGAGTAAGTTTTCTTGATTATGTTTTCTTTTATTTTCTTTAATTTTTGATTTTTAGTTCTTAGGCTTGTCATTGTTAAATTAATTAGTGGGTTTTGTTAGTTTTGTGATATTGAGGCTATTGGGGTGGTTATTTCTCAATTCTAACACTTGTTCTTCCGAATTTGACTTTGAAATTGAAGTTAGGGTTTTGAAAAATTTGGGGATTTATGGATGAATAAGTGTGTGGGGGGAAGTAATGTTTGATTATGTGGTGATTATTGCTTGTTGTTGCTGATGGAATGATTAATTCCCCCTAGTTTTTGGCTGCCTGTCGTAATGAAAACAAGAACCTACCCAGATTTCTTAGCCCACTGCGCCGCAGTGGTGTTGTGTGTTGGCCACTGCGCCGCAATGGCCGCACCTGACCTACACGTGTTACTTGCCTCACTGCGCCGCAGTGAGGACCAACCAGTCCCACTGTGCCGCAGTGGGAATCCTCTGACCCACAGTTGAGTTTGATATTGAATGAGGTTTCAAGTTTTGCATTCCACATTTAACGTGTTTGTTTGCTTTAATGTTTGTGATTGCAGACTGCTACTACTGATAAGAGGAAGCAAGCGGAGGTGGGACAATCTAGCGGGACTGCCGATGTCCCCGGTAAGACGGCTAGGAGAGAACCAGCGGTACCTCCTCTTAATTATTGGCCGGGTGCATTGAACGAGAAGCATGCATGGTTAGAGTTTGATGGGGCTAGGCAACCCCACAAGAACAATTATTTGAACAAGCTTTACACGCTTCATAAGCAAGTTGTTTGCCCACCCAGGTATCTTGCTCAATCTGACGCTCGGTTTTTTGGGGTTCAGGGTGATATTGGAAGGTGGTTTAGTATAGAAGCGAGGGTTGGTGATAGGACAGTTAATAGTGATATGTGGCAACAGATTTTTCTTAACAGGGAACCTGTCTATCGTGAGTTATGCCTTGAGTTTTATTCTAGTTTGAAATTGACTAAGGAATTGAATAAGATCAAGGATATTTTTGAAGAAAGGGTTGTTTTGTTTTACTGTGGGGGACAGCAAAGGAAGCTGTCTATAGCTGAGTTTGGGTTTTATGCTGGTATGTATTCTAGGCAAGAGTTGGATAACCAGGACTTCAGGCAACTTTTGAGACAGGGTTATTATGTCAAAGGTGATTTGGGTGATGGTGAGTCCATTCCACAGTATTGGGGTCGGATTTCTGGAGGAGAGGCTTGGCCTTCTGGTGGGACGGTTAGTGTGTCTAAGATCCACAGTGTTAATCTTAGGTTGCTTCATAGGATCATAGTTACGTTTTTGGTCCAGAGGTCTACTCATTGGGACAAGGCATACCAGACTGATTTGTGGTTGCTAAAGCTATTTTCAGAGGGGGCTCCTAGGAAGTTTGCATTGGCCCCGATGGTTGTGATTGATCGCATGTGTAATCATTCTGACTCAGAGTTGGTTTTGGGACATTTCATCACCGGATTTACAAGAGGATGGGTGTATTTGATTCTGAGGAGTGCCAGACCCATCTGTCTCCACAAGTTAATCAAGAGGATTTCCATGTTAAAGAGTTGATTCGGGGGAAGATAGTGAAGAAGAAGCAGGGGAGCCAGCCTGCTAGATTGTTGGATGACACTGGTGTTGTTGAGGAACCACCTCCAGACTTGGAGGCTGCTGATGTAGAGATGGGTGATGCTTCCCAGGAGCCACCTAGGATGCGTGGTCGTAGCATCCCTGTCCCGAGCTCCTTTGATCTTACGCTTTTGGGACAGACTGTTCAGAATATATATGATGATCAGCAGGCTAGCCACCGGGCTTTTAATGACTACCAGCGGAGGATGGATCAGGACATGACCTGGATTGGATCACAGCAGGCCCACACAAACTATAGCCTTGATTATTATCAGCCTATGTGGGATGCTCAGTATCATGGTCGGAAGTTTGTTCGACCTGACCCGATTCCTCCATTCTCTCCACCGCCTATTTATGTCCCTGATTATCGTAGGGGGGTCAGCCTTTTTTCTCTCAGACGACTGTTCCGGGGAACATGTCACCACGACCCCATGATTTAGGAGGTTCTCCTCGTGGTCCAGTACAGTTTGGGGTTTTTCAGGGTGGACATGATGCTGGTGGATCCGGAGGTTTTGCCGGTGGTTCATCTTCCTTTGTTCCTGGTTTTGATGCAGGTGCTTCAGGATTTGATGCTGGTCAGTCAGGGGGAGGTGCTGGTGGTTCAGGTTCAGCTCAGGAGGAAGAGCAAGATTGGGTGACAAGTATTTTTGGCAAACCTGGACTACCCTATGGCTACCATGGACATCAGCAGTGAGTGGAGATGATTCCCATCCGGTACCGTGGGATGGAATCATATGATGATTGATTTTGTTGGTATTCTTATGACATTACTTTATTTATCATTGTCTGGTATCCACCCTACGGGGTGATGAAACATTTGTAATTTCCTTTGTTTTCTTTTATTTCCTGCATGGTACTTTATTTTGTTTGCACTATTTTGGATATTTTGGATGGTTGGTCTTTTGGAATGTTATTGAACAGGTTTGATCCGATTGATGGCAATACCTAGTGGAACCCAAGTGTGGGGGAGGACCCGTTGGATTTGTTTGATTATGTGATCGTGTTAGTAGCTCACTATGATGTCATGTGCATATGCTGGCAGTAAGTTCAGCGCAATATTTTTGATTGGCATCTTTATTAACATTGTTTCACACACAGCTCTCGCACCTTCCGTTTTGGACTAAGTTTGTTTCTCCCGTCAACCAAATTGGACTTCCTTTTATAGGAAGAGCAATTTGTGGTGCGGGGTCGACTTACTTGTTTTGAAACGGAATGTGTCCATGATCCGGTATGTGTTCTCATTTTTTTCTGTCTATTATGCTTACCCCTATTTACCTTTGTTTTGACCGAATATGGACATTGAGGGCATTGTCCATCTTAAGTGGGGGGGTGGCAAATAGGTTTAAGCAATCGGATATATCTCTTTTGTTGTATTGCCATTGAGATTTAGCCATTCTTGTGGATGTGTCCCTCTCGTAGGCTTTTGGTTTTATCCAAGAGTAAGGGTTCTATCTTGAACTCTGAACTATGATGTGCATGTTTGAGATTGGTTGTTTCGATTTGGTAAGATGACGGAAGATGGTATGATTTGAAACTTGTGTTGAGCTTGTCCTTGTGGTAAATTGCTTTTGTCACTTAATTCATAACAACTTAATGAGCAATTTTACTACAAAATTTTTCCTTGGCACAATTTTAATCGGCGAAATGTGTTCCGAACGGTTATTGGGCTGATCCTTGTGGATTGATAACATTACTTGCATACTCAAATTTCCCAAACACCTAAAGTTGTGAGATTCATCATTCATTTATAGATGTGCTAGGTGTTTACGGTTTTGGTTTGATTGCCTTGTAATTTGTCCCTCTCTTAGGATCTTGGATTTATTCGGGAGTAAGGGTTCCATTTCGAACTCTGAACTAAGATGTGCGAATTTGAGGTTTATTTATTCCATTTCCGGGTTCATTTCTTTGATATGAGTGTGCCGGTGATGTGTTGAGCTAGAACTTGCCTGGTGATCGTTACGAGACCGCAGTGAGATCACTTTTGTGATATAAGTACATTGGATGACGAATTGGCATATTAGGTTTGACCCGTATTTTCTTTCTTTCTTTGCACTTTGCTTTTGTATATTTTTACCTTTACTATACATACACTTTCTTTCCTTCCTTTGTAAACCTTTGTTGCACTCATCCTTAGTGCAAAGTACACTTATACATCCTTTTTAACTTAGCCTTTTCCTTTGTATATATCCACTTATATATGTAAACTTTACCTAATTATACCTTACTATACCGATAGTCTAATCTGGGGGGCCATTGATTGTCATTGGTTTGTTTGGATGGTTTGGGAGAGCTTCAATGGATTGTCTAGTGGAATATTCTTGTCTATGAGAATACGTCAATTGGTCAAGTTATTGGGGAATGTCTTGGATTGTTCAAAGGAAGTATATTGTTATAGACATTGTTCATCATTGTAAGAGGGTGCCTACTAGTAGAGTAAAAATGGTTCAAAATAAGAGAAAAAAGTGAAAAACAGAAAAATTTAAAAAAAAAAAGAAAGAAAAGAACTTGGGCTACTAGTAGGTATATGTCAAAAGAATTGTTGTATCATTTGGTTCGTGAATATAATGGAAGACTTGGTTGAATTGTAGTTGTTTGAAGTTGATACACCACAATGGTGTCGGGTTTACTTGGTACTTTTGGAGGTGTCTTAGCGGGATAACATCTTATGGGTTGTTGGCAATCAATGGTAAGGGTTTGATTAGACTATTTTGTACATAACTTATCCTTTTGTTATTTCCTATTAACATTTACCTAAACTTCCCAAATCCCATTGTAAATACCCTTAGCCTAACTTTACAACCGACTTATATGCCATATTTTGATGATGTACTTGGTGCTTACGCCACGTCGGTGGAGCTATGATCCTTGTTCAAGCCTATGGTAAGATATGCATCACGACTGTGCTATGATTATATTCAACCCAATAGTAAGTTCGTTGGAGTAGGATGATTTTGATAGGCTCATTTGTTTCACTTTTGCTTAGTCGTGTTATTGAGGCTTGTGGACTATTCAGATATTGTCAAACATTTCGGGTTTTCATTTAAGATTAAAAATGCTTCACCCAACTTTTTGTCATTGACATGCTTGGTGTGGCTTCTTTTTGATACTCGTAATTTGTTTCTATAGATTCATTGCCAAGGAATGCTTTTTGCTTAATTTCCAGATTTGCTTGAGGACAAGCAATGCTCAAGTGTGGGGGGATTTGATGTGACCAATTTATATAGATTGCCCACATCATTATTGGCCTTTTTCGTATGTGTTTTGAGTCGATTTTGTATGCATTTGGCGCGTTTATGGTGTTTGTTAGTGCTTTCAGGTTCTTAGCAGGTTGCGCGCCCATTTGGTACATTTTATGACGATTGTTGGCCAAAAAGTTGACCCGAGTGTTCGAGTGATGTTGATAATGAAGAACAAAGATTTCAGCAGATATGCATTGCGCCGCAGTGGGAGGGTTATTGCCCCACTGCGCCGCAGTCGTTGGGTACCAAAGATACAAGATTCCAGTGAATTATCACTGCGCCGCAGTGGGAGCATTCACACCCCACTGCGCCGCAGTCAACAACGAATAAACAATTCAGGGACTTCTCACTGCGCCACAGTGGGAAGTGCACAAGGCCACTGCGCCGCAGTGAGTGCACGGGAGAATCAGGGTTGCAGCCTTTTGCTGCAGATTTTGGGGGAGGTATATAAAAAAAAAAACCCTATTTTCCCAAGTATCCAAATTCTTTCTAAGAGCTGCTCTCCAAGGGATTCCTTCGAGGATCAAGGGTAGATTTCTTCGTCCGATTCATTGAAGATTCAAGGGCACCCACTTAGATCGTATCTATTTTATTGTCTTGCAATTCAATTTCAAGAACGATTGGTACATCATGTTCTTCTTTTATTTTGATTGTTATTTTAAATTAATCATGAGTGGCTAAACATTCAATCATCCACCTTGAGGAAACTAGACGAATGATGTGATTGCTATATGTTTTTAATCCAAAGAGTTGATTTCAATTATCGTTGTGTCGAGATCTTGATGATTTAATTCCTTTTTATATTATTATGATATTGGTGGCATGTGTGTTCTTCGTTAGTGGTACTAGTTGGATGCATATGTGATTTTCAAATGGTTGTTTGTCTATAAGCAATTATCACTAGTTCATGGTATGATAGTGAATATCGTTTTAATAAAAGGAGTCATTTTGTCAACGTGTTTTATAACGGTTGGTGGTACCACGTTATCTTCACATAGGCACAATTGTTAATTCGATAGTCAAGCAAACTAATTGTTGGTAAGGTTGTCTAGGCATTGGTGGTACCGGCTTGGGGAATTAAACTAGCAACTTAGGTGATTGGGTAATTTGCTCACGGTTGGTGGTACCACGTGAGCACCTTAATCCTTTTACGATTATCTTTTCAACTCAATGAATTTGGTCTTAATTGAATGCAATCATGTTTGAAGTCTAGCGAATTCAAGGTGGATGATCTTTATTAATATTGTCTGAAGCTTTTCTTTACTTTTATGCGTTTTGTCTTTTACATTTATTTTAATTTAATTGTCAAAGTGAGACTCGAAGCAACACCCTGTTTTCCAAACCATTTTATTAAACAACTAGTTCAAACCAATCCCCGAGAACGAACACGGACTTGCCTCTTAACTATATTGCATACGAACGGGTCCACTGCCCGATAGTGTGTAGTAGTGAGTTTCTAGGTATTTCTAGTTTATAATTTTTAAACTCGATTTAGCACATCAATGATCCGTAAACAAAGTGCATTTTGTACCATAAAGGTAATGTCTCCACAATTTCAATACAAATACAACTGCTGCCAACTCAAGATCATGGGTAGGGTAATTCTTCTCATGTGGCTTCAACTGGCGTGAAGCATAAGCAATCACCTTGTCCCTCTACATAAGGACACAACCCAAACCCGTAATAGATGCATCACTATACACAACCAAATCATCGGTACCTTCAGGCAAGGCAAGTATAGGAGCTTCACACAACTTCTTTTTCAATGTTTGAAATGCATTCTCCTGCTTATCGGTCCACTCATACTTTACTCCTTTCTTCGTTAGTTCAGTCATAGGCTTGTGTTAGGTCCAGATTTAGTCCAGATTTACTAGACTCGCTCCAGACTCGACTACTGGAGCCTCACTGAAGATCTGACCAGAAATGTGTTCTACTGGACCTACTCCAGACTTGGAATCTGGAGTCCCTCTGAAGATTTGTCCAGAAATAATGGAAGACCAGTAAGCAAATACTTGTATAGGGAATCTGGAGTATTCTCCAGATTAGCTTACTGGACTTCACCCCCAGTCCAGATCAACTCTACTGAAGACATTCTGACTGAAGTCAAAGACTGAAGATTATCAGTGTTCTAGATCCTACAAGTCTGAACACTGATATCAAGGATTGACTTTTCCCTTTACACACTTTCCAAAGAACAATCCACTTGTTCTTTACCGAAGTATACGTGTGTAAGGTGGTTGGATAAAAGGATACACTTGCACTTGATGTGACTTTATCCTTATTCCTTATCCAATACATTTAATGTTCTTGTCGGATCATTAAATGTATGCAACCATATTTGTACGACACAAATTCACTGGTGAATTTTGTTGCCTATAAATACAAAGTCATTTCCTTGACATAAATACTTTTAAGCATTCATTTTGCATTGAAGTGAATTTGTCCAAATACTCTCGATCTTAAACAGGGATACTTCACAACTTTAAGTATCTCGATCCTAAAGATTTATTTGACAAATATAGATCATTTGTAACTCATAGGTTGTTAGGATACATACTTAATTGTATTATCTTGATTCCGCAACAACCTTGTATTTTATTTAAACATCATAAATAAAATACCCATGAAAAATACATAATGTTCCACTTTACTTGTTTATTGCTTTAAGTCTTGTATTACTTTGTTTATATATTCTTGCATATTTATTTACAAGTAATACTAGTCCAAATCTAGTGATTATTAGACTTGTTGTATATTACACTTTCAAGGTTAACCATCTCGTAATTAAGGGACTCACATTTGGTATCAGAGCAGAAGGCTAAACATTGCCTAGATCTGTTTCTTGATGGCTAACCAAGAAAATACACAAGGTTTTAGTCTTGGTCCCGATCCTAATGCAAATATTAATGATCAAAATGAACCACCAATTGTTAATAACACTAATCCACCTCCTCCTCCCTCCTCCTCCTACTCCTGCTTCTCCACACGTGCATGTGCACTACTTAAATAATCCTGTTCCTAAATTCAGTGGGAACAGTGATGAATTTGGTACGTGGAAGGCTAGGATGGTTTTGCATGTCACTGGTATTGAGAGGAACATGATGAAAATTTTAAACGAAGGTCCTTATGTGCCTACATCACCTCTCAATCCCCTTCTTGATCCTTCTGGATCTAGAAGAGGAAGGGAAAAGAGGGAGGAACATTGGTCAGAAGAGGAGAGGAGATTGGTGAATCTAGACACCCTTCTCAAAAACATGATCCTCGGGGCCGTTCCAGAAACCCTAATTCCTACACTAGTTCTTTTTCCTAGTGCTAAAACCATGTGGGATGAACTTTTAAACAAACATGAAGGAGGAGATGACACCATTGTCACCAGAAAGGTCTCCTTAAACAAGAGGTATGAGTCATTTTTTGCTCAACCTAACGAGTCTCTCACTGGTCCTTACACCAGATTTATGAGTATCATAAACCAATTGAGAGGTCTTGGGGTTGAGAAGGACAAGGATATACTTCTGGAGAAATTTTGTGACATTCTACCCACCAAATGGTCTCACATGATCCTAGTCTTACGACAAGGAAAAACTCTGCACACACACACTCTCTCAACTCTTTATGGAGCTTTCAGGTACACTGAAGAAAATCAAGCTCAGAGAGTGGTGGCAGAACGAGATGCCTATAACCATGCCTCCAGTACTCCTAATGTGGTTAGTCATACTGAACCACAAAGTACAGCACTGATATCTTCTGAGAATGTATTTTCTATGAAGAAGATGGTGTCTGAACTCATGGATTCTGGAGAATCCAGTCAAGTCTCTCCAGACTGTTGTGATGAAACTGAAGATGATGACCTTATTGCAATGATTGCTAAAACGTTTAACCGTTTCAAAGCAAGAGCAAATAGGCCATCTGGACAATTTGCATCCAGTTCTTCCACTGACAAGACCAATTTGACATGCTTTAAGTGTGGCAAAAAGGGTCATTTCATGAAAGAGTGCAGGTCCAACCAGTTTGTATCCAAGCCTGGTCCATTCTCTTCAAATAATAAGCCTGATGATAGCTATAAAAAAATATAAAAAGCTTAAGGCCCAAATTGCTCTCATGGCACAACAAATTGAAACCAATAATAAGTGCATGATTGCAACAACTGAAGAGAAGTGGGTTCTTCTGATGAATCATCTGCTGATGAAGAAGAGGAAAGAGATTGCTGTTACATGGCTTTGGCAGACGAAGAGCTCCTGGTGAAGGAAGATGTCACATCTGGACGATGGGTGGACATTGTTATCAAGAAGGTTAGTGATTATGATAATGCAACTGACCAAGAACTAAAATTGGACATAGCTGAAGCTCTTAATTCTGATTTAATTTTTGTAGAAACTGTTAGATCTGATTGTGTAAATGGTCTAGAAACAGATTATTCTGAAATAAATGCTTTAAAATCAAAATTAAAGGAACTTCAAGACATTGAACTGGCATTTCAAGCCCAGGTTCTGGTAACTGAACAATTGATTCAAGAAAAACAAGATCTTGAGATCATTTTAGAGAAAGAAAAACTGGTAATAAAATCATGGCTAGAAACCAAAAAGCCATATGATGCTGTATTAAAACAATTTCCTGCTCAAAAACGTGCATATTTAGATGGAAATACTCATATAGCATCATTAATACCAGTAATCGATCGATTACCAGAGGAGTTCAGGCCCACCACTATTTATGATGAGCCTGTAACTCCCAAGGCCAATTTTTACCCAGTTCAATCCCCAGAGGTTAAGACTGGAGAGCTCCAGATGACTGCTCCAGTTAAAAAGGCCTATCGGAATAGACCTTTGCCTCAGACCAATCCCTTACCAAAGCCTAGGACTGGAAAGGCTAAGGTATCATCTGAAGAAAATATTTTGTCCAGGATAGAGAGCCAGATTCAAATTCTGACTCGTCAATCACAAAGTTTTAATGCAAGATTAAACTTTATTGAGGGTACTTCATCTGGCCCTAGACAAAATACAAAACCTTTTGCTAAGAAAGACAAATCTATTTCTCCAGTTGAGAAAATGAAAAAGGTTTCAAAATCATCAACCCCAGTGGTCTTTTCAACTAAGACCACTGTTGAAGAAAGTGAACTAAACCAGATTGCCCCAGGGACCTATATGGGAGGGTCCAGTGAACCCATCAGTCGATGGGTTCCCAAATCTAACTGATCAATATCTGGTGTATGTGTAGGGCGATCGAAAGAAGTATATCTGGTATCTTGACAGTGCAGCTGGAGGGGGGGGAGAAGAGATGGGGATCAGAAGGTGAACCCATCAGTCGATGGGTTCCCAAATCTAACTGATAATATCTGGTGGATGTGCAGGGCGATCGAAAGAAATATATCTGGTATCTTGACAGTGCAGCTGGCAGGACGATGACCGGATGTAAGACCCTACTGGAGGAGTTCACCATTTCTGATGGACCCTCCATTACTTTTGGAAATGATGGTTGTGGAAAGACTGAGGGATCGGTGTTCTGAACAATGGACAAGTCAAGTTCAGACGTGTTGCATTTGTGAATGGTTTGAAATATAACCTGATCAGTGTAAGCCAACTGTGTGATGATGCTATCAAGTTCTATTCAATATTGCTCAGGGTATCGTATTCAACAAGGACTGGAAGGTAGTGTTGATTGCTCCCAGAAAAGGGAATGTGTACGTGATGGATATGGAAAGCTCTCCTTAAGAGCAGTGTTTCTATACTCAAGCTGATGAAGACACAAACTGGTTATGGCACAAAAGGTTATCCCATTTAAATTTCAAGAATATTAATAAGTTGTCCAGAAAACAACTTGTAGATGGGATACCTTCAGTTTCCTTCAAAAAGGAAAGCCATGTCCAGGATGTGAGATGGGTAAGCAAAAGCGTACCAGTTTCAAGACCAGACAGAATTTCAGCATATCTGAACCTCTTCATATGCTTCATATGGAACTCTTTGGTCCAGTGAATGTTCAGACTCGTGCTGGTAAAAGATACACCCTGGTGATCGTAGATGAATTCTCCAGATATTGTTGGGTGATCTTTCTGAGGTCTAAAGTGAAGCTGCTGCTGAAATCATCAGTCTTATCAAGCAAAGTGAGCTCAAGTACAGTCGAAAGTGTGTCAGTTAAGAAGTGACAATGGAACAGAATTCCAGAATGCAACTCTGGAGTCATTCTGTACTGACACTGGCATCTCCCAGAACTTCTTGTTGAAGCACATTAAGTGCACAAATTGTTGTCCGATGCAATAATTCTAAAAGGCTGAGAAATTCGTACATATATGCCTACGAACTTAAAGTTCGTAAGAACTAATAAGTTCGTAGATATATGCCTTACGAAGATTAAGTTCGTTAGAACTAATAAGTTCGTAAGGCCAAGCCCATTTTGTACGAATTTGACAGCCCAGCCCATTTGTACCTATAAATATAGGAATTAGGTTTCAGGTTTCGATGATGAAAGAATAGCTATGTAATTCGTCCATGGCTGGCTGAAGGATCGCGCAAACCTTCAGTCATAAGTCCACCATATTCATTAATTGTTAGTCGTCTTGTTGATTGTGATTCGTAGTCTTCAAGATGTAATCATACGAATTCGTTTTGTATTGTAATCATATGACTAATGATAATGTTTATTATGTCTCCCTGTCAATTGATTTCTTATCTTTGTATTATACAAGAACCCTAATAACTAATCTAGATGGATTCCGCCTTCTAGTTTAGGATAGATCACGATTTACGATCATCACACGTTCTAAACGTGTTTTCACAAGTGGTATCAGAGCTTTTCGATATCTAATCGAAGGTTTCAGATCGTTTGTTTGATTATTTATATTCTGTGTCATTCGAAAACCCTAAGCTGCTGTTAAGTTCGTTTCCTCAACGAACTTAGCCAAACGAACTTATTCTTAAATTCGTTTCTTGCCTTTTGAACTTCCTACGAAGTTATTTTTAAAAACGAAGTTATCTTCTTTTTCGTTTTGAATCTTTTTCAAACGAATTTAACTTATCTTCGTTCAATTTTTGTCTACGAATTTAGACCATCTTCGTTTGAAATCTCCTTACGAAGTTAATCTCATCTTCGTTTGGTTTCACCTTACGAACTTAAACTTCGTACGAATTTAATCTTATCTTCGTTTGATCTTTTATCTTCGTTCCAACCTTATTTTCGTTCCTTCAAGGTTTGTGCTATATTAACTCATGGCTTCCTCATCGTCTGTCAACAGTGCTGTTGCACAATATCTAAACTCTCTGGTTTATCATGATCATCTAGTCGGAAGGACTAATTCTCCACCAAAGTTAGTTTCATTAGCTGACTTTTGGGCGTGGAGAGGTCGATTTGAGGACTTTATCCAAAGAGAAGATTTGAATATGTGGATTATGATTACGGAAGGATATGAGTGGCCTACTCTTACAGTCAATGGTGTTACTTCGACATACAAGATGGCAGAACTAAAAGGAGAAGAAAAGACCGCATATGCTATCGAAGTAAAGGCTCTTTCTACTCTTCGGATGTGCATTCCACAAGAGTTAGTGCATCTGTTTCCCAAACAAGAATACAAAACTTCAAAGCAACTGTTTGATGCTATTGAAGCACATTGTGAAGGAGATCCACTACTGAAGAAAAATAGAATTAAGATGCTTAAGAAACAATTTGATTGTTTCAACGCTACCAAGAACGAACAGGTTGAAGATCTTATTCTGAGATATCAACATCTGCTTGCTGAGTTAGCGTATTTTGATCTTAAGTATTCTCCAAGTGAAATTGTGGATAAATTCTTGGATGGTCTACCGAAGGCTTATAAAGAGTTTTGTCATGGACTGCAAGAAAGAGATGATTATGCTTCTTTGCGTATAGATGGAGTTATATCTACTCTTAGGAACAGATTGATGAAGGACAAAGCAAAGGATCTTCAAGACAACTTCACTCAAGATCCGTCTCTGTATCATGCCACCATGAAGAACCCAACAGCTGATGTAAATGCATTCTATTCGGGAGTTGGTAGTTCTGGTACAACAGAGAATACTGATGGAGATGAATTTGTTGGTTTCATTGCTTCGGATACTGGGAACAAAGGTAAGAAGACTGCTGAAGGTGTAAAGGCTGGAAGTTTGAAGTTCGGTAATATTTCATCTTCTACTGCTGGTTACAAGTCCATGCCAATGGATATGAAATCAGCTGAGGGTCGGATGAATGTCTTTGCTGCAATGTGTGCTGCTCATGAAGCGTTTGTTGCAGGAAGAATCACAGATCCTGCACTCATAGATGAAGATTATGACCAAATTGATCCAGATGATGTTGAAGAGATGGACCTTAAATGGCAATTGGCTATGATCACAAGAAGAGTGCAGAAATTTATGAAAAGGACAGGACGACCTCTTACTGGAGGCACTCAGGGCTTTGACAAGTCAAAGGTTAAGTGCTACAACTGTGATGGATTTGGTCACTTCGCTAGAGAATGTCAACGACCAAAGAGGGATGTTAATGCTACCCCTACGCGACAAGACAGAAGTGGAAATCGTCCATACAATCAGAATGCAAATAGAGCACTTGTGTTGACTGAAGATACTGCTGCTAATGACAAGGCCATTGTAGCTGTTCAATCTGATGGTTCTTATGTTTGGAATCTTCCACAGGACGAGACCAATAATGCTTATTTGGCTGAGATTATTGATGATATGGCTCATATTGTGGACTCTCCTGATGACTTTCTTGACACCACAGTTTACCATAATGATGAGCATTTGTATGAAAATGCTTCAAGTTCGAAAGTGGAAAGTTATGCTGAGGGTGTCTATGATACTGATTCCGAATCTGAAGATGAGTTCGAAGATAATAAGAACCAAGAGGAAGTAAAAGCTACTGCAGAGATAAAAGCTACTGAACTCAATGAAGATTCTGCTGCTGAAAAGGTCGAGAAGACAATTGAAGAGCAGATGAAAGATTTTGAGATTCCTGAAGGAATGACTGTCGATGACTTTGTTGCCTACATGGCAGATTGTAAAGAAGCTGACCAACAGGTATCCTATTCCTTACATACTATTGTTCATGTTTGTAAAATTGTGAATAAAATGTATGATGAAATTGAATCGAAAAATGATCAAATTAGGAATTTAGAATCTGTTGTTAATTCTGCACAATCAGAGAGAGATAGGCTAATTAAAAAGGATTTAACTGTTAATGATAAAGAAAGATTTTTTAAAGAAAAGATTAAATCCTTAGAGTCTGATCTAAGTGCAATGAAGGACAAGGTCAAACAGTCAGTAGCTGTAGAAAGAGTAGGTGGTGAAGCTTACTCATTGTTAGCAAAGAAATGTGCCTCTATTGAAAAAGAACTAGCTGATGCTAAGATAGAGATTTTGGACTTAAATGCTAAATTAGATTCTGCTAGGCATTCTGAACTGTTAATGCATATGAACAAATTTGAGGATTCTTCTACTAAGAGTCTAGACCCAGTTAAGATCTCTTATAAAGATGTTCCTCCACCTTTCAACAACAATTATACCTCCGTTGAACCCAACATTCCTGAAGTTTTACTTCAATCTAGTACTGAAGCTAGTAAACCAAAAGACTCAATTCCAGAAGTCAAGCTGTCTAAGGAAACAAAAGAGTCTGTAGGAGGTTCTTCTCAACCTAAAAAAGAACAGAAATTGAAAGGTATTGTTCAGAATAAATCTAATTCTTTTGGTCAAAAAGATAGTGTTACACACTTTACTCTTCATAAGAGTCATAGGGTATACACTGAATTAGAATTCCCTTTAGAATCAATTGACCCCAAAAGAATTGATAAAGTTTGGGATGTGACTGTTGAGGACATGAAGAAATTAAGTCAGTCACGTCTCACTCCTTTGTCTAGGCAGATTAAACCTAGAAAATCTGAGGATAGACCAGCTGTTGATGAAATAGCTACTAAGACTTTGAAGCAAATTCTTATGCCTGTACTTAAGAAGTCTTCAATAGGTAAGGATGAGATGGATGATGCTAGAAAGTCTAGGAATTCACCAATTAAACATGACTCTGATGATACTAGAAAAACAAGTAAGACAGTGGACACTAGGACTAAAATTGATTCTGTAGGTACCGATAAAAAGGTAGATACAAAGAAAAAGGTCAAGGTCCTTTCTTGTTTTGCGTGTCATGAAAAAGGTCATGTTTACAGTGTTTGTCCTAATAGACCTCGGAGATCTGGTTCTCCTTCAAAGGCTTCAACCTCGGAAGGAAAAAGAGGGTTGGGTAATGATAAAATGATTAATGAGACTAAAGTTCAATCTTCTTCAAAACCTTTTACTATACCTCAACGAAGATATTCTTCACCAAAAGGTTTTACAGGAAATGTTCATAAGAATTCAACTCAGAAAAGGAAAGTATCTCCTGAATCTAGGAGTATAACTCCTAAAGAAGATAGATTCACAACCCCTTCTGGGAGTTCGAGTCAGTCTCAAAGTTGTAATTCATTTTATGACCGGGTTCATTCAAGTGTTCGACCTTCTTTTGGCCTCCATTCTCCTAGAATTTCTCCAACGAGAGGTCCGAAGACTTCTCCAGTGAGAAGACAAGAGGAAAAACGTGTTCCATCCAAGGCTTCTAGCAATGGATATTGGACTGAACTTCTTCTCAAGGATGAGAAGGGACGACCCAAACCAATGAAGGTTTGGGTCCCACTCGAAAACTAACTTATCTCATTTTATGTGCAGGGAGTTCCTAGGAAACCAATTCATTTATGGTACCTTGACAGTGGATGCTCCAGGCACATGACAGGGGACAAGAAGCTCTTGTCCAATTATGTTGATATACATGGGTCATACGTTAGTTTTGCTGGATCCAAGGGCGGCAACATCACCGGACAAGGAGATGTCGTCAATGGACAACTTACTCTTGAACGAGTAAACTATGTGGAACAACTTACTCATAATCTTATGAGTGTCTCACAGATCTGTGACAAGGGCAACAATGTTCATTTCACAGAAAAGGAGGCATTCATCTTGAAGCCGGGTTTTGTTATTCCTGAAGAATGGATAATGCTCAGAGCTCCTAGGAAGAGAGACATCTATGGTTTAGTTTTAGGTGTTGATAATCCAAAGGAGTCACTTTGTTTGTTGAGCAAGGCCAATGAGTCAGAATCTCTCCTATGGCATAGAAGAATGGGACATATCAACTTTCGGAAGATGAATGAACTTATCAGTCTTGAATTAGTTGAAGGTGTTCCGGTTAAGAAGTTTGGAATGGAAGATAAGTGTGTACCTTGTTTGAAAGGGAAACAACATAAGAATCCCCATAAATCCAAGGTGCAAAATTCTATTTCCAAACCATTCGAGTTACTTCATATGGATCTCTTTGGTCCTGTGAACATCAGAAGCATTGGAGGGATGTATTATTGTTTGGTGATCACTGATGATTACTCAAGATTCTCATGGGTATTCTTTTTGAAGACCAAGGATGAGACTGCTGCTCGATTTATGGACTTCATTAAACAAGTCGAGAATGTCCATGAGATTAAAGTTAAGAGAATCAGGAGTGACAATGGCACTGAGTTCAAGAATCATACGATTACTGCATTTTGCTTGTCAAAAGGAATTCAACATCAATTCAGTGCACCATATGAGCCACAACAGAATGGAGTAGCTGAAAGGAAGAACAGGACCTTGATAGAAACGGCTAGGACGATGCTTGCTGATTCAGGGCTTCCTATTACTTTTTGGGGAGAGGCGGTGAATACAGCTTGCCACATTTTGAATCGGGTTTTAACAGTTAAACGGTTTAAGAAGACTTGTTATGAGCTGTTACACAACAAAAAGCCCAATTTGCAGAATGTTGAACCGTTTGGTGTTCCGTGCACTTTTCTGAAAGTTCTTCCTCAAGGGAAATTTGATGCTAAATCTGAGGAGGGATTCTTTTTAGGTTATGTGCCAAGTACACCGATTCGGCGTGTGTACAATCAGAAAACTGGCAAAGTCGACTTTGGTACAAATGTCGTAATTGTCAGCCATAAACCTGCTGTGCACATTGGTCCTGCCAATAATTTTGATTATGATAGTGTTTTCACTTCTTTTCGTGGTCCTGTTTCTTTTACAGGTGTTCCGATTGTGGAAGATGTAGTTACTCTACATGATCCAATTGATGGTGGTTCGGTTCCAGTTACCTCTCCATTCGTTGAGCCTGCTTCCAAATCTGGTGAATCAAGTGGGACAAAAGAAGCAGCCTCTACTTTAGATACTGCTCCTACAAATCTTACTGATCCGTTACATATACCGCTACCTGATGATCCGTTCTATGACACTGATGACACGGAAGGTGAAGATCAGGAAGAGCCTAAAACTCCAGAACATCATGTGCAGACAAACTTGGGAAGTGATCTTACGGTCGATAAGGTTCCTCAGACAAGAGTCAATAAGGATCATCCAGTAGAGCAAATTATTGGTGATGCCTCTGCCTCTACTCTCACGAGGAATCAGCATAAGAAAATGTCAAGTATGTTTGCTGAGGTTAAGGATACTGGGGCGATTACTTGGTACTTGTATTATTGCTTCATTTCTCAGGTTGAGCCTAAGAATGTAGGCATGGCACTTAAAGATCCGTCATGGGTTGAGGCAATGCAAGAAGAATTGGCTCAGTTTAGGAAGCTTGATGTATGGAAGCTAGTTGACTTACCTCATGGTGAATCTCCTTTATCTACGCGATGGGTTTTCCGTTGTAAAAAGGATGACAAAGGTGTGGTAACTCGCAATAAGGCTCGGTTGGTAGTAAGAGGATTTGAGCAACAAGAAGGTTTTGATTACGATGAGACCTTTGCACCTGTAGCTAGACTAGAAGCTATTCGATTATTTCTGGCATTTGCTAGCTATCAAGGTATAAAGGTGTATCAACTCGACGTAAAGAGTGCCTTTTTGTATGGTGAAATTAGAGAAGAAGTGTACGTAGATCAACCTCAGGGGTTTGAGGATCCAGATTTTCCCAATAGAGTATATCGTCTTGATAAGGCTCTATATGGTTTACATCAGGCTCCTCGATCATGGTATGAAAAACTGTCTACTCATTTGCATGAAAATGGCTTTACTCGAGGCTCTATTGACAGCACGTTGTTCATCAAATGGAAAGGGAAGGACTACTTGCTTGTACAGGTTTATGTTGATGATATCATTTTTGGTTCATCTGATAAGGCCATGTGCAAGGAGTTTGAGCAGAGCATGAAGGCTAAGTTCGAAATGAGTGCTATGGGGGAATTAACTTTCTTCCTTGGATTACAGGTGGATCAACTGAAGGATGGGTTCTTTATTCATCAGAGCAAGTATGTTCAAGATCTTCTCACAAGGTTTCGAATGACGGATGCTAAAGATGCAATTACTCCCATTCAGACTAATCATGGGCTGTGTCCTGATAAGGTTAATGATCCAGAAGTAGATGCAACTCAATATCGGGCTATTATTGGTTCTTTGATGTATCTGACGGCTTCACGTCCAGATATTACCTTTGCTGTTTGCATGTGTGCTAGATATCAAGCTAATCCGAAAGAGTCACATATGAAAGCTGCGAAAAGGATTCTTCGTTATGTGAAGGCCAAGCCTCGTCTAGGGCTTTGGTATCCCATGCATGGTTCCTTTGAATTCAAAGCTTATACTGATTCGGATTATGGTGGCTGCAGTTCGGATAGGAAATCAACGTCAGGTGGATGTCAACTTTTAGGGGGGAGAATTATATCGTGGCAGTGCAAAAAGCAGACATCTGTTGCACAGTCTACTTGTGAAGCAGAGTACATAGCTGCTGGTCAATGCTGTTCTCAGGTACTTTGGATACAGCAACAATTGCGCGACTACGGTATGGATATCTCTGACTCTCCTATTTGTATTGATAATAAGTCTGCCATAGATATTACTAAAAATCCGAAAAACTTTAAAGTCACCAAGCACATTGATATAAAGCATCACTTTTTGCGTGACTGTTTTGAGAAAAAGCTTATTCATTTAGAAAAGGTTGTTACTGATGATAACCTTGCTGATCTTTATACTAAAGCTTTTGATAGACCTCGTCATGAGTTGTTATATCAACTCAATGGTATGAAGAATGCCGAATAGTTTCTCTCAAAAGAACTTAAATTTTTTTTTTTTTTTTTTTTTTTTTTTTTTTTTTTTTTTTTTTTTTTTTTTTTTTTTTTTTTTTTTTTTTTTTTTTTTTTTTTTTTTTTTTTTTTTTTTTTTTTTTTTTTTTTTTTTTTTTTTTTTTTTTTTTTTTTTTTTTTTTTTTTTTTTTTTTTTTTTTTTTTTTTTTTTTTTTTTTTTTTTTTTTTTTTTTTTTTTTTTTTTTTTTTTTTTTTTTTTTTTTTTTTTTTTTTTTTTTTTTTTTTTTTTTTTTTTTTTTTTTTTTTTTTTTTTTTTTTTTTTTTTTTTTTTTTTTTTTTTTGGTTTTGTGTCTTTGTAGTTTAAGTCGTACATAGATAGAGTCATTAAAATACAAAAAGAGTTGTTTTAGTATAAGTTTGTACATATCTAGTGTCTGAAAAATCCAAAAACATCTGAAAAATTGGAAAATCCAAAAATATAATAAATGAAGTACGGTCTCTGCACTAAATGATTAGACGTGACGATACTTAGCTTTTAAGCCTGTTTAATCGTAATATAACTGCTTAGTTCAGTGATTACAATTAAGGATATATCGGTAGGCACAAAGTACCAAGGTTTCCTTCAATCTGAACTTAATTTATACAATGTTCTTGTGGGAAACACGTCAGCATATGGCCTTGAATATGGACTTTTCAAGTGAATTGTGCCATCCTTAAAACTTGAGAAAGATTTAGCATTTGGTTTGAGATTGGATGTGTTTGTAAACCATAGGGGGGATTCGCATGCATTCGTGTATGTCAATCTAAACAGAACAAAATGGGTTTTAGCTTTTAAAGCAACTATTAAAACCATCATGATCTCGATTGGCTAAATCAAAGTACCGAAGAATCAAGAAATCATGAAGAATAGTCAAGAAGTATCATCAAATAATTCTGAAGTATCAAATTGCTGCTCAACAATGAAGTTAATCTCAAAGAAGCAATGAAGAATAGCCAATTCGAATCATGCACTAAGCATCAAATGTGTTTGTTCTGACCCTTGATCGTAAGATCATTAACCATGGTGACTTTCAAAGTTGTAACGCTTATAAACACATCTGGTTAAGGACTTTAATGCTCTGTCGATTTTAAGTGTATGCTTGACTGTGGGTCACATAAGTTCGCAAACCTATAATTGTGGCATGAGTAACTTACTAAGTTACATGGTGACTGTCCTTGGCTCAAGTAATACGAAAGTGCCACAAACCCAAAGGGAAACTGGAAGTACCGAGTGTTTAAGAGGACAAACATACCGGTAATCGTTGTTGAGTCACTGTTCATAACTAATAATAAGAGAATTATTTCTCACCCACAGGCTTATGTAATTGCTAAACTGATCTAGTCAGCAGTAACCAAGCATCATGTAAATAATGGATAAATGATGAATATATTCAAGTTAATTAGTGTATAGCTTAGTTTATTATTCTGTTATTTTTATTCTGAATTATTTTTATTTTTATTGAGTCAAAATAAGTATTTTTTATAAGTTCTTATTGCACGAGAGATTCTATTTGAAATTCTGAGTATATGTTTTGCCGAATTCGTTAATGAGAATTCTTGATGAGGTTGTGTGGTTTGTTTGAAAAGAAGATTTTCTGATATGAACATTAATTTGTTTAAGTTTAGAAAATGATCTTTTATTGTCTTGCCACTGCGAAGTCTACTGGTTTTTCTGGGTGTGTCCCTCTCATAGGCCTTTGAATTTTCTTCGAGGGTAGGAGTCTCCTTGTGGTTTTCCATTTCGAGCTCTTTACTGTGATGTGCACATTTGAAATTGGTGTCTTCAATTTGGCAGGATAATAGAAATGATATTTTAAGTGTTTGTGAAAAGTCAAAATTATTTGAAATCTCACAAATTTTCAGTTGTTACAAGTTAAGGATTTATTTTATAACTTGGTGACATTTTAGGGTTTGACGATGAAATGACCTCCCTTGATCTTTTGTTAGATTCATTGTTATTTCGTATCTGTTAACCCTGTTTTTTGTATGATTTTAGCTTGAATTTTCTGCATTACTATGTTTTGTTCTCAATGCGTTAATGAGTTTTTGTCAAGTGTGCAGTATTCAGGTTAAGAAGATTAAGTTGGAGTGCTGTTTTCTGCAAATATATTGTTATTCATACGGATGATATCATGGAGATACGATCCTTGGTGTGTAGTGACAATAGGTGTGTTGCAGATATGAGCACGTGAAGGAATAATACATGAACGTGCTTTTGGAGTAGTTATTTACTTTAACAATTCATGTATTTAGTGAAAATAATCAATGTGATACTTGTTATTTTGAATTTTCTATCTTGACTTATGACATGATTCCGGAAATTTTATAAAGTTCTTCATTGAATTTTGGACTACTTACTGTTTGTTAGTTTTGTAGACGGCATCTGGTATGGGACTTAAGTGTTTCAAGATGGTTTGCCGTCAAGCAACTCAGTGATTAGTGAATCTTTCTCCGTCTCATGGTCATGGTTGGTAAATCTGTTTTTATGACGATTGATTATTTTCAGGTTTGTTGATGATTGATTTTAGATCATGGGGTGTTGTTTCTATTCACGATTGTAATGTTCGTTGTATACTTACATTATGATGATGATTTTATATGATGGAAATTCGTGGTACAAGGCATGAACAGGTTGATTTTAACGAGTTTTTGCTATGTACAGGATTAGGTAAAGGGTCGTATCGTGGGAAATTAGTGATGGATAATTTGAAATTTTCTAAGTTTAAACTGATTTCTCATGGACTTGGCTGAATCTGGAATATTATTCTAATTTCGTTCTGTTTGTTCTAACGAAGATATCACTTATCTTCGTTCAAATAGTTAGAAATTTTTGGGTTCATTTAGTTCTAACGAACTTAATCTTCGTTTCATTATCTTCGTTCAAGTTGTTTGTACGAATGTTAAGTTCGTTCCTATTTATTTTCGACCAACCCTTGACCCGACCCATTTTGACCCATTTTTACCCATCCATATATATATCCAACCTTAATTCGTTTTATTATTTACACTTTCAAATTTTTCAAGCAAATAAACGAATTTAAGCTGCTTTACCCCCATAATATCATCAATCACTGCCTTTGATTTCGATCAAATTTCTACTTCTTGTTTCGATTTCTCTTGAAATTAGTGATTCAGGTACAACAATCGAGTGTAATCATTCACAAATCACTAATACAAATTCGTTGTTTGCCCAATTTATGCACGCACTCAGTCAGCTTTATAAGAATTTTAATTTTAGGGTTTTAATTTCGTTTTGAGATTAATCCTCTATTATATCTTGAATTCTTGTTATAATCAAACTGGGTTATGCTGTAATTAATGGATACAAATTTTTCAAAACAATTTTGGGCAAAAACAAAAAGTTAATCAATGTAAATTGTTGATGAAGTGCTGCTCAGTCATAGTGAACGAATTTAGTGTTCACTCAAACGAAGTTAATTATTGAAAAACGAACTTAAGTTTTAGTCTAACGAACTTAATGATCGTTTAAACGAACTTAGTACTATCTTCGTTCAAGTTCAACTAACGAACTTAAGACCAACTTCGTACAATTTCTTCAAACGAATTTACATTTTATTTTCGTACAGATTTACTAACGAACTTATACTTCGTTTTTTTGTACTTACGAATTTAAACTTCGTTCTGATTGTGCTAACGAATTTAACGAGTAAAGTCGTACAGTTTTTAACTTACGATATTACTGATTAAATTTATCCACGTCTGCATTTCATTCACTTGTCTATTTCTTATTTGTTTAGATTTTGTGATCTTATCTTGCAGAAATGGCTTTAGCTCTTCGTCAATTTGTTGGGAAGCATAATCTTGCTCTAAATCTTGATCAAGATCAACGTAATTCCGACCACTATCATGAGATGTTTGCATACATTGCTCGCTCAAGGCTGTCATTTGTGTTCACCTATTCACCAAGACTAGTAAGGCAGTATATCGATGATTTTTGGATGTCTGCTCATGAAGTTGTGGTCAATGGTCATGTCTTCGTACGTGCTACCGTCAGAGGAATCACATTCGATTTCAATGCTGCAATTCTTCGTGATATTTTGCATTTAGGTGCAGAACCAGAGGAAGCAGTAGAAATGATTTATGAGTTTGATCTTATCTATCGATGCTTTCAGCGGATGGGTTATGTTGGGGCAATTAAACTTCCTTTTGATAAAAGTGGGTTTCAAGGAAGATGGAGATACCTAGCATACGCATTGTTGGTTTGTTTAAGCAATCGTAAGGCTGGCTTTGATCAGTTATCTGCACAGATTTCGTCGCAGATGGTAGCTTTGGTCTACAATCGACCGTATCCGTTTTCAACTTACTTTTTTCAAGAGTTTATTGATCAGATTAATGCCAGAGGACGAAAAAGGATTTTTGTTGTATCCTCGGTTTGTTATGGCGATTGTACGACATTTCTGTCCAAATTTGGCATTTGATCAAGGACCACGATATGTACTGCATGCATGGCCTGCTCGTTTGTTTGCTGATCTTGTGGCCAATACTAGCAACGTGGCTGGTCTCAATGATCCCCCACTTTTTGGTCATTTGATTAATCCAAACTATCGTTCTCGTCTTGAGAATGATTTGTTTGTGGATGCTGCTGAAGATGATGATACAGAAAGTTCTGACAGTTCAGATGACAGTTCTGATGATAATTCTGATAGTGGGAATGATGGTGGTGATGATGGTGTTGAAGCAGATTCAGAAGAATATGATAGTGTTGAGGCTGATTCTTCGAATGAAAATCGAACGAAAGCGGTTCATGATGTTTCGGTTGAGTCAGCTTCTGCGAGTGATCATTCTTATCACTTATCTCAGGAAGGTGTATCTGCTGAGCTACGTAGAGAACGTCGAAGCAAGGCATGTCATGCTTCTCCGGTAGTCTCTGATATGGCTCATGATAAGGTAAATTTTGTTCATGATAAGGTAAATTTTGAACATTAAACTTTGCAGGATTATTATGTTTTACTTAACCAATCTTTGGATGTTTTGCATAATGTTTCTTTACAGAATAATGCAAATGTTTTATTGCCTCCTGAGGTTGCTGCTCAAAACGATCCTGAATTAGCCAAACTTTTTGAAGATATTAATGATCCGGTCAATGCACCCAATTCAAGTGATACAAGGGGTTCTAAACGACCAATGGATGCTACTCTTACGTATCAAAGAGTTAAGCGTGCAAGAACAGTACCAGCTCCTTCTGAGGATTCTCCTCTAGTTCAGCGTATTGATGCTCTTGAGGCTCGGGTTCATACTTTAGAGTCTGATCTTACAAATACCCAAGCTGCTTTGACTTTTCTTATAAACTGGGTCAAGAATCAAGGGGGAGATGTTCCTGAAGATATATGCAGATTGTCAGGTGCTCAGTCAAGACGTCAAAATGATGATGATGATGCTGATAATGCTGGGAACAGGAGTGATCCTCGCCCAGTTTCTGACAAAGGAAAGGGTGCTGAGATTCAGGGGGAGACTGCAGGAGATACTACTCATGAAGTTGGTACATCTGGTGCTGGAGAATCAAGTGCTCCTCGAGATGCTGAGATCATTGAAGCACTTGACAGCTCAGGTAATTCTTCGAAATCAATAGATTATTTAAGTGATGATCAAGTTGAAGCTGAAACTGAACGATTAAAGCGTGAAGTTGAAGCAAAATTTGGACATGACTATTATTCAGAAGAAAACGCATTTCATGATGTATTTGATGTCTTGTTAGATAAACAACAAGTAGCTGTTACTGAAAGAGAAAAAGAATTACAGATTCAAAAGCAAATGGCTTTGGAATCTGATTATCTGATTCTGATTCTGATTCAACTTATGATGTTGATAATGATTAGATGAACTGTATTTTTGGTTGCATGTAATAAGTTATGACATGTAAATGTAATTTATCTTATTTCAATGCAATTATATTTCATCTTTATTATCATGATTAATCATTATATTCTGGTGTTATTTTGTGTAATCTTATCAGATGATACAGATGATACGGAATTGCTCTTTGATGGAGATGATCTTGAGGAAGGAGAGTTTGTTCCTGAACCAGATATGAATATTTTCAAGAAACCTTATGGTTTTGATGATGTTTGGGACTCAATTCCTGAAGAGCCATCTGTAGTAGAAAGAGATGTGTTAGAAGTGAAGAGAGCAGAAGTAAAGGAAAGAATACTACAAGCTCCATTTAGTAGCAGTACTAAAGTTTTAAACTTTGTAGTATTTGCTAAAGTTCAAGATGTATTGGTTCCTTTTGCTTATGAGATCAACTTGACAAGACCATTTGATCCTGCTGAGTTTCCAGTGCCTCTCAGAGATGATGATCCATCACAGGTGATTGATAGATATGTACCTGGTCAGAGAGTTAGTGAATTTATAGTCACTAGGGATACTCTGAGACCCTCTGTGTTTTGGACTCATATCTCGGACAAAAATGCTGCAAAATACAAGACGATTATCTGGAGTTGGTTTTATGATGAAGAACTGAAGTTGTTCATTCTCAAAAGACCAGATGGTTGTCAGTATTTGGCTTGGAGTGAGAGACATTTCAGAAGTCTGTGTGAAGAAGACTTGCATGAACTAGGAAATAACAGGATTATCAATCCAAGTAATTATGGTCTTGCAGATGTGATTGGTAAGAATCTTTATGAAGATTTCAAGTTGAGGTCGAATATGAAAAACTCTGAAAAACCAAATTTTCATATTGAACCAAGACGTAAGAAGAAGGTGGTGAAACCAGATAAAAGTGTTGAATATATTCAACGTGATATCAAATGTATGATCAAGGTCCCTGCCAAGAAATGGACACAAGATGTCTTGGATAAACTGGATAATTGGGAGATTGATCGCATTTCTGGTGAAGCCAAAATGTATGCAGATTCAGAGAAGAAGATTCTGTTGAGAAGAGTTTATGATCCAATGCAATTGGTGAACTTCTCAAGGAATGATCAGAGAAAGTTATACGATACGGAATGTTCGTTCTTGCCGTTTTGGAAGGAAGAAGAAAGTCGATATCGTAAAATTCTGAAGGTCTGTTTACATGAGAACATTCACGCAAATAGCAAGCGATTGTTATTTGATGGATGATGACAAGATTTTTGAAGACTAAAGAAATCGAAGATGCTGCTGTCAAGGGGGAGTTTGTTGATGCATGTTGATGTGACAACAGCAACTGAGATTTGATTATGTCTTGTTCATTTATATGTAATTAATAGATTATGGACTTCGTGTTTTAGTAATGATTAATTACATGTTTTGGTGTTTTATATATGTTTATATATGATGTTTGTTATGTATGATATACAAGAACAAACGTAATATATGTTAGGTTCCTTATATGTTAAGTAATGGGAAAATAACAAACAGATTACAGCTAACGAAGATAAACTTCGTTATGCTTGAACGAAGATTATCTTCGTTCTAAGGGCTGGGCTGCTAAGTTCGTTTGAACAAAGCCCAGCAAGCCCAATATCATTTGGAACATATATAAACGATTGGAAAAACCTAAATTGAGTTTAACCAGTCGATTAACACACACACTGATAATCTAAGTTCGTTTTGCAATCATTAGCAAACGAAAATAGCATAATTAAGGCAGTTAACAATCTTGTTAATTAGCAATAATCTGATAACTAATCAAACAGTTATCTCGTGAGGATTCCGCACTCACGACATAACCTTAGACGATCTCGAGAGCGATCCAGAGCTATCGAGGGACTCACAGTGGTATCAGAGAAGGGGAGGCTATTTTGCCTTCGATCGTGATCTGGTTTAGGGTTTATGTTCGATATTATGAAGAAGTTGAAGTTTATGAAGAAGATGAAGTTTCTGTTCGTTAAGTTCGTTTCCAAGTTCATCAAACGAATTTAGCAAACGAACTTAACTTAAATTCGTTTCAAGTTCATCAAACGAATTTAGCAAACGAACTTAATTTAAATTCGTTCCAAGTTCATCAAACGAATTTAGCAAACGAACTTAACTTAAATTCGTTCTTGAGTTTATCAAACGAATTTATCTTCATTTTGACTTCATACGAAGATAAGAGTGTTTTTGAGCATATCTTCGCAGTATGTAACAAGTTCGTAGAAGATGGTTATATTCGCAGTACGTGAATATGTTCAAGCCAGGAGATCAAGTTCGTAGGTATAGTTCTTTTACTGTGCCAATGCTATACGAAGATGATCATAGAAGATAGTGTTCAAGAAAGTGGTTCATATATGTTTCAGTCTGAAGAGATCGATTCCACATCTGATCAGAAGAAACACAGGGTGTCTTTCTCCAACCAGAAGATTCAAAAAAAAAAAAAAAAAAAAAAAAAAAATTTTGGCGGGAAAAACAATTTTTGCCTATGATCTTATAATCTCGTTTTTACGCGGGAAAATTAATTTGGTAAAGGTCCGAAAAATTTTGGGTCATTTTCGTGCGTTTTTGGCGCAATTTCGGCAAAAATTTTGACGATTATCAAATTTTTTCTACCATTATTAGATCAAAAGTTAAGGTGAATTTCAAAATTTCACGAGAACATTTTTCCCGAAATTGTTTTTGGAGGGAAACACAATATACCCTGTTTAGAACCACATGAAAGGGAGATTTTTGAAACCGAAGACAAGCAGATGGGCTGATTTTCAAAGTTTTGCAGAAAAATGAGGGGGATTAAAATATTCATTCTAATTTTTGAGCAAAACTTTTCTACATACTCGAGTTACATAACGATAAAAGGTTATTCTGTTGGTGATTATTGTATTCTAATGCTCGAGGCGTTTTGAAGATCATCGAACTATATGTTCAAATTGATTTATATCAACGGATGATTTTCATATATAGCGGTCGTGGAAACTTTGTTGAAGTATTGGATCATTGAAGCTGGTTATTTGTTGTTCAATATTTGAAGATCGAATCTTATCCATATTCCAAGATGTAGAGATGAATTATCAGGTGATTCTTGCGGAGGAGTTGCATAGATAAAGATCTTTATATATGGCGGTGTATACAACTGAAGAGGAGATCTGATAAGAACGATTTCGAGTGATTGGTGGATTTGTGAAGATACAAGACAGAGTCAGACACTGCTAGTTGAGACAGGATTTATGCGACTACATTTTGTGATTCAGTTTACAGAGTTTCTTATTTTTGTGAGAGCTGATTGATTTGATGCTGATTGTTGGAAATTCAACTCCGCCATTACATGCCAATTAAGCAAGATGAGCAGGGTCTCCGGCAATAAATCCTAGGGTGGAAGATTGCTGATGTTTAATTTGGAGGTGCTACTACTGAGGGGGAGAACTACAGCAAGAGGTGTTGGTTGGTTGGTTTTCATGAAGATATAGAGATTTTGCAGGTTGAAGATCAGAGTGAAGTTTCAGATGATCGAGTTTCAACATAAGAAGACCAGATATCTTTAGTTACGGGGGAGGCTATTTGTTTAGACTTTCTATAACTAATATCGGATTTTGAAGAATTGATTGCACCGGCCAAGGGGGAGTTTGTTGAAGCACATTAAGTGCACAAATTGTTGTCCGATGCAATAATTCTAAAAGGCTGAGAAATTCGTACATATATGCCTACGAACTTAAAGTTCGTAAGAACTAATAAGTTCGTAGATATATGCCTTACGAAGATTAAGTTCGTTAGAACTAATAAGTTCGTAAGGCCAAGCCCATTTTGTACGAATTTGACAGCCCAGCCCATTTGTACCTATAAATATAGGAATTAGGTTTCAGTTTCGTGATGAAAGAATAGCTATGTAATTCGTCCATGGCTGGCTGAAGGATCGCGCAAACCTTCAGTCATAAGTCCACCATATTCATGATTGTTAGTCGTCTTGTTGATTGTGATTCGTAGTCTTCAAGATGTAATCATACGAATTCGTTTTGTATTGTAATCATATGACTAATGATAATGTTTATTATGTCTCCCTGTCAATTGATTTCTTATCTTTGTATTGTACAAGAACCCTAATAACTAATCTAGATGGATTCCGCCTTCTAGTTTAGGATAGATCACGATTTACGATCATCACACGTTCTAAACGTGTTTTCACACTTCTCTTCAGCCCGCTCTCCAGAACAAAATGGAGTGGTGGAAAGGAAGAATCGAACGCTGATAGAAGCTGCCAGGAGTATGCTTGCTAAATCTGGTCTGTCTACCAGTTTCTGGGCGGAAGCAATTGCAACTGCTTGCCACACCCAGAATCGATCAGTGTACATCAAAAGACACAAAAAGACAGTCTATGAAGTCTTAAGAAATAGAAAACCAAATATTGGTTATTTTCACGTTTTTGGATGTCCAGTTTACATCCTGAACGACTCCAGTCAGTTAGGCAAATTTGATGCCAAAGCTGATGAAGGGTATTTCTTAGGCTATTCAGCCATTCGCAAGGCCTTCAGAGTCTACAACAAGAGACTGGAGAAGGTCCATGAGTCAATTCATGTAACATTTGATGAATCAAATGCTGCAATCAACAAGAAGCCAGCCCTTGATACTCCCCCAGTAACTCCAATTGTCTTTTGTGAATCTGATCCTATAAACGACAAAGAGGATGATTCACCAGACACAGTTTCCAGTCATCCAGATCTGGAACCTGTTCAGAAAAAGAAACTCTCCAGTAGTACTCCATTCTATCCCTCTATTATTTTCAAACTACCCTCTGAAATTAATATTGGATCAGACGTACGTACTACTCCCCCAGTATCAGTGTCAGTTGAGCACATACCAGAAATGTCTTCTGGTGAAGAATTCCACACTGAACCAGTACTCCAAGAAATGCCTTCAAATGAAGAATTTCATGATGCAAATCGTGATTTAAATGACTCAGATGAAGATACTGAAGTAATCTGGCAAGATCCTCCTCCAGAAGCAACTCCAGAGGAGACTCAACTGAATTCTTTCACTGATATTGTTGTCAGTAACAATCCTGGTCAGTACTCCAGATGGACAAAAGCTCATCCTATTGATCAGATCATAGGTGACTCCAGTAGAGGAGTTCAGACCAGAAGAGCCTCCAGTAATCAATGCTTATATGTTAGTTTTCTATCTTTGATGGAACCAAAGAAGATTGACGAGGCTATGGAAGATCCAAGCTGGGTGACTGCTATGCAATAAGAGCTTCACCAGTTTGAAAGGAACAAGGTCTGGTATCTGGTTCCTTTCCCAGTTGGAAAGAAAGAACCAATTGGAACAAGATGGGTCTTCAGAAACAAAGTAGATGACGATGGCCACGTAATCAGAAACAAGGCCAGACTGGTAGCACAAGGCTACTGCCAGTCAGATGTCGACTTTGATGAATCATTTGATCCAGTGGCTAGACTTGAAGCGATCAGAATATTCTTAGCATTCGCTGTTAATCATCAGTTCAAGGTCTACCAGATGGATGTAAAGAGTGCTTTCTTGAATGGAAAGCTTGAAGAAGAAGTTTACGTCAGACAACCTCCAGGTTTCGTTGGTGAAAGCATCCACATTGGGTATATCGTCTGGACAAAGCGCTATATGGCCTCAGACAAGCCCCACGTGCCTGGTATGATACTCTGACTAAACATTTGTTGAAAAATGGTTTTAAACGAGGTGGAATTGACAATACCTTATTCATTCTTCATGAGAGGTAATCTGTTAATGGTACAAATTTATGTTGATGATATTATTTTTGGGTCTACTGATGAAAACATGTGCAAGAAATTTTCATAAAATCATGTCCACTGAATATGAAATGAGTTTGATGGGTGAATTAACATATTTTCTTGGACTCCAGATTAAACAAAACAAAGATGGCATTTTTATTAATCAGGAGAAATATGTTAGAGATCTTTTAAAGAAATATGATATGAACTCTTCACATCTAAACCAACTCCAATTTCTGCACCACTGACACTGGACTCTGATCCAGATGGCAAACCAGTGAACACCACTGTCTTTAGAGGCATGGTTGGTTCACTGATGTATTTAACGGCTAGTAGACCAGATATTATGTTTTCAACATGTTTATGTGCCAGATATCAGTCTAATCCAAAGGAATCTCATATGCTTGCTGTAAAGCGCATACTGAAGTACCTTAAAGGTGTCCCCAGTCTAGGTCTTTGGTATCCCAAAGGCCCAGGCATGGATCTAATGGGTTATTCAGATTCAGATCATGCAGGTTGTAAGATAGATAGGAAATCCACAACTGTGGATGTCATTTCCTAGGTGGCAAACTGGTCAGCTGGACCAGTAAGAAGCAAACTTCAGTTTCATTGTCCACTGCTGAAGCTGAATACGTGTCTGCAGCTAGTTGTTGTGCTCAGATACTCTGGATGAAGAACCAGTTGCTTGATTATGGTATTAAATATTCAAAGACCCCAATCTTTTGTGATAATACCAGTGCCATAGCTATCTCAAACAATCCAGTCATGCACTCCAGAATGAAGCACATTGACCTCAGGTATCACTTCATTCGTGATCATATTATGAAAAACAACATTGAACTCCATTTTATTCCCACTGACAAACAACTCGCTGACATTTTTACCAAACCTCTGGATGTCACAACTTTTGAATATCTTGTTGGTGAGTTGGGAATGTTAAATCCTTAAATCTGGTGACTGCTCTGATATTGAACGCCTTTGTGTACTATCTTTGCATTATTAGATTTCTGGAACAACATTCCAGGGAAGACTTGAAAATATTTTTCTATTAAAAGTGTTTTAAGTTCAGGGGGAATTTATTTTCTCACTGGACAAATTCTTCAGAAAATATTACTGGTGCTTTGTAAATGTGTCCCTCTCACTGGTAACTGGACAGGTTGAAGTGCGTGTTTGAGGTGACTTATGTCTCCTTGTAAATGTGTCCCTCTCATTTGTCTATATTAGTTGACGTGCACGTTTGAGGTTACCAGTCTTTCAAAAATGGTTTTCACTGGTACTTTACTGGAGTGTCCCTCCAGTGTACCATCAGTACATGTTCACTGGACTAATCCACCAGTGATACTGGAGTGTCCGGTCAACCTCCAGATGCACTGAAATATGTCATAATATTTTCTAAATACTTGGTCATTGTGTGTGCCACGTAAGCAAACCTTTTTGAAGATATTTTAATCCTACGTGGCATGTAAATTTTTCAACGTAATGATGGTCTTTTTACTTTGGGAACTCAAAAAGAGCAACTTGTTACTGTTTGTGGGCTGTAAACCGTCATGCATTTATGTATGATGTGATGTAATTAATGCGGATCTCAGAACCCGATCAAAAAACTTTATTTGATAATTTCAAATAAACCGTTTGAGTTCCACATTGTTTCTCCTATATATACCCACTTTCAATTTCAATTGCATTTACTTCGAACATTTACTCCCAAATCTTAAAATTCCTTCATTCAATTCTTCAATTCTTCATTCTTTTCCAATCATAAATCTCTCATATATGCAAATTCATTAAATTCTTCATAAATCCTAAATTTATTCAATTTCATTCCTATCAATCATAAATGGCACCTAGACAGTCAAACTCGCCCAAAAATCTTTTATCTGCCGAATATGCTCTGGTTGATAATGTTGCTAAACCGAGACATATTACTCTTGAGGCAAAAGCCATTCGAATCAATATGAATAACTGGATGGCCAAACTTTCCAGTGTTCATCCTGCTCGTTCTATTATTGGGAGATTGAATACTTTCTTTCTCTCATGCCCTCTGTATGGTGCATTAACCCTAAATCCAGGGAGAATGTACCATGACTATTTGTGTGAATTCTGGTACTCGGCATTTTATAATGAAGAAACCTCATCAATTTCTTATACTCTTAGGGGAGGTACCAGATCTTTAAGTTTCTCAGTGAGTTTACTCAGGTCTGTTTTACAGTTGAACTATCTTGACCAGAATGAGATGCCCATCGAACTTCCCTCTGGCATTAATTACAGGGAAGTGTGCAGGATGATGGGGCACACAAAAATTCTTGATGACCATGGCAGTTGTTGAGAAAAGGCACAATATATATGTGTAGGCTGACAGACTCGTGGAGATTTTTCTTCACACATTTGGTTGAATGTCTGGGAGGTAGTTCTGGGGGTCTTGATCAGATAAATCAAACCCAGCTCCAGATTGCCTATTGTTTGTGGTTTGGAATAAGAGTAGATTTTGCTCAGATCTTGTTTAATGATTTGGTGGATCGATTGAAAGCAAAAGGGAGAAAACCCCATATTCCATATATCCGTTTTCTTTCCCTTATGTTCAGAAATGGTCTAGGAGACCAGTATGATTTTGATACTACTCACTTTTCTGTGAGTGAGTTTTTGAGGGATCTAACCAACCTTCAATCAAGAGCTGGAGAGGTAGATATTCCTCCAGCAATGTTGACTTTTCAAAGGGAACAAGCAGAGGCACCAGGTAGAGCCCAAGTTGTTGAAAGACCTGGTGATGACCAAGATGTTCAGGTTGTAGAGATGGTACAACCAATAAGGCAAGTTACCCCAGAAGAAGGTGTGCAACCCTCCAGACAACCTAGATCTAGTAGGCGTCTGATGAGAGGTGGAGTCCAGGTAAACCCAGCAAGACAGGCTGGTGATGTAATGGATCTGGATGGGTCTCCAATTTATGAAGAGGAGAATGTTGAGCATATTGAAAATGTTGAACAGGATGAGAATGATCAAGTTGTTGGGCAGATTGATGAACAGATGGAAAATATGGCTCAGTTTGATGAACAGTTTGATGAACAGGTTGTTGAGCAGGTTGAGCAGGTTGTCCAGTCTGATGAGCAAGAGGCTCAGATTGATTTGAATGTTCAGGCTGGTGAACAGGCTGGTACATCGGCTGGTGATGCAACTGCTGGTGATATGTTTTGGGATGAGGCTGATTCTCCCATTTCTGAAGGTCAAAATTTTGATGTAAACATGAACTTTCTGGGTGAAGATGTTACAAGTTGAAAGTAACCAGAAATGCCACCACCTCCACCAGAAACAAATATTACTCCTCCAGAAACAGAAATGCCCCCACCCCCACCAGAATCAAACATGCCACCACCTCCACCACCTTCTATTCCACAATCAACTCCATACTTCACCCCATTCATTCAAACTTCACAAACTCAACCACCACCCATTGAAACTCCAGTCAACATCACTGAAAAACGTGTGCCAGACTCAACAATTGTAAATACTGAGTCTACTGAAACTGAAGAGGTCTGGGCACAAGTACCTCTAATGACCAGATTGTCTTCTCATCTGAACCTCCCAGTGGTCTCTCCACTTCATCTTCTGCCGAGGTCCAATGCCTTCTTAGTAAGGTGGCGGACCTGGAGAGATCACTCCAGAGCTCTTCCCAGGTTATTTCTGATTTCAAATCCTTATTGTCAAATAATTTAGCATCAGAAATTCACAAAACGACCCAAATAATTCATTAACTTAAATTGTTAGTCATATTACACGAAAAGTCAACGGGTCAAAACTCACGGATGTTACATTATTCCCCCGTTGAAAGAATTTCGTCCCGAAATTCAACAAAACACTAATAGTTAGACAATTGTGGGTACTTAGGTTTCAACTCTAACGGTCTTCAACACACATCGACCCACTTCCTTCGTAGCATGCAAGCTAGTTGCTATCTTCTTAGTTTGAGAAGTTGTTCTTGTCATTCCAATTACTATTCTAGGCCGCTGCATTGGCTTTCTTTGATTCTTGGCTCATCCAGTGGAGAGTAACACCTCTACTACTTAATGCTTCAGTTTGTGACATTCGAATATTCGCGTAACAACCTTCATTGCACAAGATTTCCGCCATGGTCATAAGCACATTTCTTCACATGTGATCAAGTCTCAAGTCGGTTTGAGTACCCGTTGCTCATTGGATGGCTCCCTGAATTGGAGTTAAGCGACTTTCTTTATCTGAAATGATAGAAATCGAATCTCTGTGCACCTACACCATTTCTTCTACATACTAATGTGCCAAGTTGTCAGACTTTACCGGTTTCGTCGTATCGTGACCCCTTCTTGTCGTCGGCGACTTCATGGTGAAATCCATTACAATTTGTTTTCCTTCGAATCTCTCTCCCGGTCTTTCACTACGAGCTTATTCGAATCTCAGAAGTCTATAAGGGTTTTGACTACGCGCGCGATGTTAGGAAGTTAAGCATATACGAAATTTAAGTTATCGTGATGGGACAAGCCCGGTAAGCCACCCGAAAAGCGTTCGGGAGATTCAAGAT
>CM067172.1:64928670-64944545 GCA_034093135.1 Erigeron breviscapus | reverse complement strand
AGGCTAAAAATGAGTTTTGGAGGGTGTTTGGTTCGTATTTGGGTTGATGAATTATGCAGAACTGAAAACTGAAGTGTAACGGCCGTTACTATATGTAACGCCCGTTAGGGACTGATTTTGACAACATTTTCAAACGTCAATAACTTTTGACCGTAAGTCCGTTTTCGATGATTCAAGCGGCCACGGAAGCGTAATTGAGTCTATTTTCCAATGGTAGAGGCCTCTGAGTCCAGAACATAGTTCTAATGTTTCAAAAGTTTTGATAAAGCAACAGTGGTCAAGTTTCGACTAGTCATTGTGAAACAAAATGTAATGATTCCACTTTGGTTGGATCAAAGCCTTATAAAATGGACATAATAAAGCTTTTATAGTAAGATTAGGTCAATATTCATAGGACCTTACCTCTTGAGATGCTTTAGGATTAATGTAATACGTGTATGATTAGGTTTTGGCTATCGTGGACATCGATTCTACTTTCTTTCGACTTGGGATTTTATTGCTCATTTCAGGTGAGTTTCGTAAACCCTCCCTACTCAATTGAGATTCGGGCTGAAAAGTGTACATGTTTGTTTAACTGTTGATTGTTGATTTGATTGATTGTATGATTGAATTGTTGATGTGGACATGTTAGCGCATTGTTTACGATGTAAGTCGCACCGTTAGCGCATTATTCATTATATAAGTCGCACCGTTAGCGCATTGTTTACGATGTAAGTCGCACCGTTAGCGCATTGTTTACGATGTAAGTCGCACCGTTAGCGCATTGTTTACGATGTAAGTCGCACCGTTAGCGCATTATTCATTATATAAGTCGAACCGTTAGCGCATTGTTAATTATTAACTATGTAAGCCGCACCGTTGTTGAATGTTATTGATTGTTATGGAACGTTGTTGAACGTTATATGAAATCGTTGTTGTTGAACGTTGACTTGTATTGAATTATGATAATGTGAAACCTTATAGGTTTTCCTTGGATGTGATTAGTTCTCCTAATCCTCACTTATTGTTAACGGTTGTTATCCGACACGGTTATTCCTTGTTACTTGTCCCTACGAACTCACCAACTTTATGTTGACGCTCTTTAGTACACTTTTCAGGTAATCAAGTTAATCAGAGACAAAATGGATGATTGCATGCTTACTTGCTAGGATTGGACTAGCTTTGGACTTTCTGGATCCTTGATCCTTACTTCCCTTTTATGGGTTACTTTTAGGATCAACTACTATCGATTGAATTGCCTTTTATTATTGATTGAACATGTATTACGATGAATGTTGATGATTGTATACGTTCGTACAAGTTTAAGGATTGTTTCAATCCTATGTTTTCATATAGTTTGACTCTACATAATTTCCATGTCGTGCTGTGCTTTTCTAAGTGATACCCCATGATTCCGCCATGTTGGGGTGTTACAGAATGGTATCAAAGCCGTGGTTGTAGAGAATTAGGTGGATTGACCTAGTCTATAGCCATTGCACCCACATTTCATATTAGTATGCATGATAGGAAATTTTGTGTGCAACGTGAACTGTATGATGCATAAAAATGGTTTAAACGGAGTTCGTAGGTTACTTATGATTTGATGACTTAATTGTTATATGACAACTTGATGGACGTATATGATAGTGTCGGGATACACCGTGAATTGTGGAATTGTTGTGATAAACGTTGATGTGTGTGGAATCTTGGATGCATTTATTATTTGTCCCCCAGCAAAATGAAATGATGGCATTAATAGAGTATAACATTCGATAACCCTAGAGGCGCCTGATCAACAAATCTATGGTTATCCTATGTCATATAAAGTTAATGATCTCATGGATTGCGCCTCGTGGATAAAGTATAGTAGCTAACCCGGTATGTTTAATGAGTGTTGGTTAGGTGGAGGGTTAGCCACTGGTACACCCTGTATACATACCCGGTCAACACTTAGAGAACATATCGGAACCGAGTTTTGGACATCCATTCTATATATTAACGGTGTGGAGGGTTAGCCGATGGTACACCCTGTATACAAACCCTTTTAATGTGTCGAATGTTGAAGTTAAAATTCGGACTATGCTTTACCCACCTTGTTATGACTTGACCCTTTTATTTATATAGTGTTGAATGTTTTCGTGATTGTATTGTTGATTGTAAATTGTACGATTGCTGAAGCCTTAGATTATTGCCATGATAATATCCCTATAGAGATAACTATATTCATGCAATGATTTATAAGGACTTGATGTGTAAATTGTGTATTACTTGAAGGTCAATTTTGATATTCAAGTGTGAATTGTGTGGACTTGAATTTTATGTTAATAGAAATGGTAGTACAGGCATAGGGTATTTTGAACGGGTTGGTAATGCGATGGGCTGGCCAATGGTATGCCTTATATTATAAGCATTACCGGATGGCCCATGTCTAAGCTATATTACTTATAATTGTCTACAATTATCAGTCATTGTTGGAATAACAGTATGAGAATAAGATCTAGAATACATGCTTATTAAGGTCTTAGATACTTATAATCTATAATTGTAGACCAATGATTTATTATGAACTATAGACTAAGTTCAAACTTATAGTTACGATTGACTGATAGAATGAGCTAAGATTTTTGGAGACTATAATGTTCAATTAAAGTGAGATACAATGAAATATTAGGAGACCTAGTGTGTTAAGAGGCATTTTTACGAACATGAAGTTTGAGTTGGTAATTTAATGAATGTGTTCAAAGAAATGACTAGAATAAGAGCAAACAGGATGATCGTAGGAGGTTATAACTATAAGTGTAACAACCGTCTTAGAAATGTTCTAAATAAGTTCCTTAGAACGTACCTTCGCCACTCGAACGGCTAGTCAGTTCAATTTATTTAAGTTCTTGACGTACTTTAGACTGAAATTATGTGCTTATATGAAGGTCAACTTGATCTTAATTCTTGACTTATATGACGAATTTATGACTAAATTCGACGAATTAATAAAGTTCTAGACTAAAAATAATTGCAAATGAGTCCTTGCATTTATGATGTTCATTTAATATGAGAAGACTATAAATAGAAGGTTTAGTGAGAGAAAACCCTATTCATTATCACTCTCAATTTCACTTCTCTCACTAAAAACCTCTCCAGGCAGCCATAACCAACCACAAATTCATATTTTGATTTTTGATTGTTGAATCAAAATCGTTTGTACTTTTAGCATCCTTGTGATAATCAAAACATATTTCTGGAATCAAATCTCAGGTAACAACAACGAATTATGAGTTTTTGACCAAATTAAAAGTGTATTTTTTTAAGTTTATGTTCTTGATGATTTGGTCCAATTTTGAATGAAAATCGTGTTAAAAGTTAATGGGTTTGTGTCTAAATGTGTTTAACACCATATGTATGAACAAATTTGGGTCATAACGTGCTTTAATTTACAAAACCCATTTTTCAAATATGAATATAACTTGTTCTTGAAGTTCAAAGTGTTCATGTGACTTTTGATCGTGGAAATCAGTAATTGTATTAATAAATGATGTTAATGTGCTTATATGAAGGTCAACTTGATCTTAATTCTTGACTTATATGACGAATTTATGACTAAATTCGACGAATTAATAAAGTTCTAGACTAAAAATAATTGCAAATGAGTCCTTGCATTTATGATGTTCATTTAATATGAGAAGACTATAAATAGAAGGTTTAGTGAGAGAAAACCCTATTCATTATCACTCTCAATTTCACTTCTCTCACTAAAAACCTCTCCAGGCAGCCATAACCAACCACAAATTCATATTTTGATTTTTGATTGTTGAATCAAAATCGTTTGTACTTTTAGCATCCTTGTGATAATCAAAACATATTTCTGGAATCAAATCTCAGGTAACAACAACGAATTATGAGTTTTTGACCAAATTAAAAGTGTATTTTTTTTAAGTTTATGTTCTTGATGATTTGGTCTTGTGAAACGACCTTGTACTTGAAACATCCAAGACGGTCCTGAGATGGTGGCTAGGACGATCTTGACCATATGAATCCTAAAACGATCCTGTCTTCATTACACCATGGGACGACCCTGTTCCCTTATACCTTAAAACGATCCTGAGCTGGTGGCTAGGACGATCTTGAAGCTAGAACCGTGAAACGATCTTGTTCTGATGCAGTCCAGGACGATCTTGGCTAAACAACCTAGGACGACCTTGGTCCATCTAGGACGATCTTGACCATATGAATCCTAAAACGATCCTGTCTTCATTACACCTTGGGACGACCCTGTTCCCTTATACCTTAAAACGATCTTGTACCTTGTCTTCTAAGACGATCTTGTGCTTTGAACTCTAAAACGGTCTTGGCTTATGACTTAAAACGAACTTGTACATCAAACCATGGGACGATCCAGTCCTAGTAAAACTCTAAAACGAACTTAAGTCCAAAACAACCATATCTTCATATGATCTTATACTCACTTGTTCTATAACCCCTTGTGCATAAACCCAAAACAATCTAATCAAGTACTTGATCACCAAACCAATTTATAACATCATTATCACCCGATCAATCACGCTAAAGGCTACTTATCACCACCAAAACTAGTTCATGAATCGATCTAAAACAGCGTACATTGTGCAAACCCTAATTGAGTACATTAAGGACATGATCTATCTTAATTATTAAAGTACAAGTTCCATGAACAACTAAATCGAGTTCTAAAGGCTAAAGTTCATTATTAAAGACACGTTCAACTCATTAACACGATAAGTACTTATGTGTGAGTTCTAAGACGTTCAGTTCGAGTCCAGTTCATGTACTTAAAGTTCATTTAAACTCTTTTGAGTCAAAACGTTCAAAGAGCTTCAAAGGGACCAAATCATCAGTTCATCAAGGACATTTCAGTAATTAATTAATCACTTGAACTAATATGTGTGCATATCTATGAACAATAACTTGTACTTAGGCATTCATCAAGACGTACTTGGATTTCGATAGATATAACTTATCTATCTCGGTGCTTGTTCTCTGTGCTATAAATTGTGCTTGTACCAGATCACTGTGAGTTCACTAATCCCCCTTTCGTACATTTTGTTCAAGTTCTTTTATCGGGGACTGAAAAGCATGAAAACTACTTTGTACTTATACATATGTTCTTGAACCACTTTACGTACTATTTATGATCTTACGAGGTACTTATGATATGATTCCTAATTATTTAAATGTGTATTTGAGTCTTGAATGGGCAGGATCTCGAATACATTTATACTGTTTAAGGGAGTATTTAAGTCTTGAATGGGCAGGATCTTAAATGCCCCCATGTTACTATATTGATCTTTAACATGTTCTAGTTCGTACTTGTACTTGTTCAGTTCTTATTCACTGCTATCAATTCATATCCCACAGTTCAGGGATTGAACCGTAGATAATTATGGACAGCGCTGTTTAGGGTAGGCCCACCCTCATTCTCCGCAGTTCTGGAGGATGCATATTATCTGTTCTTGTTCTGATTTAGATCATCTTGAAGTACTTGATTATTATGTGCATAAGTTCATTACAGTTCAGTTCTGGCCAATCGGGTTAGCAGTGACAATACACTTAGAGTTCATTATATGTTCTTGTACTGCTCTTACTATCTCAAGGCATTTTTGGTTAAACGTACAGAGCTTATGACTTGTTCTTACTCTACATATTATTATATGCATACGTACTAGTACTTTATGTGAATCTCACCAACTACCTTTGTAGTTGACCTTTGAACTTGCATGCTTTTCAGGCTAGGTTAGTAGATCTCTTAGCATAGGAGTTTTTCTCTTTGAAGCTCACCTCGTTTGGCGATTGTTCGTACGTTCAAGATCAAGAGCCGTGAAGACTCTCTTTGCTATTTCAAGTTCAAGACCTGTTCCCAAAAGACAATTGTTCTGTCTTAAGAATATTGATTATTCTGAGTTCATTTTATGTTCTGTAATAACTGTCGTACTTCTGTTCTTTATTAATGTTATTGGCTGTGTTGGAACTTGTACTATGTGCTTTTGTGCTTATCTGTGCATCCCGTGTATTCCGCTTTAGCGGGGTGTTACAATAAGCACGAATAAAGTTCTGTAGATTTCATTCTTAAATGATCTTGTACTTTAAGGTGAGAATACATGATTTTACTGTGAGGTACTATTCGCTTATATAACGTAAGCAATGATGTCAGATGACAATAATTGTCGAAATGGCCGACAAGGAATAACTCCTCGCCAATAAAGCCAATAATGTAGCGTTATTATATCTATATCTAGAATTGAATGAAATAAAGTTGAATAACTTTATCAGAATAATTTAACGAGACCAATAATAGGGTACTGATTATGAACAGGAGTAGAGCGGGTAATTAGAATGCGATAACTTTGGTATGAATATATATTACACAATCTATATATATAACTCGCAATAGTAATTGGATGCAATAAAGAAATAAAAAATAAAAATGGTGAAATCGGCCGTCCCCGGGATCGAACCTGGGTCTAGGCCACACCCTTTCGCGCATTTAGCCAACCGCGCTAAATGCCTAGTATTGTGAAAGTTCTCTTATGATTAAATATAAGCATATGTACAACAAATTCCTTAATTCACGCATATATTGTAAATTCATATGAATTTTCTTTCCTAAACAAAATTTCTCGAGGAAGGGAAAACAAATGAGAAGATTTAACTACAAGCTGTTTAAGTAATTAAACTTGGAGAAGTTGAACGGAAGAGATGTAGGAGTGTTCTCTAAAATAGAGAATATTGAAGCAGTCATTTCCACTAATGAGCATGAAGTCGATTATTAAGTTAAAAATGTTGCTAGAACTTTTAACTGGGGAATAGTTTGAGTAAGTGTCGTGAGAGAATCGTCGTGCATATGAAAAAAAAAAAAATTGTTATAATTTATAAAATTGAATAAAATATAAACTTGAACAAAAGTAGGAATTTTATTTGATCGAACATAGCAAGCCAATATTACAAACATTAATAATACATTCTCTCTCAACTGGAACATACACTGGACTAAGTGGCTCGGTGTGGCTTGGCTAACTCTTGCTCAATCTGCCTTAAGAAGTTGGTATTACTGGGATCCTTGGAACAAATCTTCCAAATGTTTGTTAAGAAATGGGTGGGAGCCTTATCGATCTCGCTTAAACGAAAGAACTTCTCATCCCCATCTTCTGAAGTGTAGAAGATCCCAGCAGGCCTATTTAAGACCCTTCCTTCCACAAACACTATGCCCTTTGGAAGCTGAAGATTTAACAAGGCATCATCGTCAGCTGGTGGAAGCATATCGGGAGCGGATGATGAGGCGCCAACAGTTCTTAGTCTTTTCATGGGTCTTTGAGAAAGTAGAGGAGTGCTGCTTTCGTCGCCTCTAAGAGTAGTGTCTTTTGCTCCCATAGTTTCTTGTAGATACTTCCTTAGACTTACTTCACCTTTAGCCATTTTGGCATACCACTCAGCTTCTCTTTTACTAGCAAGTTCTAATATGTTGACATGTTGACTTGCTGGTGTTTGCACCTCAGAACCTGTTTCTCCTGCTTCTACAAGTAGTAGTTCCTTAGCTAACTTCAGAGAAGCCTCTTCCTCCATCGCTTGTATTTTCTGACGTTCTATAATCTCTTTGAGGATCACGTCTTGAGAACTACTTCGGAGTGTTTCAAAATTTTCATGAAATATAACAGGAGAAGGTGATGACATAGGTCCCTTTCCCTTGAAAACAGTTGAGTCAACTGTTGCTTCAACTTCTTCAGATTGTGAGAAATCAGCAAGTTGATACAACAACCCTTTAATTTCTCTAATTTCTGCTTCAAGTTTTGTTTGTTTATCGATAGACTTTCTCAATAGTGCTCTATCAGCTGCTAGGAGAAAAGGAGTGCTATAGTGTATTTGGTCAATTTGGGAAGTAAGAGACTTAAACGAGGTGGTTTGTTCAGTAGCAAGTGATACTATAGTACTGTTAAGTTGTTCAATTTGCATTGACAAAAGCTCGATTGAATGTTCAAGTGCAATAAATGTGTGAGTGGCCATGGCTTAGTTGAGAAAGAACGATGGTTGATTTGGATGTGTGGAAATATAGTTTCACACAAAGGAAAATATAAAAGAGAGAAGGAAATTTAAGAATGCCTATTATCTTTAAAAGTGCCTTTCTTATATAAAGAATGAAAGACGAAGTGTGACCTTGGAAAACGGACAGGTGTCCATAAACTACAGAAATTTTAATCATTGCTACTGTAATTAGTAACTACCGAATTATATATATATTTTTTTAAGATAAATTTCTAAACTTTATCATCCCTTTAACCAAGGTTGAAAGGAGCTGAACAGTTTACTCAAAAGCGTATGCTATGTCGAGAAAATCCTCAACTAAATTAATAGCTTAATGAATAGACCGTCTTCCACACATCTCTATTTTTCTTCACTGCTTCTTTTTCGAGAACCATATCAATTGCTAATTCATCTTTTTGAACCCTAGATGAATTTTTGATCTAAACTATTGTTTTAGGAGTGATCTAGGTAATATTTGTTTCTTTGACCCATGGATCGCCTTTAATGATTGAATTTAAGAAAATGAGACAAATGTTATCAACAAAAATATGTCGACTTTTCCAACTGAATAATATTGTCTTGGTAAAAGAACTTCAAATTTGAAAATAAGAATTATTTGAAAGGCTAAAATTATGATGGGCGATCAACGATTAAAATAGACAAATGAACTTGGTATAAAAATCTATCAAGACAAATATGGGAAATTCTTTTAACTGGGGAATTTCCCTAATCGACAACAATCCCCAAAAGAGAGCGAAGAAAGTTGTATTTCATTATTCGTACAATACAAGTGAAACTTGTTACATTATTTAAGCGGAAATACAACAATTAGGGATACAACATATTTAAAAACCATACAAAGAAACCCACGTGGCTACAAACAGTAACGGAACCACGCCAAGAACGAACGCGACTAACCACTGAATAGTCTCATCCAATGGAAGTTGAGCCACAGTAATTAACCACACTATGATAATAATGTAGATTACGATTAGGAAAGGATTCAACATTTTCGATATTAGGTTTTGGGTTTTGGTTAGATTCTGAAGAAAGGAAAATGTTAAGTTGATATGGCATGGAGAAAAGTATGCTAAGGTATTATTATATAGTCTAAAAAGGAGCCGTTTCTAACGGTCAAATACTTGAAAATACTTGAAATATTGATAAGTGTATATATAAATAAATACATAATACACTTATAAAACAAACATACATTTAAATATCCTTATACACCTAAAATACTAATACAATTTTATAAAAAAAAAAGAACAAAACCTCTTCATTTCCCCCCCATGAGGCCGGCCCCCCTTTACACCCTCACACACCCCATTTTTCAAACTTCACATTCACTCTTTCTTGAAACCCCCAACTTCTACACACACTTCACACCTACATCTAATTCTCTGTAACATTCGTGAAATTTGACTAGATTTGACTCATAAATTTAATGTAAATGATTTTCGAGAAAATATATGAATAGTAACCGTATTTGTGAATAGTACCGTATACGTGAATAGTAACCGTATTTGTGAATAGTACCGTATACGTGAATAGTAACCGTATTTGTGAATAGTACCGTATACGTGAATAGTAACGTATTTGTGAATAGTACATATTGTGAATAGTACCGTATATGTGAATAGTAACCGTATTTGTGAATAGTACCGTATACGTGAATAGTAACCGTATTTGTGAATAGTACCGTATACGTGAATAGTAACCGTATTTGTGAATAGTACCGTATACGTGAATAGTAACCGTATTTGTGAATAGTACCGTATACGTGAATAGTAACCGTATTTGTGAATAGTACCGTATACGTGAATAGTAACCGTATTTGTGAATAGTACCGTATACGTGAATAGTAACCGTATTTGTGAATAGTACCGTATACGTGAATAGTAACCGTATTTGTGAATAGTACCGTATACGTGAATAGTAACCGTATTTGTGAATAGTACCGTATACGTGAATAGTAACCGTATTTGTGAATAGTACCGTATACGTGAATAGTAACCGTATTTGTGAATAGTACCGTATACGTGAATAGTAACCGTATTTGTGAATAGTACCGTATACGTGAATAGTAACCGTATTTGTGAATAGTACCGTATACGTGAATAGTAACCGTATTTGTGAATAGTACCGTATACGTGAATAGTAACCGTATTTGTGAATAGTACCGTATACGTGAATAGTAACCGTATTTGTGAATAGTACCGTATACGTGAATAGTAACCGTATTTGTGAATAGTACCGTATACGTGAATAGTAACCGTATTTGTGAATAGTACCGTATACGTGAATAGTAACCGTATTTGTGAATAGTACCGTATACGTGAATAGTAACCGTATTTGTGAATAGTACCGTATACGTGAATAGTAACCGTATTTGTGAATAGTACCGTATACGTGAATAGTAACCGTATTTGTGAATAGTACCGTATACGTGAATAGTAACCGTATTTGTGAATAGTACCGTATACGTGAATAGTAACCGTATTTGTGAATAGTACCGTATACGTGAATAGTAACCGTATTTGTGAATAGTACCGTATACGTGAATAGTAACCGTATTTGTGAATAGTACCGTATACGTGAATAGTAACCGTATTTGTGAATAGTACCGTATACGTGAATAGTAACCGTATTTGTGAATAGTACCGTATACGTGAATAGTAACCGTATTTGTGAATAGTACCGTATACGTGAATAGTAACCGTATTTGTGAATAGTACCGTATACGTGAATAGTAACCGTATTTGTGAATAGTACCGTATACGTGAATAGTAACCGTATTTGTGAATAGTACCGTATACGTGAATAGTAACCGTATTTGTGAATAGTACCGTATACGTGAATAGTAACCGTATTTGTGAATAGTACCGTATACGTGAATAGTAACGTATTTGTGAATAGTACCGTATACGTGAATAGTAACCGTATTTGTGAATAGTACCGTATACGTGAATAGTAACGTATTTGTGAATAGTACCATATTGTGAATAGTACCGTATATGTGAATAGTAACCGTATTTGTGAATAGTACCGTATACGTGAATAGTAACCGTATTTGTGAATAGTACCGTATACGTGAATAGTAACCGTATTTGTGAATAGTACCGTATACGTGAATAGTAACCGTATTTGTGAATAGTACCGTATACGTGAATAGTAACCGTATTTGTGAATAGTACCGTATACGTGAATAGTAACCGTATTTGTGAATAGTACCGTATACGTGAATAGTAACGTATTTGTGAATAGTACATATTGTGAATAGTACCGTATATGTGAATAGTAACCGTATTCATGAATAGTGCATATTGTGAATAGTACGTATATTGTGAATAGTACCCGTATACGTGAATAGTAACCGTATTGTGAATAGTACCGTATACGTGAATAGTAACGTATTTGTGAATAGTACATATTGTGAATAGTACCGTATATGTGAATAGTACATATTGTGAATAGTACATATTGTGAATAGTACATATTGTGAATAGTACATATTGTGAATAGTACATATTGTGAATAGTACATATTGTGAATAGTACCATATTGTGAATAGTACCGTATATGTGAATAGTAACCGTATTTGTGAATAGTACCGTATACGTGAATAGTAACCGTATTTGTGAATAGTACCATATTGTGAATAGTACATACGTGAATAGTAACCGTATTGTGAATAGTACCGTATACGTGAATAGTAACGTATTTGTGAATAGTACATATTGTGAATAGTACCGTATATGTGAATAGTACCATATTGTGAATAGTACCGTATACGTGAATAGTAACGTATTTGTGAATAGTACCATATTTGTGAATAGTACCGTATATGTGAATAGTAACGTATTTGTGAATAGTACATATTGTGAATAGTACGTATATGTGAATAGTACATATTGTGAATAGTACATATTGTGAATAGTACATATTGTGAATAGTACATATTGTGAATAGTACATATGTGAATAGTACATATTGTGAATAGTACCGTATACGTGAATAGTAACGTATTTGTGAATAGTACATATTGTGAATAGTACATATTGTGAATAGTACATATTGTGAATAGTACATATTGTGAATAGTAACCATATTGTGAATAGTACCGTATACGTGAATAGTAACGTATTTGTGAATAGTACCATATTGTGAATAGTACCGTATATGTGAATAGTACCATATTGTGAATAGTACCGTATACGTGAATAGTAACCGTATTTGTGAATAGTACCGTATACGTGAATAGTAACGTATTTGTGAATAGTACCGTATACGTGAATAGTAACCGTATTTGTGAATAGTACCGTATACGTGAATAGTAACGTATTTGTGAATAGTACATATTGTGAATAGTACCGTATACGTGAATAGTAACCGTATTGTGAATAGTACCGTATACGTGAATAGTAACGTATTTGTGAATAGTACATATTGTGAATAGTACCGTATACGTGAATAGTAACGTATTTGTGAATAGTACCATATTGTGAATAGTACCGTATATGTGAATAGTAACGTATTTATGAATAGTACCGTATACGTGAATAGTAACCGTATTTGTGAATAGTACCGTATACGTGAATAGTAACGTATTTGTGAATAGTACATATTGTGAATAGTACATATTGTGAATAGTACATATTGTGAATAGTACATATTGTGAATAGTACATATTGTGAATAGTACATACGTGAATAGTAACCGTATTGTGAATAGTACCGTATACGTGAATAGTAACGTATTTGTGAATAGTACATATTGTGAATAGTACCGTATATGTGAATAGTACGTATTGTGAATAGTACCGTATACGTGAATAGTAACGTATTTGTGAATAGTACATATTGTGAATAGTACCGTATATGTGAATAGTAACTGTATTGTGAATAGTACATATGTGAATAGTACATATTGTGAATAGTACATATTGTGAATAGTACATATATGAATAGTAACCATATTGTGAATAGTACCGTATACGTGAATAGTAACGTATTTGTGAATAGTACCATATTGTGAATAGTACCGTATATGTGAATAGTACCATATTGTGAATAGTACCGTATATGTGAATAGTAACCGTATTCATGAATAGTACATATCGTGAATAGTAACCGTATTGTGAATAGTACCGTATACGTGAATAGTAACGTATTTGTGAATAGTACATATTGTGAATAGTACCGTATATGTGAATAGTACATATTGTGAATAGTACCGTATATGTGAATAGTACATATTGTGAATAGTACATATTGTGAATAGTACATATTGTGAATAGTACATATTGTGAATAGTACATATTGTGAATAGTACATATTGTGAATAGTACCGTATATGTGAATAGTAACCGTATTTGTGAATAGTACATATTGTGAATGGACCTTACCTCTTGAGATGCTTTAGGATTAATGTAATACGTGTATGATTAGGTTTTGGCTATCATGGACATCGGTTCTACTTTCTTTCGACTTGGGATTTTATTGCTCATTTCATGTGAGTTTCGTAAACCCTCCCTACTCAATTGAGATTCGGGCTGAAAAGTGTACATGTTTGTTTAACTGTTGATTGTTGATTTGATTGATTGTATGATTGAATTATTGATGTGGACATGTTAGCGCATTGTTTACGATGTAAGTCGCACCGTTAGCGCATTATTCATTATATAAGTCGCACCGTTAGCGCATTGTTTACGATGTAAGTCGCACCGTTAGCGCATTATTCATTATATAAGTCGCACCGTTAGCGCATTGTTTACGATGTAAGTCGCACCGTTAGCGCATTATTCATTATATAAGTCGCACCGTTAGCGCATTGTTAATTATTAACTATGTAAGCCGCACCGTTGTTGAATGTTATTGATTGTTATGGAACATTGTTGAACGTTATATGAAATCGTTGTTGTTGAACGTTGACTTGTATTGAATTGTGATAATGTGAAACCTTATAGGTTTTCCTTGGATGTGATTAGTTCTCCTAATCCTCACTTATTGTTAACGGTTGTTATCCGACACGGTTATTCCTTGTCACTTGTCCCTACGAACTCACCAACTTTATGTTGACGCTCTTTAGTACACTTTTCAGGTAATCAAGTTAATCAGAGACAAAATGGATGATTGCATGCTTACTTGCTAGGATTGGACTAGCTTTGGACTTTCTGGATCCATGATCCTTACTTCCCTTTTATGGGTTACTTTTAGGATCAACTACTATCGATTGAATTGCCTTTTATTATTGATTGAACATGTATTACGATGAATGTTGATGATTGTATACGTTCGTACAAGTTTAAGGATTGTTTCAATCCTATGTTTTCATATAGTTTGACTCTACATAATTTCCATGTCGTGCTGTGCTTTTCTAAGTGATACCCCATGATTCCGCCATGTTGGGGTGTTATATTCTCTCTCAAAAAAACTCTTCCTTCTCCCTCTTTCTCTTCTCCCCCATACGGCCCAAAAATAGCAAAAAGGAGGCAAGAAAAATCAATCTAAACTAATTATAATAATAAGGGTTTAAGCTAGATAAATTAAGGGTTGATTCAAGGTAAGAAAAAGGGTTATTCCAAGCTTAGATTAAGGGTTGTTGGAGCCTCATAGGTCACAAAAATCTGCCCATTTTTCACCATCAAAACCGAGCTCAAGAGGGTATAAATCTTCATCCTTTTTACTAGATTTAATCTTGTTTTTGTTTATATTCAAAGGTTTTATCAAAAGTTTATGTTTTCTTCTTGTTTTCTTGGTAATACACACTTGATGAGGGCAAAGTTGATAGGATCTTTCTCCTCATGCATATGCATGTCGAAATCTATGAGAAAGATCCAAGGATTCAACAAGTTTAAGACTCAAAAGTGTTGTTATAGATTAGTAGCTTTTAAAGTGATTTTTCCTTTGAATGATTTATATGTTTTTGTATATTTTGATGAACATGTTTCTGAGATTTTTCATTAAAAAGATGTTTTTATTTTGTTGGATGTTAGATCTATAAGAGTTTGTATTAAAAAGTATTGATTTGAATGCATGCATGCTAGATTTAAGAAAGTTGGATCTTTTGTTGGATTATGAGATGGATATGGACTTGTTATAAGTGAAAAATATGTTAATATTGATGTCAAGATTCTGGAAAAATTAATGAAATAACAAAGAGACAAAGCTTGGATCAAAACTAGTAAAAATAAGCTTGAAATCACAAACCGAAAACATGCAAAAAGCTATTTTGAGCACACACTTGCACCATAATCAAAGAACAAGAAAAATATCTTTAACTTACTGGAAATAATTTGTTTCAAAAATATAAAACTCAAGTCATTTGGTTCATGACAATAATAAGCTCAAAAATCATCTTTTCGGGTCAAATAAGCATTAACCGAAAGCACTAAATTGCACATATCACACCACCACCACTATCATGACTTTGAACACCAAAATATGATGAACTTTCTGGAAATAATGAAACAAGAATGAAAACCCCTTTTGAAGCACTTTAATTGCGTAAGAAATGAGGCTAAAATCACTATTTCGGTAAACGATTTTTAAGCTTAAAGTCCTAAAAATAAGCAAGACACAAAAGAGGTTGAATTGATATGAATTTTTATTGATAAAAGTTGCCTAAAAGGCCTGGGATTTTTGGCCAAAATGTTTAGGGGTGATTTCTAAGAATTTCCATGAATTATTGAATTTAAATGGTAATTAAAAGACATATAAATCAATAAATAAATTATGTAAATCAAGAATGTGGTTAAATCATCATAACCAATGGTAAAAATAACTCAAACCTACTGGAGAAAAATAATTAAAAGCTAACAAACAAGTGTTACATGATTTAAAGGTAAA
>CM067172.1:64914520-64927670 GCA_034093135.1 Erigeron breviscapus | reverse complement strand
CTCGCGTAGTATGTGTGTGTAGTGATGGAAGTGGTGGTAGCGGAGACGACGGTAGCAGCGGTAACATTGGCGGTAGAGGTATGGTTATTAACGTAAAAGTAATTGACGTAAAAGGGGTATATCTTGTAAATTAAGTTCTTTAAGAGTATTATATATACGATGTAACACCCGTTATTTAAAAATAATATATTAATAATAAATAAATTGGTTAATTACACTTTTTATTTTATAAAATGATAATAATTATAAAATTTAAAATGAAATAAAGTTGTTAAATAAATACGAGTATTGTATCTACCAATAAACTAAAACAGGATTGTAGCATCTATTGATCGACACGTGGCACAACATTAAAAAGACACGTGTCTTTATTGTTACTATAATTGTCTATTTTCATCACCTATTTTATTTATATTAAAATGTATAATTCATTATAAAATATAAAGTTAAAATTTATTTATTTTAATCCATAAAATATGTTAATTTAATTATTAATAAATAACAATATATTTATGTTTCGAACTTATAATTCTCTACTAACTTAGACAAAAAGTGGTTGGAAACTTTAAAAAAACATGAATGTTTATAATCATTAGATTAGATTAACCATTACCAATATCAGAAATAATATTGAATCTTAACCAATATATTTATGAAAAATATCTCACTTTTAGGCTACTATTGGAAAGACGAAATGCATGTAATCATGATTAAATATTATTTTCATCTATGTAAAACCAATCTTACGAAATGTATATAACCAAGCCGTACATCGTACGGGTATTAGTACTAGTAATGTGGCGTTTTAGTGGCGCACATTGCACTTAGCACGCTCGCATCGCCACGAGCCGCTTTAGAGCCGTCTTTTGTTTTGGCTAACTCAGCTCGGCTCTATTATGGCTTCCATGGCTCAAGTGGGTTCAGTTGTTCCTGGTTTAACACCTGGAACAACACTTGCATTAGTTCAGCAAGTGACACATGTTGTTAACATTCTAAGGCTAACAAGTGTCTTCCACTGAACTCCTTGTATACAAATACATTTCCTTAGTGGAAATTGATGGGTGGTTTTTGTTTCGTGTTTAAATTTATAAAATTTGCACAAGTAATTATCATAAAACACACACACCTTAACGGACAGGGGACCCGATGAGATGTAGTATAGTTAAGTAATAAGTACAGGATCGTTCGCAGGGACGCGTTGCTTTACCTAATCTAGTAATACGTGTAATTCTAGCGGTTGTGGGTTGTCACGATTTCTTATTAAACTAATTAAAATACTGAAAAGTAAATAGAAGCCGCAACCGCTTATTCAGCGAGAGACTTAGTCTGAAAATAGTTTGAAAAAGCAAATAACAGTAATAAAATTAAAATACTTGTTTAGCATCTCAGATCTCATGACACGACCAGATATCATCCTACCTACTTGCTAGACTGTTGGAAACTTAATCACGGCTCAGATTCTCGTTAGATTCACTTTACCTAATTAACTAGTGACCCTAGACTCACACTACTTCTTTAAACAAATTCTCGTTAGATTCATTGTTTAAGCATTAATGACCTAAAGTTTGTGTTACTAATTCATCTTTAAGTTACCCAGCTCTTAAGCCATGACCAGATAATAATTCCCTCCGGTGACCACAGTGCACGTTTCCATGTCACTGGATCGCGTCTGACATTGTAAGCATCATGTTCTATTCATCCTAATTACTATGGTTCTGGATCCCTCAGTTATAAGTGAATCACCTTTTACATCTAGTTATAGACCGACTAGTGTTTTCCATCCTTATGATTAATCCTAGTGTATGATTATAGACCGATCATCAGAATTAAACTAATACATTCAGATCTAGAACCGATATTAATATGAAGAACTAGTGAAACATGGATCTACGATAAACAGTAAAACACACTCCAACAGATCTAACAAATAAAGTAAAATAGATAAACGTCTACATGATCACATCGATCCAAACAAGTATTCAGCCTATTAGCCTACCATTATTAAAGGAATAACAAAGTGTGAAAAGATGAAAGACATTGTTTACCAACTGAAAGTAAAATAAAAGAGTAGATCTAGGTAGAAGATGAAGATCGGAAGGTGTTAGAAGCTCCAAAACCTCCTTGGAATCTGCAAAGTCAACCTAGGGTTTGATGTGGGCGGCTAGGGCTGCTGAATTGGCTCTCTCTTAGGGTTTTGAGGGATGCTTCGGCTTAAATAGGTGATAAAGTCGGTTTTTGAACTGGGCCGCCCAGCGACTCTGGATGGGCTCCAGCGGCGCTGGCAGCTCCTGCTGCTTCTCGTTTCGCTTCGTTCGACTCCCGAATCACCTCCTTGTGTCTTGTAACTTCATAGGCCTTCATCTTGAGTCACTTGATGCCATTTACCCTCACTCGCATCTTCCGTGAACCTGCGTAAACATAGAATCCATTACGTACCGATAGTTCCGGAATATTAACTCATTTAAGACATTGAAATGAGGCCTTTCGATAGGGGTTTTTATCACAAAATGAACGCTCATCATATACCCCCACACTTAAGTCTTTGCTTGTCCTCAAGCAAATAGTCCAAAAAAATAAAACAATGATGAGCGGACAACTTAAGTGTTCAAGTTATTCTACTTTATTAAACATTTGAAAGATTAGTCATGCAAAATGATTTGAGAAAGCTTTAGATAAAATCAGTAAGCTATAGCTAGAGGCAAGATAATCAGTCAATCAAAACTAAAAGTTAACATTATATTCGTGTAAATACCTCTAAAACCGGTCTATAATTCCACATGTCTTACAATTCAATCTTACTTCCTTCTGCTGACTAGTTAAGCACTTAATTAAAGTTTGTATAGCAATCAAATCTACTAGCTACTAGCAAGGCATTTATATTTCATCGTTTGTGTACTTGTGAGTCACTACTTAGACATACTCTCACACTAAAGTCATGCTCGCTAGCTAAACACTAAAGCAGTTATACGATATTATCATCTTTAATAGTTGAGACAACGGTGACAGGTCGGTGGTTCCCCACTCGCAGAGCGACATAACTCAACTAATGGTTAGAGTTTATACCTTACATCAAGACAGCGGTGTCAGGTCAGTGGTTCCCCACGCGCAAAGCGACATAACTTGATGCGTATAGATTTTACTCGTTAATAGTTCTTTGAACTCTTTTTTATTAATATACTAATTGCCTTTTCTTAAGATTACTACATTATTCATGCAATAGACATTATCAGAGACCCCAGATGACTCATACACTTACTCCGCATGCAACTAGCTCACAATTAATAATGTAAGAATTAAGGCGAACCATACGTCTAAACTAGTTCCTACACAAGCACTTATATAATTAAGTCCAATTAATACACCTATGCTAATAACTAGATAGCTCTAATTTCTAGGCATATTAAAGTCCGGTTAAATGTGTTATGGCAAACATAATCGCATACAGTTTCAGTCTAAGCTCTAATCCATTTGGAAAAATGAACAGCCACAAATCTATAGTTAAACTAACAGTCCAAACTAACCGTTCATCTACCAAAGCTAATATTGCTTAGTTATCGTCATCTTTTGTCTACTTGCAAAGCTTATTTCTCAAAATGTTTTTCAGACACAAGAAAAATTTTAATTTTGCATGAATTAAGTAGTAGAAAACTTATGATTATTCAAAAAATTAAACCATGGGTTTTTTTGCTATTCCATCCCCCCACACTTAAATTGTACAACGTCCTCGTTGTACTAAACATGACACAACAGAAAGGGTAATAGGAAAAACACGATAAAATAAAGGATTAACGAAACTTCCCGGGCTTAAATTACATGAATGCTGTTGAAGATGGCATGTGTGGAGCTACTTGAATGATATAGATTTTCAAAGATTTGAGTCGGCTCCGTTTGATGGCGATCCATTGATGCTTCTCCATCTTCTTTTCTTTTTGGTATTTTCTGATTTATTAATTTTTTTGGGTTTTTCTGATTTTTTTGGATTTTTCGCGATCTGGTGTGCTGGCAGACTCCGGGAGCGGCGCTGGACATATGGGAGCGATGCTGGTATAGCCTGAGCGACGGCTGGACTTGCATAGGTGCAGGTCCAGCGGCGCTGGAAGTCAGGGAGCGGCGCTGGGATGCCCAGGTGCATTCCCAGCGGCGCTGGAAGTCTTCTAGCGGCGCTTGCGAGTCCTGTACTTGCTTCGACGTCTGATTTTTCTTCACGATTTGACTCCGACATTCCCCCACACTTAGCTTTTGACCAAGTGCATGGTTTTCTTCAGACTACAAAGCTAAATACTCCTGCACACTTCAATCAAAATATCAAAATGGAAAATAACAAGCTAAAACATAAAAATAAAAACAAAATACGATTGCAATAAGTTACTTGTTTCCTTGATCCATTGAAAGCTTGCATCTGTGATTCTAAAGATATAACTCATATAAAAACAGATCACAAATGATAAAATTTAAAATAATTCACTTAATTTGCAATTAGTCACATATCCCTAAAAAGATAAAAATAAAAATAAAAATAAAAATAAAAATAAAAATAAAAACAAAATACGATTGCAATAAGTTACTTGTTTCCTTGATCCATTGAAAGCTTGCATCTGTGATTCTAAAGATATAACTCATATAAAAACAGATCACAAATGATAAAATTTAAAATAATTCACTTAATTTGCAATTAGTCACATATCCCTAAAAAGATAAAAATAAAAATAAAAATAAAAATAAAATGAGAATACGGCTTGGGTTGCCTCCCAAGAAGCGCTAAGTTTAACGAGTCTTCATCCGGACTCGGCCTAGGAACTAGGTTGAGGAAGAATACGGGATCGGTCGGGGGCCGGTTCCCGTTGGGTTTTTATCAAATATAAATGTTAGACGTATCCTCCAAATATGACTCGATGTTCATCCTTTCTCCTTGTCCTTGGCAAACCTTAGTCTTACAGTCAAAACCATAGGGATTATCCTTACTTATGTCCTTCTTACTAACCTTCAATATATTAATCCCAGACTGTAATATCAACTCTCCTAACTCCACATTTATATCAGCACATGCGGTCTTTAAAAAGGGTTGCCCTAATATCACATTGTTCCTAGAGACCGCATTTTCTTTTACGATAAAGAATTCTGTCAAGAATTTCAGTCCTTCCATGTAAAACACAACATCCTTAACAAATCCTCGAACCCTGATCTTAACATTCCTGAAAAGGTAGACCATCTTATCCTCCCAAATTATTTTTCCTAGCTCCTTACTAACATATCCGAAATGATGATCTAAGGGAAGAATATTCATTGTTGCTCTATCGTCTATAAAGGCTTCACATCCTAGATATGCTTGTATTCCTCCACGAACCTTAAAAATGGCCGGGTCTCCTAGGGCAGAGGTGGACAAATAAGGGTTATACTTAATCAAAGCTTGGTCTTTTATGTCATTCCATCCTAAGTTGTCTAGAAACTTGTTTACCTTAACTAGTATCTTGTCCCCTTTTTCTATTCCTCTTTAGGTCTCTTCTAGGATCTTTTCTAGTTTCTCAAGATTAGTTTCCCTATGCAAGTCACTTAAACCTTTTCCATACCTACCTCTCATATCTACGCCTTCATTATACCAAAAATGACTTAAACTCCTAAGGCAATAGTAGGCATCTAAAGGTTCTTCATCATGCTCACTTTCAATATTCAGATACGTTTCGTCATAGTTGACATCCCTAGAGTCTAAAACAGGCAGACTGACTTTTATTTGACCATTTGACAAAGACATTTCACGTTTAAGGACATGGATGATAGCATCCGCAGCATGCAGAAATGGTCGGCCTAAAATTAGGGGTGTCACTACTTCATTTACCGAATCAAGCACAACAAACTCAGTCCAAAATTCTAATTCCTTAACCCTGACATGGACTCGTTTGACAATCCCCTTGGGTTGTCGGTAAGTCTGATCGGCTAACCGAATGCTCATGTTAACGGGTTTTAGCAAACAAAGGGTAAGTTTCTCATAAATCACAGTAGGCAAAACATTAATACTTGACCCTAAATCAGCTAATGCACACGAAAAGTATTCATTATTAATAGTGCAAGGAATAAGAAAACTTCCTGGATCTTCAGATGCTTGCGGTAGCTGTGTCCCGTCATCCGGTGCCTCGGGATTGTGAACTTAATCCCTACTGTCCGAGTCGTCCCCATCTTTGATTTTGCACTTTGAAGCGAATTGGGTCTCGACGTCTCCTTGAAAATCAGCTGAAAAGGAAGTTTCGCGCGAATCTGGACTGACGGAGTCTGGAGCGGCGCTGGACCTGGGCCAGGAGCGGCGCTGGTGGTATCTGAGCGGTGCTGGTTGCTTCCAGCGGCTCTGGCTTGTGCAGCCAGCGGCACCTAGACAGATTCCAGTTTTGCGTTTTTGCTCGTTTCTTCTCCGTTTGGCTCCTGCATGACTTGTACCTGATTGGACACTTCACAAAAATCATTAGAAAGCTCAGTAGAGTCATTACCTTCAGTGAACACGGCGTTCACATTCTCGTTACATCCGACTGGTGGTTGGTACTTTTGACTCGTGCTCGGGCCTCCTTGATTTGAGCTTGAACCGCCTTGGATGTTTTGCCTTGGAACTGATCTATTCTCCTTCTTTGCATTCTGCTCAATCCATCTATCTATCCTCCTCTCTAAGTCCTTGATTGCGGCTTGTTGATTTATTGCTCCTTCATCAACCTTTTGATTGAGATTACTTATCTTCTCATTGAGCGACCTTGTATAGCTTGCTAAGGAGTCATGCCTCTTGTCATTCATTTCCATGTACTTCTCCATCATGTTGGTGAGCTTGACAATAGGATCCTCCTTGACTTCATTCTCCACTCTTGGTTGCTCGGGTTGACCATTACTCCATTGCCACCTATTTTGAAAAGAACCATAATTATTTCTAGCATAACTAGAATTGAAGTTAGAATTACCGGGGTTTCTTTGGAATAGTCCTCGTTGATAGCCTCCTCGGTATTGGTTCTGGACAAAATTGACTTGCTCGGTAGGTTCTTCTTCACAATCCTCGGTATAGTGCATTCATCCGCAATTGTTGCACCTGTGTGCAATCACCTTGAGGTCCTTGTCCATAATGTCCAACCTATCTTCAAAAGTAGAAAAACGGTTAGATAAAGCTTTAAGTTCATGAATTACCTCATTGTCGGAGCTGCTTTCAATGCTAGCCACGGTCCTTCTCGTCCTCCTTTCTCGATCCTTGTCATCCATATCTCGAGCTAAGCTAGCTTGCACCATATCCTCCATCATTTTGTACGCGTCATTGGTAGACTTGCACAAAAAGTTACCACCGCCGGCTAGGTCTAAATCCTTTTGGGAACTCTTGGTTAAACCATATAAGAAAATCTCCATGATCTCGTCCTTGTCTAGTCCATTCCCGTGACAGTTTCTGATCATTTCCCTAAGCCTTTTCCATGCATCACCTAGTGATTCAATCGCGAGACGAATTGTTCGCAAAGTTGATTCCATGTAGTGATGGTACCTTCATCAAGCTCATCGAACCAAGCATGTGCCTCTCCCGTGAGAGACGGCGGAAATAGGCTAAGTTTCACATCGTCATCGGTGACATTTCCTCCGTATTTGAACATTTTGCACAAACTTGTGAACCTGCTTACATACTTATGGGGGTCGGATTTGGCTCGGCCGTCATATTGGTTGTCTTGGATTAACTTAAGGTGGTGGCCTTTGACTGAAAACGAATCTCCTAGGTTTGGTGGAACAATAGCCGATCCCGGTGTAGGTGCTATGGCTCTCGTCCTTTCCATCATCGGTCGGTCAAAGGCGTCCATTTTTTTCCCGGTAAAGGTCGTCACCCCTGGTTCGATTTATAGATTAACAATAAAAACAGGCGTATTGACTGAATTGTCAATACGACTTTTACAAGCATGCACGAAAGTGCCATGTCCAAAATAAACAAGAGAAATAACCCAAACAAGCTAACCTAGCCATACAAAGCATTCCACTAAGCTATTTGAGTGAAACAAGCACCTCAAACATGCACATCAACTAATACCAAGACAAATGAGAGGGACACATTTACAAGGCAACCGAAATTACCTCAAACATGCACATCAACCTGTCCAAGTACCAGTGAGAGGGACACATTTACAAGATGCCTATAGCACCACAAATACAAAGCATTACAAAAAAATCAAAGACCTAATTAGTAACATGCAGCAAAGACTTAGGCAATTTCCAGACTTCCACAATCCCTTCTGTTCGTATCTTCTTCTTGAACCTAAATGCAAGCAGCTTGAGACGAACCGTAGCCTTAATAACTTTAATTAATTGGAGGGCAGATCTCTTACTTTTGTTGAATAAACGTGAGTTCCTTTCCTGCCAAATAAAGTAAGTAGAAGCTGCAAGAAGTAACTTTGCAATAATAACATCAGCTCTTTCCCTCTTAGCAAAGGAAATGAACGAATTCACAATTACATCCCATTGAATAGAATAATGATCCAAATCTGCATACGCACAAATCCCTTTCCAAACTTGTGTAGCATAAGAGCATTCAAAGAATAAATGATCATGAGAATCCGCCTGCAACTCACACAAGGCACAAACCATAGGAATATCCGTGCGCCCATGAATCTCCCATGAAGATAATAAATCTTGTGTTTTGAGCTTACGCTTAAACACAAGCCACAAATGAAATGCATGCTTTGGGATACAATGTGTAAACCAAACAACATTAAACCAAGGAACCTCCAAACCTCTTAGCCGTAGAGTCTCCCATGCCATAGTAACAGAAAAATCTTGAAATCCATCACTATTCTTCCAAAATAGCTCATCCTGTTTATGTTGTACAAGAGCGGGAACCTGAACATTTTGAAACTTATCATTCCACTCCACAGGCCACACCCAAGCATTGTCAGAAATCAAGCTAGAAACAGTATCCTTAATGCTAAAACCAGCATTATAAATCAAACGAGAAGATAAATGGTTAATCAATGGACTGGCATCACACCAGTTATCAAACCAAGCCGAAACCAAATTTCCATCACCAATTCTGAACCAAAAGAAATCACGAATGATCGGTCGAATCTGCAATATTTTCCTCCAGCTCCAAGACAGTATCCTTAATGCTAAAACCAGCATTATTAATCAAACGAGAAGATAAATGGTTAATCAATGGACTGGCATCACACCAGTTATCAAACCAAGCCGAAACCAAATTTCCATCACCAATTCTGAACCAAAAGAAATCACGAATGATCGGTCGAATCTGCAATATTTTCCTCCAGCTCCAAGACATGTTGCCTTTATAAGGAATCTCCCAAAAATTCTTGTCCTTAAATTTGTAAATGTGAATCCACTTGACCCATAACGACTCCTTCCTAATAAGCAACTTCCAAACATGAGCAGTAAGTAAAGCTATATTAAAATCATATAGCCTTCGAACTCCTAACCCCCCTTCAGCTTTAGGGAGACATACTACATCCCACGCTACTTTGGCTTTTCCTTTTTGTAATGAACCTTGAGACCAAAGAAAGTTTCTCATTATTTGTTCAATTTCATGAGATACCGCAGCTGGTAACATAAACATCGTACTCCAATACACATGCATAGAAGACAAAACCGACTGAACCAATTGCAACCTACCAGCAAAGGAAAGGAATTTATTCTTCCAATCCGACACACGATTTCTAACCTTTTCAATCAATTCACGACAATCTCGATACACCAATCTAGTAGAAACTAACGGAACTCCAAGATATTTAACCGGAAGAGATCCTTCCTCAAACGGTAGAACACGAAGAATAGAAAGCTTAACATGATTCACAACATTACAAAAATAAGCTGTACTCTTCGGTATACTAGGAGTTAATCCCGAAGCAGCCTTGAATTCTTCCAACGATTCCATGACCACTTTCGCTGATCCAACATCACCATGTAAAAAGATAATAAGATCGTCAGCAAAACATAAATTAATGATATCAAGACCTTCACATTTCGGATGAAAAACGAACTCGCCCGAATCACGCACCCTCCTTTTCAACATAAGTGTCAGTACCTCCATAACCAAGGTAAACAAATATGGAGAAAGGGGGTCCCCTTGTCTCAAACCCCTTTTACCGGAAAAGAAACCATGAAGAAATCCATTTATGCACAAAGAGAATGATGTAGTGGCCACACAAGTAATAATCCAATGAACCATAGTCGGGTGAAAACCAAACTCTAACAAAATTCTCTTCAGGAACCTCCAATCAACAGTATCGTATGCTTTCTGAATGTCGACCTTAAAAGCACACCTCGGAGTACCTCTATCTAAATGATAATTATGCATTAATTCATGTGTCAGAAAGATATTATCTGAAATACTCCTTCCCGGAATAAAGGCTGATTGATTCGAACACACTAAATACTGTAAAGAATCCTTAATTCAATTGGCAATAATCTTAGTAATGCATTTAAAAATAACATTACATAAAGATATTGGCCGGTAGTCATTAATTCGAATCGGCGATTCTACCTTAGGTAATAATGATATAATAGTATGATTTACCTCCTTAAGTAATCGACCAGTCACAAAGAAATCTTTAACAGCATCAATAACATTTGGCCCGACGATGTCCCAAGAGTTTTTAAAGAACGCAGCAGAAAAACCATCTGGCCCAGGCGCCTTATCATCTCCCATCTAAAATATTGCCAATTTTACCTCTTCATCCAAAACTGGTCTCACCATATCACTTGCCTGATCATTAGTGAGTTTCTTACAAAATAAACCATCAGAATTAAGGTGAGATACCATACCAGGCGATCCAAGGAAGGTTTTATAATGAGCAACGAATGCAGCCCCAACACCCTCCCCATCAATGCGATTACCAGCAGAATCAATAACCGAATCAATTCTATTTCTAGCCTTCCTAGCTTTAACAACCTTGTGAAAATAGGCCGAATTAGAATCGCCTACCCGAAGCCAATGAACCTTAGCTTTTTGCTTCAGAAATCGCTCTTCATCTAGTACCGCATCATTATAAGCTTTCAAGTATGCCGCTTCTTCATCCCTGAGATCATGATTAGAAGGATCTCTATCTATAGCCTTCTGCACCTCATCAAGCTCATTACGCAAATTCTCCACTTTAGCATGCAAATTACCTTTATTAAACAACATCTTACGTAAAGGTTGTTTTAGTGCCTTAAGCTTTTTAACCACCTTAAACATATGATGACCCTCAACATCATTACTCCATGAATCCAAAACCACCTGTTTAAAATTATCATGATGCACCAAGACATTAGAAAATTTAAAAGGCTTAGGTTTAAACTTCGACACCAAAGGGAAACAAAGCACAGCCGGAGCATGATCAGAAATTCGATATGGTTGAAACAAAGCATGAGCTCCCACAAAATCAGCAAGGAAACACTGGTTGGCCATGATTCTATCCAGTTTCTTCATAATCCCACCTCTTCCCCTCGGCTTTTGTACCCACGTAAAATGTAACCCGGTTCTATTAACATCCGTGACCTCAAAGAAATGTAAAGGCGTCCATTTCTGATCTAGGTGAGTTTGGTTCGGTTGGTGGTTGCAGTGGGTTTGATGAAGCTCCTTCTAACTGATGTATCCTAATTTTCGGTTGTGGTGCCCTAGTGTTATGGCTTTTCGAGTTGTCCTCCAGCTTGAATACCTAAGTAAAACTGCAAAACTCAAAGAAAAATGTCAAACGCACCAATATAAAAATGAAATGAAAAACTGAACTACAATACTTAAACTAATTAACCTAAACCTAATTTGACTACTAAACCCTAAAATGTCTTAACCTAAAAAAACTGAAAAGTAACTTTCTCGTGCCGAAAGACAAGAAAGGATCCAATTACACTACTAAACTAAGAATGCGTCGCGTCCCCGACAACGGCGCCAAAACACTTGATGGGTGGTTTTTGTTTCGTGTTTAAATTTATAAAAGTTGTACAAGTAATTATCTCAAAACACACACACCTTAACGGACAGGGGACCCGATCAGATGTAGTATAGTTAAGTGATAAGTACTGTTATTGTCTTTGTATTAGTTGATGTGCATGTTTGAGGTTGTCTATCTCACTCAAATGGTTTCGTTGTAATAGCCTTGGTTTTAGATGATTGATTAGTTTGCTTCTTGTATGGCTAGGATAGCTTGTTCACCCTATATGGCATGTCATATAGGGAACTAATGTGGCACTCAGCCTCATTACTTGCGATGTACTGTTATTTGTTGTTGGTATAAAAGTTTAAACAGGATAATCCCTTTTACCAAAAAAAAGTTAAGTGATAAGTACAAGATCGTTCGCAGGGACGCGTTGCTTTACCTAATCTAGTAATGCGTGTAATTCTAACGGTTGTGGGTTGTCACTGTAACAACCCTTCTTTTTAAATATTATATATGTACTAGTTATGTTGCCTATGATATCGCAAGCCATAGTTATATTAGAAACTAGTAGATGATGCCCCTAAATTAGCAATCTAAAGCTATTATTTAGTCATAAATTGAATCCAATACAATGCCATTGAACAAAAACTCTATTGTTGATCAATCAAGTTATATAAATAATAAAGTGAGTCTCACAAGTTGAGATAACCATCAACAATCCTCACAAACGTCCTGTTCGGACCAGTTTACTGGTAAACTGGCCAGTCTCCAGTTGCACCTGGAGACCCAAAAGATTTGTCCAGAAATATATTGAAGTCCAGTTGCATCGTACAGTCAACGCAACTGAAGACTTCCTCCAGTTGAGAACTGAATAGTTGAAGAATCCTTCCAGTTGAAGTCGAAGACAACAAGTGGAAGATAGAGAATGACAATGGCAACGAAGCCCAGTTGACATTCTAGTCAGTTACAAACTGGAGACCGTCAGTGGAAAGCTCTTACAAAGCTTTACACTGATTACGAGGAATTGACTTTTGTGCTTTATGTGCTTTTACCCGGATAATAAGATTTATCTTATTATTTAAGTACAAAAAGGTACATAAAGCTGGTTGAATAAAGTTGCTTTATACTGCAACTTTACACTGCATTTTAAGGAATTAAATGTTATTCCTTAAATGCTCTCAACCACATTTGTACGGCCAAAGTTAACATCCCAATGTTAACTTTGCCTATAAATACAAGTCATTGCACACCAAGAATATTACTTCTTCGAACACACTTCGAAAGATTTC
>CM067172.1:64894656-64913520 GCA_034093135.1 Erigeron breviscapus | reverse complement strand
TGGACAAAACATTATCTTCAGATGATACCTGAGCCTTTCCAGTTGTTGGCTTAGATAGGGGATTGTTCTGAGGCAAAGGTCTATTCTGCTTAACCTTTTTAACTGGAGCAGTCATCTGAACAGCTCTAGTCTTAACCTCTGGGCAAAGAACTGGGAGAATATTGGCCTTGGGAGTTACAGGCTCATCATAAACAGTGGTGGGCCTGAATCCCTCTGGTAATCGATCGATTACTGGTATTAATGATGCTATATGAGTATTTCCATCTAAGTATGCACATTTTTGAGTTGGAAATTGTTTTACACTAGCATCATATGGCTTTTTGGTTTCTAGCCATGACTTTATTACCAGTTTTTCTTTCTCTAAAATGATTTCAAGATCTTGTTTTTCTTGAATCAATTGTTCAGTTACCAGAACCTGGGCTTGAAATGCCAGTTCAATGTCTTGAAGTTCTTTTAATTTTGATTTTAAAGCATTTATTTCAGAAGAATCTGTTTCTAGACCATTTACATAATCAGATCTAACAGTTTCTACAAAAATCAAATCAGAATTTAAAGCTTCAGCTATGTCCAGTTTTAGTTTTTGGTCAGTTGCATTATCATAATCACTAACCTTTTTGATAACAATGTCCACCCATCGTCCAGATGTGACATCTTCCTTCACTAGGTGCTCTTCGTCTGCCAGAGCCATGTAACAGCAATCTCTTTCTTCTTCTTCATCAATAGATGAGTCATCAGAAGGCACCCACTTCTCTTCAGTCGTTGCAATCATGCACTTATTATTGGTTTCAATTTGTTGTGCCATGAGAGCAATTTGGGCCTTAAGCTTTTTATATTTCATTTTATAGCTATCATCAGGCTTATTATTAGAAGAGAATGGACCAGGCTTGGATGCAAACTGGTTGGACCTGCACTCTTTCATGAAATGACCCTTTTTGCCACACTTAAAGCATGTCAAATTGATCTTGTCAGTGGAAGAACTGGATGCAAATTGTCCAGATGGCCTATTTGCTCTTGCATTGAAACGGTTAAACGTTTTAGCAATCATTGCAATAAGGTCATCATCTTCAGTTTCATCACAACAGTCTGGAGAGACTTGATTGGATTCTCCAGAATCCATGAGTTCAAACACCATCTTCTTCATAGAAAATACATTCTCAGAAGATATCAGTGTTGTACCTTGTGGTTCAGTATGACTAACCACATTAGGACTACTGGAGGCATGGTTATAGGCATCTTGTTCTGCCACTACTCTCTGAGCTTGATTTTCTTCAGTGTACCTGAAAGCTCCATAAAGAGTTGAGAGAGTGTGTGTGTGCAGAGTTTTTCCTTGTCGTAAGACTAGGATCATGTGAGACCATTTGGTGGGTAGAATGTCACAAAATTTCTCCAGAAGTATATCCTTGTCCTTCTCAACCCCAAGACCTCTCAATTGGTTTATGATACTCATAAATCTGGTGTAAGTACCAGTGAGAGACTCGTTCGGTTGAGCAAAAAATGACTCATACCTCTTGTTTAAGGAGACCTTTCTGGTGACAATGGTGTCATCTCCTCCTTCATGTTGGTTTAAAAGTTCATCCCACATGGTTTTAGCACTAGGAAAAAGAACTAGTGTGGGAATTAGGGTTTCTGGAACGGCCCCGAGGATCATGTTTTTGAGAAGGGTGTCTAGATTCACCAATCTCCTCTCCTCTTTTGACCAATGTTCCTCCCTCTTTTCCCTTCCTCTTCTAGATCCAGAAGGATCAAGAAGGGGATTGAGAGGTGATGTTGGTATATATGGACCTTCATTTAAAATTTTCATCATATTCCTCTCAATACCAGTGACATGCAACACCATCCTAGCCTTCCACGTACCAAATTCATCACTGTTCCCACTGAATTTAGGAACAGGATTATTTGAGTAGTGCACATGCACGTGTGGAGAAGCAGGAGTAGGAGGAGGAGGTGGATTAGTGTTATTAACAATTGGTGGTTCATTTTGATCATTGATATTTGCATTAGGATCGGGACCAAGACTAAAACCTTGTGTATTTTCTTGGTTAGCCATCAAGAAACAGATCTAGGCAATGTTTAGCCTTCTGCTTTGATACCAAATGTGAGTCCCTTAAGTTCGATGATTAACCAGGAAAGTGTAAATACAACAAGTCTAATAAGCACTAGAATGGACTAGTATTACTTTAATATAAATGCAAGTATATAAATAAAGTAATACAAGACTTAAAGCAATAAACAAATAAAGTGGAACATTATGTATGGTTTCATGGGTATTTTATTTATTGATGTATAAACAAAATACAAGGTTGTTGCGGAATCAAGATAATACAATTAAGTATATATCCTAACAACCTATGAGTTACAAATGATCTATATTTGTCAAATAACTCTTTAGGATCGAGATACCTAAAGTTGTGAAGTATCCCTGTTTAAGATCGAGAGTATTTGGACAAATTCACTTCAATGCAAAATGAATGCTTAAAAAGTATTTATGTCAAGGAGATGACTTCCTATTTATAGGCAACAAAATTCACCAGTGAACTTTGTGCCGTACAAATGTGGTTGCATACATTTAATGATCTGACAAGAACATTAAATGTATTGGATAAGGAATAAGGATAAAGTCACATCAAGTGCAAGTGTATCCTTTTATCCAACCACCTTAACACACGTATACTTTGGTAAAGAACAAGTGGATTGTTCTTTGGAAAGTGTGTTAAAGGAAAAGTCAATCCTTGATATCAGTGTTCAGACTTGTAGGATCTAGAACACTGACAATCCTCCAGTGAACAGATCTGGTAAGACTTTCCAGTGGACTCCGCCATTTGTTAAGTCTTCTTTCTTCAGACTTCAGTCTTTGACTTCAGTCAGAATGTCTTCAGTAGAGTTGATCTGGACTGGGGTGAGGTCCAGTGAGCTCATCTGGAGAATACTCCAGATTTCCTATACAAGTATATGCTCACTGATCTTCAATTATTTCTGGACAAATCTTCAGAGGGACTCCAGATTCCAAGTCTGGAGTAGGTCCAGTAGAACACAATTCTGGTCAGATTTTCAGTGAGGCTCCAGTAGTCGAGTCTGGAGCGAGTCCAGTAAATCTGGACTAAATCTGGACCTAACACTAACACTGCAAGTGTTTTTGTTGCCAAAACAAATTTTTCAAGAAATTCTAATGCAAAAAATACTGCTTATAAACCTCCTTTTGATTCTAAGAGAACTTTTGACAATAATTTTGAGTCAAAAAGAACTTTTGATAACAATTCCAGAACTTTTAGACCTCCAAATCCTAATTTACAATGCTCACATTGTCACAGAATTGGTCATACTGTGGAAAGATGTTTTCAACTTGGAAATAAAAGATCTTCAAATCAATTTAATAAGTTTTCAAATAATAATGCTCATGTTGATTCTTCTTGTTCCAAGTCTGTTGCTTCTGCTCATACTTCTGTGAATGATTATGTTCAGTCTTCTTCTACTCCTTCTTTGACTACTGATCAAATATCTAAGTTGCTTAGTTTGCTAGATACAAAGTCTGGTTCTTCTTCTGGTCTGCATGCTAATATGGCAGGTATACAAAATTTTCCTGTTTGTAGTAATTCTTGGTTTATGAATTGTAATTCTGTTTTATTAAAAGCTATCATTAAGTGGATTATTGACTCTGGTGCAAATCAATACATGACTATTTCTGAGAAGTATTTAACAAATGTGGTTGATATTTCTGATTTAAAACTTAAAATTGGGCATCCCAATGGTACTTCTGCTATTGTTCAAAAGATTGGGAACTTGGTTCTCAAAAATGGCATTGTCTTATATGATGTTCTTGTTGTTCCTGAGTATTCTGTAAATCTAATGTCTGTACACAAACTCTCTAGAGATAATAATCTGTTCATAGGTTTTGATCCTTCTAAATGCTATATTCAGGATTTACTTCAAAAGAAACTTCTGGGGACTGGTAGTGAGCAGGGTGGCCTTTATTTGTATGATGATGATATGTCTAATTGTTCTTCTGTGGTATGTAACTCTGTAAGTGCTCCTTGTGTGTCTAAATTGTTATGGCATTTAAGACTTGGACACCCTGCTGATCAAGCTCTTTCTGTTTTTGCAAAGAAACTTAATATTACTCATGGTAATGTTGGTCCTTGTGATGTATGTCACAAGGCTAAACAATCAAGACAGCCATTCCCTTTAAGTGAACATAAAACTAAAAGATTGGGTGATTTAATTCATTTGGATGTATGGGGACCTTATAAGGTTTCAAGTAAAGATGGTTCTAAATATTTTTTGACAATTGTAGATGATTATACAAGAGCTGTTTGGACTTTTATGATGAAAGGTAAAACTGAAGTGTTTGAACACTTAACTGCATTTCTTAATCTTATTGAAAATCAGTTTGAAATTAAAGTAAAGATTGTTAGGAGTGATAATGGTACTGAATTTGTTAATAAAAGTGTGTAATGAATAGAATTCGAGCTCTTGTGTGTGTTTATGTGTGTGTTAATGGTGGTTTTAGAGAGAGAAAGTAGAGAGAGAGTAGAGAGATGTCAGGGAAAGATTGGATTGTATTATAGGTTGAAAAGTTACAATAATACAAGGGTTCGTCATAAATGACTTATGGGAGGGGTATTTATACTAATCACTAACTTAACACTAATACCCCATCCAATACTAGAATTTACAATTAAACACCATATTTATTTCTAACAATCTCCCCCTTGGTGTTGAATTGTAAATGTTGCATCGTCTTCGGTCTTTAAATAAACATGATGAGCCCATTTGTTGAAAATCTTCAATGTTGAATGGACTTTGAAGCTTTCTCATTGTCTTCAACGTCTTGTATCAACCTTGACTTTGAATCTTCTCAACAAACACATATATTTGACGACGACTTAATAAATCTTGAACTTCTCTTGCAACTTTGAATACTTTGGAAGCATCTTTGAAATCTTTGTAGCTTTTAAGCTTTCACAACTTGAACTTTTGAAGGTTGATTTCAACTTGATGTTGCTTGGAGAAGTAACTTGAACTTTTAGTAGCATACGGAAGCTTGGTTTTGACTTTGAATTCTTTGAAATCTTTTGTATGCGAAAACTTGGTTATCTTTGAATTCTCTTGGCAATGCGGAAGCTTGATTTAACTTTGAATTCTTTTGGCTTTGTGGAAGCTTGGTTTTGGTATGCGGAAATTTTATTTCTTAGTCTAACTTGTCTCTGAATCAACAATCATCTTGGAGCACTTGATCCTTTGATCAATTAACACTTGCTCCCCTTCAAACAATCATTTCTTTCTTGAAGCAACTTATCAACTAAATGAAATATCCTCAAATTTCTTGCTCCCCCTCAAATACAATCATTTCGGAGCATATTTAACAATTCATGAGTTCTCTCTTGCTCCCCCTCAAATGAACAATCTCTTTTAAACTATAAACGAACTTAATAAAAAAAACAAACTTCATCTAATCTCAAACTTTTGAAGGTTGATTTCAACTTGATGTTGCCTGGAGAAGTAACTTGAACTTTTGAAGGTTGATTTCAACTTGATGTTGCTTGGAGAAGTAACTTGAACTTTTGAAGTTAGCATCAAGCTTGATGTTGCTTGGAGAAGTAACTTGAACTTTTGAAGTTGATTTCAACTTGATGTTGCTTGGAGAAGTAACTTGAACTTTTGAAGTTAGCATCAACTTGATGTTGCTTGGAGAAGTAACTTGAACTTTTGAAGTGATTTCAACTTGATGTTGCTTGGAGAAGTAACTTGAACTTTTGAAGGTTGCATTTCAACTTGATGTTGCTTGGAGAAGTAACTTGAACTTTTGAGGTGATTTCAACTTGATGTTGCTTGGAGAAGTAACTTGAACTTTTGAAGGTTGATTTCAACTTGATGTTGCTTGGAGAAGTAACTTGAACTTTTGAGGTGATTTCAACTTGATGTTGCTTGGAGAAGTAACTTGAACTTTTGAAGTTGATTTCAACTTGATGTTGCTTGGAGAAGTAACTTGAACTTTTGAAGGTTGCATCAAGCTTGGTTGCTTGGAGAAGTAACTTGAACTTTTGAAGTTGATTTCAACTTGATGTTGCTTGGAGAAGTAACTTGAACTTTTGAAGTTAGCATCAACTTGATGTTGCTTGGAGAAGTAACTTGAACTTTTGAAGTTGATTTCAACTTGATGTTGCTTGGAGAAGTAACTTGAACTTTTGAAGTTAGCATCAACTTGATGTTGCTTGGAGAAGTAACTTGAACTTTTGAAGTGCATTTCAACTTGATGTTGCTTGGAGAAGTAACTTGAACTTTTGAAGGTTGATTTCAACTTGATGTTGCTTGGAGAAGTAACTTGAACTTTTGAGTGCATTTCAACTTGATGTTGCTTGGAGAAGTAACTTGAACTTTTGAAGGTTGATTTCAACTTGATGTTGCTTGGAGAAGTAACTTGAACTTTTGAAGGTTGATTTCAAGCTTGATGTTGCTTGGAGAAGTAACTTGAACTTTTGAAGGTTGATTTCAACTTGATGTTGCTTGGAGAAGTAACTTGAACTTTTGAAGTTAGCATCAAGCTTGATGTTGCTTGGAGAAGTAACTTGAACTTTTGAAGTTGATTTCAACTTGATGTTGCTTGGAGAAGTAACTTGAACTTTTGAAGTTAGCATCAACTTGATGTTGCTTGGAGAAGTAACTTGAACTTTTGAAGTGATTTCAACTTGATGTTGCTTGGAGAAGTAACTTGAACTTTTGAAGGTTGCATTTCAACTTGATGTTGCTTGGAGAAGTAACTTGAACTTTTGAGGTGATTTCAACTTGATGTTGCTTGGAGAAGTAACTTGAACTTTTGAAGGTTGATTTCAACTTGATGTTGCTTGGAGAAGTAACTTGAACTTTTAAGTAGATTTACGGAACTTGGTTGCCTAAAAATACGATTACTATTTTCAGGACTTCCCATTATCATCGAGAAATGCACAAAGCTTATCTCTAAATGGTTCGGTCTATGGCTTTTCAACCGATAGATTGCTTTAAAGAATGTAATTCATGGTCAGTGTCACAAAGGCGTTCAATAACCATGTCTTACTATCCTCAAAGACTTTTGGGAAATAAATCCGAGGTCACATAGACTTCTCGTTTACTCAACAAACTCATAAAATGAAAATGTGAGACCTACGTTCAATGTTGGAAAAGATGTTAGCATTGGTAGGATTTCCATTCGATCATCGTGGAATATCAAAAATATGATATCACTACGAATGTTCCGGCAATATCACAAAGATATACAATGTCACAAAGACATATAAAGACTCTATGTATCCTAGTCAAATGAAAGAATATTTCAAGTACGCTCTAGACTCAATAGTGATCAAATGAAGTCGGGGACCGGAGCAGAGTGTCTCCCTTTTTCAATATCAACATCTTCCAAATGAAGAGTCGATAGAAATGTGAAAATCTCTGTGAGAATAAAACAAGCATTTGTTAAGAAATACTTGAGTGGTTAGGAAAAGATGTGCATTGCTTCACTAGGTCCATGAAGTCTTCTTCAATATCGAGAAATCAACAAATGAAATCTGATAGAAACGTGTTGACCCGGCTTTTTCAGAATTTTGGGGAGGGCTTTTGTTTCTTTTAGCCCTTTCTCACATCATTTCACCGTAACCTCTCACTTTTCGACTACTCCCTCATGTCCTATTTGCACAAACATCATCACGCTCAAAGACCCTCACAATCTAAAATTGAGAATTTAACTCCGGGGTTAGATCCCATCGGCGATGACAAGATCATGGAGTTTTTATGAGTGGCCTAAACTCTCATGTGCAAATCTAACACCGAACTTCTTTGAATATGATCGAAAATGGTTTTAAAATCTTCCAAAGTGTTTTAAGATAGAAAATGAGTTTAAACACTTGGAAGTTTTGGTTTTATAAACAAACTCCCCCTAAATATATGCATGATATGAACAAAGTTTTTGCATATAAAGGGTGAGTAAAGAGTTTGAAAGTTGCTCACAAACATTAAAAATGAGACAACAAAGGCAGTACACAAAGGCGTTCGATGCCTTGCATCTCATCCAAAACATTGTGAGAAACTCAAAGACAAAGTAAATAAACAAAAAGATGAAAAGAGAAAATCTTTTTGGATTTTTTAAAAATAAGAAAATGAAATTATAAACACGGTTTTAGAACGGGTTATACACTGATGTGTGCATAAGCCACCTTTCATCAAATCACTTGGAAATCACTTTCGGAACCCATTTGAAATTGGGTCCAATGGTTTTTGAATTCTTGAAAGTCCAAATGTAAGTCTCATCGATTTGATGAATAGAAGTTGCATTCCACGATGAACTAAAACCCGGTGGTTTAGTTGAAAAGATTTTTCGTGGAAGCAACGGTGAAAAATCATTTGATTTCTTTGAAGAACTTCCAATCTTGTGAGATTGAGTTGAAAAATGATTTTTCGAAGCAAAATCATTCACTTTTTGCACAACTGCTTTCACAGGTTTTGGTGCAAGATCAAAAAGTTCCGAAAATGAATATTTGAATGATTTTGACTCAACTGACTTATCTTTTGAAATCGGTTTCCATTTAGATTTAGTCAATTGAGATTTTGCTTGAGAAATGTGTGATGAATTATCCTCGAAAGATAGAAAAGACACTAAAGTAGTTGTTCCATCAACATTTGGTTTCTTAGTGTATTTCTTACCCTTTAGTAAGGAGTAATTGCTAAACTGAGAAACCTTTCTTTCAAAAGGTTTTGAAGATTTACCCGTGTAAACCTTCTTTGGAACATCAGGATCAGTCTGAATAGAAGTTTCAGCAGTCTCAACCTTATCACAATCAGTCTGCACAGAAGAATTCACAAACATAGGACAATTAGTTTGAGTACAAACATCAATCATAATTTTGGGAAGGTCAGACTTCACAGATTTGGTTTGTGTTTGCAATTCAATCTCAAGGTTGAAAATTTCCTTTGTCAAAGTTGTTTCTTTTGACTGAAATTGCAAACACTTGTCTTCAAGACACTTGATTTTAGCACAAAAAATGGATCTTTCCTTTTCAAGTGTGGTCTCAAAAATGGTGGACTTGTTTCGCAACTCATCGTTTAGCTCAGAAATCTTTTGTTGCCAAACAAGTTCGTTTGATTGATTGTCCAAAATAATTTTATTGAACTCTTTGGAAGAATTGTCCAACTCATTTGTTAATTTGAAAATCTTTGATTGCAAATGATCATTGTCTTTTTGAAGACTTTCCATGTTGGACAAAATGAGATCATTTGCAGATTTGAGCTCTTTGTTTTTAGATTTGAGTTGGTCAATTTCAGATTTAAGACTCTCAAGTTCCTTTCGAAGATCTTTGTTTTTCTCAAAATATTCCGTAAACTTTTGTAGCATTTGAATAACACAAGCATGACCTCGAAAACATGAACACTCTCGACTTTCATGAAGATGATACGACTCTGTGCTTGGTTTATACTTGAACGTGATAGTCATTTTGAATAAAAGAAAATTCAGTCCAATTAAAAATATTTAAGAATGCTTGACCCAAACGAGTTTTAGCCCAACTAATTAAAAGACTTAGAAAAATTTGAGAATTTTCTATTTCAACTAAATGCAGAGCTTAAACCTCTGCAAATAGAACAAGTAAGAATATTAAAAATTTTGAAAAATTTTGATTTTCCTACCCACGCGAAGAATATTGATGAAAAATGGTTTTGAGAATTTTCAATTTCAACTAAATGTAGAGCTTAAACCTCTGCAAATAGAACAAGTAAGAATATTAAAAATTTTGAAAAATTTTGATTTTCCTACCCACGCGAAGAATATTGATGAAAAATGGTTTTGAGAAATTTTCTTGAAAATTTTTGATTTGAGAATCTTAAAAATAACTAAGTGCCGAGCTTAATCCTCTGCAAATGGTGTAAGTGACCAAGTACTCTGATCAACAATCAAAAACAACTGAATGCCGAGCAAAAACCTCTGCAAACAGCACAACTAAGAAAGTCACTTGGTCGAAGAATCAAATTCAACTATTTGCCGAGCAAATATCTCTGCAAACAGTACAAATAGAACTTGTACTTAGTCACACCAACCAAAAACACTTGTTTGCCGAGCTTAAACCTCTGCAAACAATGCAAGTAGCACCAGTCACAAATCAAGAATTCTCAAAACAACTATTTGCCGAGCAATGAGCTCTGCAAATAGAACAAGTGAACTTCACACTTAACCAAATTTCTTGAAATAACTATTTGCCGAGCAAAAAGCTCTGCAAATAGAACAAGTAAGATCCAGTACTTAGCCAAAATTTCTGAAACACGTATTTGCCGAGCAAACTGCTCTGCAAATAGTACAAGTAAGAACACCACTTAGCCAACGACCTCTGCAAATACGAGTAACCACTACACGACAAAATAGTCGGTTACTGGTTATCTTGTTCGTTCAGCCAACCCCTTATTTGCAGAGAAGACTGTAAATCTTCGATATCTTCTTCATTTTTGCGAATTAGAACTCGAATTTTATATCAAAATGTTCAGAAAATCAATGCGCACAAATCCTCGAACAAATTAAATGCTAATTTCAACTGAAATTCAAACCCACACAAACATGCGATTTGTAGAGCTCGATCAAAAACAACTCAAATGATGAAATTAGCTTCTGAAATTGATAGCGAAGGAAGATATACTGATTATAAATCGAACGATGAACAAAATTCAAACAAAAACACACTTAATTTGCAGAAATCACTGAAACAGTGAGCTCTGCAAATGAACCTTTCAGAAAAATTACTCAAATTCTAAAATTAAGCACAAATTAAGCTTGTAATAAGCTTTTGGATCGCTCAGATATGCTGATTGTTCTCTGATACCAATTGTAATGAATAGAATTCGAGCTCTTGTGTGTGTTTATGTGTGTGTTAATGGTGGTTTTAGAGAGAGAAAGTAGAGAGAGAGTAGAGAGATGTCAGGGAAAGATTGGATTGTATTATAGGTTGAAAAGTTACAATAATACAAGGGTTCGTCATAAATGACTTATGGGAGGGGTATTTATACTAATCACTAACTTAACACTAATACCCCATCCAATACTAGAATTTACAATTAAACACCATATTTATTTCTAACAAAGTGTATCAAACTTGTTCACTTCTAAGGGAATTGTGCATCAAACTTCTATTCCTTATACTCCTCAACAGAATGGTATTGTAGAAAGGAAACATAGACACCTTCTTAATGTTGCTAGGTCTCTTATGTTTCAGGGGGGAATTCCTTTGTATCTTTGGAGTGATTGTGTGTTAACTGCTACTTATTTGATAAATAGAACTCCCTCTTCTGTGTTAAATGGCAAAACTCCTTATGAATTGGTGTATAATTCTGAACCTTCTTTGGATCATTTAAGAGTGTTTGGTTGTTTGTGTTTTGCAACAAAATTAAATGTTTCTGATAAATTTGAGTCTAAGTCTGAAAAATGTGTTATGCTTGGGTATTCAAATTCTAAAAAAGGATATAAACTTTTCAGTCTTGAGTCAAAACAATATATATTTTCTAGAGATGTTAAATTCTATGAAAACATTTTTCCTTTTACTATGAAAACCAGTAATTCTAATTTTGAACATTCTGCTGTGAATCAATTAATTTTTTTTGATAAATATGATACACCAATTTCTGAGGATTATGCTAGTCCCAATGATGATGAGGAGGGATTGAAGCAAGATGGTATATTTGGAGGTGAGCTCCATCAAGTCTTTGGAAGTCCTTCTAGGTCTACCAGACTTAATGTTGAGCCTGCAATCAATATACATGATGATAACAGTATAAATTCTGAGGGTTCTTCTAGCAGTTCTTCTGATTTTCATCTTGATAATCTTTTTCATCCTAACAATGAGTCTGAAACTGAAAATAATAATCTTAGAAGATCAAACAGAAATTCTTATTTACCCAAGCATCTAAAAGATTTTCAAATTGAGGGTAAAGTGAAATATCCTTTGAACAAAGTTGTGAATTATTCAAATCTTTCTTCTGATCTTTATTGTTTTACTACTACATTGAATAAAAGCTTTGAACCCTCTTCCTTCAATGAAGCTTCTAAGGATAATAACTGGATAAATGCCATGAATGAGGAGATGGAAGCCTTATTAAGGAACAATACTTGGACTTTGACTAATTTACCTCCCAATAGAGAACCCATAGGATGTAAATGGATTTATAAAATCAAATATAAGTCTAATGGGGAAATAGAAAGGTATAAAGCAAGACTTGTTGCTAAAGGATATAGTCAAAAGGCTGGTATTGATTTTGATGAAACTTTTTCACCTGTGGTTAAAATGGTTACTGTTAGATGCTTATTAACTGTTGTTGTTTCTTATAACTGGCCTCTTTATCAATTGGATGTTAATAATGCTTTTTTATATGGAGATTTGAATGAAGAAGTATATATGCAACTTCCTCCTGGTTATTTTCATAAGGAAAGTAATTTGGTATGCAAACTTAATAAATCTTTATATGGTTTGAAACAAGCTCCTAGACAATGGAACTATAAGTTGTGTTGTGCTTTACTTGAGTATGGTTTTGAGCAAAGCAAATGTGATTATTCTCTCTTTACTAAGAAAGATAAAGATGTGTTTGTTGCAATGCTTGTGTATGTTGATGACATTGTTCTGACAGGAAATAGTCAAGAAGAAATTGATAAAGTTAAATTGTTTATGAATTCTAAATTCAAAATAAAGGATTTAGGAAAACTTAAATATTTTTTAGGTATTGAAGTACTTGAAAATGATTCTGGTTTATGTCTATCTCAGAGAAAATATTGTCTTGAATTGTTAAATGATTTTGGTGTTTTAGGGTGCAAACCTTTGAATACTCCATTTGAGATGAATTTGACTTTAAAGTCTAATGGTTCTAAAAAACTTTGTGAGTCCCTTAAGTTCAATGGTTAAACCAGGAAAGTGCAAAATACAACAAGTCTAATAAGCACTAGAATGGACTAGTATTACTTTAATATAAATGCAAGTGTATCCTTTTATCCAACCACCTTTACACACGTATACTTTGGTAAAGAACAAGTGGATTGTTCTTTGGAAAGTGTGTAAAGGGAAAAGTCAATCCTTGATATCAGTGTTCAGACTTGTAGGATCTAGAACACTGACAATCCTCCAGTGTACAGATCTGGTAAGACTTTCCAGTGGACTCCGCCATTTGTCAGTCTTCTTTCTTCAAACTTCAGTCTTTGACTTCAGTTAGAATGTCTTCAGTAGAGTTGATCTGGACTGGGGTGAAGTCCAGTGAGCTCATCTGGAGAATACTCTAGATTTCCTATACAAGTATTTTGCTCACTGATCTTCCATTATTTCTGGACAAATCTTCAGAGGGACTCCAGATTCCAAGTCTGGAGTAGGTCCAGTAGAACACGTTTCTGGACAGATCTTCAGTAAGGCTCCAGTAGTCGAGTCTGGAGCGAGTCCAGTAAATCTGGACTAAATCTGGACCTAACAAATTCCCCCTATTTGTTTAGAAATAATGCAAGTGTTTTCAAGCTTGAATCTATACATTTTGTAAGCTTAAAAAAACACAAGTTTCGATTTGTCTAAAAAATCTAAGTTACTGGAAAACACTTTATAGATCATGAGTGTTTTCAGTTTCATCAATTAAGTTCTAACTTAGACTAAATCTGATCATTTACTTATAAAAATAAAAAATTGAAACTATTATTACATTCATCAACTGATAAATAGTATACAATTTTCATAAGGAAAGTAATTTGGTATGCAAACTTAATAAATCTTTATATGGTTTGAAACAAGCTCCTAGACAATGGAACTATAAGTTGTGTTGTGCTTTACTTGAGTATGGTTTTGAGCAAAGCAAATGTGATTATTCTCTCTTTACTAAGAAAGATAAAGATGTGTTTGTTGCAATGCTTGTGTATGTTGATGACATTGTTCTGACAGGAAATAGTCAAGAAGAAATTGATAAAGTTAAATTGTTTATGAATTCTAAATTCAAAATAAAGGATTTAGGAAAACTTAAATATTTTTTAGGTATTGAAGTACTTGAAAATGATTCTGGTTTATGTCTATCTCAGAGAAAATATTGTCTTGAATTGTTAAATGATTTTGGTGTTTTAGGGTGCAAACCTTTGAATACTCCATTTGAGATGAATTTGACTTTAAAGTCTAATGGTTCTAAAAAACTTTGTGAGTCCCTTAAGTTCGATGGTTAAACCAGGAAAGTGCAAAATACAACAAGTCTAATAAGCACTAGAATGGACTAGTATTACTTTAATATAAATGCAAGTGTATAAATAAAGTAATACAAGACTTAAAGCAATAAACAAATAAAGTGGAACATTATGTATTTTTCATGGGTATTTTATTTATGATGTTAAATAAAACACAAGGTTGTTGCGGAATCAAGATAATACAATTAAGTATGTATCCTAACAACCTATGAGTTACAAATGATCTATATTTGTCAAATAACTCTTTAGGATCGAGATACTTAAAGTTGTGAAGTATCCCAGTTTAAGATCGAGAGTATTTGGACAAATTCACTTCAATGCAAAATGAATGCTTAAAGTATTTATGTCAAGGAAATGACTTTGTATTTATAGGCAACAAAATTCACCAGTGAATTTTGTGCCGTACAAATATGGTTGCATACATTTAATGATCCGACAAGAACATTAAATGTATTGGATAAGGAATAAGGATAAGGTCACATCAAATGCAAGTGTATCCTTTTATCCAACCACCTTTACACACGTATACTTTGGTAAAGAACAAGTGGATTGTTCTTTGGAAAGTGTGTAAAGGGAAAAGTCAATCCTTGATATCAGTGTTCAGACTTGTAGGATCTAGAACACTGACAATCCTCCAGTGTACAGATCTGGTAAGACTTTCCAGTGGACTCCGCCATTTGTCAGTCTTCTTTCTTCAAACTTCAGTCTTTGACTTCAGTTAGAATGTCTTCAGTAGAGTTGATCTGGACTGGGGTGAAGTCCAGTGAGCTCATCTGGAGAATACTCCAGATTTCCTATACAAGTATTTTGCTCACTGATCTTCCATTATTTCTGGACAAATCTTCAGAGGGACTCCAGATTCCAAGTCTGGAGTAGGTCCAGTAGAACACGTTTCTGGACAGATCTTCAGTAAGGCTCCAGTAGTCGAGTCTGGAGCGAGTCCAGTAAATCTGGACTAAATCTGGACCTAACAAATTCCCCCTATTTGTTTAGAAATAATGCAAGTGTTTTCAAGCTTGAATCTATACATTTTGTAAGCTTAAAAAAACACAAGTTTCGATTTGTCTAAAAAATCTAAGTTACTGGAAAACACTTTATAGATCATGAGTGTTTTCAGTTTCATCAATTAAGTTCTAACTTAGACTAAATCTGATCATTTACTTATAAAAATAAAAATTGCAACTATTATTACATTCATCAACTGATAAATAGTATACAATTTTCATAAGACAATAATTTACAATAAGTAAACAATAAGAGTCAGGCCCTTCTTTTCGATGTCCTTTCTGGAGCATCTTCAGTAGCCTTTCTCTTTGGTGATGGAGAAGATGGTATTGATTCTGACGTTCTTATGCCCATTGCAACTTCCATTTGTTGCTTTCTTCTCCATACCTTCTCAATCCTTTTAAGAAATGCTTTAACATCAGTCGACACATTTGTCTTCCCCCTGAACGTTAAAGCGATTTCCTTCAGTTCACTCCATCCAAATGCTTGGACTGAAGTACTTCTTCTTTCGTCAGTAAAGTTACCCTCCCTGGTCAACTTTACTTCAAACTTTGACATGCCTTCATGATCTTCAGCCAACTTGATTTCAGCACCAGTGATCCTTCTAGCATCAGCCCTGAAGTTCAACATTTCATTGTATTTTTCTTTCAGCTTAGCTTGCTGGATCAAAGCTTCAGTATCCTTGGACACTCTCCTTTGCTCTACAACAGATTAGAGTTCTTGACGTTTTATTTTTCGAGAAGTGTCCAGAGGAATGAAATTGCTTACATCAGCATCTTTGATTGCTTTGATCTGTCTGGCAGTCAACTTTGGTAAACCAGTAAGTCTCTTTCTGTACTCTATCTCCAGAGCACCAGCATTCTTTCTTATCTTTTTCTGGAGACTTACCAGTTCATCCTTCCTTTGTCTGATGAGTTCTGGTACACTCACGCCATAAATAATTGAATCATAGACTTGCTCTTCTTCAGCGTAGAATGAGCGTACATGAACATCACCTAATGCATTTAGGCATTGATGAACTCTGGGGTCATCTTTCATCTTTTTATATACTTCAATGTTAATGCCTAACCTTCCAGCATTGTAAGAGTCCAGAGTCCCCATTGTTGCCATCTCCCTTTGATGGGCCAGCAGTTCATCCTTTTGATTTCTTTTGAAAATCTCTATCATTATGCATTCTTGCTCTAACTTCCTGGAAGTTTCATCATCAGCATCTTCAGTATGCTCTTCCTCTTCACCAGATACCACTTTTTCTTTTCCTTTAACAGCCTTCAGAGTTGATGGAATATCTGGGAAGGACTCAAACTGGGGCTCACTGGCTTCAGTACCAGTAGCTCCTTGTCTTTCAGTTTGGTCACCAGACGACCTTTCCCCCTTGGAACGATCTCCAGTTCTTGACTTGAGATCATTCCATAATTCTTCAAGCATAAGTCTGTCCAGTGCACCAAATGTTGTACCTGCTACTGGAGTTGTTTCAGACACAACTTTCTTAAGTGCCTGCACTTCCTTCTGAACATTTTCAACAGCTTTAGGCAAGTGCTTTGGCAACTTCTCATCCAGTAACTTTTCTACTTGGGGTAACACCCCATCATAAATGCTACGAAGAACAGTCCCAGAAACTTCTTCACATAATTCTTTCAACATATTGTTTCTGAACTTCCTTGTACATTCATCACTTATAGTACAAACAACTACACCCTGTTCCAGTGTGGGTCTACTCTCCAGAGAACTGACCCTGAAGACCAAATTTTGAACATCTTCTTTCAGACCTGCCAGTTCGCCAGTGACTGCAGTCTGAACAGAATTAACCAACCTTGACTCTAAGCCCTGGACTGCCACCTTGATCTTTTCAGTGTTGTTGTTTGTGGCCAGTACCAGTTCATCAAGCTTCTCATAAACCAGCTTCTCATTTCCAGCAAAGACATTCATCTCAGATGCCAGGTTATTTGATAATAAAGATTTGAAGTCTGAAATAACCTGAGATGAAGTCTGGAGTGATCTCTCCAGGTCCGCCACCTTACTTAAAAGGCCTTGGACCTCGGCAGAAGAAGAAGTGGAGAGACCAGTGGGAGGTTCAAGAGTTGAGGGTAATCTGGTCATTAGAGGAACTTGTGCCCAGTCCTCTTCAGTTACAGCTTCAGATGTTGCAACTGGTGACTCCGGCGCACGAGGTGGAAGTTGAGATTGTGAAGGTTGACCAGGTCCCTCATATACTCACTCACAGAAAAGTGAGTAGTATCAAAATCGTACTGGTTGCCAAGAGCATTCTTAAACATAAGAGAAAGGAAACGAATATAAGGAATGAAAGGTTTTCTTCCTTTCACTCTTAGGCGCTCAACCAGGTCATCAAAAAGGATCTGGGCAAAGTCCACTCTAAGCCCAAACCACAAGCAGTAGGCAATCTGGAGGTGGGTTTGATTGATCTGATCTAATCCTCCAGAACTACCTCCTAGACACTCAACAATATGTGTGAAGAAATATCTCCATGAGTCTGACAGCTTGCTCATCCAATATATCTGTATGCCCCATCAGCCTGCATACTTCCTTGTATTGATACCAGTGGGAAGCTCAATAGGCAGCTCATTCTGGTCAAAATAGTTTAACTGTAGAACAGACCTGAGCAGACTTGCAGTGAAACCAAGTGATCTGGTACCTCCCTTGAGAGTATAATTGATCGATGAAGTTTCATCATCATATTGAGCAGAGTACCAGAATTCACATAGGTACTCGTGATACATCCTTCCTGGATTCAATGTTAATGCACCATATAATGGGCAAGAGAGAAAGAACGAGTTTAATCTCCCAATAATCGATTGGGCATCATGAACACTGGACAGAGAGAGTCTTGCCATCCAGTTATTCATATTGATTATTATGGCACTTGCCTCAAGATTGATATGAGGTGCCCTAGCAACATTTTCCGAAGGAATGTATTCATTGGCAAGCAGATTTTTAGTTCTTGATTGTCTAGGTGCCATTTAAAGAGAATAGATGAAAATGAAATTGAATATGTATAGGTTATGATGAAGATTTGATGAAAGAATTGAATATAAATGGAGTAAATATGAGAGATGATGATGATTAGAAAATGAATGAAGAAGTAAATGAAGGAATTTGAAAGATTTGGGAGTAAATATGTTCGAAGTAAATGCAATTGAAATTGAAAGTGGGTATATATAGGAGAAGGAATGTGGAACTCAAACGGTTTATTTGAAATTATCAAATAGCATTTTTGATCGGGTTCTGAGATCCGCATTAATTACATCACATCATACATAAATGCATGACGGTTTACAGCCCACAAACAGTAACAACTTGTACTTTTTGTTTTCCCAAGGTAAAAAGACCATCATTGCGTTGAAAAATTTACATGCCACGTAGGATTAAAATATCTTCAAAAAGGTTTGCTTACGTGGCACACACAAAGACCAAGTATTTAAAAAATATTATGACATAGTTCAGTGCATCTGGAGGTTGACTGGACACTCCAGTATCACTGGTGGATTAGTCCAGTGAACATGTACTGATGGTACACTGGAGGGACACTCCAGTAAAGTACCAGTGAAAACCATTTTTGAAAGACTGGTAACTTCAAACGTGCACGTCAACTAATACAGACAAATGAGAGGGACACATTTACAAGGAGACATAAGTCAACTCAAACACGC
>CM067172.1:64872279-64893656 GCA_034093135.1 Erigeron breviscapus | reverse complement strand
TGCTCATTAGTCTTCCATTATTTCTGGACAAATCTTTAGAAGGACTCCAGATCCCAAGTCTGGAGTAGGTCCAGCAGAACATGTTTTCTGGTCAGATCTTCAGTGAGCTCCAGTAGTCGAGTCTGGAGCGAGTCCAGCAAAACATGTTTCTTGACAAACCTTCAATAAGGTTCCAGTAGTCCAGTCTGGAGCCAGTCCAGTAAGTCTGGACTAAATCTGGACCTAACAATTTGGGCTTAGAGTGGATTTTGCCCAAATCCTTTTTGATGACCTGGTAGAGCGCCTAAGAGTAAAGGGAAGAAAACCATTTGTGCCTTATATTTGATTCCTTTCTCTTATGTTTCAGAATGCACTTGGCGACCAGTATGATATGGATACTACTCACTTTTCTATGAGTGAGTATATGAGGGACCTAGTCAACCTTAGGTCTTCAGTGGATGAGGTAGATATTCCTCAGTCCATGCTTTGCTTCCAAAGGGAAGAAGTTGCAATGGGTCCAGATCGAGTTCAAAATGTTGAAGGACCATCTGGTGATGATGTACAGATAATAGAGGCTGTACAGCCCATAAGACAAGTTGCTCCAGAAGGTCAAGGTCAAGAAGTTGTTGAACCTTCCAGACGACCTAGAACTAATAGGTGTCTGATGAGAGCTGGAATCCAGGTGAATCCAGAAAGACATCCAGGTGATGTTATGAATCTGGATGGGTCACCTATCATTGAATCTGAAGAGGTTGTTGGGAAAGAAATTGATGAACAAGCTGAAAATGTTGCCCAGGTTGTTGAAGAAATTGTTGAAGATGTTCAGTCTGTTGAACATGCTTCTGGTGAGCAAGAGGCTCCACTGGACTTGAATGTTGATGTTGGTGTACAAGAGAATGTAGAGACTGGTGAACAGTCTGGTGAACAGACAGTTGGGATTACTCAAGAATGGGATGATGTTGACTCCCCAATGTCTGAAGGGTTTGATATTAATATGAATTTTCTGGGTGAAGATGTACAAGAAGAAAGAAATTCTACCAGAAATACCAACACCTTCACCAGAAATACCCACACCTACACCAGAAATGCCACCACCAGAACCAAACATGCCACCACCACCACCACCTTCAATTCCAGAACACACCCAATACTTCACTCCAGCAACCACTCAACCTTTACTATCTCAACCTTCTTCTCGTGCGCCGGAGTCACCAGTTGCAACGTCTAAAGCTGCAACTGAAGAGGACTGGGCACAAGTTCGTTTAATGACCAGAATACCCTCATCTCTTGAACCTCCCACTGGTCTCTCCACTTCTTCTTCTGCCGAGGTCCAAGGCCTTCTTAGTAAGGTGGCGGACCTGGAGAGATCACTCCAGAGCTCTTCTAAGGTTATTTCTGATTTTAAGTCCTTATTGTCAACTAATTTAGCTTCAGAAATGAACTTGTTTGCTGGGAATGAGAAGATGGTGTTTGAGAAGTTAGATGAACTGGTACTGGCCACAAATCGCAATTCTGAAAACATTAGAGTGGCAATCCAGGGTTTGGGAACAAGACTGGTAAGTTCTGTTCAGACTGCAGTGAAAGATGAATTAGTACAACCACTGGCAGGTCTGAAAGAAGAAGTTGAGAAGCTGGTTACAAGGGTAAGCTCTCTGGAGAGTAGGCCCACACTGGACCAGAGTGCAGTTGTTAGTACTCTGAGTGATGCATGTACAAGGAAGTTCAGAAACAACATGTTAAAAGAATTATGTGAAGAAGTTTCTGAGACTGTCCTACGTAGCATTTATGATGGGGTGTTACCTCAAATAGAAAAGCTACTGGATGAGAAGTTGCCACAGCACTTGCCAGAAGAAATTGAAAATATGAAGAAAGAAGTGCTGGCACTCAAGAAAGGTATGACTGCTTCCATGCCAGAACAAGGAAGGACCTTTGGTTCTCTGGACAGGCATATGATGGAAGAATTGTGGAATGATCTGAAGTCCAGGACTAGAGATATCATTCCAAGGGGGAAAAATCATCTATTCCATCATCTGGTGACCAAGAAGGTTTAATAAGGAAGAAAAAGGAAGTTGTAAGGGCCGTTGCTACTGAGAGCATTGTTCAAAGAAAACAAGTGACTGGTACTGATGCCAGTGCACGATTAGCCCAGAGAGCACTTGGCACTGAAGCCATTGTGCAGACTGAAGAAGAGGCTACTGGTACTGAAGCCAGTAAGCCCCAGTTTGAAACCTTCCCAGATATTCCTACCACACTGAAGGCAGTTAAAGGAAAAGAAAAGGTTGTATCTGGTGAAGAGGAAGAGCAGACTGAAGATGTTGACAATGAAACATCAAGGAAGTTGCAACAACAATGCATTATGATAGAAATTTCCAAGACAAATCAAAAGAATGAACTGTTGGCCCATCATAGGGATATGGCAATAATGGGCACTCTGGATTCCTACAATGCTGGAAGGTTAGGCATTAATATTGAAGTCTTTAAAAGGATGAAGGATGACCCCAGAGTTCATCAGTGTCTCGATGCATTGGATGATGTTCATATACGCTCGTTCTACGCTGAAGAAGAACAGGTATATGACTCATTAATTTATGGTGTTACCATTCCAGAGTTGATCAGACAGAGAAAGGAGGAGCTGGTAAGCCTCCAGAAAAAGATTAGAAAAAATGCTGGTGCTCTGGAGTTGGAATACAGGAAAAGGATGACTGGTCTGCCTAAGCTTACTGCCAAACAAATGAAGGCAATAAAAGATGGTGATGTTAGCACCTTCATTCCTCTGGATACTACTCTGAGAATCAATCGACATGAACACCAGTCCACTGAAGGACAACAGAGTGGTGTATCCAGGGATACTGAAGAAATGGTTCACATGGCTAAGTAGAAGGCAAAGTTTGATGATATGATGAATTTCAGGGCCAATACAAGAAGGATTGTAAATGCTGAAATCAAGTTGGCTAAAAATCATCAAGGAATGACCAGATTCAATGTGAAGTTGACCAGAGAGGGTAACTTTACAGATGAAAGGAAGGATACTTCAGTCCAAGCTTTTGGATGAACTGAACTGAAGGAGATAGGATTGACCTTTAAAGGTAAACTGATCTCTCTCCAGATGTGAAGGCCTTTATGAAGAGAATCGAGAAGGTCTGGAGAAGAATTCAACAAATGGAAGCTGTGTTGGGTTTGAGACCACCAGTGTCTGTTCCATCATCTCCATCTCCAAAGAGGAAGGCTACTGAAGATGCTCCAGAAAGGACAACGAAAAGAAGGGCCTAAATCTTTTTATCATTGTACTTATTGTAATTAATTGTCTTATGAAAGTTGTAATTATTTTCCTTTTGATGAAAGTAATAATGGTTGAAATTTTTTATTTTTATAAGTAAATGACCAGATTTAGTCTAAGTTAGAACTTAAAAGATGAAACTGAAAACACTCATGATCTATAAAGTGTTTTCCAGTAACTTAGATTAGACTTAAATCGACCAAGTGTTTTCCAGGCATACAAATTTGTATATCTATAAGCTTGAAAATACTTGCATTATTTCTAAACAAATAGGGGGAATTTGTTAGGTCCAGATTTAGTCCAGATTTACTGGACTCGCTCCAGACTCGACTACTGGAGCCTCACTGAAAATCTGACCAGAATTGTGTTCTACTGGACCTACTCCAGACTTGGAATCTGGAGTCCTCTGAAGATTTGTCCAGAAATAATTGAAGATCAATGAGCATATACTTGTATAGGAAATCTGGAGTATTCTCCAGATGAGCTCACTGGACCTCACCCCAGTCCAGATCAACTCTACTGAAGACATTCTGACTGAAGTCAAAGACTGAAGTCTGAAGAAAGAAGACTTAACAAATGGCGGAGTCCACTGGAAAGTCTTACCAGATCTGTTCACTGGAGGATTGTCAGTGTTCTAGATCCTACAAGTCTGAACACTGATATCAAGGATTGACTTTTCCTTTAACACACTTTCCAAAGAACAATCCACTTGTTCTTTACCAAAGTATACGTGTGTTAAGGTGGTTGGATAAAAGGATACACTTGCACTTGATGTGACTTTATCCTTATTCCTTATCCAATACATTTAATGTTCTTGTCAGATCATTAAATGTATGCAACCACATTTGTACGGCACAAAGTTCACTGGTGAATTTTGTTGCCTATAAATAGGAAGTCATCTCCTTGACATAAATACTTTTTAGCATTCATTTTGCATTGAAGTGAATTTGTCCAAATACTCTCGATCTTAAACAGGGATACTTCACAACTTTAAGTATCTCGATCCTAAAGAGTTATTTGACAAATATAGATCATTTGTAACTCATAGGTTGTTAGGATATATACTTAATTGTATTATCTTGATTCCGCAACAACCTTGTATTTTGTTTATACATCAATAAATAAAATACCCATGAAACCATACATAATGTTCCACTTTATTTGTTTATTGCTTTAAGTCTTGTATTACTTTATTTATATACTTGCATTTATATTAAAGTAATACTAGTCCATTCTATTGCTTATTAGACTTGTTGTATTTACACTTTCCTGGTTAATCATCGAACTTAAGGGACTCACATTTGATATCAGAGCAGAAGGCTAAACATTGCCTAGATCTGTTTCTTGATGGCTAACCAAGAAAATACACAAGGTTTTAGTCTTGGTCCCGATCCTAATGCAATATCAATGATCAAAATGAACCACCAATTGTTAATAACACTAATCCACCTCCTCCTCCTACTCCTGCTTCTCCACACGTGCATGTGCACTACTCAAATAATCCTGTTCCTAAATTCAGTGGGAACAGTGATGAATTTGGTACGTGGAAGGCTAGGATGGTGTTGCATGTCACTGGTATTGAGAGGAATATGATGAAAATTTTAAATGAAGGTCCATATATACCAACATCACCTCTCAATCCCTTCTTGATCCTTCTGGATCTAGAAGAGGAAGGGAAAAGAGGGAGGAACATTGGTCAGAAGAGGAGAGGAGATTGTTGAATCTAGACACCCTTCTCAAAAACATGATCCTCGGGGCCGTTCCAGAAACCCAAATTCCCACACTAGTTCTTTTTCCTAGTGCTAAAACCATGTGGGATGAACTTTTAAACCAACATGAAGGAGGAGATGACACCATTGTCACCAGAAAGGTCTCCTTAAACAAGAGGTATGAGTCATTTTTTGCTCAACCTAACGAGTCTCTCACTGGTACTTACACCAGATTTATGAGTATCATAAACCAATTGAGAGGTCTTGGGGTTGAGAAGGACAAGGATATACTTCTGGAGAAATTTTTGTGACATTCTACCCACCAAATGGTCTCACATGATCCTAGTCTTACGACAAGGAAAAACTCTGCACACACACACTCTCTCAACTCTTTATGGAGCTTTCAGGTACACTGAAGAAAATCAAGCTCAGAGAGTGGTGGCAGAACAAGATGCCTATAACCATGCCTCAAGTAGTCCTAATGTGGTTAGTCATACTGAACCACAAGGTACAGCACTGATATCTTCTGAGAATGTATTTTCTCAGAAGCACCATTTTGAGTTAAAGAATTTATTTTATGATGCAAATTGAAAATCACAGAACCATCCAATTTATCATATGTATCTTTAAGTTCTTGCCAAACTACAGTTGCATTTTTTGAGAATATTTGACCAAGATATAATTCTTGAGACACACAACCAAGAATCCAGTTAAGCACAACAGCATTACACCTATCCCATTGACTTGCAAGAACAGGATTATCAACAGATTTTAAGCATGTACCATCAATAAAACCAATTTTATTCTTAGTTTGTAATGCAAGTTCCATAGCACAAGCCCAAACCTTATAGTTATCAGTACCAAGTAATTTAAAACCAATCAAAGGAGTGCTAACAGTATCACTAGCATGCAAGTACAGAGGATCACCAAAATCCAATTTGCTAATTTTAGTTTCAGGTTCATTAAAGAAATCAGAATGTTCAGAATGAGAATCTTCATTATCATTATTATTATTGTTATTATTATTATTATTATTATTATTTTATTATTGTTATTATTATTATATTATTATTATTATTATTATTATCATTATTAGCATCCATTGCAATTAAACAAAACAATTACCAGAAATAACAAGTAACAAACAGAATCAGCAGATACCAAACAAATAAGATATAACCAACCACACTTAAACTCAGATAATAACAACAATCAACAATCAATATCAGAAAGAACACAAATAATAACAGATAACAAACCAATAATCACCAGAAATTGAAAAATTATATATATATATATATATAAAATTGTTGAAAAATACTCTTAATCCTCACAAAAGTGTCAGGGACAGGATTCCTAACCTCTCACGGAGGCAGGTCAAGTTTAACACAGTTGTTTTTACGAGAATAAGAGAAATAAAATTTTATTTAAAAAATAGAAAACAGATAAAAGAGATAAGAGATAGGAACAACAATACAGTGCTATAGGCAGAAAGAGGAACCCTAATTCACTCTTGATTCACTTAGTCAAGAGATAAATCAGGATCTGAAGAAGAAAACCCTAATTTTTAGGGTTAATCACCAGAAGTTGCAGCGGAATGATCAGAACAGGTTTGATTTAACAAACCCTACCTCAATCGAACAAAAACCCTAAAAAATCAAATCTAGGGTTCTAGATGGAATACGCCCTAGATCTAATCGATTAAATCAAGAATCGAACCAAATATCACCGATTAATCGATGATTGGCTCTGATACCATGTGAAAATAACAACCAACTCCAGAATAATCTAATCAAAGATTAGATTTAGAACAAGATAATAGTCGAATGATTATTATTATTAAGAAGAGTTTATAGTTTTTATTACACTCTGAAATAATCATCAAAATGATGATTATATTTATGAAAGAAATATATATATATCAATGTGATATATATATATATAGAATATTGATACAGAAATATATGAGAGAAAATAATAGAAGCAGCGGCTATCAATTGATCGAATGGGTTGTTCAAAACCCTAAGCAGACAAAAGAGATGTATATATACATCTCAAATGTTACATCTTCTACCCTCTTCTTCTTGACTTGTATAGCTTTAGTCCAGACTTGAATCTTTCACACTTGAACAACTTTAGTCCCTTGATATCAAACCTTTAATGCCTCTAATCCTTATCTACATTAAAAACATAAATACAATAAGAAATATAAAATGGTTTTGTACTTCTTAACACTTTGTGTACGAATCTCTGTCGCACTCTGTGATTTCGTCGAAGTCGGTGTGTGATAATTTTACTACCACACATTGTGACTCCTAAAAGCAAGAGGATTAAGCATTTCTTTTATGGATTGATTCCTGAGGTAACCATGATGGTGACTGATGAATGATAAATATATAGACTTCTATAAGACTAGTTATGGTAATTTAACATTCATTTTAGTAAATTTATGATACTTAACAACATAGAAATATGATTTCAGGTTCATTGCATGTGGTGGGAAGGAAAATGTCAAGAAACAATGATAAAAGAGTTAAAAGAAGATAAATGATGTTTCGATGAAAAATCGGGTCGAGATTCAAGACCTAAGAAGAAAGAGGAACCCTAATTCACTCTTGATTCACTTAGTCAATAGATAAATCAGGATCTGAAGAAGAAAACCCTAATTTTTAGGGTTAATCACCAGAAGTTGCAGCGGAATGATCAGAACAGGTTTGATTTAACAAACCCTACCTCAATCGAACAAAAACCCTAAAAAATCAAATCTAGGGTTCTAGATGGAATACGCCCTAGATCTAATCGATTAAATCAAGAATCGAACCAAATATCACCGATTAATCGATGATTGGCTCTGATACCATGTGAAAATAACAACCAACTCCAGAATAATCTAATCAAAGATTAGATTTAGAACAAGATAATAGTCGAATGATTATTATTATTAAGAAGAGTTTATAGTTTTTATTACTATTCATTATTATTATTATTATTATTATTATTATTATGTTTATTATATTATTATTATTATTATTATTATTATTATTATTATTATTATTATTATTATTATTATTATTATTATTATTATTATTATTATTATTATTATTATTATTATTATTATTATTATTATTATTATTATTATTATTATTATTATTATTATTATTATTATTATTATTATTATTATTATTATTATTATTATTATTATTATTATTATTATTATTATTATTATTATTATTATTATTATTATTATTATTATTATTATTATTATTATTATTATTATTATTATTATTATTATTATTATTATTATTATTATTATTATTATTATTATTATTATTATTATTATTATTATTATTATTATTATTATTATTATTATTATTATTATTATTATTATTATTATTATTATTATTATTATTATTATTATTATTATTATTATTATTATTATTATTATTATTATTATTATTATTATTATTATTATTATTATTATTATTATTATTATTATTATTATTATTATTATTATTATTATTATTATTATTATTATTATTATTATTATTATTATTATTATTATTATTATTATTATTATTATTTTATTATTATTATTATTATTATTATTATTATTATTATTATTATTATTATTATTATTATTATTATTATTATTATTATTAGTTACCTTTTCTTCTTATTATTATTATTATTATTATTATTATTATTATTATTATTATTATTATTATTATTATTAAGAAGACTTGAATCTTTCACACTTGAACAACTTTAGTCCCTTGATATCAAACCTTTAATGCCTCTAATCCTTATCTACATTAAAAACATAAATACAATAAGAAATATAAAATGGTTTTGTACTTCTTAACACTTTGTGTACGAATCTCTGTCGCACTCTGTGATTTCGTCGAAGTCGGTGTGTGATAATTTTACTACCACACATTGTGACTCCTAAAAGCAAGAGGATTAAGCATTTCTTTTATGGATTGATTCCTGAGGTAACCATGATGGTGACTGATGAATGATAAATATATAGACTTCTATAAGACTAGTTATGGTAATTTAACATTCATTTTAGTAAATTTATGATACTTAACAACATAGAAATATGATTTCAGGTTCATTGCATGTGGTGGGAAGGAAAATGTCAAGAAACAATGATAAAAGAGTTAAAAGAAGATAAATGATGTTTCGATGAAAAATCGGGTCGAGATTCAAGACCTAAGACGAAAAGAGAGTCAACCTGAAGCCCACGACGTTGTATTAGTATTTTGGGCATAACTTCTTTGTAGGAACTTCGTTTCTCAGCCGAATTAGCTGGCCACAAGACCGCGAGAGAATGATCTACAACTTTCATGTTGAAGTCACAAGTGAGATCTGCTCAGCTTTTCCCCAAGAGTCACTTCTTTGAAACAGTAGCATAATGAGCTTCGCTCGTACCTTCCCACCCGCGCCGCTCATAAGGTCGCTTTATCATGGTAATTTGTTTAAACGACTTTTAGGCTCTTTTTAGGGTATTTTCATCGGATCTTAACCCCCCCAAACACCATGATATCACACGGAAGATCAGACATCAATTCTCTTCATTGTTATATATGACAGTCCATGATTTGCACACTTATAATTACTTAAACTAGACGAGAATGTAAAGAACAATGTAAAGAACAAGAATTAAGTTCAAGTGCAAAGATCTAAGCAAGTTTAATCATATGTATCATTGATTTAAACGATGAATACATGGTCGATATTACAACTTGTCTTACAAGAAAACAAATGAACTAATAATTGCTAAGTCTAGACAAACTAAAAACTTGAGCAATTACAAGAAATATAAGTGACACACACTTGTGGTGACAAAACACGAGTGTTATTGAACCGGCTGTGTTGCTTTATATAGGGGAGGTATTAGGGCAACATAGGCTTACAATGATAGTGATAGAATGGTGGTTGTCGACATCTCATTGGCTCGTAGTACTTGAATTCAGGAGCCTTTGTCTTCTTTACCAAAACGGGTATGAAAGAGAAAACCCTGCTTTTGGTCCAACTGCATTTTTGCCATACTAAGTAAATTACAGTTGGATGAACCACCATGTGACTTCTTGTCTTCTTTTGGTTTGAATTATTCCCGCCTTGACACACAATTTGGAAGATAAACCACCCGCTGACAAGAGTCACTGGACTCGCTGATGACTAGCGTCAGCGACCAAGTCTGGTCAGCGAATCCTTGATTCAACAATCTCCCCCTATTCGCTGAGAAGACTTGCTGAGTATACTAGACTTTAAGAAATAAAAGAATGATAGAAAGATGTCTTATATTTCATCATTTGATCTTTACATGCTGACACATCAAGCATTTACATTATAAGACATCTAAGGATTGGCAGCTTCAATCTCCCAAGCATCTTCTTGTTTAGCAATTCTTAACACCGGGTCATTTCTTCTGTGGGGCTTCAGCAGTTCTTCATCCAACTTGCTGATGAACCATCCGATATTGGAAGTCTTAGCACACCTTTTTCTTATGCCGATGATGAACCCAGTGGAAGCCTTTTCTATTTCAGCCAATCGAAAGAACAGTTGATCATTCTGAAAATTGGTGAAGAATATGCCTGCTGGATTCTCCAGCACTCTCCCTTCTTCAAAAAAACTTCTAGGAGGAAGTCTGAGGTTCAGCAAGGCATCACCAGATATAGGAGGAAGATCAACAGGCAAGGTTCGATGTTCTTCTTTTCTTTTTCTTTGGACCCTTTTGCCTGCTGATGTGGAGATAGCTGCTGGTGTACCAAAGATTTGCCTCAGCATAAGCAGATCAGCTTTAAATTTTGTCTCATACTCCAGTGCTTTTTCAAAATATTCCTTTCACATCTCTTGAACTTGAGCATAGGTGACAGTCTTCTTATCTTTGATCAGCATATATACTTCAAACCATTCAGAGGCACTAAGTGTTGTTGGTTGAACCCCTTCAAGGTTAATTGGTTTGGGTGCCCCTTCTCTTAAAATCTTCAAGTTTGTTGTTAAACCCATATCAGCAGGAAAGGCTTGAGCAGCGACTATCCTTTGTGGCCTTTTTCGTGTCTCCATATTCTTCAGCCACTTAGCCTTTTCTTCCTCAAACTTCGCCCTTTTCTCACTTACTTGTTTCTCAACCTCAACATGCTTCTGCTTATATACAGCTTCAACACCACCAGTTTTGAAAAGCATTTGTTGTTCACCATCTAGTTCACTTTTCTCAAGAAGAGGCAGCTGCTTGATAAACTCCAAGTTCTTTCTTTCATTTTCTTGGTTTTCTTTAATCCTATCCAGCTCCTTGATAGCTTCTTCTTGAGTCTTTCCTTCAGCAGTCAAGGCCAGTATTTCTATCATATGATGCTTGTGACCTGCTGGGGTTTGGACAGATAGTTGATCAGCAGAAAGAGAGGAAGAAGGTCTCTTATGCTGAATACGAGCGAGATGCTGTTTCTGAGATTCAGTCATGGGAGCAATGACAACATTCCCAATGAAGCGTTTGTGAAAGATTGGGAGGACTTCCTTGGATCTGTCCGTGGCCATCTCATCAGCGAATCTGGCCTCCCATGCTGCTTTGAGTGCTTCGGGGTCAAACTGCTCCCCTACATCATCAAAAACTTCAATCTGGGGAGCATCAGCATTGATCATTTGTTGCTCCCCCTCAACACTAGCTGGGGGAACTTCAGCATTGACTTCTTTTTCAATCTCCCCCTCAACACCAGCAAGGGGAACCTCAACATTAACCTCTTTTTCAACCTCCCCCTCAACACCAGCAGGGGGAACTTCACTTTCTTTTTCATCATTATACGTCACAATTTCCATATTATCAGTGACAGCATCAGTGGTTCTCATAACGTTTTCAGTAGCTTCCTCATATATTTGATTAACGTCTTTGTTAACCGCTTCTCCAACTAAATTAACAATAGTTTCATCAATTTTCTCCCCCTTGGAAGTTGCATTATCAATAGCCAGTTCCACATTGGCTGCCTTGGTTTGTTGTTGGTTTACCAGCTGAACCAGCAGATTCTTAAGCTCCCCTACTTCTTTTTCCAACTTAATCTGCCTTTGGCGATCTTCCTCAGTGAAAGATGTTTGAGGTATGGGAAGATCAGCCACTTGTTTTTCTAAGGCATGGATAGCCTTGGTGTTGTTTTCAACTTGAGTTGTCAGAGGGGAGATGAGATCACTCAGCTTCTTTACTTCAGCAGCAGCAGACTGGCTGGTAGAGGCTGCCTTCTTAGCTGAGTAGCTGGTAGAGTTGGCACATTTGAGCAGCGACAAGGCACCAGACTTGATGATCTGCTGATCACGTTTGATAACATTTGTTGTTGCATTTATCTTGTCTTGAGCATCAGCTATGGAGATTGTTTTATCTTTCAGCGTCTCTATAGCTGTGCTGTTCTCATTCTGCTTGTTGTACCAGCTGGTTAATGTGGAAACCAGTCTGCCAGACTCTTTTTCTTTCCATTCAACAGCCAAAGTGGCAGCTTTGGTGAGATCATTCAATTGATGCTCAACCCTTTCTAGTCGGTTTGAAGAGTAAGTAGAGTAAGAGATGCCCAGTTCTTTAGCAACAAGGGGCTCGACTTCTGTTGGCAAGTTAGAAGGACAACCAGGAACAGCTTGGAAAGAGGAGGGCATGCCAAGAGAGAGCATGGTGTTCACTGGTTGAACAGGTGGAGTTTTAGGCCTTGCAGTTGGAGCTACCGACACACTCTCAGTGTCAACATTTTCTGTCTCAGCAACTGGTACTTCTTCAGATACAATTTCACCAGCTGGTTCAACTACCTCATCATCTTCTTCCATTTCCATGTCACTAGCCTCCTTTTCATCAGTGTAATTGTACAAGTCCAGCTGGAACTCATCAGCAGCAAAATCTCCTAAATCCAGATCACTTTCATTTTCATCCTCTTCAATAATTTCTTCATTAGCATCAACGTTTTCAACAGTGATCATTTCTTCATCTGCGCTACTTCCTTCCATATTTTCCACAACGGTTCCTATATCACCAGTATTGACACATGTTTCAACATTTTCAACAGACACTTCACCAATACCAGCACCTTCATTTGTTTCATCATTTCCATCAGTCTGCATTTCAGTTTCACCAGCAGCATGCTCTTCAGATTCATCAGCAGTGGCTGTTTCCCTTTCATCAATAGAGTAGTTGATAGGGGTAGGTGACAGTCGTGCTTCTGTTTCAGTATGTTGATGCTCTATGTTTTCAACAGTTGTAGAGGCTTCTTCCTCGTCAATGATAGAGAGCTGAGAGGATTCCAAACCTTTAATCTTGAAACCCTTTGCTGCCTTTTGCTTTCTTTTAGGGGCAGCAGCAGAAGTCTTAGAGGACTTTGATCTTGCCTTCTTTGATGGTTTTGTAGCTTTGGTTATTTTACCATAAGTATCAGCAACCACAAAAGAGGATGGTGCAGACTCGCTGCCACCAACTGTAAGTCCCAACTCAATAGATGGTACTACTGAAGACACCTCTATGTCGATGGTGGAGTTACTTTGCAATATATGCACTGAACTGGAGACGACCAGTTGCAGTGTGTATATACCAAGTTCTAGATAGATTACTTATGTAAATGACAATAAGTAAAGAACAATGCAATAATACAAATAACTTGTAAAGTAACTTGATGAGACAATATGTAATTTTCAATGTGTAATTTATTTATTGATGTTAAACAAATTACAAGGTTGTTGCGAAACCAAGATAATACAAAGAATGTAAATATCCTAACAACCTATGAAATACAATTGATCTACACTCGGAATTTCTCAAGACAATCGAAACACTTAAAGTTGTGAAATGTTCCTTTTAGCGATTGAGAGAATATTGCACAAGTTCACCAAGAATATTGCAGGTTTGCAAAGTGTGAAGTGTTTGTATGTTTTCACTTTGTGAATTCAAAAACACTTGCTTATTCTTGTTGTGCAATGACTTGTATTTATAGGCAAAGTTAACATTGGGATGTTAACTTTGGCCGTACAAATGTGGTTGAGAGTATTTAAGGAATAGCATTTAATTCCTTAAAAGGCAGTGTAAAGTTGTCGGATAAAGCAACTTTAATCAGTGTAAAGCTTTGTAAGTGCTTTCCACTGATGGTCTCCAGTTTGTAACTGACTAGAATGCCAACTGGGCTTCGCTGCCATTGCCATTCTCTATCTTCCATTTGTTGTCTTCGACTTCAACTGGAATGATTCTTCAACTGGTCAGTTCTCAACTGGAGGAAGTCTTCAGTTGCGTTGACTGTACGGTGCAACTGGACTTCAATATATTTCTCGATAAATCATCTAGGTCTCCAGTTCACTCTGGTCAGTTTCACTGGGTCTCCAGATGCAACTGGAGACTGGCCAGTTTACCAGGTGAACTGGTCCTAACAAATTCCCCCTATTTGTCTAGAAATATAGGCAAGTCTTTTTCAGTCCTTGTATCTGTACAAGTGTGAACTGGAAGGACTTGTTCGATTTAAATCTATCTAAGTTTTCTAAGGCATTTTTATAGATCAATAAATGCCTTAGGTTTTTCTTTTAGGTTTGTTAGATTTTAATCTATTATCTACCTTGTGGTTACAAACTGGTAACTTCATTTATACAAGGAAATGGAATTTATACAAGTTATAGAATGTAAATACAAATTACAAGTAGATAACTGAAGAAAGAACTTAATGAGATGGCCCTTCGCCAGTTCTTCTTCTCTTGGTCACCAAAGAAATAGGCTGAGAGTCTTCAGGATCAATATTCAACTTTTGCTCAAGATTTTCTTTATGTTGAATTTTGCCCCTTAGAAAGTTTACCCATGCTTTCTCAAACCTGTTCTTTTGTGCCTTCGCATCCAAAACATTCACCATCTCCACCCATTCGCTGAACCCATATTGCATAGCACCAGGATTGTCAGTTTTAACCAGTGCCCCCTGGTATAACTAACTTCGACTTGAAAAACTTTGGTGCCTGGCTTGATTGTTACATTTACACCATTGATAGTACCACTATGTCTTCTGGTTGACATGATCTGGGAGTAATAACTTCTTGCTTCAGATTCATTTGTTATCTTTATACTCCCAGCACCAGCAGCCAGTACAACGGACTTGATGTCTTCATTTGAAACCTCGCCAGTTGGTTCAATAAATGTGCTAAGGTCAGCATCTCTAGACAGTGGTCTTCTTGGTTGTGGAATCCTTCTTGGTGGATTCAAAACCTTCTTCACAACCTTCTTAACATTTGCAATTCGTTTAAGAATCCCACTGGCCCTATTCTCCTTGGCCTTCTCCACTGAAATGTTCAAGCTTCTGGCATCAAATTCAGCTTCATCCTCAGGATAGTGTCTGTCTAGTTCTACATCCAGCATTTCTTTCAACTGGTCAACTATCCTGGGATCATTCTTGATCCTGACATACTCCTCCTTAGTGATACCCAAAAGATTGGCATCACTCATATCAAATAACTTGATTTGTGCAAGATGTGCCCTGGCTTCAGCTTGGTTTCTTTGTTTTATCTTCTTTCTTTCTTTGATATCATTTCCAAGTCTGGCCAGTCTTCTGCTATCACTATCTGAAACTGGAGGAAGTATATCAACATTACCAGTTTCAAGCATTACATCAGTGGCCGGCTGGGCAGATGCATCACCAGCCAAACCTTTGCCTTTATCCAAAACAACATTCCCCCTATCACCATCATCACCAGATCCACCAACTCTTTGCTCACCAGCTTCAGTACTGGTAGCCACAATCAATTCTCTTCCAGATGGAGTCCTTCTAGGTGCAACTGGTGGAAGGACTGTACTTCTTTCCCCCTTGGCAGCATCTAGACCTGCCCGAATACCTTCCCATTCAGAGGGGTGAGATGGCAACCGGTCAAGAGGCTGCCATGACTGCATGTCCTTACACTCTTTGAAGATTCCACACATCATCCTGAAGGACCTCCATAAATGGTTGGTCTCTTTTGACTGGGTCAAAACATTGGCAGTTACTTGTTCTTGACCAGTTTTCATTCATTTAGGATCTTGGAGTCTTCATCCAACCCAGAGACAACCTTATCCTTCACTTCATCATCCTTCTTCTTCAGATTTTCTACTTCAGTTGTCAGTCTATCTAAAGATTGAGCATGTAGAGATACCTGGGTGTTCAAACTTTCAATGCTGCCTCTCAACTGGTTGATCTCACTGGTGTGTGGGGCCAGATCAACCTGAGGAGTGGCCAGCTTGGTGATCTCAGATATCACCCTTTCAACCAATTGTGCTTCTCTAGCACCCAGCGTATCCTCTATTTTCTGACCAACCGAAGTCATCAACTGCTCTCCAAGTCCAGTTACATCTAGGCCAGGTTTTTCAATCAGTTCCTTAACCTGCCTTTCAATCTCTTTCAAATCAACTTCTGAAGTTCTAACAGTGTTTCCCAGCAAGTTGGAGATTGAGGTTGTAACCTTGGAGTGAGTTAGGTCAAAGGCTTCCTTTAAAGTACCAGCCAGATTGTTGCAGCCAGTGACCAACTCATTTAGCTTTTTAAACACCAAGTCTTCATTAGATGAAAACTTGTTTATCCCCAGATCACCACTTTGATGTTTGTCAGGTGATCCTTGTGGTATCTGGAGAATGACTTGGTGTTTTTGTCAAGTGTCTTCTGAATCTCCTCCACCCTGGTTAGAAGGTTTGGAGATCGGCTTGAAGTGAGACAACTTGACTGTCCAGTGACGAAGGAGAAGGTGTCACTGGACCAGCAGCAGTTACTACTGGAGCAACTGGAGGAGGCAAACTTAAGGAAGTCTCCCCAGTTGTAAACCAGCAGTTGAAGATATAATAGGAGTGGTGGATGAAGAAAGGACTGGAAAATCGTATATACGAAACCTTAAGTATAATGTACGGTTACAACAGTGTCGGTGGAACAGTGTCGGTGGTTAGATGATAATTCCATTAATAGGACAAAAACTGACACAACCTTTATATTATATGAAATGATTTATCCATATTATGGATTTATAATAATTTATAAAAGTTGTACGCTCGTGAGTATTTTGTTATTAATTTCGGAATCAATTAACTAGTTAGATATATTGTACATACTAGTAAAATAAATATGCAATTGTGTACTTGAACTAGATAACTAATAAATATATAAATACATGTAATTGATTTATAACCACATAGATAAAAGTAATTATACTTATATAGACTAGTTACTACATTTAATTACACAAATAATAATCAAGAATCAAAGTTTAGAGTCAACCAAAGTCAATTAGTCAAGTCAAGCTTGTGTTCTTGACATAAACCCCACACAAACTAACCAAGACTTGGATTATAGCTTGTAATCATGCAATGAACATGTTCCTACTGAATTTTAGTTTGTTTTAAGGCCAAAGTTTCAGCCATTACACTCAAGGATGAGTTGTAAACACATGATGAACACCTCATGGCCAAGGTGTATTCTTGGCACTTAGTTGCAACTCTTGGGCTATATAAGCAAGCATTTGATGATCATTCTATCATTCATCTCTGCTCTTTTCTCTCTCTTTCACATTCATAACACAAAACAATCAAGTCCATAAAGTCTTGGGTTCATCCCTTGAAGTTTCAAGTTGAATTTAAAGACTCTATAGGACTGAAATTTTCAGTCATCTTGCAAACATCATAGAAGATTCATCTGGACGAATTAGAGACGAATCTTATATTTTTGGAAAGGTCTAAGTGTCAGTAAAATTTGATAAGAATGAAGTTTCTTCTGGTTTTGCTCATAAGAGTGCCAAAAACGACGATTTTCAGAACTGGTCTAATTTCTGACGAGGCTACAGGTTTGTTTTTGTAAAAATCATAACTCTTTATTAAAGCTCTTCAAGAGTCAAACCTTACATTTTTGAAAAGGCATTTGAGTGCCCAACAAATGTCTAGAACTAAGTTTTGTTGTATCTGGTCTTCCTGACTTCCCAAAGTCGTTGTCAAGTAGATAACGCAAAGCTGGAAACATGCTGAAAATTCCTTATTTTGCACTTAGGCTTTGTGGTAGCTTATAAGTTGATCTTATACTTGTTCTAGGTACCCGGTAGTACATTTTGAGCATAGTAAAGTACTTTGCAAAGTGTTTTGAGTTGTACTAAGATTAACTTGTCACGAGGATTATCTACTGCTCTGATTTGCCACTACAACTAAGGTGAGTTTCGTAAACCCTCCCTATTCAATTGAGATTCGGGCTGAAAAGTGTACATGTTTGTTTAACTGTTGATTGTTGATTTGATTGATTGTATGATTGAATTGTTGATATGGACATGTTAGCGCATTGTTTACGATGTAAGTCGCACCGTTAGCGCATTGTTTACGATGTAAGTCGCACCGTTAGCGCATTGTTTACGATGTAAGTCGCACCGTTAGCGCATTGTTTACGATGTAAGTCGCACCGTTAGCGCATTGTTTACGATGTAAGTCGCACCGTTAGCGCATTGTTTACGATGTAAGTCGCACCGTTAGCGCATTGTTTACGATGTAAGTCGCACCGTTAGCGCATTGTTTACGATGTAAGTCGCACCGTTAGCGCATTGTTTACGATGTAAGTCGCACCGTTAGCGCATTGTTTACGATGTAAGTCGCACCGTTAGCGCATTGTTTACGATGTAAGTCGCACCGTTAGCGCATTGTTTACGATGTAAGTCGCACCGTTAGCGCATTGTTTACGATGTAAGTCGCACCGTTAGCGCATTGTTTACGATGTAAGTCGCACCGTTAGCGCATTGTTTACGATGTAAGTCGCACCGTTAGCGCATTGTTTACGATGTAAGTCGCACCGTTAGCGCATTGTTTACGATGTAAGTCGCACCGTTAGCGCGAATGACTTGGTGTTTTTGTCAAGTGTCTTCTGAATCTCCTCCACCCTGGTTAGAAGGTTTTGGAGATCGGCTTGAAGTGAGACAACTTGACTGTCCAGTGACGAAGGAGAAGGTGTCACTGGACCAGCAGCAGTTACTACTGGAGCAACTGGAGGAGGCAAACTTTAGGAAGTCTCCCCAGTTGTCAAACCAGCAGTTGAAGATATAATAGGAGTGGTGGATGAAGAAAGGACTGGAAAATCAAAGTGTTGTTCATGCTGAGAATGCTCAGGTGTGAACAACGGCGTCGGTGGGGTGGCATTTCTCGAGCAAATGAGAATTGCCCAGTTGGTGAAGGAGCGGTATATGTTGGGAAAGATATATCAGTAGGCACATTTTCTTGGAGGGTGAAAGTGAAATTGATGCGTTTGGAAGGGAGACTGGAGATGAAGGGTCTTGAGCTTGTACAGAAGCATCAAGAATCTCCAAGTCTGTTTCAGTACTTCAGAATCCGAAGATTCTATAAGGATTTCCTCGTCATTAACATTCATGTCCAGATCCATGAATGTAACTGAGGGCTGACCAGTTTCCTGGTCAGTCTCCAGATGACCTTCCCCAGTTTCCTGGTTGGGTGCATCTGTTGGTGGATCAGATACCGAAGTATCTTCACCAGGGATAGATAATTGGGGTTGCTTCAGTTATGGTTGCTCTATCCTCAACCACAACATTAGACGAACTGGAGGGTCCCTCATTATTTTGAGGCCCGCCCAGTTGCCTTTCTGACTCACCTTCAATAGGTGCATCAGTTGAAGCGATGCCAGTTGCATTCGTTCTGGAATTTCGACCTCTCCAGCTTCAGATACCAGAGAGTCTAAATTCCTTAACATATCTGGAGCAGTGTACGGTGAATCTGTACTATTATATGCTTCTCTGCCCATAATATGCTTAAAACAAAGAGAGAGGAACCTTGAAAAGGGGATACACACACCCCTTGTGCCCTTCAGCTTTTGTACCAGGCTTCTAAACAGAATATCTGCAAAGTCCACTCTCAATCCGTTCCACAAGCAGTAAGCCATTTCTGCTTGTGAGGAGTTAATCTGGTCAAGTCCACCAGAACTCCCACCCATGCTCTCCACCAGGTGGATAAAAAAATACCTCCATGAAGGTGTAAGACCCTTCATGGTCATCGCACCTTTTGTCTTCAAAACCCCATTCTCCAAACACTCCTTGTGTCCCATTTCAAGAAGTACTTGGCGAAAATTTATATTTGGGGGCAAGACGACTAGAGATTCACCCTCTCTCCAGTAATTGAGGCGTAAGGCATCCCTCAATACATCAGCGGTCAAGGTACACTGGATTGTTCCATCCTTTAAAGTGAAACTGATGGAGGAACAATCAGAAGAAAGACTGGCAGTGTACCAGAACTCACACAAGTAGTTGTGAAACAACTTGCGTGGGTTAAGAGAGAATGAGGGTCCTATTGGAGAATCCTTTAAAAACTTTTGGATTCTTCCAATAAGGGTATTGGACCCTTGAGATCCTCGTAAGCTTGCCATCGGACTGTTTGGATTTAATTTGATGACCGAAGCATTACTAGGAGCACCAGATGCCGGTTTGACATCTGGTGAAGGAGCATATGTAACATTCATGATTTTTACCGTTTGACTGAGCATGTAATTTGATTAACTATTTCAATAAACGGAAATTTGGACATAATTGTGTACATTTATCTGTAAATTGGGCCAATTATAATGTCATATTTGAACTTCTAGAATTAGGGCCATATGAGCAGACTATGAAATTGGCCCAGTACATGTTATGGAAATTATATAATAGATGATAATTGAGTAACTATGGTAACAGGAAAAACGTATATACGAAACCTTAAGTATAATGTACGGTTACAACAGTGTCGGTGGTTAGATGATAATTCCATTAATAGGACAAAAACCGACACAACCTTTATATTATATGAAATGATTTATCCATATTATGGATTTATAATAATTTATAAAAGTTGTACGCTCGTGAGTATTTTGTTATTAATTTCGGAATCAATTAACTAGTTAGATATATTGTACATACTAGTAAAATAAATATGCAATTGTGTACTTGAACTAGATAACTAATAAATATATAAATACATGTAATTGATTTATAACCACATAGATAAAAGTAATTATACTTATATAGACTAGTTACTACATTTAATTACACAAATAATAATCAAGAATCAAAGTTTAGAGTCAACCAAAGTCAATTAGTCAAGTCAAGCTTGTGTTCTTTGACATAAACCCCACACAAACTAACCAAGACTTGGATTATAGCTTGTAATCATGCAATGAACATGTTCCTACTGAATTCTAATTTGTTTTAAGGCCAAAGTTTCAGCCATTACACTCAAGGATGAGTTGTAAACACATGATGAACACCTCATGGCCAAGGTGTGTATTCTTGGCACTTAGTTGCAACTCTTGGGCTATATAAGCAAGCATTTGATGATCATTCTATCATTCATATCTGCTCTTTTCTCTCTCTTTCACATTCATAACACAAAACAATCAAGTCCATAAAGTCTTGGGTTCATCACTTGAAGTTTCAAGTTGAATTTAAAGACT
>CM067172.1:64841359-64871279 GCA_034093135.1 Erigeron breviscapus | reverse complement strand
TTGGCCATATGAGCAGACTATGAAATTGGCCCAGTACATGTTATGGAAATTATATAATAGATGATAATTGAGTAACTATGGTAACAGGAAAAACGTATATACGAAACCTTAAGTATAATGTACGGTTACAACAGTGTCGGTGGAACAGTGTCGGTGGTTAGATGATAATTCCATTAATAGGACAAAAACCGACACAACCTTTATATTATATGAAATGATTTATCCATATTATGGATTTATAATAATTTATAAAAGTTGTACGCTCGTGAGTATTTTTGTTATTAATTTCGGAATCAATTAACTAGTTAGATATATTGTACATACTAGTAAAATAAATATGCAATTGTGTACTTGAACTAGATAACTAATAAATATATAAATACATGTAATTAATTTATAACCACATAGATAAAAGTAATTATACTTATATAGACTAGTTACTACATTTAATTACACAAATAATAATCAAGAATCAAAGTTTAGAGTCAACCAAAGTCAATTAGTCAAGTCAAGCTTGTGTTCTTGACATAAACCCCACACAAACTAACCAAGACTTGGATTATAGCTTGTAATCATGCAATGAACATGTTCCTACTGAATTCTAGTTTGTTTTAAGGCCAAAGTTTCAGCCATTACACTCAAGGATGAGTTGTAAACACATGATGAACACCTCATGGCCAAGGTGTGTATTCTTGGCACTTACTTGCAACTCTTGGGCTATATAAGCAAGCATTTGATGATCATTCTATCATTCATCTCTGCTCTTTTCTCTCTCTTTCACATTAATAACACAAAACAATCAAGTACATAAAGTCTTGGGTTCATCACTTGAAGTTTCAAGTTGAATTTAAAGACTCTATAGGACTGAAATTTTTAGTCATCTTGCAAACATCATAGAAGATTCATCTGGACGAATTACGAGACGAATCTTATATTTTTGGAAAGGTCCAAGTGTCAGTAAAATTTGATAAGAACAAAGTTTCTTCTGGTTTTGCTCAGAAGAGTGCCAAAAATGACAATTTTCAGAACTGGTCTAATTTCTGACGAGGCTACAGGTTTGTTTTTGTAAAAATCATAACTCTTTTATTAAACCTCTTCAAGAGTCAAACCTTACATTTTTGAAAAGGCCTTTGAGTTCCCAACAAATGTCTAGAACTAAGTTTTGTTGTATCTGGTCTTCCTGACTTCCCAAAGTCGTTGTCAAGTAGATAACGCAAAGCTGGAAACATGCTGAAAATTCCTTATTTTGCACTTAGGCTTTGTGGTAGCTTATAAGTTGATCTTATACTTGTTCTAGGTACCTGGTAGTACATTTTGAGCATAGTAAAGTACTTTGCAAAGTGTTTTGAGTTGTACTAAGATTAACTTGTCACTACAACTAAGGTGAGTTTCGTAAACCCTCCCTACTCAATTGAGATTCGGGCTGAAAAGTGTACATGTTTGTTTAACTGTTGATTGTTGATTTGATTGATTGTATGATTGAATTGTTGATATGGACATGTTAGCGCATTGTTTACGATGTAAGTCGCACCGTTAGCGCATTGTTTACGATGTAAGTCGCACCGTTAGCGCATTGTTTACGATGTAAGTCGCACCGTTAGCGCATTATTTATTATATAAGTCGCACCGTTAGCGCATTATTTATTATATAAGTCGCACCGTTAGCGCATTGTTAATTATTAACTATGTAAGCCACATCGTTGTTGATCGTTATTGATTGTTATGGAACGTTGTTGAACGTTATATGGAATCGTTATTATTGAACGTTGACTTGTATTGAATTGTGATAATGTGAAACCTTATAGGTTTTCCATGGATGTGATTAGTTCTCCTAATCCTGTCTTATTGTTAACGGTTGTTATCCGACACAGTTATCCCATATTACTTGTCCCTATGAACTCACCAACTTTATGTTGACGTATTTTAGTATACTTTTCAGGTAATCAGGTTAATCAGAGACAAAATGGATGATTATGTGCTTGCATTGCTAGGATTGGACTAGCTTTGGACTTCTGGATCCGTGATCCTTATTTCCCTTTAACGGGTTATGCTTAGGATCAACTACTATCATTTAAACATTTTCATTTAATATTGATTGAGTGTGTATCTTTGATAGATATTGATTATTGTATACATTTGAGTGAGTTTATGGATTGTTTCAATCCTATGAATGCATATAGTTTGACTCTACATAATTCCCATGTCGTGCTGTGCTTTTCTAAGTGATACCCCATGATTCCGCCATGTTGGGGTGTTACACATATGGAACAGTCAAGAGATTTACATCTCTTGAACGGGATGATCTAGGAGCCATAGAAAATGAAAATGAAATTTGGGATTTAGGGTTCTTGATTTGTGAAGCAGAGAGAAGAATGAATCAATTTTGATGATTGGGAAGTAAATGAAAGAATGTAGAAGAGAAGTAAATGAGTTCGGAGTAAATAAGGGTATTTATAAGGGATTCAAGATCCCAATGAAATACCAAAAATCATATTTTAATAAACAAAATTCCTTTTGAAGATATTTTCACAAAGTTAGTTTGAATTTTGAAATAAAATCATAATTTTCCATGTCAACATTAAATGCTACCATGTCAGCATTAAATGCTACGATGGCTTATCTTACCCACGCGCCCACTCACTTTTTGTTTTCCCAATACAACAGTTTTCAAGTACTAAAATCGCTTGAAACACGTCAGATCACAATACTAAGTGGTTTAAAACACTCGAGTATCATCACGTGTCACACATATTGACCAAGTATTTCTAACGTTATAAAAATAAGACAAGACTGAACCTGGTCACTGGAGGATCAGTCCAGTACCAGTTTCCAACTGGAGAGTTCTCCAGTTGCATTTTCAAACAAAAACGAATTTTAGTCAGAAAATTATTTTGAGTCTTTCCCCCTAAAATGATGATCCAGAAATCAATTAGTGCCAAGATAGTATCACAAAGGCGTTCGATAGCCTGGCGAGCAAAGAATATCTGGACCTCCTCAACTGGAGAACTTCATCAGTGTCACTGACGCGTTCAATAACAAAGAAAGCTCCAGTTAAGGATTTAACATTCCCAGTTCGCTGATGAGATGTTTAAAGGTTTTCTCATCGAGAGGTTTTGTAAAAACATCAGCTAACTGTTTGTCAGTGGGGATGAAATGAATTTCAATGTCTCCTTTCATAGCATGATCTCGAATGAAATGATACCTGATGTCAATATGCTTTGTTTTGGAGTGCATCACTGGGTTGTGAGATATAGCAATTACACTGGTGTTGTCACAAAAGATTGGGGTCCTTGTATACTTTTGACCATAATCTAGTAACTGGTTCTTGATCCAGAGAATCTGGGCACAGCAACTGGCCACAGAAATGTACTCTGCCTCAGCAGTGGACATAGAGACAGAAGTCTGCTTCTTGCTGGTCCAACTTACCAGTTTTCCTCCAAGGAAATGACAACCACCAGTTGTTGATTTTCTATCTATCTTACAACCTGCATGATCAGAATCTGAATAACCCATTAGATCTAATCCTGAGCCTTTGGGGTACCAAAGACCAAGATTAGGACACCCTTTCAGGTATCTAAAGATACGCTTTACAGCGTGCAAATGTGATTCTTTAGGGTTAGCCTGAAACCTGGCACATAAACATGTTGCAAACATTATATCTGGTCGACTGGCAGTTAAGTACATCAGTGAACCAACCATACCTCTATAGTCAGTTATGTTAACTGGTTTGCCAGTTGGGTCAGAGTCCAAATTCAATGGTGCTGCAATAGGTGTGTTTTTCAATGGGATTGAATCATATTTGTATTTTCTTAACAAATCTCTGACATATTTTCCTTGGTTTATGAAAATTCCATTTTCAGTTTGCTTAATCTGAAGACCTAAGAAAAATGTTAATTCACCCATTAAACTCATCTCATACTCAGATGACATGATTTTAGAAAACTTTTTACACATTGCATCATCAGTTGAACCAAAAATAATGTCATCAACATAAATTTGTACCAATAAGATATTACCTCTTTCTTTCAAGATAAACAAGGTATTATCTATTGCACCTCTTTGAAAGCCATTTTTAAGAAGATGTTTAGTTAGAGTATCATACCAGGCTCTTGGGGCTTGTCTTAGACCATACAATGCTTTGTTCAGTCTATAAACCCAATGAGGATGCTTCTCATCAATGAAACCTGGAGTCTGCTTAACATAAACTTCTTCTTCCAATGTTCCATTAAGGAACGCACTTTTGACATCCATCTGGAAGACCTTGAACTGCAGATGGGCTGCATAAGCCAGAAATATTCTTATGGCTTCAAGTCTTGCAACTGGAGCAAAAGTTTCATCAAAGTCAACGCCCTCTGCTTGACAATAACCCTGGGCAACTAGTCTGGCCTTGTTTCTTACAACATGGCCATCTTCATCCATTTTGTTTCGTTAGACCCATCTGGTACCAATAGGTTCTTTCTTTAACCCTGGTGGACAAGGAACAAGCTCCCAAACATTGTTCCTTTCAAACTGGAGGAGCTCTTCTTGCATAGCTTCACCCAGCTTGGGTCTGCCATAGCCTCGTCAATCTTCTTTGGTTCAATTAAAGATAAGAAGGTGACGTTTAAGCATTGCTCACTGGTGGCGCTTCTAGTCTGAACCCCACTAGTTGGATCTCCCACAATCTGTTCAATTGGATGTGCTCGAGTCCATCTAGTGTATTGACTAGGCTGGTGAACTACAATATCAGTGCAAGTCACCTGGCGATCTTCTTCAGTTGCAACAGCTTCTGGAGAAGGATCAGTCCAAACAACTTCTACATCCTCATCAGAGTCAATGAGGTCTCGATTGGCATCATGAAATTCCTCATTAGAAGGCATTTCTTGAAGAACTGGAGAAGTAGGAGTTTGAACTGGTGCTGATATTGGAGTGGCACGTACATCAGATCCAATCACCAATTCTTGTGGTAAGTTGAAACTGATGGAGAGATAGAATGATGTGTCACTGGTTCTTTTCTTCTTCTTAACTGGTTCCAATTTGTTGTAACTGGAAACATCTTTTGGTGAAACAACTGACGGATGAACTTGGTCAGTTTCACCAAAATTGATTGGTCAGTCTCTTGTTGATTGCTTCAGTTGATTCATCAAATGTGACATGAATTGTCTCATGAACCTTTTGGAGTCTATAATTATAAACTCTAAAGGCCTTTCGAATATCTGAATAACCTAAAAATACCCCTTCATCAGCTTTTGCATCAAACTTTCCAAGCTGACTGGAATCGTTTAAGATATAAACTGGACAACCAAATACATGAAAGTATCCAATATTTGGTTTACGATTCTTGAGTACTTCATAGGCAGTCTTCTTATGTCTCTTGATGTAGACTGACCGGTTTTGGGTGTGACAAGCAGTTGTAACTGCCTCAGCCCAAAAACTGGTGGGAAGACCAGATTCAGATAGCATGCTTCTGGCTGCTTCTATCAGTGTACGATTCTTTCTTTCAACAACTCTATTTTGCTCTGGAGAGTGAACTGATGAGAAGTTTTGAGAGATGCCAGTGTCATTGCAAAATGTTTCAAGTACCTTATTTTGAAATTCAGTACCATTATCACTTCGCAACTGACAAACTTTTCGAGTATACTTGAGCTCAATTCTTTTGATGAGAGAGATGATTTCAACAGGTGCATCACTTTTGGATCTGATGAATACCACCCAGCAGTATCTGGTGAATTCATCAACCACAACTAGAGTGTACTTCTTTCCAGCTCTAGTTTGAACATTCACTGGACCAAAGAGATCCATATGTAGCATGTGAAGAGGTTCAGTGATGCTAAAATTTTGCCTAGTTTTGAAAACTGGCTCTTTTCTGCTTGCCCATCTCACACCCTGGACATGGTTTTTTTTTATTGAAAGAAATTTGAGGTATCCCATCAACCAGTTGTTTGCGAGACAACTTGTTGATATTCTTAAAATTAAGATGGGATAATCTTTTATGCCATATCCAGTTGGTGTCCTCATCAGCTTTGGTATAGAAACATTGCTCTTTTGGAGCTGGTTCCATATCCATGATGTACACATTTCCTTTTCTTGGTGCAATCATCACCACTTTCCAATCCTTGTTAAATATGGTGCCTTGAGCAATACCGAACAAAACTCTGAAGCCATCATCACAAAGTTGGCTGACACTGATCAGGTTGTATTTCAAACCATTCACAAATTCAACTCTTTTGAATTCGACTTGTCCATTATTGAGCACACCATATCCTTCAGTCTTTCCAGATTGATCGTTACCAAACGTCACTGTCGGTCCATCTTGGACAGTGAACTCTTCCAGTAGGGGCTTACATCCGGTCATAATCCGGCCAACAGCGCTGTCCAGATACCAGATATTCTTCTTTCGATCGCCCTACACACACACAAAAATCATTAGTTCTTTTTGTGAACCCATCTTTTCTTGATGGGTTCGCTGGACTTCTCTACAGAAGTCACAGTAGATTGTTGTGGTGTTGAACTGGAGGCTGCATCTGGAGCTTTTTCACCAGTTCCAGGTGCAGGAGTAAAAACGATTGGTATTTGATACTTACTCCCCTTATTTTTACCAGATTTTGTTCCAGATGGAACATTCTTTAGTTTAGGTATTGAAGGGAGTGGTTTAATATTTTTTTTGAAAACTGGAGGTAATAAACCTCCTTCCAGATTGTTAATCCGGGCAGTACAACTCTGAACCTGCCGAGACAAAAGTTGGAGTTGACTTTCCAGATTAATCAAAATATTATTTTCTTCAGGCAGTTGAACCTTGGACCTTGGTTCAACTGGAGCTTTAGTCTGTCGGGTCTTGGGCACCTTAGACTTTTGAGGTAAAGTCTTGTTACCAGTGGCCTTTTTGACTGGAGCTTTAGCCTGTTTGGCTCCAGTTTTAACCTCAAAGGGGGTGGTCTCAAAGGTTTCAGTTTCAACAGCTTCAGGTTGATCATAAGGTGTTTCAACCTTGAGAGCTGGAGGCAATGCATGAAGATCTGGTATGAGAGCTGCCATCTCCAGATCTCCAGATTTCCATGCATTCTTCTGGGCATCGATAGTTCTTGAAAATGCATCATAGTTTTTACCAGATGCTTTTACCCATGACTTGATAATCTTTTGTTCTTTTTCAAGATCAGAAAATAGTTTTTGATTATCAAGTTCTAAAGCCTCAATCTTTAAAACTGACTCCTTGAGAGCCAACTGGACACTTTGTAAATCATTCAGTTGTGGTTTAACAATGTTCAGTTCAATTAAGATAGTGTCAATATATCTTTCACTATCAGCTCTAACAGTTTCCACAAAAGCTAAATCACCACTTAATGATTCAGCCAGGTCCAGTTTTAGTTCAGGGTCAATCTGGTGATCATAATCACATACCTTTTTCAAGATGATGTCCACCAATCTTCCAGTGATGACATCTTCTTTTGCCACGTGCTGCTGCTGTTGATCTTCCAAGGCCATGAAACACATGTCCCTTTCCTCTTCTTCATCAACTGATGAATCATCAGAGTACTCCCATTTTCCCTCAGTTTGTGCCATTAAGCATTGATCCTTTTCCTTTTCCATGGACAGGAGGGCAATCTGGGCCTTAAGCTTCTTGTATTTTGCTTTGTAGCTATCATCAGGCCGATTGAAATTAGGGACAGGGGGCCAGTTTGGTTGTTCAACTGACTAGATCTGCATTCCTTCATAAAGTGACCTTTCTTACCACACTTATAGCAAGTAAGATTGGTTTTATCCAGAGAGCTGGAGCTGGAAGCATTGTTGGGGCCATTAAATCTTTTAGATTTATGCTTAAACCTGTTAAAGGTTTTAGCAATCATGGCGACCAGATCATCATCGTTAGTTTCATTACAACCATCACTGTTTTCAGTGGTCAGGCCAGAGTTCAAGAAACTGTTTAACATCTCCTTCATTGAGTGTGCCTGGACACTCTCTGCAGACATTAAGGCAGCACAAGGTCGCTCAAGTACACTAGCAACCTTGGAACTCTGAGCATGGTTCATGGCATCTTGCTCAGCCACCAGTCTTGCAGCATTATTATCTTCAGTGAATCTGAAGGCTCCATAGAGCGATGCAAGAGTATGGCTGTGCAAGGTTTTACCTTGTCTCAAGACAAGAACCATGTTTTCCCATTTGGAAGGAAGAATATCACAAAACTTCTCAAGAAGAATATCCTTATCCTTCTCTACACCCAAGCCTCTCAGCTGATTAATGAGGCTAGAAAATCTGGTGTATGTACCAGTTAGACTTTCATTGGGCAAGGCAAAGAAGGATTCATACTTCTTGTTCAAGGCAACTTTTCTGGTGACAATAGTGTCATCAGCTCCTTCAAACTGAATAACTAATTCATCCCACATAGATTTTGCACTGGGAACAGCACAAGTGTTGGAATTAGATCTTCAGGAACAGCCCCAAGGATCATGTTCTTGAGTCTGGTGTCCAGATCAACAAGTCTACGATCCTCATCAGACCAATGGTCTTCAGGCTTTTCTCTAGAACCTCTTCTTCCAGTTGGATCAAGAAGAGGACTAACCCCAAGAGACATGGGTATATATGGTCCATGTACCGAAAGTCTCACTGTTTCCATCGAATTTGGGAACAGGAGTGTTAGAGTAGTGTACATGGACGTGGTTTGGGGTAGAAGGAGGAGGAGGATTAGTATTAGTATTAACATTTTGAAAAGGTTGGGCATTATTATTCAAAGGGATTTCACCTTGACCAGAACCATCTCCACCTTCAGTAGTGTTCATCTTAGCAGATCTAGGCAAGTTTATTAGCCTTCTGCTCTGATACCACTTGTAAGTCCCAACTTGATAGATGGTACTACTGAAGACACCTCAATGTCGATGGTGGAGTTACTTTGCAATATATGCACTGAACTGGAGACGACCAGTTGCAGTGTATATATACCAAGTTCTAGATAGATTACAATAAGTAAAGAACAATGCAATAATACAAATAACTTGTAAGATAACTTGATAAGACAATATGTATTTTTCAATGTGTAATTTATTTATTGATGTTAAATAAATTACAAGGTTGATGCGGAACCAAGATAATACAAGAATGTAAATATCCTAACAACCTATGAAATACAATTAATCTACACTCGGAATTTCTCAAGACAATCGAAACACTTAAAGTTGTGAAATGTTCCTTTTAGCGATTGAGAGAATATTGCACAAGTTCACCAAGAATATTGCAGGTTTGCAAAGTGAATTCTATCGAAGTGTATTCGAAGAAGTAATATTCTTGGTTGTGCAATGACTTGTATTTATAGGCAAAGTTAATATTGGGATGTTAACTTTGGCCGTACAAATGTGGTTGAGAGCATTTAAGGAATAACATTTAATTCCTTAAAAAGCAGTGTAAAGTCGCATGTTAAAGAAACTTTAATCAACCACCTTTATGTACCTTTTATTACTTAAATAATAAGATAAGGCTTATTATCCGGTTAAAGGTACATAAAGCATACAAGTCAATTCCTCGTAATCAGTGTAAAGCTTTGTAAGGGCTTTCCACTGATGGTCTCCAGTTAGTAACTGACTAGAATGCCAACTGGGCTTCGCTGCCATTGCCATTCTCTATCTTCCATTTGTTGTCTTCGACTTCAACTGGAATGATTCTTCAACTGGTCAGTTCTCAACTGGAGGAAGTCTTCAGTTGCGTTGACTGTACGGTGCAACTGGACTTCAATATATTTCTGGACAAATCTTCTTGGTCACCAGTTTCACTGGTCTCCAGATGCAACTGGTGACTGGTAAGTGTAAACTGGTGACTGGCCAGTTCCAGGTGAACTGGTCCTAACAAAAACATACTCCAACAGATACTAACAAATAAAGTAAAACAATAAACGTCTACATGATCACATCGATCCAAACAAGTATTCAGCCTACTAGCCTGACATTATTAAAGGAATAACAAAAAAAACAAAACAAAAAAAAAAAACAAAAAAAAAAAAAAAAAAAAAAAAAAAAAACAAAAAAAAAAAAAAAAAAAAAAAAAAAAAAAAAAAAAAAAAAAAAAAAAAAAAAAAAAAAAAAAAAAAAAAAAAAAAAAAAAAAAAAAAAAAAAAAAAAAAAAAAAAAAAAAAAAAAAAAAAAAAAAAAAAAAAAAAAAAAAAAAAAAAAAAAAAAAAAAAAAAAAAAAAAAAAAAAAAAAAAAAAAAAAAAAAAAAAAAAAAAAAAAAAAAAAAAAAAAAAAAAAAAAAAAAAAAAAAAAAAAAAAAAAAAAAAAAAAAAAAAAAAAAAAAAAAAAAAAAAAAAAAAAAAAAAAAAAAAAAAAAAAAAAAAAAAAAAAAAAAAAAAAAAAAAAAAAAAAAAAAAAAAAAAAAAAAAAAAAAAAAAAAAAAAAAAAAAAAAAAAAAAAAAAAAAAAAAAAAAAAAAAAAAAAAAAAAAAAAAAAAAAAAAAAAAAAAAAAAAAAAAAAAAAAAAAAAAAAAAAAAAAAAAAAAAAAAAAAAAAAAAAAAAAAAAAAAAAAAAAAAAAAAAAAAAAAAAAAAAAAAAAAAAAAAAAAAAAAAAAAAAAAAAAAAAACAATATGGACGCTCATCATATACCCCCACACTTAAGTCTTTGCTTGTCCTCAAGCAAACAGTCCAAGAAAATAAAACAATGATGAGCGGACAGCTTAAGTGTTAAAGTTATTCTACTTTATTAAAACATTTGAAAGATTAGTCATGCAAAATGATTTGAGAAAGCTTTAGACAAAATCAGTAAGCTATAGCTAGAGGCAAGATAATTGGTCAATCAAAACTAAAAGCTAACTTTTTATTTATGTTAATACCTCTAAAACAGTTCTATACTTCCACATGTCTTACAACTCAATCTTACTTCTTTCTACTGACTAGTTAAGCACTTAATTAAGGTTTATATAGCAATCAGAACTACTAGCTACTAGCAAGGCATTTACATTTCATCGTTTGTGTACTTATGAGTCACTACTTAGACATACTCTCACACTACAGTCATGCTCATTAGCTAAACACTAAAGCAGCTATACGATATTATCATCTTTAATAGTTGAGACAGCGGTGACAGGTCGGTGGTTCCCCACGCGCAAAGCGACATAACTCAACTAATGGTTAGAGTTTATACCTTACATCAAGACAGCGGTGACAGGTCGGTGGTTCCCCACGCGCAAAGCGACATAACTTGATGCGTATAGATTTTACTCGTTATTAGTTTTTTGAACTTTTTTAATTAATCTACTGACTGCCTTTCTTAAGATTACTACATTATTCATGCAATAAACATTATTAGAGACCCCATATGACTCATACTCCTACTCCGCATGCAACTAGTTCACATTAAATAGTGTAAGAATTAAGGCGAACCATACGTCTAAACTAGTTCCTACACAAGCACGTATATCATTAAGTCCAATTAATACACCTATACTAATGACTAGAAAGCTCTAATTGCTAGGCATAATAAAGTCCGGTTAAATGTGTTATGGCAAACATAATCGCATACAGTTTCAGTCTAAGCTCTAATCCAGTTGGAAGAATGAACAGCCACAAATCTATAGTTAAACTAACAGTCCTAACTAACCGTTCATCTACCAAAGCTAATATTGCTTAGTTATCGTCATCTTTTGTCTACTTGCAAAGCTTATATTCTCAAAATGATTTCCCGACACAAGAAAAATTTGAAATTTTGCATGAAATAAGTAGTAGAAAACTTATGATTATTCAAGCAATAAAACCACGGGTTTTTCCTATTCCATCACCCCACACTTAAATTGTACAATGTACTCGTTGTACTAAACATGACATAATAAAGGGTAATAGGAAAAACACGAAAAGATAAAGGATTAACGAAACTTCCCGGGTCTAAATTGCATGAATTGTTGTTGAAGATGGCATTTGCGGAGCGACTTGAATGATGTTGAATCTTCAAAAACTTGAGTCGTCTCCATTTGATGGCGATCCATTGATGCATCTCCACCTTCTTTTCTTTTTGGAATTTTTTGATCTTTTAATTTTTTTGGATTTTTCGCGATCTGGTGTGCAGACTGGAGCTGGGAGCGGCGCTGGCAAGCAGATAGCGGCGCTGGCTTGTATGAAGCGGGCTTGAATGGCGCTGGACTGCCCAGATGCAGGTCCAGCGGTGCTGGAAGGGTCTGAGCGGCGCTGGGGAGCCCAGGTGGCTTCCCAGCGGCACTGGATGTCTTCTAGCGGCGCTTACGAGTCATGTATTCTCTGATTTGCTTCCGGCATTCCCACACTTAGCTTTTGACTAAGTGCATGGTTTCCTTCAGAATACAAAGCTAAATACTCCTGCACACTTCAATCAAAATATGAAAATGGAAATAACATGCTAAAACATAAAATAAAAATAAAAACAAAATACGATTGCAATAAGTTACTTGTTTCCTTGATCCATGAAAGCTTGCATCTGTGATTCTAAGGATATATCTCATACAAAACAGATCACAAATGATAATATTCAAAATAATTCACTTAATTGCAATTAGTCACATATTCCTAAAAAGATAAAAATAAAAATAAAAATAAAAATAAAAATAAAAATAAAAATAAAAATACGGCTTGGGTTGCCTCCCAAGAAGCGCTAAGTTTACCGAGTCTTCAGCCGGACTTTTACCCCAATCTTACCATGGCAGGGTCTTAAACGCCCCCACACTTAAAGTGTCGGGCGGTTTACGCGAATAAGGTGAATAATATGTGAATCTAATCTTAATCATTACCCAAACCATTTCATTCACCTTATCAAAATTTGCTTTTAAGATGTTAAAAATATTTGATTTCTTTTTAAAACTCATCTTAAAAATCCAACCTTTCATACGAACATATAAAATTTTGAAAATACCGTTATAACACATTATTTTCAAGTAAGTGATTTGAAAGCTCATGTTCGTGGATTTGAAAGGTTTGGGAGCCAACGGGTCTGGGGCTAGTTTCAAAAATATCAAGTAGTGCATGTAATTACTACTAGCCCTAAGAGTACTTAACTTAATGCAATTAACACTGTAATTTAAATCACAATAAGTAAGAGTAAGAATGCTCCCTGGATAACCCGACTTGGGTTGCAAATGATCTTGTCTCATGTCCTCGAATTCAGCTATCGTTAGAGCCGTATGCCCTTTATCCGGCTCTTTCTTTCGTGCCATGATCTTCTTGAAAAGTTTCAGCGGCTTTGGCACTCCTGCAAACGAATCAAAGGAAAGCATTTTAGTAAGTAATAAATAAAATAGGTTCGAATGCTTACCTGTTTCACGCTCCGTTTGTCGTTGAAAAATGATCCGGATCTGATTGGAAGTCCATTCCGGGGTCAAAACAAACTTAGGAAGCGATTGCGTCTGAAACGGGCCTGCCAGCGGCGCTGGCTGTAGGTCCCAGCGGCGCTGGTCAACTTCTGATTGAAACAGGAGTCTACCAGCGGCGCTGGTGGAGTTCACCAGCGGCGCTGGCTCTTCCGAAACAGCCTCTGATTTTTCGATTTTGTTCGTTTCTTCTCCGTTAAGCTCCTGTTTGCATCCGGTTTCCTCTTCATCTTCCATTGCACCAGTTGGAACAGACTCTTGGATTTCTTGTACCTTCTCTTCACTTGTCTGATCTTCTTGAATCATGCTCTCAACTTGTGAACTTCCTTCCAAGAAAGCGAAAGCTTTTCTTGGTGAGTACTCGAGAAAGTAGTGACCGCAAGCGTTATCCAAAATCTTCTGAGTGTCGCGATTCAAACCATCATAAAACCAAGGAATATATTCATATATTTGAGGTTTGTCATGTTGATAGTCTTGAACCAGCTGCTTCATTCTCTTCCAAGCTTCTTCCCAAGATTCCCATACGTACTGCTTGAACTGACTCATATCACAGTACATAACATGAGAGTAGACTCGAGTTGAGGTTCCCATGGGTAGTACCTAGCCTGTAAAACAAACACTAGCTATACCCGTGAAAAGCAAAAGTTTATTGATAAAAACAAAAAACGAAAAGACAAAATTTAAAACTAAGCTAACCTAAGAAAATAAAAATATTTTTGTATTTTTAAAATTTTTCATTTTTTTTTTGGTTTTTTATATAAATGAAAACAAAATCTAAACTAAATTAAACTAGACGGAAAATAAAAGACAAAGAAGTAACTTTCTCGTGAGTAAACACGAAAAAGGGTCGAATTACAAAATCTCACTAAATTCCTAGATAAATAGTCCCCGGCAGCGGCGCCAAAAAGCTTGATGGTGGTTTTTATTTCTGCTTTTAAATTTATAAAATGTTGTACAAGTAATTATCCCAAAACACACCTACGGGCAGAGAACCCGATCGGATGTAGTATAGTTTAGTGATAAGAACAGGATCGTTCGCAGGGACGCGTTGCTTTACCTAATCTAGTAATATGTGTAATTTTAGCGGTTGTGGGGTTGTCACGATTTCCTATTAAAACTAATGCAAATAAAAGTAAATAGAAGCCGCAACCGCTTATTCAGCGAGAGGCTCAGTCTGAAAATAGTTTGAAAAAGCAAATAACAGTAATTAAATTAAAATACTTGTTTGGCATCTCCGATCTCATGGTACGACCAAATACTATCCTACCCATTTGCTAGACTGTTGGAAACTTAATCACGGCTCAGATTCTCGTTAGATTCACTTTGCCTAATTAACTAGTGTTGTCGCTAGACTCACACAACCCTATAAACAAATTCTCGTTAGATTCATTGTTTAAGCATTAATGACCTAAAGTTCGTGTTACTAGTTCATCTTTAAGTTATCCGGCTCTTAAGCCATGACCAGGTAGTAATTATCTCCGGTGACCACAGTGCTCGTTTCCAAGTCAAAGGATCGCGTCTGACATTGTTAAGCTTCATGTTCTATTCATCCTAATTACTATGGTTCTGAATCCCTCGGTTACAAGTGAATCACCTTTTACAACTAGTTAAAGACCGACTAGTGTTTTCCATCCTTATGTATTAATCATAGTGTATGATTATAGACCGATCATCAGAATTAAACTAATACATGCAGATATAGAACCGATAATAATATGAAGAATTAGTAAAACACGGATCTACGATAAATAGTAAAACACACTCCAACATATTCTAACAAATAAAGTAAAACAATAAACGTCTACATGATCACATCGATCCAAACAAGTATTCAGCCTACTAGCCTGACATTATTAAAGGAATAACAAAGTTTGAAAAGATGAAAGACATTGTTTACCAACTGAAAGTAAAATAAAATAGTAGATCTAGGCTGAGGATGAAGATCGGAAGGTGTTAGAAGCTCCAAAACCTCCTTGGAATCTGCAAAGTTGACCTAGGGTTGAATATGGGCGGCTAGGGCTGCTGAATCGGCTCTCTATTAGGGTTTTGAGGGTTACTTCGACTTAAATAGGTGTTTAAGTCGGTCGCTGAACTGGGCCGCCCAGCGGCGCTGGCAACTGCTGCTGCTTCTCGTACTTCTTCGTTCGGCTCCCGAATCACCTCCTTGTGTCTTGTAACTTCATAGGCTTCCATCTTGAGTTACTTGATGCCATTTACCCTCTCTCGCATCTTCCGTGAACCTACGTAAACATACGACTCCATTAAGTACCGATAGTTCCAGAATATTAACTCATTTAGACATTGAAATGAAGCCTTTCAATAGGGGTTTTTATCACAATATGGACGCTCATCATGTCTCTAACTCTTGTATCTCGGCTATGGAGAGTCTATAAGGGCTTTAATCATGGGTGCGGCGTTAGGAAACCAAATCAATACGAAAGTCAAGTGTCGAGATGGGGGCATACTTAGTAAGTCATCCGGGAACACAATGGTGAAATCACGCACACTAGGGACGACGTTTAATTCTACTTTTAAGACGTAGCACTAAGACTTTAGAGTTAGAAGAATCGAAAAGTTCGCATTGATTCCTAAGAATCCTACCGTTAGACAAAGGTATATTAACAACTTTACCACTAAAATCAATAAACGCATTAATCGTCGACATCCAATCCGTTCTCACTATAACATCAAGGCTCTCGACATCATAAGATATAAGGTAAATGGAGAATTTGTCGTCGTTTAGAGTCAAATACAATCACGGAGTACTCGACTAAGTTTAGTTAGTGAATCGTTGATTATCTTAAAATTAAGCACATAATTCTAGACACACGAATGATCATAAATCAATGGATCAAAGCTAGAGAAAACGGGGTCATAATCGGCTTCGGAATTAAATAATATCATGGCATAATGACCGTTTAGAAGAAATGTACCTTCAACAACATTGGGATCGTTGTGGACCTCGTTTGGATTAACCGCGAAAGCTCGTCCTCGGGGTTGAACTTGGTGACCTTGTTTGCCATGGTTTTGATTTGGCCGGCGACTTGGAGTTGGTTGGGATAGACCGCCACTTGAACTTGTTGTCCAACCCATTGTGGACAATTGTTTCGGTAGTGATTGGGGCTTCCACATCCAAAGCATGTACCCCATTGGAAGTTGCCTTAAGGACGGACGACTTGAATAGGAGCTACATTCAATGGAGCCGCCTTTGGTGCTCTACACTCTATAGCCATGTGCCCAGGTTGATTATAGTTAAAGCATGTCCCACATTGGATGGTGGGAAAATGATGACGATTACATTTCACACAGCAAGGGTGAGTCCCAAATAAGTTTTCCGGCTCCACCGCCGCCATAACCCTTCCCCTATTAGCATCCTTGGGGTCAAACCTACCCGCCTTCCTTGCTCTGCTAGATTCTCCAACATCTTTCCTCTTCATGGAGGACTTACTCAATACTCCAGTTCTCAATAAGTCCTCGATAACACTACCGGCGCGGTTTATGGCTTCGACCAATGAAGTAGGCATGACCGAATTCACTAGAGAACGGACTTGTGGAGTCAAGCCCAAGACAAATTTTTCAATTGCCCGCGGTTCGGGGTTCACCAAATGAGGGACAAGGGTTGACAAGTCTTGAAATCGTCTAATATACCCCTTGTAGTCCGCCCCGTCCATTTGAAGATGGACGAACTCCAAAGTAAGAGTTTGAAGTTCATACGGGGGACAAAATTTCTCCCTCACCATATTCTTGAAATCGGCCCATGTCAAGTTGTTGGCCCGATCCAAACCCATGAAACTTACTTCCTTGTTCCACCAACTAAGTGCATCATCCTTGAACATACCGGATGCATAAGTGATCTGGTCCTCATAAATGCAATGACTTCGAGCAATCACCGCCTCTATCCTCTCCAACCACCTAATACAAGCCGTAGGGCCGCCATTACCATCAAACTCCGGCGCTCCACAATTTTTGAAGTCTTTGAATAAGCATCCTTGGTGGTACACTCCATGTTGGTTATACATGGGGGCATAATTGTTAACCCCCACCGGTTCCTCTTCTTCAACAACAACATTCGGTTGAACACCCCCAACATTCCCATCTTCTAGAGCTTCTTCATTTTGTGGCACGTTGTTTGGTGCTCCATTGTTTCCTTCAAGAGTTGTCGTGACTTGGGCAACTATGGTTGGCATGATGTTGGTGACCGTTTGAGCGATCACCTTTGCCAAGTCCAGCACGGGAGCTTCACCTCTACCCCTACCTCGGCCCCTACCACGACCTCTACCGCCTCTACCACCACGACCACCACCACGACCACCTTGAGCTTCCGCTTCTTGAGGTTCTTGCGAATTTTCCCTATAATTAGCTCCGGCTCTTCTTGGTCTCACCATTTCTATAAAATAAGTAACACATCGACCCGAAGGTTAGTTCTCGAGATGCTCACATGTTAGTCACACAAGTATTCAATACTCTCATACCGTCACATCATACATAATTCATATCTTTATACTAAGGCCAATACATTAAAGTTCTCAAGTAACCGTTATCTATCATGTTCTCATGTCAAGTTCACAACAATTGTCCATCCACATAATCAAGTACTCATATTCAACACATCGCACAAACAAGCAACTAAAACAAGCGGTTTAAAGTATAATCCGAATCCGATATGCCCTCTAGTTATTGATTGGGTTTGTATACAGGTGATACCAGCGGCTTTCCCTCCACCCAATCAACTCCCATTAAACATATCGGTTCCTTATTATACTCTAAGCTAAACATGTGCAATCCGTGATGTCATTAACTTGCATATACCATCGAGTGACCATAAAATAGTTGATCAGGCTGTTTTAAGGTTGCCACAATGTTATACTACGTTAATGCCATAACTTCACTTTGCCCTAATTCATGAAACCATCATCAACCAACAACAACAACAACAATTCATCATAATCACAATCAAGTTCGCATCAATGTATACGTCGACCACATCGTACTCATCACACATTCATCACATTGTACCTGTCACAACATAACACATTGTCTACCTTGTACACGTCACAAAACAACACGTTGCCCAGTTGTACTCATATTGTCACATAAAATGATCCTGACTACGAACTCCTAAAGTACACTTTCAAGTTTCAAACAATTCACGTTGTACACAAAGTTCCTAACCATGCATGCTATATGAAGAGTTTTTACTTAAGCCGTAGTCTAGGTCAATCCGCCTAATTCTCTACGACCAAGCATGGGCCACCATTCTGTAACACCCCGAGCTAGGCTCGAAATATTACCGAAAAGATATAGCATATGCATGGGATTATCGTAGAATAAGACTAAATGAATAAAAGGGATTCGGTGAATCCAAATATCAAATACAAAGTACAAAATGCACAAGGAGCAAGTAACCATCAAACGTTTACAAAAGATTATCAAAAGATGGCTATCGATCCTAAGCATGATGCAAAACAATGGGCAAATGATTCTGGGATCCACGTAAGTCCAAGCCCGAGTCCAACATAAGCAATAATCAAACTTCACGTCCTTGATTTACCTGATTACCTGAAAAGTGTACTAAACAAGGTCAACACTAGGTTGGTGAGTTCGTAGTAATGGCTCACATGGAACCCTCAATCAATCAATACGTAATAAGAACGAGATAAAGGTAAGTAACAACTTACGAGACGACTATATATTACACATGAACGTAAATTAGGTTTGCTCAATGCACAACCTAGCCACACACATAAGTATTCGTACAAGAAATTACACAAGATAGCTAGAGAACGCGTAATAAATGCGCTCAAGTAATAGTACACCAATTATAAGTATCATATGTAATCCACCACGTCAACAACATAACCAACACTCACAATGTCATCGAGTATATAATACTCGGGTGTACGTCGTACCAAGTCAATTCATCAAGTATATATAATACTTGGGTGTACGTTGTACCATAACAAATCATCAAGTATAAAATACTTGGGTGTACGTTGTACCATAACAAATCATCAAGTATAAAATACTTGGGTGTACGTTGTGTCAAATCAAGTCATCAAGTATAAAATACTTGGGTGTACGTTGTACCATATCAAATCATCAAGTATATATAATACTTGGGTGTACGTTGTACCATAATCAATCATCAAGTATATATAATACTTGGGTGTACGTTGTACCATAATCAAATCATCAAGTATATATAATACTTGGGTGTACGTTGTACCATAATCAAATCATCAAGTATATATAATACTTGGGTGTACGTTGTACCATATCAAATCATCAAGTATATATAATACTCGGGTGTACGTCGTACCAAGTCAATTCATCAAGTATATATAATACTTGGGTGTACGTTGTACCATAACAAATCATCAAGTATAAAATACTTGGGTGTACGTCGTACCAAGTCAATTCATCAAGTATATATAATACTTGGGTGTACGTTGTGCCATATCAAATCATCAAGTATATAATACTTGGGTGTACGTTGTACCAAATCAAGTCATCAAGTATATATAATACTTGGGTGTACGTTGTACCATAATCAAATCATCAAGTATATATAATACTTGGGTGTACGTTGTACCATATCAAATCATCAAGTATATATAATACTTGGGTGTACGTTGTACCATAATCAATCATCAAGTATATATAATACTCGGGTGTACGTCGTACCAAGTCAATTCATCAAGTATATATAATACTTGGGTGTACGTTGTACCATAACAAATCATCAAGTATAAAATACTTGGGTGTACGTTGTGTCAAATCAAGTCATCAAGTATAAAATAGTTGGGTGTACGTCGTACCATAACAAATCATCAAGTATAAAATACTTGGGTGTACGTTGTACCATAACAAATCATCAAGTATAAAATACTTGGGTGTACGTTGTTACCACCATACATTACGGTGGTCTATTTTGGCCTAGCGTAAATTACGGTGCATGCCACCATAACTTACGGTGGCTTGGAAATAGCACTTTTCTGCACATTTTTGGCGTAAATCAGGGGTTTGGGGCGTAAAGGAGGGTTTTTCACTTTCCAGAGGGGCGTAAATTACGCCCCTAGGACCGTTAGAGACGCCAGTTTCAGGTCTTGCACACCAAAGAACACCCATGAACACAAAAAACGGTTCCAAACACCTCCAAACACACCCAAATCACTTCCAAACTCATTTTTGACCCTCAAGAACCCATTTTGATGCTACCAAACATGTTACCAACATAATTTGACCAAAACCCACCATCCAAATTCTTCCATAACACAATCAATGATCAAATCAAACCCCAAAACCAACCCAAAACCCTAATTTTTGACCCAAATCATTTTGAACTTAAATTTGACCAAGAACTCCTAGATTTGACCAAGAAACATAAATAACAACAAGAAATGATGAATTTGAGTTAGATTTAACTTACCAAAACTTCCTCCAAAGTGTCAAACCCGAATTTGAGCTAAAATGGAAGATTTCTTGCACTTAGAGAATCCAAATTTTGATATGTGATGAAGAAGGTGATAAAGATGATAATTCTAACCCAAATCTAACTTGAAACACAACCCTTGGTGCAAGAATTTTAGAGAGAGAGATATATAAATGTGTGTGTGGGTGTTTGGTCTTGAATTCAATAGAGAGGGAGATAGAGTAAGGATAGGAGAAGTGAATGAATGGATGGGAGAAAGGGAAGAGTAGGATGGGGATGAGTTGGGTCAAGTCACATGGATCATGGGTCATGGGTCAACCCATGGATAACCCGTTTCACGTTTTCTAAATCATTTAAACACCGTCTAGTATCGTAAGACCAAATAAAACGACCATTTGACCTAAACAAACACATTGCACATAAATAACTTGCCAAAATGCCTTCAATTATATTTACTAATTAAATTCATTAGTCACATTGTACAAATAGTCAACGGGTTAAAATCACGAATGTTACAGTATGTTTGCAGAATAACAATTATAGCATCCATTTATTCAATAAGAGTGCATCCATTTATCCAATAACAATTATAGCATCCATTTATTCAATAACAATGCATATAATTTATTCAAAAACAATTATAGCATCTATTATTCAATAATAATGCATTCAGTTTTATTCAAACTTTTTGTGCATCCATTTATTCAATAACAATGCATCCAATTATAACTTTTTTACACATCCATTTATTCAAAAACAATTATAGCATCTATTTATTCAATAATGATTTGTTCTGATTTTTTGACTTGTACATCTCAGGCATTTATATTTAAACTTTTGCATCCGTTTAAAATCATTTAGAAAAATGGTTGCACAAATGCATCCCTATAATATACAATGATAGGTGTCTAATTAAAGGTAATTAAAAGCTGAAAAATTTGATATGTGTTATTTGATCAGAAAGTTAATTGCATATGATTTAGGTTCGATTGAAAATTTTGGAGTTAAAGTGTCAAAGAAATGATAAAAAAAAAGTCTGAAAATTCTTTTAAAAAAACTGTCGACACAATTACAATCGAGGCCTATATTCAATAACAACGCATCCAACTTTTTTGCGCATCCATTTATTCAAAAACAATTATAGCATCTATTTATTCAATAACAATTATAGCATCCATTTGTTCAATAACAATGCATCAAATTTTATTTTATTTCAAAAGTTTATAAGATCTTTAACATGGATGCACAATATTTTTTCTGTGCATCTATTTTTAATTTAGTTATATGTGTAAATATTCTACTTTTTTTTTAATCTTGCTCTGATTGTTTGACTTGTACATCTCAGTCATTTATTTTTAAACTTTTGCATCCGTCTAAAATCATTTAGAAAAATGGATGCACAAATGCATCTCTATAATATACAATGATACTAGCTTAAGCACCCGGGTAGTATAAAGTATACTTTATTATAGTTATAAATTTTTTGAAGTAAATATTAAAGATGAGAAAAACATAACTAACTGTGTAATACTCATTCATTTATAATAGCACCCCATCAAGTTTAGACAAAAAGAAAAGTCTAAAATATCAAAATAGAAAACGATACTCATAATAAATCCAAAATTTAATCAAATAACAAAAATAAAAAATTTAACACATTTCGACGTGTTATTCTGTCTTTGTTTTGTTTGTGCTTTTTTTAATGGAGATTGTACCTCTAAATAAATTATTAACCAATGCATGTCTTAGTTTTTTTTTCTGTGCATCTATTTTTAATTTAGTTATATGTGTAAATATTCTACTTTTTTTTTAATCTTGCTCTGATTGTTTGACTTGTACATCTCAGACATTTATTTTTAAACTTTTGCATCCGTCTAAAATCATTTGAACATGGATGCACAATATTTTTTCTGTGCATCTATTTTTAATTTAGTTATATGTGTAAATATTCTACTTTTTTTTTAATCTTGCTCTGATTGTTTGACTTGTACATCTCAGTCATTTATTTTTAAACTTTTGCATCCGTCTAAATTCATTTAACATGGATGCACAATATTTTTTCTGTGCATCTATTTTTAATTTAGTTATATGTGTAAATATTCTACTTTTTTTTTAATCTTGCTCTGATTGTTTGACTTGTACATCTCAGACATTTATTTTTAAACTTTTGCATCCGTCTAAAATCATTTAACATGGATGCACAATATTTTTTCTGTGCATCTATTTTTAATTTAGTTATATGTGTAAATATTCTACTTTTTTTTTAATCTTGCTCTGATTGTTTGACTTGTACATCTCAGTCATTTATTTTTAAACTTTTGCATCCGTCTAAAATCATTTAGAAAAATGGATGCACAAATGCATCCCTATAATATACAATGATATTGGTGTCAAATTAAAGGTAATTAAAAGCTGAAAAAATTGATATGTGTTATTTAAAAAGAAAGTTAATTGCAATGATTTAGGTTCGATTGAAAATTTTGGAGTTAAAGCGTCAAAGAAATGATAAAAAAAAAGTATGAAAAAAAAAAAACTGTCGAAATAAGAAAAAAAAAAGAAAAAAAAAAAAAAAAAAAAAAAAAAAAAAAAACTGTGTAATACTCATTCATTTATAATAGCACCCCATCAAGTTTAGACAAAAAGAAAAGTCTAAAATATCAAAATAGAAAATGATACTCATAATAAATCCAAAATTTAATCAGATAACAAAAATAAAAAATTTAACACATTTCGACGTGTTATTCTGTCTTTGTTTTGTTTGTGCTTTTTTTAATGGAGATTGTACCTCTAAATAAATTATTAACCAATGCATGTCTTAGTTTTTTTCTTTCCAGCATGCCAATCTAGGTTATAGGTAAAATAAAACAATTATTAACGTAAAATAAAGAAAACAATAGATTTTCTTTCACTGAAAATCACCGTGCATCATGAAAATCATCGCGCATCTATATATGTAATTGTGCTTCGTGAATATTCGTGCATTAATTTTACCATGATCTAAAAATCAAGATCATGTCATATTTGTTTTACTTTAATACTTGTTTTACAATAACCAATTCCTACCTATGTATAATTAATCCTTTAGTTATGTTTTTTTCATCATTTTTTAACTTTATATTAACTTATAATCTATTCATGACATCAATTTTAGACGTTTTCAAGTTCCAGTTATACTTTTAAAATTTGATTTTACAATACACTGTAAGTAAAATGTGTTTTCATATGATATAATAGTATAATGTGTTTGATATAATAGTTATAGCTTGTAAGATAAACATAAAAAGTATTATCTAATTGTCGTTGTCTCAAAATAAATAATTTGTTTATTTAATTTTTCCAATAAGTTTAGTATTTAGTATCATGGAGATATGTAAGTGTATATGTAATAATAATCAAGTGTAACTATTTATTGATTTATATTAAGAATTAACAATTAACAAAACTTTAACAATATATAATAAAATATGAAATACCATTTGTTTTGATTGTTTGACTTGTACATCTCAGACATTTATATTTAAACTTTTGCATCCGTCTAAAATCATTTAGAAAAATGGATGCACAAATGCATCCCTATAATATACAATGATATTGGTGACAAATTAAAGGTAATTAAAAGCTGAAAAAATTGATATGTGTTATTTAAAAAGAAAGTTAATTGCATATGATTTAGGTTCGATTGAAAATTTTGGAGTTAAAGCGTCAAAGAAATGATAAAAAAAAAGTATGAAAATTCTTTTAAAAAAACTGTCGACACAATTACAATCAGGTTCAATAACAACGCATCTAACTTTTTTGCGCATCCATTTATTCAATAACAATGCATCCAATTCTATTTTATTTCAAAAGTTTATAAGATTTTTAACATGGATGCACAATATTTTTTCTGTGCATCTATTTTTAATTTAGTTATATGTGTAAATATTCTACTTTTTTTTTAATCTTGCTCTGATTGTTTGACTTGTACATCTCAGTCATTTATTTTTAAACTTTTGCATCCGTCTAAAATCATTTAGAAAAATGGATGCACAAATGCATCCCTATAATATACAATGATATGGTGTCAAATTAAAGGTAATTAAAAGCTGAAAAATTTGATATGTGTTATTTAAAGAAAGTTAATTGCATATGATTTAGGTTCGATTGAAAATTTTGGAGTTAAAGTGTCAAAGAAATGATAAAAAAAAGTATGAAAATTCTTTTAAAAAAACTGTCGACACAATTACAATCAGGTTCAATAACAACGCATCTAACTTTTTTGCGCATCCATTTAATCAATAACAATGCATCGAATTCTATTTTATTTCAAAAGTTTATAAGATTTTTAACATGGATGCACAATATTTTTTCTGTGCATCTATTTTTAATTTAGTTATATGTGTAAATATTCTACTTTTTTTTAATCTTGCTCTGATTGTTTGACTTGTACATCTCAGACATTTATTTTTAAACTTTTGCATCCGTCTAAAATCATTTAGTAAAATGGATGCACAAATGCATCCCTATAATATACAATGATATTGGTGACAAATTAAAGGTAATTAAAAGCTGAAAAAATTGATATGTGTTATTTAAAAAGAAAGTTAATTGCAATGATTTAGGTTCGATTGAAAATTTTGGAGTTAAAGCGTCAAAGAAATGATAAAAAAAAGTATAAAAAATCTTTTAAAAAAACTGTCGATAAAATTACAATTAAGTCTTATATATATATATATATATATATATATATATATATATATATATATATATATATATATATATATATATATTATATATACATCGTAAGAAGTCGATAATGAAGTCATACATCGTACGGAAAAGAAGTTAAAAATGAAGGTCCCACTTAATTTTATTTTAACAACAACTTGACCTCATATTTCCATTTTAGGCTTGAAGCGATCAACTTAGTAAGGTAAAAGCTCATTCATGTCATAATAAAATAAAAAATTATTTCACATAATTGGCATTTTCCAAAACAAAATTTTCTTTTGGCTTGTGGCTTCCATGTGGGTTTGTCAAAGGGCATTATGAACTTTTTTCAAAAAAAAAAAAAAACTAGTTACATGAATAGATTCTGATTATAAATATTAACTAGTTATTTTAGGCTTGCATTTTGCGGCCTTGATTATTTAGATCGTTTTTGTTATTGATGTGGAATGACTTAATGGTTGATCAACATAAATTCAATAAGAGGAGCAGTATGTACATATATTTGGAACACTTTGAAGCAATGATATGGAACGTTTAAAAATGGGAGAGTGACATATATAGCGACAACAATTAACAATTTACAATTTTTAATAACGATTTGTTTTGATTTTTTGACTTGTACATCTCAGGCATTTATATTTAAACTTTTGCATCCGTCTAAAATCATTTAGAAAAATGGATGCACAAATGCATCCCTATAATATACAATGATAGGTGTCAAATTAAAGGTAATTAAAAGCTGAAAAATTTGATATGTGTTATTTGATCAGAAAGTTAATTGCATATGATTTAGGTTCGATTGAAAATTTTGGAGTTAAAGTGTCAAAGAAAGGTAATTAAAAGCTGAAAAATTTGATATGTGTTATTTGATCAGAAAGTTAATTGCATATGATTTAGGTTCGATTGAAAATTTTGGAGTTAAAGTGTCAAAGAAATGATAAAAAAAAGTCTAAAAAATCTTTTAAAAAAACTGTCGATAAAATTACAATTAATATATTCAATATATATATATATATATATATATATATATATATATATATATATATATATTATACATAGAAAAAGTTGATAATGGAGGTTCCAATTAATTTTATTCTGACTACAACGTTCGAAGAAGAAGTCGAAAATGTAGGCCTTAAGAGCACCTCCAATGGAGGTTCATGAAAAGCTTTTTTTGAAATAAAAAAGTCATTGAAAAGCTTGATACCATTGGGTACAAAGGCTTTTAATATCAAAAGGTTGACAAAGCTCAATCCTTTGAAGAAAAGTTTTTTCTCAATGTACACACAAAAAAAGCTTTAGAAAAAGCTTTTGCATTGGAGTGAATACCTTTTTTTATGTTTTAGTTGGTGGATTGATTATTTGGCAAAATAAAAAGCTTGTAAAAGCTTTTTCCCATTAGAGATGCCCTAATAATTAATGGGGATATCATCCATACTGCAACATTACGCAACCTAATAATTAATGGGGATATCATCCATACTGCAACATTACGCAACCTTATGTACTGCTACACTCACACACCGGGGATTTAATTTGTACATTTAATAAACTTCAGGGGGCAAATGGTTTTTTTTTCCTTCATTAAGCTGCAGTACCCAACATTTCCCCATAATTAATATAAATATATCATACATCGTAAGAAGTCGATAATGAAGTCATACATCGTACGGAAAAGAAGTTAAAAATGAAGGTCCCACTTAATTTTATTTTAACAACAACTTGACCTCATATTTCCATTTTAGGCTTGAAGCGATCAACTTAGTAAGGTAAAAGCTCATTCATGTCATAATAAAATAAAAAATTATTTCACATAATTGGCATTTTCCAAAACAAAATTTTCTTTTGGCTTGTGGCTTCCATGTGGGTTTGTCAAAGGGCATTATGAACTTTTTTCGATAATATTACCTTGGCATATATTGTTGATCATGTTGGGATCCTTTTATGTTTATATGTTTGTTTATTATTTATGTTTTGCAGGTTCTTGACATGAATGTAAACATTACATGTAATGAGTTATTAAGATAATATTGTTTCTGCGTTTTACAGCAGTAGAAACATTGTCTGAGCTAATGATTGTTTCTGCGTATTTACAGCAGTAGAAACATTGTCTGAGCTAATGATTGTTTCTGCGTATTTACAGCAGTAGAAACATTGTCTGAGCTAATGTTGTTTCTGCGTATTTACAGCAGTAGAAACATTGGCTGAGTTAATGTTGTTTCTGCGTATTTACAGCAGTAGAAACATTGTCTGAGCTAATGATTGTTTCTGCGTATTTACAGCAGTAGAAACATTGTCTGAGCTAATGTTGTTTCTGCGTATTTACAGCAGTAGAAACATTGGCTGAGTTAATGTTGTTTCTGCGTATTTACAGCAGTAGAAACATTGTCTGAGCTAATGATTGTTTCTGCGTATTTACAGCAGTAGAAACATTAGCTGAGTTAATGTTGTTTCTGCGTATTTACAGCAGTAGAAACATTGTCTGAGGCAATGTGTTTCTGCGTATTTACAGCAGTAGAAACATTGTCTGAGCTAATGATTGTTTCTGCGTATTTACAGCAGTAGAAACATTAGCTGAGTTAATGTTGTTTCTGCGTATTTACAGCAGTAGAAACATTGTCTGAGGCAATGTGTTTCTGCGTATTTACAGCAGTAGAAACATTGTCTGAGCTAATGATTGTTTCTGCGTATTTACAGCAGTAGAAACATTAGCTGAGTTAATGTTGTTTCTGTGTATTTACAGCAGTAGAAACATTATCTGAGTAATGTTGTTTCTGCGTATTTACAGCAGTAGAAACATTGTCTGAGCTAATGATTGTTTCTGCGTATTTACAGCAGTAGAAACATTAGCTGAGTTAATGTTGTTTCTGCGTATTTACAGCAGTAGAAACATTGTCTGAGCTAATGATTGTTTCTGCGTATTTACAGCAGTAGAAACATTGTCTGAGCTAATGATTGTTTCTGCGTATTTACAGCAGTAGAAACATTAGCTGAGTTAATGTTGTTTCTGCGTATTTACAGCAGTAGAAACATTGTCTGAGCTAATGATTGTTTCTGCGTATTTACAGCAGTAGAAACATTGTCTGAGCTAATGTTGTTTCTGCGTATTTACAGCAGTAGAAACATTGGCTGAGTTAATGTTGTTTCTGCGTATTTACAGCAGTAGAAACATTGTCTGAGCTAATGATTGTTTCTGCGTATTTACAGCAGTAGAAACATTGTCTGAGCTAATGTTGTTTCTGCGTATTTACAGCAGTAGAAACATTGGCTGAGTTAATGTTGTTTCTGCGTATTTACAGCAGTAGAAACATTGTCTGAGCTAATGATTGTTTCTGCGTATTTACAGCAGTAGAAACATTAGCTGAGTTAATGTTGTTTCTGCGTATTTACAGCAGTAGAAACATTGTCTGAGGCAATGTGTTTCTGCGTATTTACAGCAGTAGAAACATTGTCTGAGCTAATGATTGTTTCTGCGTATTTACAGCAGTAGAAACATTAGCTGAGTTAATGTTGTTTCTGCGTATTTACAGCAGTAGAAACATTGTCTGAGGCAATGTTGTTTCTGCGTATTTACAGCAGTAGAAACATTGTCTGAGCTAATGATTGTTTCTGCGTATTTACAGCAGTAGAAACATTAGCTGAGTTAATGTTGTTTCACATAATTGGCATTTTCCAAAACAAAATTTTCTTTTGGCTTGTGGCTTCCATGTGGGTTTTTCAAAGGGCATTATGAACTTTTTTCAAAAAAAAAAAAAAAACTAGTACAAAAAAAAAAAAAAAAAAAAAAAAAAAAAAAAAAAAAAAAAAAAAAAAAAAAAAAAAAAAAAAAAAAAAAAAAAAAAAAAAAAAAAAAAAAAAAAAAAAAAAAAAAAAAAAAAAAAAAAAAAAAAAAAAAAAAAAAAAAAAAAAAAAAAAAAAAAAAAAAAAAAAAAAAAAAAAAAAAAAAAAAAAAAAAAAAAAAAAAAAAAAAAAAAAAAAAAAAAAAAAAAAAAAAAAAAAAAAAAAAAAAAAAAAAAAAAAAAAAAAAAAAAAAAAAAAAAAAAAAAAAAAAAAAAAAAAAAAAAAAAAAAAAAAAAAAAAAAAAAAAAAAAAAAAAAAAAAAAAAAAAAAAAAAAAAAAAAAAAAAAAAAAAAAAAAAAAAAAAAAAAAAAAAAAAAAAAAAAAAAAAAAAAAAAAAAAAAAAAAAAAAAAAAAAAAAAAAAAAAAAAAAAAAAAAAAAAAAAAAAAAAAAAAAAAAAAAAAAAAAAAAAAAAAAAAAAAAAAAAAAAAAAAAAAAAAAAAAAAAAAAAAAAAAAAAAAAAAAAAAAAAAAAAAAAAAAAAAAAAAAAAAAAAAAAAAAAAAAAAAAAAAAAAAAAAAAAAAAAAAAAAAAAAAAAAAAAAAAAAAAAAAAAAAAAAAAAAAAAAAAAAAAAAAAAAAAAAAAAAAAAAAAAAAAAAAAAAAAAAAAAAAAAAAAAAAAAAAAAAAAAAAAAAAAAAAAAAAAAAAAAAAA
>CM067172.1:64818859-64833859 GCA_034093135.1 Erigeron breviscapus | reverse complement strand
TAGGATATGCTCAAGCAGTATTGGTCATTCTTCAGATAACATATCCAGGCATAATGCGAGAGCCCTGAGAAATTGTTCTCAGAAGACAAAGGGAAAAGATATGACGAAAGAACAATTCAAGGAATCAATTGGAGACCTTGTTGGTTCATCTCAAAGACTTCCCATACATGCCTTGTTGACTCAAAGATCAAAAGATTCAAGGAAGAAATCAATTGAAGAACATCATGTTAAGCATGTATCTAATCATGGAAATTCTTCAAAGTACACTTCGACTGGAAAGAGATCAGAAAATTCTGACAGAAGGAATCCTTCACACTCATATGAAGTGAGATCTTCTGTTAAGCCTACGGAATATCACAATACATATTATGATTGCTTTGCTGGAAGAAGTGGAAGTGATTTCAGATCAACTTTTCAGAGTTATCATGTTGGAGAATCATCTACTGCAATATCTCATAAGAAACGGCATGAAGATAACTCAAATCAACTGAATGAAATTTTGGGCAAAGGAGGATGGGGAGAATTTGCATATCGGGATGATTCGGGAAGAATCCGGACAAAAAGGGTCTGGGTTCTTAACGAGGAAAACTAATTTCCTTTTGTAAGTGCGAAGGACACAGTCAAGATTTATCATAGACGTTTGGTAATTGGTGACTGAGTCCTAGGCACATTTCATTAGATAACATAATGGGTTATCGAACTTTCATTATAGTCTCTTCATTGTAACTCATAGTGCATGTCCCATGTATGTTATTTATAATGTGTTTATAAAGGAACGTATTTGGGAAAAACAAGTATATATAAAGTGTTACCTTATATTATGCTTGTTAATAAATCATATGTGATAGCATTGTTATTAAGATTAATGGTTGTTATCCTATGATGAATATGCAAAGATGATTTACTTTTGATGGTTACACTAAGGCCTTTGATTGAATATGTTTCAAAGTTTTAGTCCAATTGACTGGAATATGAAACCCTTAGTTACCATCTCTCAAGAACCATCATATACTCAGAAAATGCAACAAAAAAAAATAAAAAAAAAAAAAAAAAAAAAAAAAAAAAAAAAAAAAAAAAAAAAAAAAAAAAAAAAAAAAAACCAAAAAAAAAAAAAAAAAAAACAAAAAAAAAAAAAAAAAAAAAAAAAAAAAAAAAAAAAAAAAAAAAAAAAAAAAAAAAAAAAAAAAAAAAAAAAAAAAAAAAAAAAAAAAAAAAAAAAAAAAAAAAAAAAAAAAAAAAAAAAAAAAAAAAAAAAAAAAAAAAAAAAAAAAAAAAAAAAAAAAAAAAAAAAAAAAAAAAAAAAAAAAAAAAAAAAAAAAAAAAAAAAAAAAAAAAAAAAAAAAAAAAAAAAAAAAAAAAAAAAAAAAAAAAAAAAAAAAAAAAAAAAAAAAAAAAAAAAAAAAAAAAAAAAAAAAAAAAAAAAAAAAAAAAAAAAAAAAAAAAAAAAAAAAAAAAAAAAAAAAAAAAAAAAAAAAAAAAAAAAAAAAAAAAAAAAAAAAAAAAAAAAAAAAAAAAAAAAAAAAAAAAAAAAAAAAAAAAAAAAAAAAAAAAAAAAAAAAAAAAAAAAAAAAAAAAAAAAAAAAAAAAAAAAAAAAAAAAAAAAAAAAAAAAAAAAAAAAAAAAAAAAAAAAAAAAAAAAAAAAAAAAAAAAAAAAAAAAAAAAAAAAAAAAAAAAAAAAAAAAAAAAAAAAAAAAAAAAAAAAAAAAAAAAAAAAAAAAAAAAAAAAAAAAAAAAAAAAAAAAAAAAAAAAAAAAAAAAAAAAAAAAAAAAAAAAAAAAAAAAAAAAAAAAAAAAAAAAAAAAAAAAAAAAAAAAAAAAAAAAAAAAAAAAAAAAAAAAAAAAAAAAAAAAAAAAAAAAAAAAAAAAAAAAAAAAAAAAAAAAAAAAAAAAAAAAAAAAAAAAAAAAAAAAAAAAAAAAAAAAAAAAAAAAAAAAAAAAAAAAAAAAAAAAAAAAAAAAAAAAAAAAAAAAAAAAAAAAAAAAAAAAAAAAAAAAAAAAAAAAAAAAAAAAAAAAAAAGAAAAAAAAAAAAAAAAAAAAAAAAAAAAAAAAAAAAAAGAGAAATGAAGAAAACATGTGGCATTTAAGTTTACTCATTTGCTACATCCGATTTCTTCTGTAGTAATTAGTTCTTCTAAAACCAGAATGATTTAAGGGGGAGTCGTTACTGCAAGAGAAATGAAGACAACTTGTGGCATTTAAGTTTACTCATTTGCTACACCCGATCTTTTGGCAGTAATTGTTCCTTCTAAAATCAGTTTAAATATGCCGGACTAAGCATGACTATTATAAGATTGATTAGAGTGATTTTGATTCTAAAATTACTGTGATTGATTTTGTAACTTTATGCTCCGTAAGGTATATTGCAAGGACAGTATTAAGCATAACTATTACAAGATTTGTTAGAGTGATTTTGATTCTAAAATTACTGTGATCGATTTTGATTCTAAAATTACTGTGATTGATTTTGTAACTTTATGCTCCGTAAGGTATATTGCAAGGACAGTATTAAGCATAACTATTACAAGATTTGTTAGAGTGATTTTGATTCTAAAATTACTGTGATCGATTTTGTAACTTTATGCTCCGTAAGGTTCTTGCTCAGAATAAAAGGGGTTCTATTGCACGTGAGATAATGCTACATAGGGAATCTGAATTCCAAGGGGACTTAATTGTGTTCTTGGTGAACACTGCAGAAACGTATGTCATGACAAGGATGCAGTGTAAGTCAAGACTCTAATTTGAGTGTGTTTGGTACACCTTGAATTAGGTCTTGCATATAAATTGCTCGAAAGATTAAGTTTAGTACTTAAGGTTTCGGTCAAAATAGGTCAAACAGAGTCATTAAATTGATGTATTTGACAGATATTTTGATTTGCAATTTACCATAAATAATTGAATTGAACATGCTCATTGTATGATATAACTTGATAAGTGCTTAGATTCTAATCTTAATTGGGAGAATCTATTGTTTGTTATCAGTAATATCTGTTTAAGTATTTTCGGAATTCGATTATTTACTTTTGAGGAAAATACATGTGTTGTATATTTCTCATGAGTTCGATGATGTGCTCGCAGAATTATTTGTCTTAGCTGGATGTATGTCAACCGCTAAGATAAAGGATCTCCAAAGTGTATGAAAATTGAGTCTATCCAGTCCGGAATGGAGAAAGCTCGAGCTTAAAATGGAAGCAGAATACACTTGCACGTCAACAACTCATCTAAATTCAAACGGAGACAAAAAATAAAGATGGAGAGATTGTTTATCATGTTATTCAATCTTGTATCTTTTAATTTTTTTGTTGTATTTGAACTTAGTTAACAGCATTGATTGTGTCTGTGAGTGCCAAACTCGATGGTTTAACCCAAAGTGTAAAATACAACAAGTCTAATATACACTAGATTGGACTAGTATTACTTGAATATAAATGCAAGTATATAAACAAAGTAATACAAGACTAAAAGCAATAAAGTAAAGGTGGAACACAATGTAATTGTTTCAAGTGTATTTTATTTATGATGTTAAATAAAATACAAGGTTGTGCGGAATCAAGATAATACAAATATGTAAGTATCCTAACAACTTATGAATTACAAATGATCTATATTTGCCAAATAAACTCTTTAGATCGAGATACTTAAAGTTGTGAAGTATCCCTGTTACGATCGAGAGTATTTAGACAAATTCACCTTTAATTGCTAAAAAGTAATTTTAACAAGGAAATGACTTTGTATTTATAGGCAAACAAATTCACCAGTGAATTTGTGCCGTACAAATATGGTTGCATGCATTTAATGAACCGATAAGGTCATTAAATGCATTGGTTAAAGTACAAGGATAAAGTCACATCAATATGACTTTATTCTTTTAACCAACCACCTTTACACACGTAAGTACTTTAGTAAGAACAAGTGGAATGTTCTTTAAAAAGTGTGTAAAGGCAAAAAGTCAATTCCTCGTAATCAGTGTTCAGACTTGTAAGGTCTAGAACACTGACAAACCTCCAGTCTTAGATCTGGTAAGACTTCCAGTGGACTCCGCCATTTGTCAGTCTTCTTTATTCTAACTTCAGTCTTTGACTTCAGTGAGAATGTCTTCAGTAGAATAGATCTGGACTGGGGTGAAGTCCAGTGAACTAATCTGGAGGATTCCAGATTTCCTATACAAGTATTTTGCTCACTGGTCTTCCATTATTTCTGGACAAATCTTCAGTGTCGCTCCAGTCTTCAAGTCTGGAGTGGGTCCAATAAATATTATTTCTGGACAAGTCTTCAGAGACTTTCCAGTCTTCAAGTCTGGAGCGAGTCCAGTAAATCTGGACCTAACAAATTCCCCCTATTTGTTCAGAAATAATGCAAGGTTTTTCAAGCTTCTATCTATACAACTTTGTATGCTTGAAAAACACTTGTTTTGATTTAGTCTAACAATTTTAAGTTACTGGAGAACACTTTATAGATCATCAGTGTTTCAGTTTCATCTTTTAATTCTTACTTAGACTAAATCTGATCACTTACTTGTGAATCAAAATATGTAACTATATTTACAGCCATCAACAGAAAATAAGTTACAATTTTGGAAAATATATACAAGTACAAGTAAAATGATACAAGAGTCAGGCCCTTCTCTTCGACGTCTGTCCTGGAGCATCTTCAGAAGCCTTTCTCTTTGGAGATGGAGAGGATGGTACAGACTCTGGTGGTTTCATGCCTATTGCAACTTCCATCTGTTGCTTTCTCTTCCATACCTTCTCAATCCTCTTCAAAAATGCTTTAACATCAGTAGACAAATCAGTCTTCCCCTTGAACGTTAAGGCAATCTCCTTCAGTTCAGTCCATCCAAAAGCTTGGACTGAAGCACTCTTCTTTTCATCAGTAAAGTTACCCCCCTGGTCAACTTTACTTCAAACCTGCTCATGCCTTCATGATTTTCAGCTAATTTAATCTCTGCACCTATGATCCTTCTGGCATCAGCCCTGAATTTCAACATCTCTTCATACTTGGCTTTTTGCTTTGCCATCTGGATCATGTATTCAGTTTCCCTGGATACCTTCTGCTGTTCGATGTGTAACACCCCGACTATAGCGGAAACTCGAGATGCCACAGAACGACATGGTACAAAAGATTTAAGTAATAAACATCAACATAAAGTTTCAAATGCCATTCAAATTAAAAAGGTAACAAATTCAAGTTGACGTTTAATAATCATTACATAACCAAATTCATAACCAAAAGATCAAATGTTTGCGTTACTAGTCCACATACAACAAGTAACACATCATCCATGAAGCGGTCCAAAAGCTAACTTATTGCCCTAGACCTGAAAAGCATGAGAAAAAGTGTCAACTACGAGAGTTGAGTGAGTTCATAGGATTATGCTAACAACACACATATATTTAATCCAATTCAGTAAGGAATAAGTCATAAATTTCCAAGAATTTCATCATACTGTCCACACCCAAACCGTATGTTCAATCAATAATTCCCATCCATAATATAATATCAATACCTCTGGGTCAATGGTAAGACTACCATGACATAAATCGATGAGATTGTTCTTGAGCCACTACTAAGACCGGTTATGTCCAATAATCAATATATAATGCCCCAAATGATAAGATAATGATAAGCACATGCTGTCAATCACGTGCATAAAGATACCAAGGGTCGTGCCATGGAGACGCCCATAAATATATAGTAGTTAGAGCACCGCGAGGCCAGACTGGCGATGAAGGTGACCACAAAGGCAGACCAAACATCCCACCGTTACCTATAATAGTGGATGAGGGGACAAGTCCTAGTTGCGCAACCCTCTAACTACAGGCCTCAAATGAGTTAATAGTAGTGTACAGGGGACCACAGTTTGACAGTACTCAAGCTCATCATATAACATATAACATGTTGAACATACAATATAATTCCCACATCATTTTCATTGTTTCAAGGAATCATTTCATAAGATAAAGCCATTTTAATTAAACATGCTTTTCACCCCGAAAGTAAACACATAAAAGAGTTTGAAAGGGGGCTATGACTCACTTGATTAGAGAGTGAATAGGGGCTGTTCAAACGCGATTCCTCCGTTTAGATTTGTTGCGCCTCAAGCAAGCCTAAACCATAACGTATATAATCGCGGTGTAAGTTCGCGTGACATGAACTAGTGAGCTAGATCATGAGATGTATACTAGTAGACTTGCCCATCTTTGGTTGTTATTAGATTATGGAATTTATGTGCACTATGATGTTCTTATTGTTTGGGTATAAGAGATTTGGTGGTAAGAGTCGTTTTCTCATTATACGTTTTTGTACGTTTATTGGAATTTCGGTAGTTTGGCTTGGATTGGTATGATTTCCATTGCACACTTTGCTTAGTAATGATATTTGACATTAGTGGTCTCATAATATAAATATTTTAAGTATATTTTCTGGTTTGTAAATATATATTTAATTTAATAATATTTAATTATTTATTTATTCACTTTATTGATTTATTTGCTAAATAAATTCTTAAAAATACTTTTAAGTGTCATAATTGTCTTTATAAATTATGAATAATTTCATTTGAATTATCTACTGATATAGATGCTCTTTAATTTATAATTTCATGTTTTATACTTTTATTTGTGCATTTTCCATTTATTTTAATGATAATACTTAATTAATTGTTTTTACTAAATTATTTATTTCAAAATTATGTAACACATGTCTCTTGTCTTTTGATTATTTTTCCCCAGTAGGTTTTAATTATTTTTATCAATGGTTAAGTTGATTTAACTTCATTCTTGATTTACATAATTTATTTATGGATTTTTATGTCTTTTAATTACTATTTAAATTCAATAATTCATGAAAATTCATAGAAATCACCACTAAACATTTTGGCCAAAAATCTCAGGCCTTTTAGGCAACTTTTATCCATACAAAATCATATCAATTCAACCTCTCTTGTGTCTTGCTCATTTTGAGGGTTTTATGATTAAAAATCGTTTACCGAAATAGTGATTTTAGCCTCATTTCTTGAGCAATTAAAGTGCTTCAAAATGGATTTTCATTCTTGTTTCATTATTTCCAGAAAGTTCATCATATTTTGGTGTCCAAAATCGTGAGAGTGGTGGTGGTGTGATATGTGCAATTTAGTGCTTTCGGTTAGTGATTATTTGACCCGAAAAGGTGATTTTTGAGCTTATTGTTGTCATGGACCAATAGATCTGAGTTTTGTGCTTTTATTCCAACATTTTTCCAGTAGGTTTATCATATTTTCTTGGTCATAAGATTATGGTGCATGTGTGTGCTCAAAATGCATTTTTGCGTGTTTTCGGTTTGTGATTTCTAGCTTATTGTAACATACTTTGATTCAATCTCTATACCTTTGATATTTTACCAATTTTTCCAGAATATTAACATTCATATTAACATATTTTTCACTTATAACAAGTCCATATCCATCTCATAATCCAACAAAAGATCCAACTTTCTTAAATCTAGCATATATGCATTCGAATCAACACTTTTTACTATCAACTTTTATAGATCTAACTTTCAACAATACAAAAACATCTTTTATATGAAAAATCTCAGAATATACTCTTCAAAAATATACAAAAACATATAGATCTATCAACAAGAAAGTTACTTTAAAAGCTACGAATCTATAACCACACTTTTGGGTCTTAAACTTGTTGAATCCTTGGATCTTTCTTATTAGATTCGACATGCATGAGCATGGAAAGAAAGATCCTATCAACTTTTATAGATCTAACTTTCAACAATACAAAAACATCTTTTATATGAAAAATCTCAGAATATACTCTTCAAAAATATACAAAAACATCTTTTATATGAAAAATCTCAGAATATACTCTTCAAAAATATACAAAAACATATAGATCTATCAACAAGAAAGTTACTTTAAAAGCTACGAATCTATAACCACACTTTTGGGTCTTAAACTTGTTGAATCCTTGGATCTTTCTTATTAGATTCGACATGCATGAGCATGGAAAGAAAGATCCTATCAACTTTTATAGATCTAACTTTCAACAATACAAAAACATCTTTTATATGAAAAATCTCAGAATATACTCTTCAAAAATATACAAAAACATATAGATCTATCAACAAGAAAGTTACTTTAAAAGCTACGAATCTATAACCACACTTTTGGGTCTTAAACTTGTTGAATCCTTGGATCTTTCTTATTAGATTCGACATGCATGAGCATGGAAAGAAAGATCCTATCAACTTTTATAGATCTAACTTTCAACAATACAAAAACATCTTTTATATGAAAAATCTCAGAATATACTCTTCAAAAATATACAAAAACATATAGATCTATCAACAAGAAAGTTACTTTAAAAGCTACGAATCTATAACCACACTTTTGGGTCTTAAACTTGTTGAATCCTTGGATCTTTCTTATTAGATTCGACATGCATGAGCATGGAAAGAAAGATCCTATCAACTTTTATAGATCTAACTTTCAACAATACAAAAACATCTTTTATATGAAAAATCTCAGAATATACTCTTCAAAAATATACAAAAACATATAGATCTATCAACAAGAAAGTTACTTTAAAAGCTACGAATCTATAACCACACTTTTGGGTCTTAAACTTGTTGAATCCTTGGATCTTTCTTATTAGATTCGACATGCATGAGCATGGAAAGAAAGATCCTATCAACTTTTATAGATCTAACTTTCAACAATACAAAAACATCTTTTATATGAAAAATCTCAGAATATACTCTTCAAAAATATACAAAAACATATAGATCTATCAACAAGAAAGTTACTTTAAAAGCTACGAATCTATAACCACACTTTTGGGTCTTAAACTTGTTGAATCCTTGGATCTTTCTTATTAGATTCGACATGCATGAGCATGGAAAGAAAGATCCTATCAACTTTTATAGATCTAACTTTCAACAATACAAAAACATCTTTTATATGAAAAATCTCAGAATATACTCTTCAAAAATATACAAAAACATATAGATCTATCAACAAGAAAGTTACTTTAAAAGCTACGAATCTATAACCACACTTTTGGGTCTTAAACTTGTTGAATCCTTGGATCTTTCTTATTAGATTCGACATGCATGAGCATGGAAAGAAAGATCCTATCAACTTTGCCCTCATTAAGTGTATATTACAAAGAAAACAAGAAGAAAGTATGAGTTTTTGATAAAACCTTTGAATATAAACAAAAACGAGATTAGATCTAGTAAAAAGGATGAAGATTATACCCTCTTGGACTTGGTTTTGGATGAAGATTTTGGGCAGATTTTTGTGGCCTTCAAACCCCTATAATACCTTGAATCTAAGCCTAGAACAACCCTTGAATATGCCTTGGATTAACCCTTTATCAAACTAACTTAAACCCTTATTATTAGTAAGTGTTAATATTGATTTAAGCTTTCCCTTTTCTTGTTCTTGTCTTGGCCGAAAATAATAAGAAAAAGAGAGAAGAGAAGGAGTTTTTCTTGAGAGAAAATAAGAGTGAGAGAAGAGTGTGAAGAGTGTAAGTGTGTGTGTGAGTTCCAAGAGTGAAATGAAGTGTAGGGTTTGAAATGGGAGTGTGTTGTGTAATGGGAGGGGGGCCGGCCTCAAATGGGGTATGGGAAGGGTTTTTACATTTTTTTTTTTTATAAAAAGTTGTATATAAGGTGTATATATGTTTGTAAGTGTATTTTTTTTTTTTTTTTTTTTTTTTTTTTTTTTTTTTTTTTTTTTTTTTTTTTTTTTTTTTTTTTTTTTTTTTTTTTTTTTTTTTTTTTTTTTTTTTTTTTTTTTTTTTTTTTTTTTTTTTTTTTTTTTTTTTTTTTTTTTTTTTTTTTTTTTTTTTTTTTTTTTTTTTTTTTTTTTTTTTTTTTTTTTTTTTTTTTTTTTTTTTTTTTTTTTTTTTTTTTTTTTTTTTTTTTTTTTTTTTTTTTTTTTTTTTTTTTTTTTTTTTTTTTTTTTTTTTTTTTTTTTTTTTTTTTTTTTTTTTTTTTTTTTTTTTTTTTTTTTTTTTTTTTTTTTTTTTTTTTTTTTTTTTTTTTTTTTTTTTTTTTTTTTTTTTTTTTTTTTTTTTTTTTTTTTTTTTTTTTTTTTTTTTTTTTTTTTTTTTTTTTTTTTTTTTTTTTTTTTTTTTTTTTTTTTTTTTTTTTTTTTTTTTTTTTTTTTTTTTTTTTTTTTTTTTTTTTTTTTTTTTTTTTTTTTTTTTTTTTTTTTTTTTTTTTTTTTTTTTTTTTTTTTTTTTTTTTTTTTTTTTTTTTTTTTTTTTTTTTTTTTTTTTTTTTTTTTTTTTTTTTTTTTTTTTTTTTTTTTTTTTTTTTTTTTTTTTTTTTTTTTTTTTTTTTTTTTTTTTTTTTTTTTTTTTTTTTTTTTTTTTTTTTTTTTTTTTTTTTTTTTTTTTTTTTTTTTTTTTTTTTTTTTTTTTTTTTTTTTTTTTTTTTTTTTTTTTTTTTTTTTTTTTTTTTTTTTTTTTTTTTTTTTTTTTTTTTTTTTTTTTTTTTTTTTTTTTTTTTTTTTTTTTTTTTTTTTTTTTTTTTTTTTTTTTTTTTTTTTTTTTTTTTTTTTTTTTTTTTTTTTTTTTTTTTTTTTTTTTTTTTTTTTTTTTTTTTTTTTTTTTTTTTTTTTTTTTTTTTTTTTTTTTTTTTTTTTTTTTTTTTTTTTTTTTTTTTTTTTTTTTTTTTTTTTTTTTTTTTTTTTTTTTTTTTTTTTTTTTTTTTTTTTTTTTTTTTTTTTTTTTTATTTTTTTTTTTTATAAAAAGTTGTATATAAGGTGTATATATGTTAGGTGTAAGTGTATAAATATTTGTAAGGTTAAATGGTATTTGTTTGTAATATTAATTGACTTTATTCTAGCATGTGTATGTATGTCTATATATATATATATATATATATATATATATATATATATATATATTTTTTATTTTTTATTATGTTACAGACTTACATTATTATTTAGATAATCCGATTGATCATAAACAAATTTTTGTTCAATGGTACTTTATAATTCATATTTAGAATTGAACAATAGCTTTAGATTGCTAATTTAAGGGCATTATCTACTAGCTTTAAGTATAACTATGGCTTGCGAGATCATAGACAACATAACTAGCTCATATATAATATTTAAAAGTAGGGTTGTTACACATGTAGACTGGAGTTCTTCACGATTGATTCTTTGTGAAGTATCCAAGGGAATGAAGGTGCTCAGATCAGCATCTCTGATTTCTTTGATTTGTTTGGCAGTGAGTTTGGGTAAGCCCTTTATCTTCTTTCTGTACTCTATCTCCAGAGCACCGGCATTCTTTCTGATCTTCTTCTGGAGGTTTACCAGTTCCTCCGTCCTCTGTCTGATCAGTTCAACTACACTGACTCCATACGTTACAACATCATAAGTTTGTTCTTCTTCAGAGTACCTGGAGCGAATATAGACATCATCCAATGCATCCAGACATTGATGAACTCTGGGGTCTTCCTTCATTCTTTTATAAACATCAATATGTATGCCCAACCTACCAGCATTGTAAGAATCAAGAGTCCCCATGTTTGCCATCTCCCTTTTGTGGGCCAGCAGTTCATCCTTTTGATTTTTCTTAAAAATTTCTATCATAATGCATTCCTGTTCCAGTCTCTTCGAAGTATCATCATCAGCAGTAGGGAGTTCTGATGAACCTTCAGCAGTTTCAATTTCACCTCTAGATATCACATGCTTCTTCCTTTTTACTGATTTCAGAGTGGATGTGATATCTGGGAATTGTTCAAATTGGGGCTCACTGGCATCAGTACCAGCAGCTTGTTCTTCTTGTACATTGGCTTCAGTACCAACTACTTCTTGTGCACTGGCTTCAGTACCAGTCACTTTTTCAACTGCAAAGGCTTTCTCAATAGCAGCAGCCAAATCCTTCTTCTTTTCAATCACCAACCTTTCTGGAACATACTCAGTGGCAACAGACTTTTCCCCCTTGGAATGTCCACCAGTTTGAGACTTGTGGGCACTCCATAATTGTTCAAGCATTTATCTGTCTGTAGCACCAAATGTCCTTCCTGCCACTGGAGTTGTGATATTCACAGTCTTCCTTATCTCAGTCACTTCCTTCTTAATGATTTGAATTTCTGAAGACAAGTGCTTTGGCATTTCATTTTCAATCATTTTTACCACTTATGGCAACAACCCATCTTGAATGGTTCTAAGAACAGACCCAGAAATTTCTTCAGTAATTTCTTTTAACATGCCATGTCTGAACTTCTTAGCACACTCATCACTGATGGTGCTAACAACAGAGTTCTGATCAAGTGTTGGCCTACTTTCCAAATTACTAACCCTGGTAATCAACTTCTGAACCTCATCTGTCAGACCTGCCAGTGGTTGAACAAGTTCAGCTTTCACTGCAGTCTGAACAGAATTCACCAATTTTGCCTCTAATCCCTGGACTGCCACTTTGATATTTTCAGAATTTTTATTTGTGGCCAGAACCAGTTCGTTCATCTTCTCAAACACCAGCTTCTCATTACCAGCAAATAGATTCATTTCTGATGCAAGATTATTTGACAATAAAGACTTAAAATCAGAAACAACCTGTGATGAAGACTGGAGTGATCTCTCCAGATCCGCCACCTTACTTAAAAGGCCTTGGACCTCGGCTGAAGAAGAGGTAGAGAGACCACTGGGAGGTGCCAGTTCAGAAGTCAACTTGGTCACCAAAGGTACTTGTGCCTGGACCCCTTCAGTGGAGTCCAGCACACGGTGTTCAGGAAAATTAAGAGGAGTTTCAAGTGGTGATGGTTGATTTTGTGAAATTTGAATTGTGGGAGGATTGAAATACGGAGTGTTTTGTGGAATTGAGAATGGTGGTGGTGGTAGTGCAGTAATGGATTCTGGTGGTGGTGGCATTTCAGTAGAGATAAGTGGTTGGGTGACTGAAGCAATAGCAGATGTGACAACATTTTCTACTTCTTCACCCAGAAAGTTCATGTTAACATCAAACATGTTACCTTCAGACATTGGGGAATCTACCTCATCCCAATCTGGAGCCATCCCAACTGTCTGATCAACCACTTCTCTATTCAAATCCAACTGAGCATCTTGCTCACCAGTCACCTGCTCATCAATCTGGACAACATTTTCTTCCTGCTCAAAAATAGGAGACCCATCTATATTCATGACATCACCTGGATGGCTCGATTCGGCTCTATCTGGATTGACCTAAACTCCAGCCTTCCTAAGACGTCTGGAAGTTCTTGGTCGAGTAACATTTGCAGTCTGTTGAACCTCAGGAGCCACCTGGGTCACTGGTTGTACAGTTTCAGCACTGAGGACTCCAGAGGGTCCTTCACCAATCTGGTTCCCTCCTGGAGCCTCTTCCTGCTCATCTGATGATGATGCATCAAGTGCATCATTTCTAAAGTGATTCAGCATATTTACAGGAATTTCAACCTCACCAGCTCTTGATTTTAATGAACTCAACTTCCCTCAGATATTCACACATAGAAAAATGATTTGTGTCGAAATCATACTCAGCACCTAGAGCTCTTAAAAATACAAGTGACAGAAAACGAATATAAGGAATATGGGGTTTTCTACCTTTCACCCTTAGACGCTCTACCAGATCATCAAAGAAAATCTGAGCAAAGTCTACTCTGTACCCAAACCATAGACAGTAGGCAATCTGGAGTTGCATTTGATTAATCTGATCCAACCCTCCAGAACTGCCACCCAAACACTCAACAAGATGAGTGAAGAAATATCTCTATGAGTCTGATAACTTGCTCATGTAGATGGTGCCTTTCCTTAATAACTGGCCATGCTCATCCAGTATATCAGTGTGTCCCATCAATCTACACACATCTCTATAATTAAGACCAGTAGGGAGAGTAATTGCCATCTCATTTTCAGCCAGATAATTCAAGTGAAGAATATCTCTAAGAGAGTCGGCAGTGAGAGTAAAGGCCCTGGTGCCTTGTTGCAATGTGTAGTTGATAGATTGAGTATTTTCAACATACACAGCAGAATACCAAAATTCACATAGATAATCATGATACATTTTGCCTGGATTGAGGGTGAGAGCACCATAGAGTGGACAACTGAGGAAAAAGGCATTCAGTCGTCCGATGAGAGAGGTGGGAGCATGAGTGGTGCTAGTGAGTCTAGCCATCCAATTGTTCATGTTTATTCTGATGGCCTTTGCCTCTAAGGTAATATGAGGTGCCTTTATAACATTTGGAACGGGAGCATATTCAGCAGCGAGCAGATTTTTTTCGGTTTTTGTTTTGTTTTATTTTTTTTAATCTGTATTTTTATTTTTTTATTTTTTTTTCTTTCTATGGTTATTTGTTATTAATTTTTTTTTTTTTTTTTTTTTTTTTTTTTTTTTTTTTTTTTTTTTTTTTTTTTTTTTTTTTTTTTTTTTTTTTTTTTTTTTTTTTTTTTTTTTTTTTTTTTTTTTTTTTTTTTTTTTTTTTTTTTTTTTTTTTTTTTTTTTTTTTTTTTTTTTTTTTTTTTTTTTTTTTTTTTTTTTTTTTTTTTTTTTTTTTTTTTTTTTTTTTTTTTTTTTTTTTTTTTTTTTTTTTTTTTTTTTTTTTTTTTTTTTTTTTTTTTTTTTTTTTTTTTTTTTTTTTTTTTTTTTTTTTTTTTTTTTTTTTTTTTTTTTTTTTTTTTTTTTTTTTTTTTTTTTTTTTTTTTTTTTTTTTTTTTTTTTTTTTTTTTTTTTTTTTTTTTTTTTTTTTTTTTTTTTTTTTTTTTTTTTTTTTTTTTTTTTTTTTTTTTTTTTTTTTTTTTTTTTTTTTTTTTTTTTTTTTTTTTTTTTTTTTTTTTTTTTTTTTTTTTTTTTTTTTTTTTTTTTTTTTTTTTTTTTTTTTTTTTTTTTTTTTTTTTTTTTTTTTTTTTTTTTTTTTTTTTTTTTTTTTTTTTTTTTTTTTTTTTTTTTTTTTTTTTTTTTTTTTTTTTTTTTTTTTTTTTTTTTTTTTTTTTTTTTTTTTTTTTTTTTTTTTTTTTTTTTTTTTTTTTTT
>CM067172.1:64803454-64817859 GCA_034093135.1 Erigeron breviscapus | reverse complement strand
TGGACCTTTTCTGCCACACTTAAAGCATGTCAGATTGGTCTTATCAGTAGAAGAACTGGATGCAAATTGTCCAGATGGCCTATTTGCTCTTTCTTTGAAATGGTTAAACGTTTTAGCAATCATTGCAACCAGGTCATCATTTTCAGATTCATCACAGTCTGGAGAGATAAGACTAGATTCTCCAGATTCCATGAATTCAGACACCATCTTCTTCATAGAAAATACATTCTCAGAATATATTAGTGTTGTACCTTGTGGTTCAGTATGACTAACCACATTAGAACTACTGGAGGCATGGTTATAGGCATCTTGTTCTACCACAACTCTCTGAGCTTGATTTTCTTCAATGTATCTGAAAGCTCCATATAAAGTTGAAAGAGTGTGAGTGTGCAGAGTTTTACCTTGTCTTAAGACCAGGATCATGTGAGACCATTTGGTGGGTAAAATATCACAAAATTTCTCCAGAAGTATATCCTTGTCTTTCTCAACCCCCAGTCCTCTCAACTAGTTAATGATACTCATAAATCTGGTGTAAGTACCAGTGAGAGACTCATTGGGCTGAGCAAAAAATGACTCATACCTCTTGTTTAAGGAGACCTTTCTGGTGACAATGGTGTCATCTCCTCCTTCATATTGGTTCACTAGTTCATCCCACATGGTTTTAGCACTGGGAAAAAGAACTAGTGTGGGAATTAGGGTTTCTGGAACAGCCCCGAGGATCATGTTTTTGAGAAGGGTATCTAGATTTACCAATCTCCTCTCCTCTTCAGACCAATGTTCCTCCCTCTTTTCCCTGCCTCTTCTAGATCCAGTTGGATCAAGAAGAGCATTGAGAGGTGATGTGGGGACATAAGGTCCTTCATTTAAAATTTTCATCATGTTTCTCTCAATACCAGTGATATGCAATATCATCCTAGCCTTCCACGTACCAAATTCATCACTATTCCCACTGAATTTAGGAGCAAGATTGTTTGAGTAGTGCACATGCACATGTGAAGAGGCAGGAGTAGGAGGAAGAGGTGGTGGATTAGCGTTAATAACAGGTGGTGGTTCATTATTTTGATCATTGATATTAGGATCAGGACCATGATTGAAACCTCCTTGTGTATTTTCTGGGGTGGCCATCAAAGAAGCAGATCTAGGCAAGTTTGTTTAGCCTTCTGCTTTGATACCAATTGTGAGTCCCAAACTCGATGGTTTAACCCAAAGTGTAAAATACAACAAGTCTAATATGCACTAGATTGGACTAGTATTACTTGAATATAAATGCAAGTATATAAACAAAGTAATACAAGACTAAAAGCAATAAAGTAAAGGTGGAACACAATGTAATTGTTTCAAGTGTATTTTATTTATGATGTTAAATAAAATACAAGGTTGTGCGGAATCAAGATAATACAAATATGTAAGTATCCTAACAACCTATGAATTACAAATGATCTATATTTGTCAAATAAACTCTTTAGATCGAGATACTTAAAGTTGTGAAGTATCCCTGTTACGATCGAGAGTATTTAGACAAATTCACCTTTAATTGCTAAAAAGTAATTTTAACAAGGAAATGACTTTGTATTTATAGGCAAACAAATTCACCAGTGAATTTGTGCCGTACAAATATGTTTGCATGCATTTAATGAACCGACAAGGTCATTAAATGCATTGGTTAAAGTACAAGGATAAAGTCACATCAATATGACTTTATTCTTTTAACCAACCACCTTTACACACGTAAGTACTTTAGTAAAGAACAAGTGGAATGTTCTTTGAAAAGTGTGTAAAGGCAAAAAGTCAATTCCTCGTAATCAGTGTTCAGACTTGTAAGGTCTAGAACACTGACAAACCTCCAGTCTTAGATCTGGTAAGACTTCCAGTGGACTCCGCCATTTGTCAGTCTTCTTTATTCTAACTTCAGTCTTTGACTTCAGTGAGAATGTCTTCAGTAGAATAGATCTGGACTGGGGTGAAGTCCAGTGAACTAATCTGGAGGATTCCAGATTTCCTATACAAGTATTTTACTCACTGGTCTTCCATTATTTCTGGACAAATCTTCAGTGTCGCTCCAGTCTTCAAGTCTGGAGTGGGTCCAGTAAATATTATTTCTGGACAAGTCTTCAGAGACTTTCCAGTCTTCAAGTCTGGAGCGAGTCCAGTAAATATTATTTCTGGACAAATCTTCAGTGTCGCTCCAGTCTTCAAGTCTGGAGTGGGTCCAGTAAATATTATTTCTGGACAAATCTTCAGTGTCGCTCCAGTCTTCAAGTCTGGAGTGGGTCCAGTAAATATTATTTCTGGACAAATCTTCAGTGTCGCTCCAGTCTTCAAGTCTGGAGTGGGTCCAGTAAATATTATTTCTGGACAAATCTTCAGTGTCGCTCCAGTCTTCAAGTCTGGAGTGGGTCCAGTAAATATTATTTCTGGACAAGTCTTCAGAGACTTTCCAGTCTTCAAGTCTGGAGCGAGTCCAGTAAATATTATTTCTGGACAAATCTTCAGTGTCGCTCCAGTCTTCAAGTCTGGAGTGGGTCCAGTAAATATTATTTCTGGACAAGTCTTCAGAGACTTTCCAGTCTTCAAGTCTGGAGCGAGTCCAGTAAAATTATTTCTGGACAAATCTTCAGTGTCGCTCCAGTCTTCAAGTCTGGAGTGGGTCCAGTAAATATTATTTCTGGACAAGTCTTCAGAGACTTTCCAGTCTTCAAGTCTGGAGCGAGTCCAGTAAATTCTGGACAAATCTTCAGTGTCGCTCCAGTCTTCAAGTCTGGAGTGGGTCCAGTAAATATTATTTCTGGACAAATCTTCAGTGTCGCTCCAGTCTTCAAGTCTGGAGTGGGTCCAGTAAATATTATTTCTGGACAAATCTTCAGTGTCGCTCCAGTCTTCAAGTCTGGAGTGGGTCCAGTAAATATTATTTCTGGACAAGTCTTCAGAGACTTTCCAGTCTTCAAGTCTGGAGTGAGTCCAGTAAATCTTATTTCTGGACAAATCTTCAGTGTCGCTCCAGTCTTCAAGTCTGGAGTGGGTCCAGTAAATATTATTTCTGGACAAATCTTCAGTGTCGCTCCAGTCTTCAAGTCTGGAGTGGGTCCAGTAAATATTATTTCTGGACAAATCTTCAGTGTCGCTCCAGTCTTCAAGTCTGGAGTGGGTCCAGTAAATATTATTTCTGGACAAGTCTTCAGAGACTTTCCAGTCTTCAAGTCTGGAGCGAGTCCAGTTATTATTTCTGGACAAATCTTCAGTGTCGCTCCAGTCTTCAAGTCTGGAGTGGGTCCAGTAAATATTATTTCTGGACAAGTCTTCAGAGACTTTCCAGTCTTCAAGTCTGGAGTGGGTCCAGTAAATATTATTTCTGGACAAGTCTTCAGAGACTTTCCAGTCTTCAAGTCTGGAGCGAGTCCAGTAAATATTTTTTCTGGACAAAGTCTTCAGAGACTTTCCAGTCTTCAAGTCTGGAGTGGGTCCAGTAAATATTATTTCTGGACAAGTCTTCAGAGACTTTCCAGTCTTCAAGTCTGGAGTGGGTCCAGTAAATATTATTTCTGGACAAGTCTTCAGAGACTTTCCAGTCTTCAAGTCTGGAGTGGGTCCAGTAAATATTATTTCTGGACAAGTCTTCAGAGACTTTCCAGTCTTCAAGTCTGGAGTGGGTCCAGTAAATATTATTTCTGGACAAGTCTTCAGAGACTTTCCAGTCTTCAAGTCTGGAGTGGGTCCAGTAAATATTATTTCTGGACAAGTCTTCAGAGACTTTCCAGTCTTCAAGTCTGGAGCGGGTCCAGTAAATATTATTTCTGGACAAGTCTTCAGAGACTTTCCAGTCTTCAAGTCTGGAGTGGGTCCAGTAAATATTATTTCTGGACAAGTCTTCAGAGACTTTCCAGTCTTCAAGTCTGGAGCGGGTCCAGTAAATATTATTTCTGGACAAGTCTTCAGAGACTTTCCAGTCTTCAAGTCTGGAGTGGGTCCAGTAAATATTATTTCTGGACAAGTCTTCAGAGACTTTCCAGTCTTCAAGTCTGGAGTGGGTCCAGTAAATATTATTTCTGGACAAGTCTTCAGAGACTTTCCAGTCTTCAAGTCTGGAGTGGGTCCAGTAAATATTATTTCTGGACAAGTCTTCAGAGACTTTCCAGTCTTCAAGTCTGGAGCGGGTCCAGTAAATATTATTTCTGGACAAGTCTTCAGAGACTTTCCAGTCTTCAAGTCTGGAGTGGGTCCAGTAAATATTATTTCTGGACAAGTCTTCAGAGACTTTCCAGTCTTCAAGTCTGGAGTGGGTCCAGTAAATATTATTTCTGGACAAGTCTTCAGAGACTTTCCAGTCTTCAAGTCTGGAGCGGGTCCAGTAAATATTATTTCTGGACAAGTCTTCAGAGACTTTCCAGTCTTCAAGTCTGGAGTGGGTCCAGTAAATATTATTTCTGGACAAGTCTTCAGAGACTTTCCAGTCTTCAAGTCTGGAGTGGGTCCAGTAAATATTATTTCTGGACAAGTCTTCAGAGACTTTCCAGTCTTCAAGTCTGGAGTGGGTCCAGTAAATATTATTTCTGGACAAGTCTTCAGAGACTTTCCAGTCTTCAAGTCTGGAGCGGGTCCAGTAAATATTATTTCTGGACAAGTCTTCAGAGACTTTCCAGTCTTCAAGTCTGGAGTGGGTCCAGTAAATATTATTTCTGGACAAGTCTTCAGAGACTTTCCAGTCTTCAAGTCTGGAGTGGGTCCAGTAAATATTATTTCTGGACAAGTCTTCAGAGACTTTCCAGTCTTCAAGTCTGGAGTGGGTCCAGTAAATATTATTTCTGGACAAGTCTTCAGAGACTTTCCAGTCTTCAAGTCTGGAGTGGGTCCAGTAAATATTATTTCTGGACAAGTCTTCAGAGACTTTCCAGTCTTCAAGTCTGGAGTGGGTCCAGTAAATATTATTTCTGGACAAGTCTTCAGAGACTTTCCAGTCTTCAAGTCTGGAGTGGGTCCAGTAAATATTATTTCTGGACAAGTCTTCAGAGACTTTCCAGTCTTCAAGTCTGGAGCGGGTCCAGTAAATATTATTTCTGGACAAGTCTTCAGAGACTTTCCAGTCTTCAAGTCTGGAGTGGGTCCAGTAAATATTATTTCTGGACAAGTCTTCAGAGACTTTCCAGTCGTCAAGTCTGGAGTGAGTCCAGTAAATATTATTTCTGGACAAGTCTTCAGAGACTTTCCAGTCTTCAAGTCTGGATCGAGTCCAGTAAATAAAAACCTTTAATCTTCCAGTTTGCGTGTTGTGATGACGTCATCATGAAGAACACGTATATGACCAGTTTGCGTGTTCTTATGTCAAATACACATATTTGCGTGTTGTGACATATGCGTGTTTTAATTTGAAAAAATTTGTATAAGCAAAATATAAAACATAACACGCATTGACTAGTCAATCTTGACACCATATGTGTGTATAGTCACCGTATGTGTGTGTATAAGGAATTCGTCGATTCTAGGACTTAGAAAATTTTCAAAACGGGAAAATTTTTTAATAAGTCAAATTAGAAAGGACAATTACCTTATAAATTGGACTTTAAAATTTATGAAAAACAAATGGTTTCTTTATCTTTGAAAAAACATCAGAATTTTGTCGATTCAACATATTGATCGATTGTTAAAGTTAATAACCTTTTCAGAGCCGGTGAAACTTAAGAGTTTTAATTTCGACTTGTTGATTCGATAAAATTGGCGATGTTTTAGTGGAATATGAAACAAATGGTTTCTTTATCTTTGAAAAAACATCAGAATTTTGTCGATTCAACATATTGATCGATTGTTAAAGTTAATAACCTTTTCAGAGCCGGTGAAACTTAGAGTTTCAAGGGTTTAGAAAATGTTAAGGACTTTAAAGTTCGATTTTATTTGTTGTTGCTAATCGTTTGCTTGTTGTTGTTTGTATCTTTTTGTAGATGGCTGAGAGACACTTCCACAGGAATCATAACTACTTGATTAACTTGGACGTAAATCAAAGCAATGCTGGGAGATTTGTCCAGATTCTTGAGTTTCTGCAGCAATCAAGGATCAGACATGTTCTAACTGCTGACCCAGTAATATATTTGACTTTCTTAAGTCAATTCTGGGAATCTGCACGATTGCTACCCGGTGTTGTCCCAAGCATTGAAGCGAGGGTGAACAATCAGACCTTCCAGTTCACTGCCTCAGACTTGATTGGTATTCTAGACTTGGGAACTGAAGACCAAGAGGAAGGAGTGAATGGTCCAACCACATATCCCCAAGTACTTAGATTAGGAGCATTCAGAAGAATGGGGTATGTCGGTCCTGCAATTCGGAACACTTTTCAGAAAAATTGTTTGCTGGGCAGGTGGAAATTCTTTTCACATGTGATTCTTGTTGCTTTGAAGCAATAAGAAATCGGGTTATCACTCTTTGAATGTCAAAACCCAATCACAAGTGATTTCTTTGGTGCTGAACAAGCCTTATAGCTTTTCTCGTTATATCTTTAATGAGATGTGCAGACAAATAAGGGCAAGGGATGATGAGAAGTTTTTGATGTATCCAAGGTTTGTGATGCTGATCATCAACGCTCAACTACCCAATCTTGTTCCGGAGGGTCCTACTGAATCGGTGATGACGATGCCTAATCGTATCTTCAATGACAGTTATAGATACCGTGGAAATATGGCTCCACAGGCTCGACCGAGGGATAGAAACCTCTTTGGTGCGCTTGTTAATCCTGATTATGTTGCTCCAGAACATAATGGATTTGCGCATGAGGATTCTGATGTTGAAGGAGATGTTGATGTTGCTCCACAGCCAGTCCCTCCACAACTTCCAGTTGCACCAGTGATACAACCACAACAACAACAACAACAACAACAACAACAGCAACCACAACAACCACCTCCAGCTGCACCAGAGGCTCCTCAAGTGTTGTTGATCCAGGAAGAGGGTGCTCAAGCAAACCCTGAGATCGTTGCTGCGAATATCCCTGCACAAAACCAAGAAGTCAACATGGATGTTGATGTTGGGGTTTTGGGTGCAGAGCACGTCGACGATATGGTTATTGATAACCAAGAAGACGCTGCTGATGACATAAGAGGAGATGTCAACCTAGGAGAAGGAGGAAACGGGGATGATGATGAAGATGATAACGGGGACGATGGTCAAGATAATGCTGCCGGCAGAGTACCCATAGGTCAAGGTGTTGGTAGTGCTTCTGCAGCAGTCGATCTCCCCACGGCCGATGCTGATTTCCGGCCAGTTGTAGAAGAAGAATTTCCCTCTGGGTCATGGCGAAGTCTCAATAGAAAGAGACAACACCAGGATGAAGGGATGTCTCTGGGGCTCATTGCAGAGACATATTCTTCTGAGGCGGAAGAGACGACACAAGGTTTGGACGTGCCAGAACCGAGTGTTCAAGAGCCTGCGCAAGACTTGGCAGATGAAATGACTGAAAGGCCTCTCCATTCAGAGGATAGAGGCAAAGGAGTGATGGGTGCATCTTCCTCTAGTTCAGCAGCACCATCAACTCCTCAATTTCATGTCAGTCCGCCTGTCATTAAGCCAGCTGTAGTATCATTGCTTAGTGCTGGAGATGACCAGTCACCTCCAAAAGTAATCAGACTTTTGGGGATCAAGATTGGAGATAGGCCAGTCTTGATGACTGCAAGGCCTCGCAGCTCTACTATCACACCAATTATGTCTTCATCAATGACTCCACCGACTACAACAAGACCATCTGTGACTTCTTCACAGCAAGGAGCATCTCAAGCTAACAAGGAACGTGTACCCAAGTTAGCTGCTGATATTCAGCAAATGAGAGCTCTTGTTGCAGGCTTGTCTGACAAGCTGAAAAGAAAAGAAGAGTCACACCGAAGAGATGCTGACCTCATAAGACAGAGACACCTAGAGCTTGAGAATAGCCAGTACGACCTGCAAGAAGCCCAGGAAGCAACAATCAACTCTGTGAATGAAATTGTTGACTCCATTGGACTGCATCACAATTTGCTGAAAGGTCAAGCTCAGCATCTCGAGAGCTTAGGTAAGAGGTCAGCTGAGCTGCATAACAAGATCAAAAATCTTGAATCTCAGGGGGAGAAGTCTGGATGCAAGGATGACACTCTCAAACATCATCGAAGGGATGATGAGGATGAGGATCCAAGCGGTTCCAGACAACAGGAGGAGATTCAGAGATTTCCAGGATCAAATGTTAATGCAGCTCAGGGGGAGCAAAGACAGCAAGGTCAATCTGGCCAAGCTGATGTTCCTTCATCTAACCCACCGGCTGTAGAGGAAGTGGCTGGTGTTCAGGAACAACCGACTGGAGGAGAAAGAGTCGGCATTCAGGTCAGACCAACTACTGAGGAAGAAGTTGGGAGTGAACTCCTGGACGACGTTGCTGCGTACTTCAATTTTGATGAGTATGGGAGCATGTTTGATAATCCATCAGTCTCTGCAGCTCAGGACAAGTGTTCATATCTTAATGCAATACTTGATCTACTTGATCCAAAACTAAAGGGAACAAATGAGCTGTCTCTACAAACAACCAGTGCAAAGGGCAAGGTTGAGGTAGACAGTCAACCAGAGTTGGACTCAAATCGGGAGTCAGAAACTGCTGAAGTGACTGAGAAGAAGAGCAGGAGTCCAGTGGATGCAACACCTGAAGTTCCTGATGACAGGGTAATTAAACAACTAATGTAAATTACACTAAGAACATAAGACAAGAAAGTAAAGATGTTTAATCATAAGTAACATAGATTAAACAGTGAATACATGGTCGGTTTACAAAGAAATAAAAGAGAAAATATTGTTAAGTTTTTGACACACTAAAAACTTAACAATTATACAAAGAGAGAAAAACACACTAAGTGTAAATATGGCACAAACCAACTCTTTTGCGGCTAGGTCAAGTGATGCCTTATATAGGAGAGAAAAGACATCACATGACAACCCAATAGATGTTGACACATGAAGGTTGTCAACAATCTATTGGTGGATAAATCAGATCTGCAGAGTTCTCTTTTCTTTATCTTGTTTCTTTCCCAAAATGGCATCAAAGAGAAATACCTTAGTACCAAAATAGTACACGGTCACATGGCTCCATCCTGATCTATCAACACGTGTCCTTGGGGACCAGTCTTCTTATCTTCATATTCCCGCCCATATTTGACTTACAAAACATGGCGGTGAGTCATTGAACTTATCCTTTAACTCGAAGATACTTAATGGTCGCTGAAGGCTCGCTGACACTTTCACTCACTGAGTCTTTCAGCGAATCCATGACTCAATAATCTCCCCCTATTCGCTGAGGAGACTTAGCTGAGTAGAAGTCGCTTGAACTTTCAAAAGTAAGAAGTAGAATGAGGGAATGCTGATATTATTTATATGACGAACAACTTTACAATAATCAGCATTACATGAATTATATAAGACTACTTAATCTCATTGTGACTCTTGCTTAGCCTCGATGAAAGCTTTATCTTTTTGTCTTTCAGGCTTCAGCAGCTCTTGATCAATCATCTTTATAAACTCGGGATTATTGGAAGTCTGAGCACAATACTTCCTTATTTTTAGAAGGAAGGTAGAGGGAGCAATTCCAATTTCGTTGGTCCTGAAGAAGAGCTCATGACCATGGACATTACAGAAGCAAAAACCTCCCAGCTTCTCATCATAGGTACCTTCCATAAAAAGAGTTCTGGAAGGCATCTTCAAATTTAGCAGCGGCTCCTCATCTATATCAGTCTTGGGAACCATTCTGAGTATAGTGGGGAGGTGAGAAACTTGGGATCCAGACGCTGATCTCTTTGATCCAACTCTGGGTTGCTGAGGTGGAGGAGGGAAGGGATGTCTTGAAGCGCTGAGTAGAGAGTCTTTAATTTTGTACTTCTTTTCCATATTACGCACTCTCTTTATCTGCTCTCCTACTAGCTCAATCAAAGGCTTGTAACTCACTGCAGTCTTGTCCTTGATTAGCTTGTAAATTTCAATCCATTCAGTTGGGCCAAGGGTGTCTTTAGTAACATTTCTTAAAGTGTACAGCTTGCCCACTCCTTGTCTTTGGAGATGAAGGTTCATCCCTTGATTGGTCAGAGTGACCTTGACTGATTGGATCTCCTCTTTCCTTTGCCTTATCTCCCTTGATTTAAGGTAGAGTTCTTTGCCTTCTTCAAAGTTTTTCTTTTTCTTAGCGAAGAACTCTTCCTCATTCTTTTTTAAAACTTCCAAGCCACCTGATTGCTGTGCTAACTTTTGCGTTTCGTCATCAGCATCCTTCAGCTCTTCACCAACAATCTGCTCACTTATATATTTTCTAGAGAGTTCCTCTTTTCTTTTCTTTTGTTTCAGCTCCTCCTGAAGTACAACCTCTTCAGGAGTAAGTTCAGCAGTTGTCTTTTGAGATGGTGAAGGCTTAGGGAAAGCTCCAGCCATCAGCTTTTCTTGTTGTTCCCTTGCTTTTGTTGGAACCTTGGGTGACTTGCCCTTTTCAGCAATTGCTGCCTTTCCCTTGCCAGCATATTTCTTTTCTAATGCAGCATGGAACTCAGCGGTTGGCTTGAAAAAAGAGACAAACCTAAAATTCTTGCGATGAAACATCAGCTTGCTGACTATGATTTGGAATACTCTTAAATTCCAATCATGTGTGATAATACAAGTGTTATTGCTATTACACACAACCTCATTCAGCACTCTAAAACTAAGCATATTGACATTCGATATCACTTTATTCGTGACCATGTCATGAAAGGTGATATTGAAATCTATTTCATCCCTACTGATGATCAAATCGCTGATATCTTCACTAAACCATTGGATGAAACTAGATTCAAATTGCTTGTCAGCAAGTTAGGAATGCTGAGTGGGGAATCAGCAACATGACTTATCATGTTAGCTAACTCAGCGACCTCAAGTCTGTCTTGCTCGCTGATCTTAAAGCAATGAAGAGCTTAAAGTCTTCATCTAGTCCAGCAGCAAACGGCTCTGGTAAAGACTTATCAAATCCGTTTATCCCTGTTGCTTTGGGAAAAAGCAAAATAAAGCAATGGAGAGCTAAAAGTCTTCATCTAGTCCAATAGCAAACGGCTCTGGTAAAGACTTATCAAATCCGTTTATCCCTGTTGCTTTGGGAAAAAGCAAAATAAAGCAATGGAGAGCTGCAAGTCTTCATCTAGTCCAGTAGCAAACGGCTCTGGTAAAGACTTCTTAAATCCGTTGATGGCTGACAGTTTGCCAAAAACTGTAGTCAGCGACCAACGTTAGTTGTTAAGTCGCTGACAAAACATTAGACATGTTGAACATCTTCCAGCATGTGGTCTTTCAAAATAATTAAATGTTTTCAGCGCCCAAATTTCTTTTCTCAAATGGGTGCTGAAGTAAAAGGCATTTAATTGAATTAAATATCTTTCTTAACATTAAATTTCTTATTCAATAAAACATAGGATATTTTCGAAACTAAGTGTTTTCAAAGTAACTATGTGGGTGACGTGGCAAAACCTTGAGCCACATGTTTTTAAAATTCAAACTAAAATGTCACCTCGATTTTCTCTTTAATGACATCACTTGTCTTCACATGACGGTTACTGTGCATCTGATTGACAAGTGACCTCTGCCAATGCGGCGTATACTCAAGTATTTTGGGATAAAATTTTCTTTTCCTTTTATTTAAACGTTACTCACAAACTCTTTTAATATATATATATATATATATAAACAGTTGTTGATTACAACTGTTGATATTTTTGAAAAAGGAAGAGAGAGAAAACTTTTGTCTTCTCGTGTGTAAGGTCGTGGCCCACCACCATACCCTATATAATTCCGCTTTCTTCTCTCACAACTGTTTACACACACATATCTTTTCACATTCTTTCCAACTTATAACTTTCCAAATCTCTCTCTCTTTCTGTTCATCTTCTTATATCTCTTTATCCTCTCCGATCAAAACTCTCATCTAAAATGGCTTCCTCATCTGAAATCCCTCAACAAACAGAAAATGTTGAGATCCCTTCTTCTTCAACCACCGCTGATCAAAATCCTCCTGTTCCTGAACCACAAACTCAAGAACAGACCCCCTTCACCTACTTAAATTCTCCTGTATTTACTCCGGTAAATGTCACAAAATCCTCAAAAGTAAACTTTTCTCCCTCTCAAATAGTGGTAAAATCTAACAATCATATTGGCACATCGGAACTGCCAAAAGATACAAAAGGATACAAGCCCATGTTGGACTTTATTCATGCCTCTCCTGCCAATTATTGCATTATGGCAGACCCAGAAAAAATATTTGTTCACCTTCTTCGTGGATTTTGGTGGACTTGTGAGTACGATGATGAATCCAAGTCCATCACTGGTACGGTTCGTCAGGGAGAGAAGTCGATCACTATTACTCTGGCGTCTCTTCGCCAAACCCTAAGATTTCCCCAAGAGACTGATGAAAACAAGTTTGTGGAGGCAGCAAGTGATGATGTGTGGAAGGCATGGCTACCTTCCATTGGGTACAATTATAATTTAAAGAATCCTCCAGCGATCCCTAGCAACCCCTTAAAACAAAATCTTCCGGGGATCTGGAGAGTTCTGTTCACCCATGTAATTCAGTGCATGGGTGGGAATTCTGGATCATATAATCAAGCATCAGCGACATCGATGCCTATGATCCATGCACTTGCTGAAGGGTGGTTTGTTGATTACGCCCAGCTGATCTTCAACGATTTGAAGAATAAGATCAGCATGAACAACAGGTCGCACACGGTGCCATTCACCAGAATCTTCTCTCTCATCTTCAAAGAGGCGCTTGGAGATGAGTATGTGCTGCCTAATGCTTCCACAATTCCAATTGCAAGGGTAGGCAACAACATTTACAAGCAACCCGCTGAACACTTGGTTGCTCGCCTCACTTCTCACATCAAAGAGGTACTCTTCTCTCTAAACTCTTCTTTATACCCTAAAGACAGCGACTGGGAGGCAGCACTTCTTTCTGATGAAGTGGCTGATACGGTCGCTGTGGATGCTAAAATGCCTTCTGAGGCTGGCTCGCTGGAAAACCCCCCAGCGACCTCCAAAGCCTCCAAAAAGACCAAAAGTAAATCTAAGGCAGCATCCTCAACACAAAATATACAATCTTCACCCTCCGCTGACGTCCCAACACGTAAGCGGAGTGTATCAAAGGGCAAACCCAAGGTTAAGAAGTCCACAGCGCCCATGGACATTAGTACCCAAGCCACCCCATCAGCAGCCTCCCAACAGGCTGTTGACGAGTTAAATGGGACCAGCAGGCAGCCACCTCAAACTTCTGTAGGCGAGGTTGGTGAAGATATTGGGTCACCCCAACCCACTAGAGGTCAAAGTCCAACCCCTCCAAATATTTCCCCTTCTTCTCAAAACCCTTCTGAGTCGTTGTCAGCAGCCAGATCACAGGTGATGCTAGAGACAACACATTCTACGGCCGATGAGGTCTTGGTGGAACAACACACTGAGACTGAGGCACCCGGTTCCCCTACCCAAATCTATTCTACTGTCTCGGAAACTGTTTGTGCAGAGACCGAGACAAATGTTTCTCAAGAAGGTAATATAAGTGATGAAGAGTTAGGCAGCGATTTTGGCCAACAAGATGATGAGGCTGAAATCAAACTCGCTGCCACTGAAGAAAATGAAGAAGCAATGGTCAGTGATTTTTTGGATGCTGATATGGGCTACTTATTAATCTCTTCACCGCCCACTGAATTTGAAGATGGCCCAGTTTCTTTATCAGATATGCCTCCTCCTCCTTCTTACTCACCAAGGCCCACTGCTTATCACGAACCAATTGGGCATTTTGGAGAGTATGTGTCTAACCTGGATGAAAATGAACTTCTTCGAAGGGTGCAAAACTGTCAACATTTGAACAACAATAATGAAGTTTATAATGATGAAGAAGAGATTGATGATGATATTGTCATGGAAGTGCCCCCATTGCATCACCCTGACTTCTTTGGGATTCCTTGCTCTCAGTATCCTGTCTCACTGAAGGATCTCAAGGTTCCTTCTCCCAAAGAAGCCACCACTGCTTTCACTGCCATAAACTTGCCTGGTTTAGATTATGTTGAAACTTACCAGTTGCAAGAATTATTGAGAAGGGTGCAAATTTCTCAAAGTCAAGGGAACAGGCATGGGTACTTATATGCCTGGTTGGTTGATAAGGTAGCTGAAATGAACCTTGGTGCATTGGCCAAGTTTCAAGAGCTGGCAGCTGATAATGAATTTTTGAAAGATGAGCTGGCCACTCTTCAAGGTATGGTGTTTGGTATTACTAAGAATCAAGTGACTGACACCAGGACAAATGCACAACTATTTCGACGAAATCAATCCTTGCTGCATGAAAGCATGAAAAAGGTCAGCACCTCTAATTCTTCTATCTCTGCTTCGCTTGACAAGTTGAAAGAAGAATTCAAGTC
>CM067172.1:64795954-64798454 GCA_034093135.1 Erigeron breviscapus | reverse complement strand
ATATATATATATATATATATATATATATATATATATATATATATATATATATATATATATATATATAGAAATATATATATATATATATATATATATATATATATATATATATATATATATAGTATTATATAGTGATTTATGTGTGTTGTGTTATATATATATATATATATTTATCCGTATAAAATCATTTAGAAAAATGGATACACAAATGCATCCCTATAATATACAATGATATTGGTGACAAATTAAAGGTAATTAAAAGCTGAAAAAATTGATATGTGTTATTTAAAAAGAAAGTTAATTGCATATGATTTAGGTTCGATTGAAAATTTTGGAGTTAAAGCGTCAAAGAAATGATAAAAAAAAAGTATGAAAATTCTTTTAAAAAAAACTGTCGACACAATTATAATCAGGTCCTATATTCAATAACAACGCATCTAACTTTTTTGCGCATCCATTTATTCAATAACAACGCATCAACTTTTTTGCATCCATATATTCAATAACAACGCATCTAACTTTTTTGCGCATCCATTTATTCAATAACAATGCATCCAATTCTATTTTATTTCAAAAGTTTATAAGATTTTTAGCATGGATGCACAATATTTTTTCTGTGCATCTATTTTTAATTTAGTTATATGTGTAAATATTCTACTTTTTTTTTAAATCTTGCTCTGATTGTTTGACTTGTACATCTCAGACATTTATTTTTAAACTTTTGCATCCGTCTAAAATCATTTAGAAAAATGGATGCACAAATGCATCCCTATAATATACAATGATATTGGTGTCAATTTAAAGGTAATTAAAAGCTGAAAAAGATGATATGTGTTATTTAAAAAGAAAGTTAATTGCATATGATTTAGGTTCGATTGAAAATTTTGGAGTTAAAGCGTCAAAGAAATGATAAAAAAAAAGTATGAAAATTCTTTTAAAAAAAACTGTCGACACAATTATAATCAGGTCCTATATTCAATAACAACGCATCTAACTTTTTTGCGCATCCATTTATTCAATAACAATGCATCCAACTATTTTGCGCATCCATTTATTCAATAACAAGCATCTAATTTTTTGCGCATCCATTTATTCAATAACAAGCATCTAATTTTTTGCATCCATTTATTCAATAACAAGCATCTAATTTTTGGCATCCATTTATTCAATAACAAGCATCTAATTTTTTGTTTTTTTTGTGTTTTTCTAATGAAATTTGTACCTCTAAATAAATTATTAACCTATGTATGTCTTTTTTTTTCCCTTTCCGGCATACCTATGTAGGTTATAGGTAAAATTAAATAAAACAATTATTAACGTAAAACAAAAAAAAATAAAATTATTTCACTGAAAATCTCTGTGCATCATTAAAATCATGCGCATCAATATATGTACTTGTGTTTCGTAAATATTCGTGCACCAATTTTACCATAATCTAAAAATCAAGATCTTTTCCTATTTGTTTTACTTTAATACTTGTTTTACAATAACCAATCCCTAACTATGTATAATTAATCCTTTAGTTATGTTTTTTTCATCATTTTTTAACTTTATATTAATTATAATCTATTCATGACATCAATTTTAGACGTTTTCAAGTTCCAGTTATACTTTTAAAATTTGATTTTACAATACACTGTAAGTAAAATGTGTTTTCATATGATATAATAGTATAATGTGTTTGATATAATAGTTATAGCTTGTAAGATAAACATAAAAAGTATTATCTAATTGTCGTTTTCTCAAAATAAATAATTTGTTTATTTAATTTTTCCAATAAGTTTAGTATTTAGTATCATGGAGATATGTAAGTGTATATGTAATAATAATCAAGTGTAACTATTTATTGATTTATATTAAGAATTAACAATTAACAAAACTTTAACAATATATAATAAAATATGAAATACGATTTGTTCTGATTGTTTGACTTGTACATCTCAGGCATTTATATTTAAACTTTTGCATCCGTCTAAAATCATTTAGAAAAATGGATGCACAAATGCATCCCTATAATATACAATGATATTGGTGTCAATTTAAAGGTAATTAAAAGCTGAAAAAGATGATATGTGTTATTTAAAAAGAAAGTTAATTGCATATGATTTAGGTTCGATTGAAAATTTTGGAGTTAAAGCGTCAAAGAAATGATAAAAAAAAAGTATGAAAATTCTTTTAAAAAAAACTGTCGACACAATTATAATCAGGTCCTATATTCAATAACAACGCATCTAACTTTTTTGCGCATCCATTTATTCAATAACAATGCATCCAATTCTATTTTATTTCAAAAGTTTATAAGATTTTTAACATGGATGCACAATATTTTTTCTGTGCATCTATTTTTAATTTAGTTATATGTGTAAATATTCTACTTTTTTTTTTAAATCTTGCTCTGATTGTTTGACTTGTACATCTCAGACATTTATTTTTAAACTTTTGCATCCGTCTAAAATCATTTATTTTGTTTATTTAATTTTTCCAATAAGTTTAGTATTTA
>CM067172.1:64755954-64788454 GCA_034093135.1 Erigeron breviscapus | reverse complement strand
TCTGGACATGATGACGTCCTTAGCATCAACTTATATATTCCTACACCCAAAAATATCTAAGGCTTCTCTTATATAATTATCACAAAGCACTTCCCCAAATCCATATAATCTCATCATTATTAAGTTATATATTGTCTTAATTTGGCCGTAATAAAGCTTCCATTATATATTACCCCAACTTTAATAATGATACTAGTTAATTATGGTAACCTAACAATAGTTTCTTTAAAATCATCATCTATACTTTTATACTTTATTATAAAAATATAGCTTCTTATTTTTAGAAATGTTAAAATAGTTGGTCAGCGGGAGTAGACTAGTTGCTTCCAATGGCACGGCCTCGAAGTTTGAGATTAGCTGGGTGACTAGGTCCAGTCACTACAAGTTGCGTAACAGCTTTCTCCTGGATTTGGTTATGCCTATCCTTAACGACACTGATGGACCCCGATAGGACTACCCATCAAGTCGGGTGCAAGGTCCCTTAAAGGCCTTAAAGCCGCCTTTGCACACATTTGTAGTTGTATTCATTGTGGTGACGCGAGTCATCCACCTTTAGTTGTAATAAAAAAGGGCATAACCTATTGTTGAATAAAGTTGTTGAAGTTGATTAAGTTGCTAGATGGAATACGTAGATAAAGTTGAATATTGTTGATTAAGTCGATAGGCACACGTAGGATTGTTAATCATTCTTATGGGTATTCGATTGCTATATATTGTTGTTGTTGTTACATGCTCGACTGCGTATGATTCTTTATTAAGTTGTTTTAAATTGGCAATCATTTATATTAACCTGTGGTATATCTTACTCGGCTTTAAAGCTGACACTTGTTCTTTTGTTGAAAATGTTGTGCCACCTCAGGTTGATGCTTAGTTGAGATGCAGTTTAGAGTGAGGATGGGTAGAAGATACAGCTGAAGGCTTTTACCTAGACTGCCTCATTTATTCAAACTCGTTTATTATATTTCGTTGACCGTTATCGTTATTTGACGTTTATGGGTTTCATTTGATTATGGTTAGATCCGACGAGTAACACCGTCATTTAAGTTGAACATTTTTATTTTGGAAATGTAATAATTGATGGAAACTTCCGCAATACTCTGTGTTTTTAAGAAAAATTTTGAAATCCATATTTTTATATAGTTCGGTGTTACAAGTTGGTATCAGAGACCGAGTTTAAGTGAACCATATTCTATGAGGCATAGGATTGGACTTAAACCTTTTAGTAGACTGCTTTTAGGACGGGTTGGGTTGAGTGAGAGTGTAGGTTTTGGCCTATTTGAATTGTTGCTTATAGTTGATATTAATGTCGTTTTTAGTTGTAAAGTTGTTTTCGTTGGAATGCTAAGTTGTTGAGTTGGTTTGGCTTTTATTTTTAGAAAAATGGTTTCTACTCGAGGTAATCCTAATGGTACTGGTGATGATGCATTCGCTGATCCTCCTCCTAACCGTGAGCTACAGAGGATTGTTGCACAGATGGCTGAGATGCAAGCTCGTTTAGATCAGTCCGAACGGCGTTTGGCACAGGTGGAAACTGAGAGAGATGAACTACTTAGGAATCGCCGAAACACCCCTTAAAATATTTTTATCTACACTATCCTTAATATTAATAATTAAATTACACTATCAATCATTGATCTTTCAAAAAATCTACATTAACCATTTACATCAATTACTTTTACATCCATAATTTACACCGCTCGACACAGCCTCCGCCACCAACAGTCGGCCCAACATCACACCGTCGCCGTGACGACCTCCGACACATTGTGCAGGTACTATGCTAGTAATATTTTTATCCATATATAAAACTAGCCTAACACCACAAAAAATGTTAAAGGTAAATATTATGGTTAGCAAATATGTGAAATTTTCATTTGAAAACAAAATTTTGTGTGAAAATCAAAAAAATGGTCAAATACATTGTGATTTGAAATTTAACACAAAAAAAAAAAAAAAAAAAAAAAAAAAAAAAAAAAAAAAAAAAAAAAAAAAAAAAAAAAAAAAAAAAAAAAAAAAAAAAAAAAAAAAAAAAAAAAAAAAAAAAAAAAAAAAAAAAAAAAAAAAAAAAAAAAAAAAAAAAAAAAAAAAAAAAAAAAAAAAAAAAAAAAAAAAAAAAAAAAAAAAAAAAAAAAAAAAAAAAAAAAAAAAAAAAAAAAAAAAAAAAAAAAAAAAAAAAAAAAAAAAAAAAAAAAAAAAAAAAAAAAAAAAAAAAAAAAAAAAAAAAAAAAAAAAAAAAAAAAAAAAAAAAAAAAAAAAAAAAAAAAAAAAAAAAAAAAAAAAAAAAAAAAAAAAAAAAAAAAAAAAAAAAAAAAAAAAAAAAAAAAAAAAAAAAAAAAAAAAAAAAAAAAAAAAAAAAAAAAAAAAAAAAAAAAAAAAAAAAAAAAAAAAAAAAAAAAAAAAAAAAAAAAAAAAAAAAAAAAAAAAAAAAAAAAAAAAAAAAAAAAAAAAAAAAAAAAAAAAAAAAAAAAAAAAAAAAAAAAAAAAAAAAAAAAAAAAAAAAAAAAAAAAAAAAAAAAAAAAAAAAAAAAAAAAAAAAAAAAAAAAAAAAAAAAAAAAAAAAAAAAAAAAAAAAAAAAAAAAAAAAAAAAAAAAAAAAAAAAAAAAAAAAAAAAAAAAAAAAAAAAAAAAAAAAAAAAAAAAAAAAAAAAAAAAAAAAAAAAAAAAAAAAAAAAAAAAAAAAAAAAAAAAAAAAAAAAAAAAAAAAAAAAAAAAAAAAAAAAAAAAAAAAAAAAAAAAAAAAAAAAAAAAAAAAAAAAAAAAAAAAAAAAAAAAAAAAAAAAAAAAAAAAAAAAAAAAAAAAAAAAAAAAAAAAAAAAAAAAAAAAAAAAAAAAAAAAAAAAAAAAAAAAAAAAAAAAAAAAAAAAAAAAAAAAAAAAAAAAAAAAAAAAAAAAAAAAAAAAAAAAAAAAAAAAAAAAAAAAAAAAAAAAAAAAAAAAAAAAAAAAAAAAAAAAAAAAAAAAAAAAAAAAAAAAAAAAAAAAAAAAAAAAAAAAAAAAAAAAAAAAAAAAAAAAAAAAAAAAAAAAAAAAAAAAAAAAAAAAAAAAAAAAAAAAAAAAAAAAAAAAAAAAAAAAAAAAAAAAAAAAAAAAAAAAAAAAAAAAAAAAAAAAAAAAAAAAAAAAAAAAAAAAAAAAAAAAAAAAAAAAAAAAAAAAAAAAAAAAAAAAAAAAAAAAAAAAAAAAAAAAAAAAAAAAAAAAAAAAAAAAAAAAAAAAAAAAAAAAAAAAAAAAAAAAAAAAAAAAAAAAAAAAAAAAAAAAAAAAAAAAAAAAAAAAAAAAAAAAAAAAAAAAAAAAAAAAAAAAAAAAAAAAAAAAAAAAAAAAAAAAAAAAAAAAAAAAAAAAAAAAAAAAAAAAAAAAAAAAAAAAAAAAAAAAAAAAAAAAAAAAAAAAAAAAAAAAAAAAAAAAAAAAAAAAAAAAAAAAAAAAAAAAAAAAAAAAAAAAAAAAAAAAAAAAAAAAAAAAAAAAAAAAAAAAAAAAAAAAAAAAAAAAAAAAAAAAAAAAAAAAAAAAAAAAAAAAAAAAAAAAAAAAAAAAAAAAAAAAAAAAAAAAAAAAAAAAAAAAAAAAAAAAAAAATGGTTTCTACTCGAGGTAATCCTAATGGTACTGGTGATGATGCATTCGCTGATCCTCCTCCTAACCGTGAGCTACAGAGGATTGTTGCACAGATGGCTGAGATGCAAGCTCGTTTAGATCAGTCCGAACGGCGTTTGGCACAGGTGGAGACTGAGAGAGATGAACTACTTAGGAATCGCCGAAACAGGAACATTGAAGATGAAGACGCTAATTCTCGCACTCGAGACACATTACCCACTACTGATGATCGTACAGGTGATACTAATGATGATTCTGATCGGACTGGTGGTAGTGGTACTGGTGGTGATAATCCAAACCGTAGGAATGGTGGTAGGGTGAGGGTTAAGGAGTTTTCTCTTCGTGACTTCTGGGGTTGTAATCCTTCTAAGTTCTCTGGGGAAGGAAATTCTATTGATGGTTATCGCTGGTTGAAGGAGGTAGAGAAGAGTTTTCGGGTTGCTGACTGTCCTGAAAACAAGAAGGTGGAGTTGGCTACTCAGTTGTTTCGTAAGGGAGCTATCGATTGGTGGGAAATTCAGGTAGAAACTTTGGGTGTTGATGGTGAGATGCAGATCACTTGGGATCAGTTCACTGAGCTCTTTAATAAGGAGTACTTTACTATTCGAGAGAGACAGATGATCGAGAGGGAGTTCTTGGCTATTCAGAAAGGAGATAAGTCAATGAAAGAGCATATTAGGTTGTTTGCGGAGAAGCTGAGATTCTGTACCCGACTTTGTCCTGATGATTTATCTAAGATTGGCCGATTTGTTGAAAGCTTACCTAATGAGTACCGTACACTTGTGAGGATGCAGAAGACCCTTAAGGATGCTTATGACACTGCACTATCTATGGAGGATGACTTGAAGTCTATTGTGAAGAAGGATTCTGGTTCTGGTTTTAAGAGGAAGAGTGATGGGTTTTCTGGTTCTAGCAAGAAGTTCAAGGGGGGTTCTTCTAAAGGGAAAGACGAGGTGAAGGAGAAGCCGTGGTGTAAACATTGCCGATCTCGACACACTGGTCCTTGTACTGTCTATACTCGCCGCTGTGACAAATGTGGCAAGACTGGACATAGCTTCGCTGATTGTACTGACAAGTGGAGGTGCTACAAATGCAACTCTACTGACCATAAAATTGCAGATTGTCCACAAATGAAGGCTGAAGAGAAGAAGAAGACAGAGATTCCTAAAGCTCGAGCCCGTGCATTTAGGATGACTACTGAGGTGGCAAAGACTACAGATGACGTGGTTAGTGGCATTTTCCTTGTTAATTCTAAATTGGCTAATGTTTTGTTTGATTCGGGTGCTACTAAATCTTTTGTATCCCCTAAGTTTGCTCCTCAACTTGGTACCCCTGTTAGTCGATTAGCTCATGCCTTAGAAGTTGAAATAGCTGATGGTCATGTCTCTAAAGTTCGTGATTCTTATCGTGATTGCTCCATTGAGATAGAGGGCAGGACCTTCCCGATCCATTTATTACCCATTTCGCTGGCTGGGTTCGATGTAGTTGTTGGCATGGATTGGTTGGGAGAAAACAATGCTACTATCTTCTGTGGAGAAAAGATCGTTCGTATCACTACCCATGATGGGAAAGTGGTCACAGTCTACGGTGAAAGGAAGTTTGGTTATCCTACATTCATTAAGTTGATGAAGGCTCTTCAACATATTCGTCAAACTAAAACTCATTTCCTGGCATATGTGATTGACACACGTATTGCTAGGCCTTCTATCGCTGACATTGAAGTTGTTTCTGAGTTTGCTGACGTTTTTCCTGATGATCTTCCTGGCTTACCTCCTGATCGTGAAGTTGAATTTCGTATTGATCTTATGCCTGGCGCGACTCCTGTTGCTAAGGCTCCTTATCGTCTAGCCCCTACTGAGATGAAAGAGTTGATGTCGCAGTTGCAAGAGTTGTTAGATAAGGGTTTCATTCGACCGAGTTCCTCGCCTTGGGGTGCTCCCATTCTCTTTGTCAAGAAGAAGGATGGATCTATGAGGATGTGTATCGATTACCGTGAGCTTAACAAACGAACGGTAAAGAATAAATATCCTCTTCCTCGTATAGATGATTTATTCGATCAATTGCAGGGTGCTTCTTTCTTCTCAAAAATCGATCTTCGTTCTGGCTACCATCAGTTGAAAGTAGAAGAGGAAAGTGTTGCCAAGACTGCTTTCCGAACTCGTTATGGACACTACGAGTTTCTGGTGATGCCCTTTGGTCTTACTAATGCTCCGGCCGCTTTCATGGACTTGATGAATCGAGTCTGTAGACCTTTCCTCGATCATTTTGTTATTGTATTTATCGATGATATTCTTGTTTATTCGAAGACTGCTGAGGAACATCGTGGGCATCTACGAGCTGTTTTAGAGGTTTTACGGAGGAAAAATCTTTATGCTAAATTTTCCAAGTGTGAATTCTGGTTGCGTGAGGTTAATTTTCTTGGACACATCATTTCTGGTGATGGGATTAAAGTTGATCCCTCGAAGATTGAAGCTGTGACAAAGTGGGAATCCCCTAAGACTCCTACTGAAATTAAAAGCTTCTTAGGTTTGGCAGGGTACTATAGGAGATTCATTCAAGACTTCTCCCGCATTGCTAAACCGATGACTGAGTTGACTAAGAAGGGTGTGAAGTATTTGTGGACCGATTCTCAAGAGAAGGCATTTCAGACATTGAAACAGAAGTTGTGTGAGGCTCCGATTCTATCTTTACCTGAAGGTACAAACGACATGGTTGTTTATAGTGATGCTTCGGTTTCTGGGTTGGGTTGTGTTTTGATGCAGCGCGATAGAGTGATTGCTTATGCCTCTCGTCAGTTGAAACCGCATGAGAAGAACTATCCTACGCATGATCTGGAATTAGCAGCGGTTGTTTTTGCCCTTAAGTTGTGGAGACATTATCTGTATGGCACTAAGTGTACTCTTTTTACTGATCACAAGAGTCTACAGCATGTGTTTAATCAGAAGGAACTGAATGCTCGTCAGAGAAGATGGATGGAACTGCTTAAGGATTACGACTGTGAGATCAAGTATCATCCGGGTAAAGCTAATGTCGTTGCTGATGCTCTGAGTCGTAAGGTGCAAGGTACTTCTTGCAAACTTTTATCTATGGTTGTACAGGCTGAATCCGGTTTATTGGAGCGCATTAGGACGGCTCAAGTTGATGCTGTTCTACCCGGAAATTTCAAAGCTGAAAGAATCGGGAAGAAGCGGGATAGATTTAAGGTGAACAGTCGTGGGTTTCAGACTTACAAAGGTAGGAAGTGGGTACCTTTATTCGGTGGCAACCGCGAGCTAATACTCGAGGAAGCTCATAGATCGAGATATTCTATTCATCCAGGTGCTACTAAGATGTTTCATGACTTGAAGCCTTTGTATTGGTGGCCTGGTATGCGGAGTGATATTGCTATGTTCGTGCAGAAGTGTGTGACTTGTGCTCAAGTTAAAGCTGAGCATCAGAAACCCTACGGTGAATTGCAACAGTTGGAGATCCCCGAGTGGAAATGGGATCATATTACCATGGATTTCGTGACTAAGCTACCAAGGACTAAAGCTGGGAATGACATGATTTGGGTTGTGGTTGATAGATTGACTAAGAGTGCTCATTTCATGGCTACACGCGAGAACGCACCATTGGAGAAGTTGGCTGAGTTGTATATTGATGAGATTGTTTCTAAGCACGGTGTGCCTTTGACTATAGTTTCTGATCGTGATGGTAGATTTAATTCGGGTTTTTGGAGAGGTCTTCAGCGGGAATTGGGGAGTAGAATTAATATGAGTACTGCTTTTCATCCGCAGACAGATGGACAGAGCGAGAGGACTATTCAGACTTTGGAGGATATGCTTCGAGCGTGTGTTTTGGAATATGGAGGATCGTGGGATGATCATTTGCCGTTAGTTGAGTTTGCTTATAATAATAGTTATCATTCCAGTATAGGTATGCCTCCGTTTGAGATGCTATATGGTCGTAAGTGTCGTACGCCTAGTTGTTGGTTGGAACCCGGTGAGAGACAGTTTTCTGGACCTGAGGTTGTGCAAATAACAGCTGATAAGGTTAACATTGCTAAGGATGCTTTGAGAGCAGCTAGAGATCGTCAGAAAGCTTATGCTGATAAGAGGACTCGTCCGATTACTTTTGAGGTTGGTGACATGGTTATGTTGAAAGTCTCGCCGTGGAAAGGAGTTCTTCGTTTTGGTAAGCGTGGTAAGTTGAGCCCACGTTTCATTGGTCCGTTCAAAGTGTTGAAGCGCATCAAAAGTCAAGCATATCAGTTGGATTTACCTCCGCAGTTGGCTGGCATTCATAACACATTTCATGTGTGTTACTTGAGGAAATGTCTAGCTAACGAGACTAGTGTGATTCCTTTAGAAGATGTCAGTATTGATCCAGAGAAGAAGATGATTGATGAACCAATTGCTATCCTTGATCGTAAGAAGACTAAGCTTAGAAGAAAGCAGATTGATCTGGTATTGGTGAAGTGGAGACACAGTCGAGGTGAGAGTATGACCTGGGAGACGGAGTCTGTGATGAAGGATCGTTACCCTCATCTATTCGTTGCTGATCCGATTCTGAGGACAGAATCTTCTTAAGGGGGAGGTAATTGTAACATCCTAATCATTTTTCGATCTTTGACTATTAGTTGACCGTTAACTCCGTTAGTTGACCCATTAGTTGACTGTTAACTTCGTTAGTTGTATTCATTGTGGTGACGCGAGTCATCCACCTTTAGTTGTAATAAAAAGGGGCATAACCTATTGTTGAATAAAGTTGTTGAAGTTGATTAAGTTGCTAGATGGAATACGTAGATAAAGTTGAATATTGTTGATTAAGTCGATAGGCACACGTAGGATTGTTAATCATTCTTATGGGTATTCGATTGCTATATATTGTTGTTGTTGTTACATGCTCGACTGCGTATGATTCTTTATTAAGTTGTTTTAAATTGGCAATCATTTATATTAACCTGTGGTATATCTTACTCGGCTTTATAGCTGACACTTGTTCTTTTGTTGAAAATGTTGTGCCACCTCAGGTTGATGCTTAGTTGAGATGCAGAGTAGAGTGAGGATGGGTAGAAGATACAGCTGAAGGCTTTTACCTAGACTGCCTCATTTATTCAAACTCGTTTATTATATTTCGTTGACCGTTATCGTTATTTGACGTTTATGGGTTTCATTTGATTATGGTTAGATCCGACGAGTAACACCGTCATTTAAGTTGAACATTTTTATTTTGGAAATGTAATAATTGATGGAAACTTCCGCAATACTCTGTGTTTTTAAGAAAAATTTTGAAATCCATATTTTTATAAAGTTCGGTGTTACAAGTTGGTATCAGAGACCGAGTTTAAGTGAACCATATTCTATTTAATTGATATAGGTCGTTGAATTGTGTCGTTGCTGTAAGTTGCCGTTGTGATAATTTTGCATGCGCGATCAGGTAAGATATATCATTTTTGACACGCTGGGGTGCACAACGAAAATGGTGATTTCTTAAAAGTGGTTTAAAACCTTTCCTTATCATACGCTAGTTTGGGTAATGGGACTTTTGGAGGGTTTTGCGAAATGGGTAGATTTGCATGGTTAGGCTGATTTGTATTGTTGTGATTACGCTTATACATGCTGAATTATAGTTGATATTAATGTTGTCTTTTTGTTGTAAAGTTGTTTTCGTTGAAATGCTAAGTTGTTGAGTTGGTTTGGCTTTTACACTAGTTCACTAGACTTGTGTAGGTTGCCATGTTGACACTGTGCACGATTAGGGGCCCTAAACTTAAAGTTGAAATAAAAGTTGCTAAAGTTGATATCGTTGTTAAAACTCGAGTATAAATCTAAGTTGAAAGTGGTAAGCTTATCCCATACTGGAACCGCGTAGGAACCAGTGTGATTTAGTTGGTCAGCGGGAGTAGACTAGTTGCTTCCAATGGCACGGCCTCGAAGTTTGAGATTAGCTGGGTGACTAGGTCCAGTCACTACAAGTTGCGTAACAGCTTTCTCCTGGATTTGGTTATGCCTATCCTTAACGACACTGATGGACCCCGATAGGACTACCCATCAAGTCGGGTGCAAGGTCCCTTAAAGGCCTTAAGGCCGCCTTTGCACACATTTGTAGTTGTATTCATTGTGGTGACGCGAGTCATCCACCTTTAGTTGTAATAAAAAGGGGCATAACCTATTGTTGAATAAAGTTGTTGAAGTTGATTAAGTTGCTAGATGGAATACGTAGATAAAGTTGAATATTGTTGATTAAGTCGATAGGCACACGTAGGATTGTTAATCATTCTTATGGGTATTCGATTGCTATATATTGTTGTTGTTGTTACATGCTCGACTGCGTATGATTCTTTATTAAGTTGTTTTAAATTGGCAATCATTTATATTAACCTGTGGTATATCTTACTCGGCTTTAAAGCTGACACTTGTTCTTTTGTTGAAAATGTTGTGCCACCTCAGGTTGATGCTTAGTTGAGATGCAGAGTAGAGTGAGGATGGGTAGAAGATACAGCTGAAGCTTTTACCTAGATTGCCTCATTTATTCAAACTCGTTTATTATATTTCGTTGACCGTTATCGTTATTTGACGTTTATGGGTTTCATTTGATTATGGTTAGATCCGACGAGTAACACCGTCATTTAAGTTGAACATTTTTATTTTGGAAATGTAAAAATCAAGATCATATAATCATGCATCTAATACCATTAAAAGCACAGTCATACAATCAACAAGACAATAATAATTAATAAGAAATCAATACATTAAGATCACGACAAAACACTAGCTGCAGTCACAATAATAAATACAACCGTCACATAATCATATCACTTCATCTCAGTAGATGATTAAATATTTAGCTACTCATGTTCAAAGTAAGATCACAATCAATAATATATGAAAACATAATGTACCGAAAGTGAAATAGAGATCTGAACGATGATAATGTTGTTGATAATCGACGTCTGATCTTCGGGGTGATATGGAGGTGTTACGAGGGTTTAGATCTGATGAAAATACCCTAGGAGCAGCCCCAAAGTCGTCTGGAATAATAGAGTGTTGAATTTTAGGGTTTAGGGGGTAGTTATAGGTTTTCGAAATTTCTAGATCTGACCGACTTTGGGAGCGGCGCTGGGTGAAGTCCCAGCGGCACTGGCTGCTTGTGACCGACTTTGGGAGCGGCGCTGGGTGAAGTCCCAGCGGCGCTGGCTGCTTGTGAGCGGCGCTGGCTAGGCTGTGAGCGGCGCTGGCTCTGGACATCAACATGAAAGTTGTAGATCTTTCTCTCGCCTTTCCGTGGACAGCTTACTCGTCAGAAACGGAGTCCGGATGAAGAAGTTATGCCCAAAATACTAACACATGGTTATAAGCTTCATGTCGACACAAGTTTCTTCGTCTTGAGTCTTGAACCTCGACCCGAATCTTCATCGAACCATCACTTTTCTTCCTTTAAGTCTTTTGTCACCATTTCTTGACGTTTTCCTTCATGCCACGAGCAATGAACCTGAAATCACATATGCATGCCATTAAGTATCATAAGTTCACTCAAATGACTATAAAATGGCCAAAACTAGTGCGGTAAAAGTCTATATATTTATCGCTCATCAACCCACATAAAATTAACATATTTGTTTTTGTGATTTTCAAATCTTTATCTTTCTTTATATATAACGAAGAGAGGATATGAAAAATCATATGTGACACTTTTATTTAACTTACAAGTAGGATTTTTGCTTATTTGTCAATTTGTAACATTCGTGACTTTTAATTGACCCGTTGACTATTTGTACAATTTAACTAACAATTGTAGTTAGTAATATATTTGAGGTCATTTTGGAGTTCATTTGTGTGCAATGTGCTTATTGAGATCAATTGGTCGTTTTATTTGGTCATACGATGATAGTCGGTATTTAAATGGACTAAAAATGTTAAACGGGTTATCCGTGGATCCGACCCGTGACCCATGACCCACCCAACCATATCCTTCCCTATCTTTCTCTTCCTCCCTTCCACCCATTCATTTCCTTAGCTTCCTTTCTCTCTCTATCTTGTGCAAGAACACACAAAACACACACATAGCTCTCTCCCTCTCTCTAAAATTCTTACACCAAGATCATTGTTATTAGTAGATTTGTTAGTGAATTCAAGGGTTTATCATCATCTTCTTCATCTTGTCAAAATTTGGGTTTCTCAAAGTGCAAGAACTTCTCCTTTTGGGTTCAAATTCGGATTCAACACTTGGTGGAAGTTTTGGTAAGTAATTTCTAGCTCAAAATTATCTTTATATGTTGTTAATCTTGTTTGTTGGTCAAATCTAAGCACTCTTGGTCGTTTTGGGTCAAAATGTGTTCTTGGGTCAAAACTAGGGTTTTGGGGTGAATTTGGGTTAGATTTGTCTTGGATTTGTGTTATGGAAAGAGTTTGATGATGAGTTTTGTTCAAATTATGTTAGTAACATGTTTTGTAGCTTCAAGATGGTTCCTAGATGGTCAAAAATGAGTTTGGGATTGATTTGGATGTGTTTGGCGGTGTTTGGAACCATGTTCATGTTCTTGGATGTCTCTTGGTGAGCTTGACCTGCAGGTGGCGTAATGTACGGTGTCTGGGGCATAATTACGCCCCTCTGAAAAGCTCAAAATGGTCTTTTCGCCAAGTTTGCCTGAGTTACGCCAAAGCACTTGTTTCTGAGCCGGTGTAAGTTACGCCACTAGGGGGCGTAAATTACGCCCCTCCCTAAAGTGAGTTTTCTAGTTTTGTCTTCTTTTGGGCTAGTTGATCTTCCATAGTCCTTGGGTCAAGCCATACCTTCTTGTACATCTTCTTTTGGTTCCATTAGTGTCATATCGAGTCTCTAGAGTCGTTCAAGGTTGGGAGTCATTGCTAGAACTTAAAGTGTTGACCTTGGCTTGTAATGTGAAATATATTGTTAGGTTGTGGACATCTGACGATCGTTGGAAATTCATAGCTTGATCTTAACTTGTTATTGCTCAATCAAGGTGAGTTCCGTAGTTCCCTACTCGATAGAGATTCGGGCTGAAAAGTGTACAAGTCTTGTTTGATGACATTGATTGATTGTGTATTCGTTATGAATTATAAATTAGGATTTAGGTTTAGTAGTGCATACATGGTGGGCGATAATGCCATCGAAGTGTTATAGACGTGGTGGGAAGGCGGCGGGTGACCCTATATATAAGCATCTATGACACCCTCGGAGGTAGCTTTGTCTCTAAAGTGTATGTATGTATTATATTGATGGACAATGATGGACATGGTTGACATGATGACAATATACGGGTACTATATGTACTTGATGACAATATACGGGTACTATATGTACTTGATGACAATGAACGGGTACGATATGTACTTGATGACAATGAACGGGTACGATATGTACTTGATGACAATAAACGGGTACTATATGTACTTGATGACAATAAACGGGTACTATATGTACTTGATGACAATAAACGGGTACTATATGTACTTGATGACAATAAACGGGTACTATATGTACTTGATGACAATAAACGGGTACTATATGTACTTGATGACAATAAACGGGTACTATATGTACTTGATGACAATAAACGGGTACTATATGTACTTGATGACAATAAACGGGTACTATATGTACTTGATGACAATAAACGGGTACTATATGTACTTGATGACAATAAACGGGTACTATATGTACTTGATGACAATAAACGGGTACTATATGTACTTGATGACAATAAACGGGTACTATATGTACTTGATGACAATAAACGGGTACTATATGTACTTGATGACAATAAACGGGTACTATATGTACTTGATGACAATAAACGGGTACTATATGTACTTGATGACAATAAACGGGTACTATATGTACTTGATGACAATAAACGGGTACTATATGTACTTGATGACAATAAACGGGTACTATATGTACTTGATGACAATAAACGGGTACTATATGTACTTGATGACAATAAACGGGTACTATATGTACTTGATGACAATAAACGGGTACTATATGTACTTGATGACAATAAACGGGTACTATATGTACTTGATGACAATAAACGGGTACTATATGTACTTGATGACAATAAACGGGTACTATATGTACTTGATGACAATAAACGGGTACTATATGTACTTGATGACAATAAACGGGTACTATATGTACTTGATGACAATAAACGGGTACTATATGTACTTGATGACAATAAACGGGTACTATATGTACTTGATGACAATAAACGGGTACTATATGTACTTGATGACAATAAACGGGTACTATATGTACTTGATGACAATAAACGGGTACTATATGTACTTGATGACAATAAACGGGTACTATATGTACTTGATGACAATAAACGGGTACTATATGTACTTGATGACAATAAACGGGTACTATATGTACTTGATGACAATAAACGGGTACTATATGTACTTGATGACAATAAACGGGTACTATATGTACTTGATGACAATAAACGGGTACTATATGTACTTGATGACAATAAACGGGTACTATATGTACTTGATGACAATAAACGGGTACTATATGTACTTGATGACAATAAACGGGTACTATATGTACTTGATGACAATAAACGGGTACTATATGTACTTGATGACAATAAACGGGTACTATACGTACTTGCCCTTATTCTTGTTTATATCGTAGATGGCTTTGACATTAGATCCTTGTTGTTCGTTTCTACGAACTCACCAACCTAGTGTTGACTTTGTTTAGTACACTTTTCAGGTAATCAAGCGTACCAAAGGACTTGATGATAGCTTGCTAGAGATGGACATGGGTCGAGGACGCCGCACATTCTTTTGTAGTAGTGTTCAGGGAAAATGTGCATGATTTGCGCTTCCTTGATTGACTTATTCGTGTGGTCTCGTACCCACATGCTCCCTTTCCTACGAGGGATGAACATTTATCTTTTGTTTGACATTTGTACTAGTTGCATTGTAACTTTACTTGTTTTATGACATTTGGCATGCTTGGTGTTGGATTCATTGAATCCTTAATTTCTATAGTTCCGTTCTACATTAATCCCATGTTGTGCTATACTTTTTCGGTACGTCTCATGCCTAGCTTGGGGTGTTACACAATTTCTTAGTAAATAGTTTTTATTTAAATTTAAATTAGTCTTGGATTCTTAATTGGCTATATTATAATAAATATAATATATGTATATATACCCATTATCTAATGATTTTTATATCCACAATTTCTTTATATATATTAGATCCATACATAGATTTTATAAGTATATAAAATAAAATTTACATGTTTATCTATAGTTAGAATATATATAAGTATTGAAACACACTTAAAATGAGAACACGGTGTAAACACTTAAAAATTTCATTTTGATGCATTAAAAGTCCATAAAACTAACATAGTATATAACTAATTATCATTATTTAAGTGTTTAACAACACATTGATATGTCTAAATCGAGAAAATTATGTTTTTTGTTTTGTGCATCCATCTTGATGCATATTCATCAAAATGGATGCACAAAACAAAAAATGTGATTTTTTCGATTTTGATGGATCAATGTGTTGTTAAACACTTAAATAATGATAATTAGTTATACACTATGTTAGTTTTATGGACTTTTAACGCATCAAAATGATGTTTTTAAGTGTTATCACCGTGTTCTCATTTTAAGTGTGTTCTCACTGGAAAACCACCCAATATATAAATAGTATTTATATTATTATTATTAGATATTATTATTTTATTATTATTACTCATACATGTAGGTTTGTTTTTATGACTATTATTTTTTAATTACGTTTTTTTATTAATCTAAATTATCCAATGGTATAGTATATGTTTTAATAATTTATTAATACTATATGTTATTTTTTTCTTTCAGGTTATATTGAGTGACAAGTTTTACATGTATATATTTCGAACATTTTTTTTCGAACATAATGTATATATTAATAAAACTATCTTTCAATGCATGTCTCCTACGAAAACAATGTTATTGAATGAACTATCTTTGTAAAATATTTTGTATCATAGTCACATTGAGTTGTTTAGTATATAATTTTTTTATTTTTTTGTAGTATTTTTTTTTTTTTTTTTTTTTTTTTTTTTTTTTTTTTTTTTTTTTTTTTTTTTTTTTTTTTTTTTTTTTTTTTTTTTTTTTTTTTTTTTTTTTTTTTTTTTTTTTTTTTTTTTTTTTTTTTTTTTTTTTTTTTTTTTTTTTTTTTTTTTTTTTTTTTTTTTTTTTTTTTTTTTTTTTTTTTTTTTTTTTTTTTTTTTTTTTTTTTTTTTTTTTTTTTTTTTTTTTTTTTTTTTTTTTTTTTTTTTTTTTTTTTTTTTTTTTTTTTTTTTTTTTTTTTTTTTTTTTTTTTTTTTTTTTTTTTTTTTTTTTTTTTTTTTTTTTTTTTTTTTTTTTTTTTTTTTTTTTTTTTTTTTTTTTTTTTTTTTTTTTTTTTTTTTTTTTTTTTTTTTTTTTTTTTTTTTTTTTTTTTTTTTTTTTTTTTTTTTTTTTTTTTTTTTTTTTTTTTTTTTTTTTTTTTTTTTTTTTTTTTTTTTTTTTTTTTTTTTTTTTTTTTTTTTTTTTTTTTTTTTTTTTTTTTTTTTTTTTTTTTTTTTTTTTTTTTTTTTTTTTTTTTTTTTTTTTTTTTTTTTTTTTTTTTTTTTTTTTTTTTTTTTTTTTTTTTTTTTTTTTTTTTTTTTTTTTTTTTTTTTTTTTTTTTTTTTTTTTTTTTTTTTTTTTTTTTTTTTTTTTTTTTTTTTTTTTTTTTTTTTTTTTTTTTTTTTTTTTTTTTTTTTTTTTTTTTTTTTTTTTTTTTTTTTTTTTTTTTTTTTTTTTTTTTTTTTTTTTTTTTTTTTTTTTTTTTTTTTTTTTTTTTTTTTTTTTTTTTTTTTTTTTTTTTTTTTTTTTTTTTTTTTTTTTTTTTTTTTTTTTTTTTTTTTTTTTTTTTTTTTTTTTTTTTTTTTTTTTTTTTTTTTTTTTTTTTTTTTTTTTTTTTTTTTTTTTTTTTTTTTTTTTTTTTTTTTTTTTTTTTTTTTTTTTTTTTTTTTTTTTTTTTTTTTTTTTTTTTTTTTTTTTTTTTTTTTTTTTTTTTTTTTTTTTTTTTTTTTTTTTTTTTTTTTTTTTTTTTTTTTTTTTTTTTTTTTTTTTTTTTTTTTTTTTTTTTTTTTTTTTTTTTTTTTTTTTTTTTTTTTTTTTTTTTTTTTTTTTTTTTTTTTTTTTTTTTTTTTTTTTTTTTTTTTTTTTTTTTTTTTTTTTTTTTTTTTTTTTTTTTTTTTTTTTTTTTTTTTTTTTTTTTTTTTTTTTTTTTTTTTTTTTTTTTTTTTTTTTTTTTTTTTTTTTTTTTTTTTTTTTTTTTTTTTTTTTTTTTTTTTTTTTTTTTTTTTTTTTTTTTTTTTTTTTTTTTTTTTTTTTTTTTTTTTTTTTTTTTTTTTTTTTTTTTTTTTTTTTTTTTTTTTTTTTTTTTTTTTTTTTTTTTTTTTTTTTTTTTTTTTTTTTTTTTTTTTTTTTTTTTTTTTTTTTTTTTTTTTTTTTTTTTTTTTTTTTTTTTTTTTTTTTTTTTTTTTTTTTTTTTTTTTTTTTTTTTTTTTTTTTTTTTTTTTTTTTTTTTTTTTTTTTTTTTTTTTTTTTTTTTTTTTTTTTTTTTTTTTTTTTTTTTTTTTTTTTTTTTTTTTTTTTTTTTTTTTTTTTTTTTTTTTTTTTTTTTTTTTTTTTTTTTTTTTTTTTTTTTTTTTTTTTTTTTTTTTTTTTTTTTTTTTTTTTTTTTTTTTTTTTTTTTTTTTTTTTTTTTTTTTTTTTTTTTTTTTTTTTTTTTTTTTTTTTTTTTTTTTTTTTTTTTTTTTTTTTTTTTTTTTTTTTTTTTTTTTTTTTTTTTTTTTTTTTTTTTTTTTTTTTTTTTTTTTTTTTTTTTTTTTTTTTTTTTTTTTTTTTTTTTTTTTTTTTTTTTTTTTTTTTTTTTTTTTTTTTTTTTTTTTTTTTTTTTTTTTTTTTTTTTTTTTTTTTTTTTTTTTTTTTTTTTTTTTTTTTTTTTTTTTTTTTTTTTTTTTTTTTTTTTTTTTTTTTTTTTTTTTTTTTTTTTTTTTTTTTTTTTTTTTTTTTTTTTTTTTTTTTTTTTTTTTTTTTTTTTTTTTTTTTTTTTTTTTTTTTTTTTTTTTTTTTTTTTTTTTTTTTTTTTTTTTTTTTTTTTTTTTTTTTTTTTTTTTTTTTTTTTTTTTTTTTTTTTTTTTTTTTTTTTTTTTTTTTTTTTTTTTTTTTTTTTTTTTTTTTTTTTTTTTTTTTTTTTTTTTTTTTTTTTTTTTTTTTTTTTTTTTTTTTTTTTTTTTTTTTTTTTTTTTTTTTTTTTTTTTTTTTTTTTTTTTTTTTTTTTTTTTTTTTTTTTTTTTTTTTTTTTTTTTTTTTTTTTTTTTTTTTTTTTTTTTTTTTTTTTTTTTTTTTTTTTTTTTTTTTTTTTTTTTTTTTTTTTTTTTTTTTTTTTTTTTTTTTTTTTTTTTTTTTTTTTTTTTTTTTTTTTTTTTTTTTTTTTTTTTTTTTTTTTTTTTTTTTTTTTTTTTTTTTTTTTTTTTTTTTTTTTTTTTTTTTTTTTTTTTTTTTTTTTTTTTTTTTTTTTTTTTTTTTTTTTTTTTTTTTTTTTTTTTTTTTTTTTTTTTTTTTTTTTTTTTTTTTTTTTTTTTTTTTTTTTTTTTTTTTTTTTTTTTTTTTTTTTTTTTTTTTTTTTTTTTTTTTTTTTTTTTTTTTTTTTTTTTTTTTTTTTTTTTTTTTTTTTTTTTTTTTTTTTTTTTTTTTTTTTTTTTTTTTTTTTTTTTTTTTTTTTTTTTTTTTTTTTTTTTTTTTTTTTTTTTTTTTTTTTTTTTTTTTTTTTTTTTTTTTTTTTTTTTTTTTTTTTTTTTTTTTTTTTTTTTTTTTTTTTTTTTTTTTTTTTTTTTTTTTTTTTTTTTTTTTTTTTTTTTTTTTTTTTTTTTTTTTTTTTTTTTTTTTTTTTTTTTTTTTTTTTTTTTTTTTTTTTTTTTTTTTTTTTTTTTTTTTTTTTTTTTTTTTTTTTTTTTTTTTTTTTTTTTTTTTTTTTTTTTTTTTTTTTTTTTTTTTTTTTTTTTTTTTTTTTTTTTTTTTTTTTTTTTTTTTTTTTTTTTTTTTTTTTTTTTTTTTTTTTTTTTTTTTTTTTTTTTTTTTTTTTTTTTTTTTTTTTTTTTTTTTTTTTTTTTTTTTTTTTTTTTTTTTTTTTTTTTTTTTTTTTTTTTTTTTTTTTTTTTTTTTTTTTTTTTTTTTTTTTTTTTTTTTTTTTTTTTTTTTTTTTTTTTTTTTTTTTTTTTTTTTTTTTTTTTTTTTTTTTTTTTTTTTTTTTTTTTTTTTTTTTTTTTTTTTTTTTTTTTTTTTTTTTTTTTTTTTTTTTTTTTTTTTTTTTTTTTTTTTTTTTTTTTTTTTTTTTTTTTTTTTTTTTTTTTTTTTTTTTTTTTTTTTTTTTTTTTTTTTTTTTTTTTTTTTTTTTTTTTTTTTTTTTTTTTTTTTTTTTTTTTTTTTTTTTTTTTTTTTTTTTTTTTTTTTTTTTTTTTTTTTTTTTTTTTTTTTTTTTTTTTTTTTTGATTGAAGGATTAAGGAAGACAACATAAGCAATGTACAAATGGTAAGAGCTTTAGCAGAGAACGCAATAACAACATAATCACTAAATGATAAATGGGCATTTCTTTTAGATACTAGTTAGTAGCATGAAACTTAGTGAAATGTTCATTTGAAAACTAAATTTTCTGCGAAAACTAGAAAACTGGCCAAAACACACTGTGATCTGAATTTAACACAATGTGTTTTAATTGTGTTTTATAAAAACACAATGTGTTTTTATTGTGTAATCTAAAAACACATTGTGTTAAGTTTTAAATCACAATGTGTTTTTATAGTGTAATCTAAAAACACATTGTGTTAAGTTTTAAATCACAATGTGTTTTTTAAAAACACAATGTGTTTTTTAAAAACACAATGTGTTTTTTAAAAACACATTAAAAACACATTAAAAACACATTAAAAACACATTGTGTTAAAAGATCACATTAAAAACACATTAAAAACACATTAAAAACACATTAAAAACACATTAAAAACACATTAAAAACACATTAAAAACACATTAAAAACACATTAAAAACACATTAAAAACACATTAAAAACACATTAAAAACACATTAAAAACACATTAAAAACACATTAAAAACACATTAAAAACACATTAAAAACACATTAAAAACACATTAAAAACACATTAAAAACACATTAAAAACACATTAAAAACACATTAAAAACACATTAAAAACACATTAAAAACACATTAAAAACACATTAAAAACACATTAAAAACACATTAAAAACACATTAAAAACACATTAAAAACACATTAAAAACACATTAAAAACACATTAAAAACACATTAAAAACACATTAAAAACACATTAAAAACACATTAAAAACACATTAAAAACACATTAAAAACACATTAAAAACACATTAAAAACACATTAAAAACACATTAAAAACACATTAAAAACACATTAAAAACACATTAAAAACACATTAAAAACACATTAAAAACACATTAAAAACACATTAAAAACACATTAAAAACACATTAAAAACACATTAAAAACACATTAAAAACACATTAAAAACACATTAAAAACACATTAAAAACACATTAAAAACACATTAAAAACACATTAAAAACACATTAAAAACACATTAAAAACACATTAAAAACACATTAAAAACACATTAAAAACACATTAAAAACACATTAAAAACACATTAAAAACACATTAAAAACACATTAAAAACACATTAAAAACACATTAAAAACACATTAAAAACACATTAAAAACACATTAAAAACACATTAAAAACACATTAAAAACACATTAAAAACACATTAAAAACACATTAAAAACACATTAAAAACACATTAAAAACACATTAAAAACACATTAAAAACACATTAAAAACACATTAAAAACACATTAAAAACACATTAAAAACACATTAAAAACACATTAAAAACACATTAAAAACACATTAAAAACACATTAAAAACACATTAAAAACACATTAAAAACACATTAAAAACACATTAAAAACACATTAAAAACACATTAAAAACACATTAAAAACACATTAAAAACACATTAAAAACACATTAAAAACACATTAAAAACACATTAAAAACACATTAAAAACACATTAAAAACACATTAAAAACACATTAAAAACACATTAAAAACACATTAAAAACACATTAAAAACACATTAAAAACACATTAAAAACACATTAAAAACACATTAAAAACACATTAAAAACACATTAAAAACACATTAAAAACACATTAAAAACACATTAAAAACACATTAAAAACACATTAAAAACACATTAAAAACACATTAAAAACACATTAAAAACACATTAAAAACACATTAAAAACACATTAAAAACACATTAAAAACACATTAAAAACACATTAAAAACACATTAAAAACACATTAAAAACACATTAAAAACACATTAAAAACACATTAAAAACACATGAGATCTCCACAGATAGCATGGAGATCGACCTTGAGGACGCGTGTGCCTAGCTGACGAGCCTTGCTTATGATGATTGATGTTGTTGATATTGGATGGCCATTATTGTTATTGATTATGCAACGAAGTTTATTGAATGGATTATGCGAGCTTATGTGACAAGTATAATTATAAAGTTTGGAAAGTATATGTATTGAACTTTAGTCTCGTATATATAAAACCTATGTGCTCACCAACTACGTCTCGTAGTTGACAGTTTACTTGCATGCTTTTCGGGTTAGTCTCAAAAACATAAGCTAGTTTGCGTGCCACGAAGACCATTGTGCCTCACGAATTCAAGCTTTTGTGTTTGTGCTAATGTCGATTACTCGACTCATTTGGTTATGTATATCTAATTAAATCGTACTTAGATATATGTAATGTGTTTTTCAACTTTGTTCCTTGAACGATGTAACCAAACTAACCTATGATATTTAAAATTTATGAAATATATTCTATATTCCTATGCTTTGTGTGAAAATAACAACCAACTCCAGAATAATCTAATCAAAGATTAGATTTAGAACAAGATAATAGTCGAATGATTATTATTATTAAGAAGAGTTTATAGTTTTTATTACACTCTGAAATAATCATCAAAATGATGATTATATTTATGAAAGAAATATATATATATCAATGTGATATATATATATATAGAGATATATATATATATAATATATGAGAGAAAATAGATAATAGATATATATATATATATATATATATATATATATATATATATATATATATATATATATATATATATATATATATATATATATATATATATATATATATATATATATATATATATATATATATATATATATATATATATATATATATATATATATATATATATATATATATATATATATATATATATATATATATATATATATATATATATATATATATATATATATATATATATATATATATATATATATATATATATATATATATATATATATATATATATATATATATATATATATATATATATATATATATATATATATATATATATATATATATATATATATATATATATATATCTTTCACACTTGAACAACTTTAGTCCCTTGATATCAAACCTTTAATGCCTCTAATCCTTATCTACATTAAAAACATAAATACAATAAGAAATATAAAATGGTTTTGTACTTCTTAACATCCCCCCTCAAAACCATTCACTTGAACATGTCAATAAGCCCAAGTTTTGAACATAAGAATGAATGTTGCTTTGAACCTAAACCTTTTGTCAAAATATCAGCTACATTAAGTTCAGACTGAATCTTATTAGTTTTAATGACCCCTGCACAAATTTTTTCTCTAACAAAGAAAAGATCAATTTCAAAGTGCTTTGTTCTCTCATGAAAAACAGGATTTGCAGCAATTTGCAAAGCAGCTTTGCTATCACAGAATAAACTAACAGGAATTTCAGTCTTAATGCCAATGTCATTTAATAGGTTCAAAAGCCATATACTTTCACAAGTCACACTTGCCAAAGCCCTATATTCTGCTTCTGCAGAGGACTTGGCAATTGTGTTTTGTTTCTTACTCTTCCAGGACACTAAAGTGTTTCCCAAAAATAAAGCAAAACCAGTAATTGACTTTCTTGTAGTCAAACATCTAGCCCAGTCAGAGTCAACAAACCCAGTCAAGTTTAAACAATCAGACTTTTGAATATATAAGCCTTTACCTGGAGCCTGCTTCAAATACCTTAAAACTCTCAAGCCAACATTCAAATGATCTTGAGTAGGAGAATGCATGTATTGAGATAAACATTGAACTGCATAGCTAATATCAGGCCTTGTTAAAGTTAAATAGATTAACTTTCCCACTAACTTTTGATACACTGTAATGTTGTCAAGTTTGTTAGGTCCAGATTTAGTCCAGATTTACTGGACTCGCTCCAGACTCGACTACTGGAGCTTTACTGAAGATCTGTCCAGAAACGTGTTCTACTGGACCTACTCCAGACTTGGAATCTGGAGTCCCTCTGAAGATTTGTCCAGAAATAATGGAAGATCAGTGAGCAAAATACTTGTATAGGAAATCTGGAGTATTCTCCAGATGAGCTCACTGGACTTCACCCCAGTCCAGATCAACTCTACTGAAGACATTCTGACTGAAGTCAAAGACTGAAGTCTGAAGAAAGAAGACTGACAAATGGCGGAGTCCACTGGAAAGTCTTACCAGATCTGTACACTGGAGGATTGTCAGTGTTCTAGATCCTACAAGTCTGAACACTGATATCAAGGATTGACTTTTCCCTTTACACACTTTCCAAAGAACAATCCACTTGTTCTTTACCAAAGTATACGTGTGTAAAGGTGGTTGGATAAAAGGATACACTTGCATTTGATGTGACTTTATCCTTATTCCTTATCCAATACATTTAATGTTCTTGTCGGATCATTAAATGTATGCAACCATATTTGTACGGCACAAAATTCACTGGTGAATTTTGTTGCCTATAAATACAAAGTCATTTCCTTGACATAAATACTTTTAAGCATTCATTTTGCATTGAAGTGAATTTGTCCAAATACTCTCGATCTTAAACTGGGATACTTCACAACTTTAAGTATCTCGATCCTAAAGAGTTATTTGACAAATATAGATCATTTGTAACTCATAGGTTGTTAGGATACATACTTAATTGTATTATCTTGATTCCGCAACAACCTTGTGTTTTATTTAACATCATAAATAAAATACCCATGAAAAATACATAATGTTCCACTTTATTTGTTTATTGCTTTAAGTCTTGTATTACTTTATTTATACACTTGCATTTGATGTGACTTTATCCTTATTCCTTATCCAATACATTTAATGTTCTTGTCGGATCATTAAATGTATGCAACCATATTTGTACGGCACAAAATTCACTGGTGAATTTTGTTGCCTATAAATACAAAGTCATTTCCTTGACATAAATACTTTTAAGCATTCATTTTGCATTGAAGTGAATTTGTCCAAATACTCTCGATCTTAAACTGGGATACTTCACAACTTTAAGTATCTCGATCCTAAAGAGTTATTTGACAAATATAGATCATTTGTAAAAAAAAAAAAAAAAAAAAAAAAAAAAAAAAAAAAAAAAAAAAAAAAAAAAAAAAAAAAAAAAAAAAAAAAAAAAAAAAAAAAAAAAAAAAAAAAAAAAAAAAAAAAAAAAAAAAAAAAAAAAAAAAAAAAAAAAAAAAAAAAAAAAAAAAAAAAAAAAAAAAAAAAAAAAAAAAAAAAAAAAAAAAAAAAAAAAAAAAAAAAAAAAAAAAAAAAAAAAAAAAAAAAAAAAAAAAAAAAAAAAAAAAAAAAAAAAAAAAAAAAAAAAAAAAAAAAAAAAAAAAAAAAAAAAAAAAAAAAAAAAAAAAAAAAAAAAAAAAAAAAAAAAAAAAAAAAAAAAAAAAAAAAAAAAAAAAAAAAAAAAAAAAAAAAAAAAAAAAAAAAAAAAAAAAAAAAAAAAAAAAAAAAAAAAAAAAAAAAAAAAAAAAAAAAAAAAAAAAAAAAAAAAAAAAAAAAAAAAAAAAAAAAAAAAAAAAAAAAAAAAAAAAAAAAAAAAAAAAAAAAAAAAAAAAAAAAAAAAAAAAAAAAAAAAAAAAAAAAAAAAAAAAAAAAAAAAAAAAAAAAAAAAAAAAAAAAAAAAAAAAAAAAAAAAAAAAAAAAAAAAAAAAAAAAAAAAAAAAAAAAAAAAAAAAAAAAAAAAAAAAAAAAAAAAAAAAAAAAAAAAAAAAAAAAAAAAAAAAAAAAAAAAAAAAAAAAAAAAAAAAAAAAAAAAAAAAAAAAAAAAAAAAAAAAAAAAAAAAAAAAAAAAAAAAAAAAAAAAAAAAAAAAAAAAAAAAAAAAAAAAAAAAAAAAAAAAAAAAAAAAAAAAAAAAAAAAAAAAAAAAAAAAAAAAAAAAAAAAAAAAAAAAAAAAAAAAAAAAAAAAAAAAAAAAAAAAAAAAAAAAAAAAAAAAAAAAAAAAAAAAAAAAAAAAAAAAAAAAAAAAAAAAAAAAAAAAAAAAAAAAAAAAAAAAAAAAAAAAAAAAAAAAAAAAAAAAAAAAAAAAAAAAAAAAAAAAAAAAAATTGGTACGTGGAAGGCTAGGATGGTTTTGCATGTCACTGGTATTGAGAGGAACATGATGAAAATTTTAAACGAAGGTCCTTATGTACCAACATCACCTCTCAATCCCCTTCTTGATCCTTCTGGATCTAGAAGAGGAAGGGAAAAGAGGGAGAAACATTGGTCTGAAGAGGAGAGGAGATTGGTGAATCTAGACACCCTTCTCAAAAACATGATCCTCGGGGCCGTTCCAGAAACCCTAATTCCCACACTAGTTCTTTTTCCTAGTGCTAAAACCATGTGGGATGAACTTTTAAACCAACATAAAGGAGGAGATAACACCATTGTCACCAGAAAGGTCTCCTTAAACAAGAGGTATGAGTCATTTTTTGCTCAACCTAACGAGTCTCTCACTGGTACTTACACCAGATTTATGAGTATCATAAACCAATTGAGAGGTCTTGGGGTTGAGAAGGACATGGATATACTTCTGGAGAAATTTTGTGATATTCTACCCACCAAATGGTCTCACATGATCCTGGTCTTACGACAAGGTAAAACTCTGCACACACACACTCTCTCAACTCTATATGGAGCTTTCAAGTACACTGAAGAAAATCAAGCTCAGAGAGTGGTGGCAGAACAAGATGCTTTTAACCATGCCTCCAGTAGTCCTAATGTGGTTAGTCATACTGAACCACATAGTACAGCACTGATATCTTTTGAGAATGTATTTTCTATGAAGAAGATGGTGTCTGAACTCATGGATTCTGGAGAGTCCAGTCAAATCTCTCCAGACTGTTGTGATGAAACTGAAGATGATGACTTATTGCAATGATTGCTAAAACGTTTAACCGTTTCAAAGCAAGAGCAAATAGGCCATCTGGACAATTTGCATCCAGTTCTTCCACTGATAAGACCATTTGACATGCTTTAAGTGTGGCAAAAAGGGTCATTTCATGAAAGAGTGCAGGTCCAACCAGTTTGTATCCAAGCCTGGTCCATTCTCTTCAATAATAAGCCTGATGATAGCTATAAATTGAAATATAAAAAGCTTAAGGCCCAGATTGCTCTCATGGCACAACAAATTGAAAACAATAACAAATGCATGATTGCAACAACTGAAGAAAAGTGGGTTCCTTCTGATGAATCATCTGTTGATGAAGAAGAAGAAAGAGATTGCTGTTACATGGCTCTGGCAGACGATGAGCACCTGGTGAAGGAAGATGTCACATCTGGACGATGGGTAGACATTGTTATTAAGAAGGTTAGTGATTATGATTGTGCAACTGACCATGAACTAAAACTGGACATAGCTGAAGCTCTTAACTCTGATTTGATTTTTGTAGAAACTGTTAGATCTGATTGTGTAAATGGTCTAGAAACAGATTCTTTTGAAATAACTGCTTTAAAATCAAAGTTAAAAGAACTTCAAGACATTGAACTGGCATTTCAAGCCCAGGTTCTGGTAACTGACCAATTGATTCAAGAAAAACAAGATCTTGAGATCATTTTAGAGAAAGAAAAACTGGTATAAATCATGGCTAGAAACCAAAAAGCCATATGATGCTGTATTAAAACAATTTCCTGCTCAAAAACGTGCATATTTAGATGGAAATACTCATATAGCATCATTAATACCAGTAATCGATCGATTACCAGAGGAGTTTCAGGCCCACCACTATTTATGATGAGCCTGTAACTCCCAAGGCCAATTTTTACCCAGTTCAATCTCCAGAGGTTAAGACTGGAGAGCTCCAGATGACTGCTCCAGTTAAGGAGGTCCATCGGAATAGACCTTTGCCTCAGACCAATCCCTTACCAAAGCCTAGGACTGGAAAGGCTAAGGTATCATCTGAAGAAAATATTTTGTCTAGGTTAGAGAGCCAGATTCAAATTCTGACTCGTCAATCACAAAGTTTTAATGCAAGATTAAACTTTATTGAGGGTACTTCATCTGGCCCTAGACAAAATACAAAACCTTTTGCTAATAAAGACAAATTTATTTCTCTAGTTGAGAAAATGAAAAAGGTTTCAAAATCATCAACCCCAGTGGTCTTTTCAACTAAGACCACTGTTGAAGAAAGTAAACTGAACCAGATTGCACCAGGGACCTATAAGGGAGGGTCCAGTGAACCCATCAGTCGATGGGTTCCCAAATCTAACTGATCAATATCTGGTGTATGTGTAGGGCGATCGAAAGAAATATATATGGTATCTTGACAGATATATATATATATATATATATATATATATATATATATATATATATAGATTTTAGGTAAAATAAAACAAGTATTAAAATAAAACAAATATATATATATATATATATATATATATATATATATATATATATATATATATATATATATATATATATATATATATATATATATATATATATATATATATATATATATATATATATATATATATATATATATATATATATATATATATATATATAATATTATATATGGATAAGGATGTACTCTTCCCACTGACCTCATGAAAGTGGTCATTAGATATCCCTCTTCAAAATAAGTTTGGGATAGATTGGTTAGCATGCATGAAGGCTCTGCTGCTACCATTGCCACTAAAAAGATAGACTTAAAAAGAGCCTATGAAAATTTCTTTTCCCTCCCCAACGAAGGTCTAAACGGTTCATATACCCGATTTAAAGGGTTGCTGAACGACATGACCACTGTTGGTATCTCTCATGATGATTTTGAGGTATGCCACAATTTCTTGATAGTTTACCTATCAAGTGGCAAGGTCTGAGACAAATCCTCAGAACCACTGAGCGACTCAATGGGCTAAACCTTGAGTCTCTCTTTGGCATGCTCCAGTTCGAAGAAAGAGCTCTTGCTCAAAATCTAAGAGCTGCCGCTGATGCACAGCATCGTGCGGGTCCCTCTTCTTCTTCTGTTTCCTCTTCTTCTCATTGTGCTCTCGACCCCTTGGCCCTTATCTCTGCTGAGCCCAGTAATCTTAATACTGGTGCCAGCTCTTCTATTCTTCCACAACCTATTCAATCTCTTGTTGATGATCTTGATGCTGAAGAGAAACAAGAGATGTTCAGTGACTTTATGGATTTTGCCTTAGTCGCTGGTAAAAGGTACTCCCGGAAATGGAACAACCGTAGGTCGGTTGCTCCATATAAGCCTCCTGTTGACAAAGCTCAAGAGGAGTGCTGGAGATGTGGTAGAAAAGGCCACTACCAAAAGGAGTGCAGAGTTGCCCTACCAACTCCTGCTGCTCCTAAAACTAACCCTTCCAAACCTGCTGATGAGTACAGGAATATATACTATCAGCTGAAGGCCAAGGTTGCTGAAATGGAAGAGGCCAAAACACCAGCAAAAGGGCTGGTAGCTGAAGAGCATGACTGGGCTGAATCAGACGATTCAGACAGTGAAGAATATGTTGACGCCATGTGCCTTATGGCGCTCGCTGATGGAGATGCTTTGACAAGAGATCAAGTCTCCTCAAGTCAGTAGGTGAACGTCACCATTAAAAAGGTTTGTGCTCACTCCTCTGCTTCTGAAGAAGATAAACCAAAAATCTTCGAATCTCTTCTTTGTGACTTTCAGTTCGTTGAATCTATACGAGCTGATGTCCAATCAAAGCTTGACTGTATTTCCTTGGAGTTAAGCGAAAAATCTGATAGACTCAATGAGCTGAGGAATGTTCATGTTGAACTCCAATCTCATGAGTTGCTGGCACAAAAGGTTCAACTTGAGAATGAAAAACTCAAGCTTGAAGTTGCCAACCTTAAGAAGATTGTGACCTCCTGGTCAAAAGCTTCCAGGTTTCACCACCAATGCTAAACGAACAAGTCCCTGCCTAAGTACAGGCAGTAATAGGCGGTGACTTTAATGCCGCTGCCTCTCTCGCTGACTTGTTTAATGATGAGGTAAAGCCTGAAATTTCTATTCCTCCATCCGCTGTCATCTCTCCTGAAGAGATGAAGAAATGGTATTTTGTTAAGGGTCTTAACAATTACCACAATGAAATGGAAGCTGGTACTACCACTTCTACTACCAGCGACCCATCTAATGGTGCTGGCTTCTCAGTAAGCACTAGCAACCCCTATCCTCATCTTCCCATTGTTGGCATGATGCCAAACGAAGGAAGAGTTCAATACTCTTCTGGGGAATCTTATGAAGGGGATATTGGTAGTGATGGTTTTAAACCCATCGCTCCTCAGCAATTCACCATCAGACCTTCTGAACCCTTCAGAAGAAGTAAGGTTGCTGTTCCCTATGACTATAGCACGCCTCAGCGAGCTAATCATATCAGTCAGCAGCCTCAACCTATTGCTCAACCCTCTTCTCCTTCATCTTCTCAGCAAGCTCCTACCCTTGCTGACTGCAATACTGTGCAGGATGATCGTGTCATGCAGAGACGCATCAGGTTTGGTGACGCTAGACTTCAGCAAGCTGGACCATCTAAGGTCCGACCTGCTGATAGACAAGTCCACCAGCATGTATCACAATCGATGCCTACTCCTATTTTGAGGCATAAAACTCCTCAAAAAGTGAGAATATCTAATACCCAAAATAGGTCTGTTACTCCTCAAAGAGGATACTTGCCCCATCAGCAAGTAAGACCTATCACTCCTCAAAGAAGACACTTGCCTCATCAGCAAGTAAGACCTATCACTCCTCAAGGAGGACACTTGCCTCATCAGCAAGTGAGATCTACTACCCCAAATAGGCAATACTTACCTCATAGGAAAATGAGGTCTGTAACACCTATTCAGCAACCGAGATCGATCACTCCCAAAAGAGTGCATCCATCTCAGCAGGGTCCTTCTTCTTCCTCTCACCCTGCTGTCCATCAAGCATGGAGTGTAGTCAAGGGATCAAAAAATCCCTCTACCTCTCAATCAGAGGACCCAAAAGGAAAGTCCATTCTGGGTCCTGCTCCTAATCTGGCCCTAGACAAAATACAAAACCTTTTGCTAAGAAAGACAAATTTATTTCTCCAGTTGAGAAAATGAAAAAGGTTTCAAAATCATCAACCCCAGTGGTCTTTTCAACTAAGACCACTGTTGAAGAAAGTAAACTGAACCAGATTGCACCAGGGACCTATAAGGGAGGGTCCAGTGAACCCATCAGTCGATGGGTTCCCAAATCTAACTGATCAATATCTGGTGTATGTGTAGGGCGATCGAAAGAATATATCTGGTATCTTGACAGTGCAGCTGGCAGGACGATGACCGATGTAAGACCCTACTGGAGGAGTTCACCATTTCTGATGGACCCTCCATTACTTTTGGAAATGATGGTTGTGGAAAGACTGAGGGATACGGTATTCTGAACAATGGACAAGTCAAGTTCAGACGTGTTTCATTTGTGAATGGTTTGAAATATAACTTGATCAGTGTAAGCAACTGTGTGATGATGGCTATCAAGTTCTATTCAATATTGCTCAGTATCGTATTCAACAAGGACTGGAAGGTAGTGTTGATTGCTCCAAGAAAAGGGAATGTGTACGTGATGGATATGGAAAGCTCTCCTTCAGAGCAGTGTTTCTATACTCAAGTTGATGAAGACACAAACTGGTTATGGCATAAAAGGTTATCCCATTTAAATTTCAAGAATATTAATAAGTTGTCCAGAAAACAACTTGCAGATGGGATACCTTCAGTTTCCTTCAAAAAGGAAAGGCCATGTCCAGGATGTGAGATGGGTAAGCAAAAACGTACCAGTTTCAAGACCAGACAGAATTTCAGCATTTCTGAACATCTTCATATGCTTCATATGGACCTCTTTGGTCCAGTGAACGTTCAGACTCGTGCTGGTAAAAGATACACCCTGGTGATCGTAGATGAATTCTCCAGATTTTGTTGGGTGATCTTTCTAAAGTCTAAAAGTGAAGCTGCTGCTGAAATCATCAGTCTTATCAAGCAAATTGAGCTCAAGTACAGTCGAAAAGTGTGTCAGTTAAGAAGTGACAATGGAACAGAATTCCAGAATACAACTCTGGAGTCATTCTGTACTGACACTGGCATCTCCCAGAATTTCTCATCAGCCCGCTCTCCAGAACAAAATGGAGTGGTGGAAAGGAAGAATCGAACGCTGATAGAAGCTGCCAGGAGTATGCTTGCTGAAACTGGACTGTCTACCAGTTTCTGGGCGGAAGCAATTGCAACTGCTTGCCACACCCAGAATCGAGCAGTGTACATCAAAAGACACAAAAAGACAGCCTATGAAGTCTTAAGAAATAGAAAACCAAATATTGGTTATTTTCACGTTTTTGGATGTCCAGTTTACATCCTGAACGACTCCAGTCAGCTAGGAAAATTTGATGCCAAAGCTGATGAAGGGTATTTCTTAGGCTATTCAGCCATTCGCAAGGCCTTCAGAGTCTACAACAAGAGACTGGAGAAGGTCCATGAGTCAATTCATGTCACATTTGATGAATCAAATGCTGCAATCAACAAGAAGCCAGCCCTTGACACTCCCCCAGTAACTCCAATTGTCTTTTGTAAATCTGATCCTATAAACGACAAAAATAAGGATTCAGAAGACACAGTTTCCAGTCATCCAGATCTGGAACCTGTTCAGAAAAAGAAACTCTCCAGTAGTACTCATTCTATCCCTCTATTATTTTCAAACTACCCTCTGAAATTAATATTGGTTCAGATGTGCGTACTACTCCCCCAGTATCAGTGTCAGTTGAAAATAGACCAGAAATGTCTTCTTATGAAGAATTTCAAACTGAACCAGTACTTCAGGAAATGCCTTCAAATGAAGAATTTCATGATGCAAATCGTGATTTAAATGATTCAGATGAAGATACTGAAGTAGTCTGGCAAGATCCTCCTCCAGAAGCAACTCCAGAGGAGACTCAACTGAATTCTTGCACTGATATTGTTGTCTGTAACAATCCTGGTCAGTACTCCAGATGGACAAAAGCTCATCCTATTGATCAGATCATAGGTGACTCCAGTAGAGGAGTTCAGACCATAAGAGCCTCCAGTAATCAATGCTTATACGTTAGTTTTCTATCTTTGATGGAACCAAAGAAGATTGATGAGGCTATGGAAGATCCAAGCTGGGTGACTGCTATGCAAGAATAGCTTCACCAGTTTGAAAGGAACAAGGTCTGGTATCTGGTTCCTTTCCCAGTTGGAAAGAAAGAACCAATTGGAACAAGATGGGTCTTCAGAAACAAAGTAGATGAAGATGGACACGTAATCAGAAACAAGGCCAGACTGGTAGCACAAGGCTACTGCCAGTCAGATGTCGACTTTGATGAATCATTTGCTCCAGTGG
>CM067172.1:64735070-64754954 GCA_034093135.1 Erigeron breviscapus | reverse complement strand
GAATAGTACCGTATCAATGAATAGTAACCGTATTCAAAAATCGTATTTATGAATAGTGACTGGAACATACAGTGAGCCTCTACGAAACACAATAATGTCCAACAACAAGATTACACAAGCGCAACGCATGAAATGAGAAATGCATAAATGATATGAGTATCAATGCAAATGCCGGAATGCATGAATAAGCCAATATGCCTATCCTATGCGTGAGCTCAAGTCACCAATGCAACGATACCCTTCTGTCATCGCAATGAACAAGGCTGTATCTCAAAATCATCGAGATATATATGTCTATATACTCGGAGTCAGGTCTACATCCAAAATGGGTGCATACATCTATGCACCAGGATGTCGGCAATCCCCTGCCGAGGGTCATCAACAATGTATGCAATGCTTACAATCGAATGTAAATGCATAAATCATGAACCAACAATCAATATTCGTCAAACATAACCCAACAACCAATATACGACCATCATACGCCAACAATCAATAATCAACAACATAAGCCACTAATCACAATTTAAACCGACTATACGTACATATACTTCAGAGGATTCTACTTTCTTCAAGTCCAGATGCTTATATATAGGGTCACCCGCAGCCTTCCCACCACATCTAGAACCCAATGAAGGCATAACCGACTTCCATGTATGTACGTCTATCCTAATATAAAAGTAATACTTAACTAAAACATAACCCAAGTCAATTAAACGAAACGAACTATCCCATCAATCCAACAATCAAGTCAACCAATTAATAAATCGATAAATGCAAGTAAACACGCCAGGTTTACACTTTTCAGCCCGAATCTCAAGCGAGTAGGGAGATACGAAACTCACCTTGCCCGGCAAAGAAGCTAGAATAAGATTACAAACGAGTAATAGGGTCCACACGTCCACAACCTATAATTATACATCATAATACCATAATGTCAACTCTACAATCATAAACAAGTTGGTTATCACAATTAGGTCGAGTCACAAACCCTAAATGCCTTTACAATTTAAACGAGTAGGAACAAGACGCATTCGACTCGACCTTATTAGAAATGAGAGGAGATTCATGCAAAAAGAGTGTTACCACAAGAAAATAGACTCTCTTACGATTCCAACGATAGGTCATACGACTTATTTGGACTTACGGATCAAAAGTTATTAATGTTTAAAAATCGACGCGCAACATTTCCCAGAAACTAACCACTGCGCCGCAGTGAGCCTTTGCCAAGCTCACTGCGCCGCAGTGAGCTAACCCAAACTTGACCAGGCCCTAGCCACTGCGCCGCAGTGGGCTAGCCTAAGCCACTGCGCCGCAGTGGCCCCATACTGGACCAGAAGAGCAGCAGCACCAGCATATGCAGAAAACAAGACCAAAACCCTTAAAAAACTCGACCCAAACCAACCCAAATCGATTTGTAGGAACTTGTAACTTAATGTGAAGCATAAATAAACACCATTAACCATAAATAAACATAACCCAATCCACAAATTCGACCCAAAACATCAAAATCATAACAAATCGTTCCAACCCTAATCGAAACCCTAGTTTGACCTAAATCGTCTTTTGACTCGATTCAAGACTTGCAATTGTTCAAGATGACTAGAAATGCAATAACAAACATAAGTAGGTGTAAATGGGATGAATTTGACTTACCAAAACGTCTCCTTGAGCTCAAACCCAAATTTGACCTAATTGGGTAAAAATGCTAGAACTTGGCTTTGATTCTTTGATAAGACGAAAGTGAGATGAAAGTGACTATGATTTCTATGTTATAATCGATCCAACACTAATTTGATGCAAGAAATGGTGAAGAAGATTGAAATGGGTCTTGCTTTGCTTTTGAGAGAAAGAGAGAAAGAGATAGGTAGATAGATAAGAAGTGAGGGGGAGGGGGGGGGGGGGGGGGGGGGGGGGGGGGGATAAGAAGTGAGAGGGGGGGAGGGGGGGGGGGAATGGGTCATGGGTGGCTGGTGGGTCTTGGACTACCCACGGGCCGACCCGTTTCTCCCACAAGCCATAAAACAATCGGTTGCACAACTAAATGCCAACAAACTAAATAACGACTCGACTAACACACATTGTCATTTAATTCACCAAACGACCCACTTATTTCATTAAACAAGATTGTTAGTCAAATTACACATAAAGTCAATGGGTCAAAATTCACGGATGTTACATTATTCCCCCGTTGAAAGAATTTCGTCCCGAAATTCAACAAAACCCTAATTATCAAATAAATGCGGATACTTAGACTTCATGTGATCCTCTCGCTCCCAAGTGAACTCGGCTCCACGTCTAGCATTCCATCTAACCTTAACAATCGTATAGCGTTTGTTCTTGAGTTTCTTCTCTTGACGATCCAAGATCTCCACCGGCTCTTCAACAAAGTTCAAATTCGAATCAACCCTAATTTCATCCATAGGCACATGATGTGTAGGATCCGCCAAACACTTGCGCAAGTTACAAATATGAAACACATCATGCACACCGTTAAGATCTTGAGGCAATTCTAGCCGATAAGCAACTTTTCCAACCCGTTCAAGAATCTTGAAAGGACCAATATACCTTGGTGCAAGTTTTCCCCGCTTCACAAAACGTACGACTCCCTTCCAAGGTGACACTTTCAAAAGTACTAAATCACCAACTTCAAACTCCAACGGTCTCCGCCTCACATCAGCATACTTCTTTTGACGTTCACGGGCCAATTGCAACTTCTCCTTAATTTGGGATATTACCTTAGTCGTTTCAATCACAATTTCTGGCCCGATAAGTTGACTCTCTCCAATTTCCGCCCAAGCTAGAGGAGAATGACATATCCTACCATATAATGCTCTAAAGGGCGCCATTTGAATGGTAGCATGATAACTATTGTTGTAGGAAAATTCGACTAGAGGCAAATGGTCTTCCCAATTTCCACCAAAATCAATTGCACACGCCCTCAACATGTCTTCAAGTGTTTGGATGGTTCTCTCGGTTTGCCCATCCGTTTGGGGGTGAAACGCCGTACTCATGTCAAGTCGAGTACCCATGGCTTTTTGAAAGGCTTCCCAAAATTTTGATTTGAAACGGGCATCTCTATCAGAAATGATAGAAATTGGCACTCCATGTTTAGATATTACTTCCTTGATGTATAAACGAGCCAAAGTGTCAAATTTATCGGTTTCGCGAATGGCTAAAAAGTGAGCCGACTTCGTTAACCGATCTACTATCACCCAAATCGTGTCACGACCGCTTCTTGTCTTCGGTAGCTTAGTAATGAAGTCCATTGAGATATGTTCCCACTTCCATTCGGGCATCACCGGTTGTACCAACAAACCGGGTGGCTTCTTGTGATCGGCTTTGACTTGTAAGCAAGTAAGACACTCACTCACATACCTAGCCACATCACGCTTCATGCCCGGCCACCAATACAAATCTTTCAAGTCAAAGTACATCTTATCCGACCCGGGATGGACCGAATAAGGCGATAGGTGAGCTTCATTCATGATAAGTGTTCTTAAGTCGCCGAAAATAGGAACCCAAAGTCTTTCAACCATGTATAGCCCATTATCATTCTTCCGGTCGAATTGTTGTTCCATACCATCTAGGTTCTCGTTTCCAAAGTTTTCCGGTAGGGTGGCTTGAATTTGGGCTTCAATGATCCGATCACGAATATTCGGCCCTACCGTGAGGCTCATAGCTCTAGCCCGTCTTGGTTTCACTCTCTCCTTTCGGCTCAAGGCATCGGCTACTACATTTGCCTTGCCGGGTGATAACGGATGTCACAATCATAATCACTAAATAGTTCTAACCAACGCCTTTGCCTCATATTCAATTCACTTTGGTTGAAGATGTGTTGGAGGCTTTTGTGATCGGTATAAATCACACATTTGGTGCCATAGAGATAATGCCTCCAACACTTCAAAGCAAACACAACCGCTCCCAATTCCAAATCATGTGTCGGGTAGTTCTTCTCATGCACCTTCAATTGACGAGAGGCATAAGCAATGACCTTACCCCTTTGCATAAGAACACAACCCAACCCTTGCCCCGAAGCATCACAATAAACAACGAAATCTTCAATTCCATCCGGTAGCGTCAAAATAGGAGCATCACACAGCATATCTTTAAGAGTTTGGAAGGCGCTTTCTTGTCTTTCGCCCCATTCAAAATTTCTCTCCTTTTGAGTCAAGAGAGTGAGTGGTTGTGCAATACGGGAGAAATTTTCAATAAATCTTCTATAATAACCCGCCAATCCAAGAAATTGGCGGATCTCGGATGGCGTTTCGGGTCTTCTCCAATTCTTGACCGCTTCAATCTTGCTTGGGTCCACATGAATACCCTCCTTGCTCACCACGTGACCAAGAAAGTGAACCTCTTCCAACCAAAACTCACACTTGGAGAACTTAGCATACAATTTCTCTTTCCTTAGTAGTTCAAGCACTTCACGCAAGTGCTCAACATGCTCCTCCTTCGTCTTCGAGTATACAAGTATGTCATCAATGAACACAATGACAGACTTGTCTAAGTATGGTTGACACACCCGGTTCATCAAGTCCATGAACACCGCCGGTGCATTAGTCAACCCAAAAGGCATTACGGTGAATTCAAAATGACCATACCTTGTGCGAAAAGCCGTTTTGGGGATGTCATCTTCATGTACCCGGAGTTGATGATAACCCGAGCGAAGATCGATTTTTGAGAAGTGCTTAGCTCCTTGAAGTTGATCAAACAAGTCATCAATTCTTGGGAGAGGATATCGGTTCTTCACGGTGAGCTTGTTCAATTCCCGGTAATCAATACACATTCTGAAGGATCCGTCTTTCTTTTTGATGAAGAGAACAGGAGCACCCCAAGGAGATTGACTAGGGCGAATGAAACCCTTCTCTTGGAGTTCCTTGAGTTGAGTTTGTAGCTCCTGCATTTCGGTTAAGGCTAGTCTATATGGAGCTTTTGCTATGGGCGCGGCTTCGGGAATAAGATTGATACGAAAATCAAGTTCACGGGTTGGAGGTAATCCCGGTAAGTCATCCGGAAAAACATCGGGAAAATCACAAACGATAGGAACGGTCTTCAACTCTACCTTTGAGATGGTAGCACTAAAGACTTTAGAATTAGAGGAATCGGAGATTTCGCCTTGAACCCTAAGAATTTTACCGTTAGCCAAAGGTATTTTAACAACTCTCTCGCCACAATCAATGGTTGCATTTACCGCCGTCAACCAATCCATACCCACTATAATATCAAAACTACCAATGTCAAGGGGCATAAGGTCAATGAAGAAGTCGACATCTTCCAAAGTCAAGACACATTCTCGAAGTATTTGACTAATTCTAGTTAGTGACCCGTTTACCATTTCAATGTCAAGCACATAGTTTAGAGCACACGGATGCACATCAATCAAAGGAACAAAGTTAGAAGACACGAGGCTAAAATCGGCCCCGGAATCAAATAGAACGGTGGCATAGAGACCATTAAGGAGAAAAGTACCTGCTACAATGTTAGGATCATTGCGGGCTTCATTTGCATTGGCCGCAAAGCTCGGCCGCGTGGTTGCACTTGGTGGCCTTGTTGTCCCCGGTTTTGATTAGGCCCGACCATTTGTAGTTGATTGGGATGAACGGCTACTTGAACTTGTTGTCCCACCCATCGAGGACAATTATTTCGGTAGTGGTCACGGCTACCACATTCAAAACATTCGCCTCTTCTTTGGTTACCTTGAGGAGGGACGGCCCGAATAGGAGCCGCATTCATTGGGCCGGCTCTTGGAGCTCTACAATTCTTGGATGCGTGCCCAACTTGGTTGCAATTATAGCATGCCCCACATGGAGTAGTGGCGGGATGGTGCCTGTTGCACCTCCCACAGAAAGGATGAGGCCCGGTATAAGGCCTCCTAGCCGGTTCTACCGCCGCCATTACCCTACCCCTATAAGCATTCTTGGGGTCAAACCTTCCCGCTTTCTTTACCCCACTTGACTCCCCTACTTCTTTCCTCTTGTTTGATGAGGACTTACTCAAAACACCACATCTCAATAAATCTTCAGTCACACTCCCGGCTTGGTTGACCGCATTAGCCAAAGAAGTAGGCATGTTGGAGTTTACATAAGATCGGACTTGAGGATTCAAGCCCAATACAAACTTCTGGATGGCCTGTGACTCGGTACCCACCAAGTGAGGAATGAGGGTGGACAACTCTTGAAATCGTCTCACATAGCCCTTGTAATCGGCTCTCTCCATGTTTAGATTTGCGAATTCAATGGTTAAGTTTTGTAGTTCATACGGAGGACAAAACTTTGCTTTTACTTTGTTTTGAAGTCAATCCACTCCAAGTTTTGAGTCCGCCCCAACGTTATTTCCTGGTTCCACCAACTCAAGGCGTCATGCCTAAACATGCCGGATGCATAGGAAATCTGGTCATCATAGGTGCAATGACTCCTTTCAATCACCGCCTCTATCGCCTCGAACCACCTTATACATTCCGTGGGACCCCCTTTCCCATCGAACTCCGGTGCCCCACAACTCTTAAAATCTTTAAATATACACCCTTGGCGGTATCCGCCATATTGATTATTCATGGGCATCCCGATACCAACTCCCACTGGTTCCTCTCCTTCATCTTCTTCGGCATAAGGTTGATCATTTTCATTGTTTACGTTTTCTGGGGCTTCGTTGTTTTGAGGCCCATTGTTTTGCCCAAGACTTGCCGTGACTTGAGCAATGATGGTTGGCATGATGCCGGCGACCGTTTGTGCGATTACCTCGGCCAAGTTTGGCTCAGGAGCTCCACCACGACCCCTACCACGGCCCCTACCTCCTTGCACTTCTGGTTGAGCTTCCGGTTGCGGTTCTTCCTCTTCGGCCCTATAGTTCGTTCCGACTCTCCTTGGTCTCGCCATTTCTATAAAACAAGTGACACGTTGACCCGAGAGTTAGTCTCAAATGCTCACATGTTAGCCACACAAGTAGTCAATGCTCTCATACCGATACCACATACTCATTTCATAACGTTATGCTAAGGCAAGAGTGTTAGAATTATAAGGGATTTCCACATATCATATCATCACGTTGGATTTATTACAATACCTCACCATTAATTTAAGTAATCATGCTCAAAATATCATGCAGTTAAACAACTAACACAAATGATTCAAAGTATAATCCGAATTCGATATGCTTACTAGTTATTGACCTGGTATGTATACAGGGTGTACCAACGGCTAACCCTCCACCTAATCAACTTCCATTAAGCATATCGGTTCCTTATTATACTTTAAGCCACGCGTGCGCAATCCACGATGTCATGAACTTGCTATAACATCGGGTAACCATAAAAGAGTTGATCGGGTTCTTTTAGGGTTGCCACAATATTATACTAAGTTAATGGCATCCTTTCATTTTGCCCTAAATCATCCAATTAGTTCCAACAATTAACAACAACAAACCATACTAACCGTAATCCACATTCATCACATTGAATTCAAGCTATCACACAAGAGGTCTTAACTATGAACTCACACGGGGATTCACATAATTCACATTGCACACGAATTTCCTAACCATGCATGCTATATGAAGAGTTTTAACTTAAGCCGTAGTCTAGGTCAAACCGCCTAATTCTCTACGACCACGCATGGGCCACCATACTGTAACACCCCAAGCCGAGGCTCGGAATATCACGGAAATCACATAGCACCAGGTGGAATTACAATAGAACAAACTAAATGCAATTAAAGATTCGGTGAATCCAATACAAAATGAAGTAAGTAACAAAATACAACGGGAGCAAATAGCCATCAAAGTTAACAAAATAACAACCACAAAGCATCAAAGTTAACAAAATACAACGGGAGCAAATAGCCATCAAAGTTAACAAAATACAACGGGAGCAAATAGCCATCAAAGTTAACAAAATACAACGGGAGCAAATAGCCATCAAAGTTAACAAAATACAACGGAGCAAATGCCATCAAAGTATAACAAAATACAACGGAGCAAATAGCCATCAAAGTTAACAAAATACAACGGGAGCAAATAGCCATCAAAGTTAACAAAATACAACGGGAGCAAATAGCCATCAAAGTTAACAAAATACAACGGGAGCAAATAGCCATCAAAGTTAACAAAATACAACGGAGCAAATGCCATCAAAGTATAACAAAATACAACGGAGCAAATAGCCATCAAAGTTAACAAAATACAACGGGAGCAAATAGCCATCAAAGTTAACAAAATACAACGGGAGCAAATAGCCATCAAAGTTAACAAAATACAACGGGAGCAAATAGCCATCAAAGTTAACAAAATACAACGGAGCAAATGCCATCAAAGTATAACAAAATACAACGGAGCAAATAGCCATCAAAGTTAACAATACAAAACGAAGTAAGTAACAAAATACAACGGGAGCAAATAGCCATCAAAGTTAACAAAATAACAACCAAAGATGGCAAACGATCCTAAGTATAATGCAAAAGGCAGGCCAATGAATCCTTGATCCATGAAGTCCATAGTCCGGGTTTACAGCGAGCAAAGCAACTAAACTCCACGCCCTGGGAGAACCTGATTACCTGAAAAGTGTACTAAGCATAGTCAACACAAGGTTGGTGAGTTCGTAGTAATGGCCCACAAGGAACCATAGACAAAATCATAAAGCACGAAAGGAGGCTAAACCTGACATACAGTGAGCCTCTACGAAACACAATAATGTCCAACAACAAGATTACACAAGCGCAACGCGTGAAATGAGAAATGCATAAATGATATAAGTATCAATGCAAATGCCGGAATGCATGAATAAGCCAATATGCCTATCCTATGCGTGAGCTCAAGTCACCAATGCAACGATACCCTTCTGTCATCGCAATGAACAAGGTTGTATCTCAAAATCATCGAGATATATATGTCTATATACTCGGAGTCAGGTCTACATCCAAAATGGGTGCATACATCTATGCACCAGGATGTCGGCAATCCCCTGCCGAGGGTCATCAACAATGTATGCAATGCTTACAATCGAATGTAAATGCATAAATCATGAACCAACAATCAATATTCGTCAAACATAACCCAACAACCAATATACGACCATCATACGCCAACAATCAATAATCAACAACATAAGCCACTAATCACAATTTAAACCGACTATACGTACATATACTTCAGAGGATTCTACTTTCTTCAAGTCCCAGATGCTTATATATAGGGTCACCCGCAGCCTTCCCACCACATCTGGAACCCAATGAAGGCATAACCGACTTCCATGTATGTACGTCTATCCTAATATAAAAGTAATACTTAACTAAAACATAACCCAAGTCAATTAAACGAAACGAACTATCCCATCAATCCAACAATCAAGTCAACCAATTAATAAATCGATAAATGCAAGTAAACACGCCAGGTTTACACTTTTCAGCCCGAATCTCAAGCGAGTAGGGAGATACGAAACTCACCTTGCCCGGCAAAGAAGCTAGAATAAGATTACAAACGAGTAATAGGGTCCACACATCCACAACCTATAATTATACATCATAATACCATAATGTCAACTCTACAATCATAAACAAGTTGGTTTATCACAATTAGGTCGAGTCACAAACCCTAAATGCCTTTACAATTTAAACGAGTAGGAACAAGATGCATTCGACTCGACCTTATTAGAAATGAGAAGAGATTCATGCAAAAAGAGTGTTACCACAAGAAAATAGACTCTCTTACGATTCCAACGATAGGTCATACGACTTATTTGGACTTACGGATCAAAAGTTATTAATGTTTAAAAATCGACGCGCAACATTTCCCAGAAACTAACCACTGCGCCGCAGTGAGCCTTTGCCAAGCTCACTGCGCCGCAGTGAGCTAACCCAAACTTGACCAGGCCCTAGCCACTGCGCCGCAGTGGGCTAGCCTAAGCCACTGCGCCGCAGTGGCCCCATACTGGACCAGAAGAGCAGCAGCACCAGCATATGCAGAAAACAAGACCAAAACCCTTAAAAACTCGACCCAAACCAACCCAAATCGATTTGTAGGAACTTGTAACTTAATGTGAAGCATAAATAAACACCATTAACCATAAATAAACATAACCAATCCACAAATTCGACCCAAAACATCAAAATCATAACAAATCGTTCCAACCCTAATCGAAACCCTAGTTTGACCTAAATCGTCTTTTGACTCGATTCAAGACTTGCAATTGTTCAAGATGACTAGAAATGCAATAACAAACATAAGTAGGTGTAAATGGGATGAATTTGACTTACCAAAATGTCTCCTTGAGCTCAAACCCAAATTTGACCTAATTGGGTAAAAATGCTAGAACTTGGCTTTGATTCTTTGATAAGACGAAAGTGAGATGAAAGTGACTATGATTTCTATGTTATAATTGATCCAACACTAATTTGATGCAAGAAATGGTGAAGAAAGATTGAAATGGGTCTTGCTTTGCTTTTGAGAGAAAGAGAGAAAGAGATAGGTAGATAGATAAGAAGTGAGAGGGGAGAAAGAGATATGGGGGGGGGAAATGGGTCATGGGTGGCTGGTGGGTCTTGGACTACCCACGGGCCGACCCGTTTCTCCCACAAGCCATAAAACAATCGGTTGCACAACTAAATGCCAACAAACTAAATAACGACTCGACTAACACACATTGTCATTTAATTCACCAAACGACCCACTTATTTCATTAAACAAGATTGTTAGTCAAATTACACATAAAGTCAATGGGTCAAAATTCACGGATGTTACAATTCAAAGGGTTTTCACCTTGACCAGAACCATCTCCACCTTCAGTAGTGTTCATCTAAGCAGATCTAGGCAAGTTTATTAGCCTTCTGCTCTGATACCACTTGTAAGTCCCAACTCAATAGATGGTACTACCTGAAGACACCTCTATGTCGATGGTGGAGTTACTTTGAAATATAAACGCTGAACTGGAGACGACCAGTTACAGAGAGTATATACCAAGTTCTAGATAGATTACTTATTTAAGTGACAATAAGTAAAGAACAATGCAATAATACAAAATACTTGTAAAGTAAATTGGTGAGACAATATGTAATTTTCAAGTGTAATTTATTTATTAACTTTAAATAAATTACAAGGTTGTTGCGGAATCAAGATAATACAAGTATGTAAATATCCTAACAACCTATGAACTACAATTGATCTACACTTGGAATTTCTCTAAACAATCGAAACACTTAAAGTTGTGAAATGTTCCTTTTTACGATTGAGAGAAGATTGCACAAGTTCACCAAGAATATTGCAGGTTTGCAAAGTGTGTGACTTCTGAAAAGTATTATTCTTGGTTGTGCAATGACTTGTATTTATAGGCAAAGTTAACATTGGGATATTAACTTTGGCCGTACAAATATGGTTGAGAGCATTTAAGGAATAGCATTTAATTCCTTAAAATGTAGTGTAAAATTGCAGTATAAAGCAACTTTACTCAACCAGCTTTATGTACCTTTTTGTACTTAAATAATAAGCTAAATCTTATTATCCGGGTAAAAGCACATAAAGCGTAAAAGTTAATTCCTCGTAATCAGTGTAAAGCTTTGTAAGAGCTTTACACTGATGGTCTCCAGTTTGTAACTGACTAGAATGTCAACTGGGTTTCGCTGCCATTGTCATTCTCTATCTTCCATTTGTTGTCTTTGACTCCAACTGGAAGGATTCTTCAACTGGTCAGTTCTCAACTGGAGGAAGTCTTCAGTTGCGTTAACTGTACGATGCAACTGCACTTCAATATATTTCTGGACAAATCTTCTTGGTCTCCAGGTGCAACTGGAGACTGGCCAGTTTCACTGAAACTGGTCCTAACAAAAAATCTCAAAAATATTCTTCAAAATATACAAAAACATATAGATCTATCAAAAGGAAAATCACTTTAAAAGCTACTTAATCTATAACAACACTTTTGGGTCTTAAACTTGTTGAATCCTTGGATCTTTCTCATAGATTTCGACATGCATATGCATGAGGAGAAAGATCCTATCAACTTTGCCCTCATCAAGTGTGTATTACCAAGAAAACGAGAAGAAAACATAAACTTTTGATAAAACCTTTGAATATAAACAAGAACAAGATTAAATCTAGTAAAAAGGATGAAGATTTATACCCTATTGGATTTGGTTTTGATGATGAAAATGAGCAGATTTTTCGGACCCCTTTAAGCTTCAAATAACCCTTCTTTCAAGCCCTAAACAACCCTTAATCTATCCTTGTATTAACCCTTGTTTAAACCTAAGAGTACCTTATTATTATTGTTGATTAAACTTGAGTTTTGATTTGGTTTCTTGCTCCTCTTTGGGCCGTGGGTGTTAAGAAGAAAAAGGGAGGAGAGAAAGTTTTTCTTGAGAGAATAAAGAGAGGGTGTGAAGTGTGTGAAGAGTTGGGAGTTTCAAGAGTGAATGAAGTGTTTGAAATGAAAGAGTGAGAATGTGAAAAGGGGGGGCTCATGGGGAGGGAAATGAAGAGTTTTCTCTTCTTTTTTTTTTTATATAAAATGTGTATAAGTATTTAGGTGTATAAGGGTATTTAAATGTGTGTTTGTTTATATAAGTGTGTTATGTATTTGTATATATATATAAGTATAGTTAGTTGTTTGTGTCCAAGAGTATATATATATATATATGTATATGTATATGTCTGTATGTATGTATATATATATTGTTATTACATAGGCCATTATTTATAATCTTGTATTTTATTTATATATATTTATATATATATATATACTTATTATTATTTAAACGCTTTTATGCACATAAGAACTTATAGATATATTTTGAGACAGAAATTTTATTTTCATGACCATATTTACTTTAATTAACTTAATGATTAAATTGTTGGACATTTATAAGGATTTTTGATGGTTATCTCAACTTGTGAGACTTACATTATTATTTATATAACTTGATTGATCAACAATAGAGTTTTTGTTCAATGGCATTGTATTGAATTCAATTTAGGACTAAATAATAGCTTTAGATTGCTAATTTAGGGGCATCATCTACTAGTTTCTAATATAACTATGGCTTGCGAGATCATAGGCAACATAACTAGCACATATATAATATTTAAAAAGGAGGGTTGTTACATCCTTACCCCCTTAGAAGAATTCCGTCTCGGAATTTGAATTTGCTTAGGGAGAAGGTGCGGGTATTTCTCCCGTATAAAGTCCTCACGCTCCCATGTGAATTCGGGTCCGTGTTTCGAATCCCATCTAACTTTAACGATAGGGATCTTGCTTCTCTTAAGGCGCTTTTCGTCGGTCTAGAACCTCTACCGGCTCCTCTCGATATTGGAGCTTATCTTCCACTCGTAGTTCCTCGAGTGGAACCACTTTCGAGTCATCCGCCACGCATTTCTTTAAGTTTGACACGTGGAATGTGTCATGGACATCTCCCAATTCTTGGGGTAGTTCCAACTTGTAGGCCACGGGGCCTATTCTAGCAATAATCTTGAACGGCCCAATGTATCGAGGGCTCAACTTTCCTTTCTTGCCAAACCTTACGGTTCCTTTCCATGGCGATACTTTTAGTAGTACTTTATCTCCAACTTCAAATTCAAGAGGCTTCCTTCTTTGATCCGCATAGCTCTTTTGCCGATCTCTCGCGGCTTTGAGCTTTTCCTTTATAATGGCCACCTTGTCCGTTGTCTCTTGGACATAATCGACGGTAGCTAGACTTCTTTCACCCGCTTCGATCCAACACATGGGTGATCTACACTTACGTCCGTACAAGGCTTCAAACGGTGCACATTGTATGCTAGAATGGTAACTATTATTGTAAGTAAACTCCGCATACGGTAAGTGCTCGTCCCAATTTCCACCAAATTCTAATGCACATGCTCTCAACATGTCCTCCAATGTCTTGTATCGTACGCTCACTTTGTCCATCCGTTTGAGGGTGGTATGCCGTGCTTAATGCTAATGTTGTTCCCATTGCCTCTTGCACAAGACCCCAAAAACGTGAGGTAAATCTGCCATCCCTATCGGATATTATGGACAATGGCACGCCATGTAATATCACAATCTTCTCAACATATAGGCGAGCTAGACGCTCGGTATTCCAATCTTCCCTTATTGGAATGAAGTGGGCTGATTTCGTAAGACGATCGACAACTACCCATATAGCATTATGGCCTTTCTTGGTTCTAGGCAACTTCGTCACTAGGTCCATTGCTATTTGCTCCCATTTCCATTCGGGGATTTTCGGTTGTTTCAACAATCCAGCCGGCTTTTGATGCTCCGCTTTGACCATTGCGCAAGTCATGCATCGGCTCACATATCGGGCTACATCACCTTTCATCCCAGGCCACCAAAAGTCCCTTTTTAGACCTTGGTACATCTTATCCGCTCCCGGATGGATCGAATACCTTGAATTATGGGCTTCGTTCATGAGTACATCTCTTAATCCATTCACCTTTGGTACCCAAGCTCTTCCTTTAAAATACAATATGCCTTCGTCATCCCTATCAAACCTTGTTTCTATTCCGCTTAAGGCCTCTTCCTCAATATTCTTACCTTCAAAGGCCTTTGCCTGATCTTCTAAGAATCGGTCTCTTAGAGACATTCTCACTCGTAGGTGATTAATTCTAGCCCTTGGCACCCTAGTGCTCACCTTCCTACTAAGTGCATCAGCAACAACATTTGCCTTTCCGGGGTGGTACTTGATTTCGCACTCATAATCATTTAGTAGCTCCACCCATCTCCTTTGCCTCATATTCAACATCTTTTGATCAATGATGTGTTGCAAACTCTTATGGTCAGTAAATATGGTGCATTTGGTGCCATAAAGATAGTGTCGCCATATCTTCAAGGCAAACACCACGGCTCCTAGCTCCAAGTCGTGTGTCGAATAATTCTTCTCATGCGGTTTTAGTTGCCTAGATGCGTATGCAATGACTTTGTCTCTTTGCATTAGTACGCACCCTAGCCCTTTCTTCGACGCATCACAATACACTACAAAACCTTCTATTCCATCCGGCAACGCTAGTATTGGAGCCTCACACAACATGTTCTTTAGCGTTTGGAACGCTTGCTCTTGTTCTTTACCCCACACGAACTCTCTTGACTTTTGGGTCAATTGAGTTAAAGGTACCGCAATCTTCGAAAATCCTTGAATAAATCTCCTATAATAGCCCGCTAGGCCTAGGAAGCTACGCACTTCCGTTGGCGTCTTGGGAGCTTCCCACTTCTTGATCGCTTCAATCTTAGACGGATCTACGTGGATTCCTTCTTCGTTCACGATATGACCAAGAAATTGGACTTGGCGTAGCCAAAACTCACACTTAGAAAACTTAGCATATAGCTTTTCATCTCTAAGTAACTGCAAGACCATCCTCAGATGCTTCTCATGCTCCTCCTTGCTCCTTGAATATATCAAAATATCGTCGATGAATACTATCACGAATTTGTCCAAGTATGGCCTACAAATTCTATTCATCAAGTCCATGAATACGGCCGGTGCATTGGTAAGACCAAATGGCATCACTAGGAACTCATAATGTCCATAGCGAGTCCTAAAAGCCGTTTTAGGTACATCCTCTTCTCGTACCTTCAACTGGTGATAGCCGGATCTAAGGTCGATCTTAGAGAAATACGACGCTCCTTGAAGTTGATCGAACAAATCATCTATTCGTGGCAGCGGATATTTGTTCTTGATAGTTAGTTTATTCAACTCCCTGTAATCGATACACATTCTCAAAGACCCATCCTTCTTTTTGACAAAAAGGATCGGCGCACCCCATGGCGACGAACTAGGTTGGATCAAACCTTTATCAAGCAATTCTTGCAATTGCTCGGATAGTTCTCGCATCTCGGAGGGCGCTAGTCTATAAGGTGCCTTAGCTACGGGGGCTGCCCCGGGAACTAAATCGATCGTAAATTCCACTTGTCTCGTAGGTGGAAGTCCAGGTAGTTCGTCAGGAAACACGTCAGGAAAGTCCCGGACCACTGTCACCTTGTGAGGATCCTTGCTCTTCACTCGCTTATCCACTACTTGTGCCAAGTACGTGTGGTATTCCTTCCGTAGGTACTTCCTCACCTTCATGGACGACACCAACTTAGGTTGGACTCCAGCCTTATGACCTTGCACTATCAACACTTCTCCATTTTCCAAGGGAATCCGTATGATCTTCTCATGACAAATGATTTCGGCACGCATTTTTGACAACCAATCCATTCCTACGATTATATCAAAACTTCCTATTTCTATGGGAATCAAGTCAATACTATAGCTCTTATCATCTAAAGTCAGCTTGCAATCAGGGATAATTTCCTTAGTTTCATACTCGTTTCCATTGGCATATTCAACATAATAAGTTTCATCAAGTTCACTAGGTTTCTTATCAATCAATTCTTTAAATTCAAAGGAAATAAAACTTCTTTCAGCTCCAGAATCAAATAACATAGAGGCATAAACATTATTTAGTGGAAACGTACCTACGATGACATTAGGGTCATCACGTGCCTCATTCACTCCCATGGCATACACCCTTCCTCGAGCTTGACCTCCTTGATTCCCACGATTCCCTTGATTAACGTTGTTGCCTTGATTCCCCACATTAGCTGGATTCCCAACATTTCCTCGGTTAACTTGATTTCCATTGTTGCCTCGGTTTGCTTGGTTCCCGCGATTTCCAACATTTCTAAAGTTGCCACGGTTACCATTTCCATTTCCACGGTTGCCTTGTGCTCTTCTCAACCTAGGACAAGCATTTCTCCAATGATCCATACTTCCACATTCGTGACATCCCCCTCGTGGTCCTTCATTCCTTGGCCCGCTCCGGTAGTGAGTAGCAAGGTGACCCATGCGGTTGCAAGTTGTGCAACGCTTGCATTCACCCAAGTGGCTATAACCACATCGGTTGCACCTTGGGAGCGCGCCGCGATACGTGTTGGGATTAGCATCGACAACACCGTAGTTCCTCACAATCTTTTGCCTCTTATCCGGCCCATTCCCCTTGCGATCGCCAAACCGATTTCCTCCACCTTGTCTCAAACTTGATTCACCTCTCGTGTACTTCCCACTCCTAACCAAGTCATTTACTAGCCTGGTTGCCAAGCTTATAGCCTGCTCAAGAGTGGTAGGGCTTGCAGCAGTGACCATCAACCTAACTTCAGGTGCCAACCCGTAGATAAACCTCTCAACCTTCTTAGCCACAAGGGTTACCATCTCCGGCACCAACACGCTCAACTCGTGGAAGCGGATCACATATGCCTCCAATTCCAGTCCCCTCATGGCATGGTTCCAAAATTCCATCTCCAGCTTTTGTACCTCTTCCCGTGGACAATACTCACGCTTCAACTCTTCCTTAAACTGCTCCCAAGTCAAAGCATTGACTGCTGCAGGACCTCTAGTAGTCGCTTGGAGATTCCACCAAGTAAGAGCTCTTCCTTGAAGCTTACTAGCGGCAAACTTAACACGGTCAGCCGGTGCACAATCAATGATGTTCAAGTGGGCTTCCATGCTTTGGAACCAAGTAAGCAACCCAACAGGACCTTCTGTCCCATGAAATTCCTTGGGGTTGCAAGACGTGAAAGCCTTGTAAGCATTCCTGTCAATAGCATTTCCTCCCCCATCTTGCCTTCGGTTCGTGTTAAGTGTGGCGGTCACGCTTTCCGCAATTTGAGTGGCTATGGTTGGCATGACGGAGTTGATCTGCTGGGAGATCAAATTGGCCAACTCAGCCTGTCGTCGGGCCTCTTCCGCACGGCGTTGAGCCTCCTCGCTTGTTTCTTCGTTGTTTCTTCGGGGTGCCATAGTTCTATAACAAAGAGTAAGGTAGTTTAGTTATTCTTGCGCTAAATCGTATGATATAGTTTCAACTCACGACTCCATGATCACACGCGAGTACATATGCGTATATATATACTTATATGAATACCTATCTCAAGTTCGAACTTATTGTTCATAGCTACGTTAGTTGAGCTTTGAAGTGTTGCGAATGTGCTTTACATGAGGTCACTACATGACCACCATATATATATATACATCTAAATCCATCTTCCTTTCTTATTCGCGCCAAGCTTCCCATTAAAATTAAATAAGTGGTTGGGTATTTTAAAGTAAAGCAAGCATGCTCTTATGTGACCAAGAAAGTTCACAGAATCTGTTTCTGAACTTGGAGCGTGTAAAAGTGGTTTAAGATGGACGAACTGGGAGAAACTTATAAAATATAAAACGTAGCCCTATGAGTTAACTTTCACCTCCCACTGGAATCAGGTCAAAAGACGAAGTAGAACTCAAGTTATGATTTTTCTACCAAAAGTGGTCAAATCTGGAATTCTATTGCAACAACAACCTTCACAATGAGGATAGCAATAATACGAAGGAAGTAACACATCATGTAACCATAGAAAGGCATTAAGCATATATATATATCATTCAAGATAAGTTTACAAAATTTGCTAAATGCCAAATACATCGCGATCATCATCACACACAAGTAGAAATGTTCAAGAAACGGAAACAAGACATAATAGTTCATACATTAAGATAGGTCCATAATTAAAAGAACGTTCCTAGGTCCATGCCCTAAGTATGAGAGCAATCACAAGAACGCATACGGCGGAGAGTACACATCCCATCACTAGAATCACCTCATTAATCCTGCGAACCTCCGATATAGCCATCCCCGAATATCCTGCTGATCGGTCCATTATCCCCATAGCCCTCTCCATCATAATCTCCTGATGCCTTACTCTTGCTCTTGCGTCCCTTAAACCACTAGCTATGCCCCATACTCGCTCTCTTTCCTCCCGAGTCATGCCAACCGGAGGTGGAGGGGGTACTCCATAAACAGGACGATGTGGGTCCCCTCCATGATGTCCTCGTCCAAAGTGGTACATGGGGTGGTGACGAGGAAGGCGCGGTGGAAAGTATGGGTCCTGATCTGGGAAGCGCCCATCACTAAGGTTCAAGGCGGCATTTCGCCTTGGAAGAGTAGGAACTCGAGGGGCTGGTGGTGCTGGTGGCGGTGTAGGTGAGCGGCGCCCAGACCGGTTAGAAGCGACGCTCCTAACGCTAGCCGCCCTCTCACTCTCCGATGAGTCCTCCATCGGCTCGGATTCTTCCTCTTCTTGGCGGGGTTGGGGAGGCTGTTGTGTGTTCCTAGTAGACTCGGATCCTTCTGAGGGATCGGACTCTTCTTCTTCTTGCCTTTCCTGTCGATCCATCACCCTATCCGCGAATCCATAAAGGTTCCTCAGGTAACTGGAGGTTCTTGATGCTTCACCCCTTTGCGACATGGTGCTTCCTACACAAGTTACATAAAACATGAGATGCCGACTCGACCCGACGCTTAGACGACTCCATCACGACCGACTTGACCATTGACGACTCATGTGACGACTCACGGACAGCTTGACGACATAACGGATCACAAGACGACCTCAACCTTTTGGCGTCTAACCACCCAACTCGACGACCGAACAACCGACGTGACAACCATCAACCAACACGACGTCCAACAACCAACATGACAACTACTAAACGGCGTAGTCACTATTGACCGACTTGTGCTTGACTCTCATGTAATGATTCTATATATATAAGCAAGGTAATACTAGCCAAGTGGGGGTACTTTCTAAGGGTTCTAATAAATAATGCAAACATTCAATTTGGTTATGTGACCCTTTTGTACCAAGAATCGTTTTTCAAATTTTTATTTTCAAAAGACTCATTTTTGAACATTCCTTAGACAATTAATTCGATCATTCCATGTTACATCCTTAGCTAGTCGTAGTTGGCCAGGCTACGCTTCGCTAAGGCGAACACTTTATGATCGAATTGATTCTTTAAGAGATGTTCGACTCGTTTTGAAATTACGTAGGTTATAGTAAAAATTCTCTATAACCTTGTCTCTGATACCATTTTTTCTGTAACACCC